>PPHJ01000018.1:0-653912 GCA_002991585.1 Ilyonectria mors-panacis
TAAGAAAGAGAATAAGAAATAACAGCTCTAACCCCCTTAAAAACGATCCTCAAAGATAATATCAGTCTAATAAGAAAGGTACTAACTTATAGATACTTAACTAGCTTAAAAATCTATTAAGAGCTATATAAGGCTCTTATAAAAGAATTTAAAAAAGTAATTTCTATATATCTTCTATACTCTCCTCTAAAGGTTATTATTTAGAGTGTGCTAATAAAAGAATATATCAGTCTAGAAGCTATAAGTAAGACCTTATAATAATATAGTTAATCTTATAATATTCTTACTTAAATAGAATTAGTCTTTTAAAAACCTAATTAAGAAGCCTTAGAAAGAGAATTTATATTAAGTAGAGGCCCTTTAGAGAGGATATAGAATATTCCTTTTAGTACTAAGTTAACTAAAGATTGATCTGCTATTAAATCCCTTATTAGCTAGTCTAAGAGTTAAGTATTAATACTGCAGACAATATAAAAACCTTAGAAGCGAGATTGGCTGCTATAGTTTAGAATGCTATAGATAAATAGAAGTACTTAATTAGTCTTATATAACTACAATTTAATACTAAAGAACCCCTTATAGATAACTAGAACTTTAAGTATTAATACTAGCTACAGCTAGAAGCAGATTAAAATATTTCTACTGCTATATTCCTAGGTATATTTCCTAACTAGTACTATAAGTGTTACAGTTCGGGTTGGAACCAGGCGGTCACAACCAGCAGAATCCCTATGGACCCACTTTTCGTCATAAGGCACAGTCTTACGACTGTACCCACTTTCCCTATACGCCTATTAGCGTAACTTATTATACAGATAAATTAAGTATCAGTACTCTACTGACGACTCTTATTAATAAGACTAACAGTCTCATTAATAAGTATTATAATAAAACCACTAAGACTACTAATTGCCATCTAGTATATAGATACTTATTTAGCACTCTTATAGATAGATAGCCTTACTAGCTATTAATATATTTAGTTATATTAAATCTACTATTCTACTATTATCAGACTGTAATCTATATTACTTACTATAATATCCCAATCCACTCAATTAAAAACTATATACCTTAGACCTACCCTATACCCTTAGGTTAGACCTAAACTGTTATATATTAATAGCTCTTATTTAGTATATTACTATATCGACCTAAGTAATACTATAATTCAGTTACTATAGCTCTAATAACTCTATCAGCCAGCACCTCTACCTCCTCTAAAAGAAAAAGTATTCTATACCTAAAGACCCCTAAGAACTATAATAGCAATAACGCTATAGATAAATAAGAAATCCTCCTTAAATAAAGATAATATAAGTAAAAAACTTAAGAAAACTCTATAAAGAAAAACCTTTAACTTTATCAGAAAGTAAAACAACCTAACTAATATAGCCTAAACTAATAAGATAAAAAATAACAAAAAGTTTCTAAATCCTATACAATAAAATCCAAACCTTCCATACTGATATAATACCTACCCTAAATTTAATACTAATAGCAACTATTATTAGTACTAGAAGGATATATTATAAACCTCACTAATAAATAACTTACTGCTTATACTAAATAAGCCTAGCATACAGAATAATTTAACAGCTTTACTATTACCCTAAGTATCTCTAGACCTTATAATATTAGAGAAACTATTAAGTTACTACAGCTAAGAAAGTTTAATAGAACTCCTAAGAAACTTAGGGAGTATTTTATAGAACTTAAGTCCTACTATATATACTACCCTACTGTATTTAGCAGTAAAACTATTAAAGATCTAACATACTATAGGACTACTAGAAGATAAGCCTAATAAGGAATAGGCCTAATACTAAGAAACTTTATAAAGAACTTACCCAACTAATATAAACCAGAGATAACTATTCTATTTAGCAGCTTTAATATATATAAATAGCTACTTATAAATATATATAGAGAATAGGACAAGAAATATAATATATTTATCTAGATCTAAAAGTTAATATAGACTAAAGTAGTATCTAAGTATCTTATAGAATTTAGATATCTATCCGTAAAGCTTAACTAGATAGATAAAAATATAATAAATAAGTTCTACTAAAGGCTAAAGAATAAAGTTAAGAATAAAATCTATAAGATTCTTAACCTACTGACTGAGTTTAATATCTATATATATCTCTGTATCACTCTTAATAATTAACTATTTAAATAATATATTTAAAAGAGAAAAAAGAACTCTAAAGATTGAAAGAATAAAAAAAACCAGTCTAATAACAGAAAGAAACAATAAGCAATATATCCTACAGAATAACACTAGAACCTATAGAACTAAAAGCCGCCCAGAAGGACTATTTAAAAGTTAAGTGCTAGAACTGCAGAAAGATAGACTACTTTAAAAGTAAGTATTACACCCTAAAATCTAACTAAAAGTACAAATCTATACCAAAAGGTAAGTATATATAATTTACTAACTACTAGTACCCTAATAACAATAAACCTCAAACTGCTATTTAATTTAAAACCCTTACTATAACCTAGAGTAGATACAATAGAGGATATAATAGAACCTATAAATACTATAATTAGAAATATAAGTGCCTTAATAATATACTACCCTTTAAACTCTACACCTAGAGAATACTAAAGGAAATTAAAAATAATACTAGAGAAAAAAAATAGAAATAAGCTGTATAGTACAGAAAAATAGACAGCAAAATCAAAATAGAGTAATAAATCAGACTGAATAAAAAGAAAAATTATAACTAGAAGAAAGCAAAAGATATCTAAAGACCAGTCCCCACTTAGAATAATACTAATACTATAACTAACTTACCTAATAAGATATCTCGCACTATAGCTATAGTATAATAAGGAGATTTAATTTCAGATAGATAATCTAAATCTATTATACCACCTTATAGTAATAAGGAACAAAAAGTAGAAATATCTAAGAAATATAAAGAAAAGAATAAGCTCTAAAGGCGATTCTATACCTAAGAAGAGGGTACCCCTTAGGTGCACTCTGGATGAGAAGCTCGCCTAGTAAGATATATTGGCCTGCTAGTAGATGACCAGAATATTATTGCTTCTGCTGATGAATACTTGGAAACAGAAGATAAATAAGACTCTAGATCTAGCTATAGAGGACACTAGATACTTAATAACCTTAGAAACCAAATATAGAAAAGACTAATAAAGATATATGACAACCTTGCAAATAAATAATAAAAACCCAATAAAAACACTAATATCTATATCTGCACCTATAATATATAACTAGAATATAACCTATACTATATATAGCCCTAAAGAAATAAGAAGATAATAACCTAAGGATAGTAGTAGTATATTCTAACTATAAAGAAATCTTATAGGCATCCTGCGTTGCCTATATATACCTAATATACAAAAAAGACAAAATCTATTATAACTATTATCCTGTATAAGTTAATAATAAACTAATTTAGAAATCCTACTTACAGAAAGAACTTAGGTACTTCTAAGTTATTAGATAGTATATAGAAGCTAGTGTTATACAACTAGAGGATAAAGAAGACCTTTTTCCATCTAGGTGCACTAAATACATCAGTATTATTAAAGAATATAAAACTGAAGAATATCATATATATAAATAACAGAAGATAAAAGAATAGTATAAAATGTAAAAATAAAAATATTGCTAACTACAGTACCGGAAAGACAGTATAATATAATAATAAGAACTGTAAGAAATATAGTTGGAAGATTCAAAATGAATTTCAATATATTAAGCACATAATACACAAGAACTATAACTTTAATAAACCACAGAGGAACAAGCAGTCTTAATTAAGTCTGAAAAAGTAAAATAGAAGATTGAGAATATAAGGGGATAACCCCTAACTACAAAAATAAAGAACCTATCTGGAATACTCAATCTTACTCAGTACGAAATGCAATAACCTGCAAAAAGCTTAGATACCCACAATATAGCACTAAAGCTTAGAAGATTTAAATACATATTAATAGAATATATAGAGAAGGATTTAACTTTCTAACCTAAATTAGACTCAACTAAGATAACTAAGCTTAATATTAATAACTCTAAGAATAGAAGGAACTATAACTACCTAGACTAAAATACAGAGAATACTCAAGCAAAAAACACCTCTAAGGAAATTACAAAAAATATATATAAAAAACAACAAACACTACCTATAGAAGAGTAACAGATAGATAACACATATAAGAAAGAATAACCTCTAATAAAAGCTCTATATATAACAAAATCAGCAAAGAAAAGAAAGACACTTAAGCTACAAGTATAAGTTAAGAGTATATAGCTTACCGTATTAGTAGACAGTAAAGTAGAAGCAGACTATATTAACCCTACTGTAGTTAATTAGCTGAAGCTAAAATAGAGAGATAAAAAGCAACTCTATACAGTATACAATCTTAAAGGCAACCTATTTAAATATAACAATAGATAGATAACCCGTAAGGCTGATCACCTTAAGGTTTTTATTAACAGTAAGAACTAGAGAGTTATATTTAATATTATACCTATAAGGCACTACAATATTATTTTAGGCTATCTATAGCTGAGAAAATACAACTTATAACTGAACTGGAGAACTGGCTAGATATATATCGATTTTAATAACATTCTCTCCAGTAACAATAAAAGCAACTCAGATAAAAACAAGAGATCTCCAATTCTAACTCCTAAAGATAGTAAGAGTAAGAATTAGCATAAGGATATAACAGATACCTTATTACCCCCAAAAGGAATATAATATAAATATCAGAAAGATAAGAAAATATAACTCTAAAGAACAATTAGATACCTTTAATAACAGTTTATATAGATAAATAAAAACCTTAAGAATTATAAGAAAATACCTAAAGAAAAATAACTTAAGAATATATTAGTATAGTACTGTATCTATAAAAAACTCTTTGTAGAAGAACTTAAGATAGAACTACCTAAATTTAGTTAATAGAATTACAAAATTATACTGAAAGATAGAATAATATCTATATTTTATAAAATCTTTAATCTTAATAAAATACAACTTAATACACTAAAAGAATACATTAAAGATATACTACAGAAAGGATATATTAGGATCTCTAAGTTATCAGCTAGATATCCAGTTATATTTATTCCTAAAAAAAACAGCAAGCTCTAACTTATTGTAGATTATAGACAATTAAATAATATTATACTTAAAGATTAAACCCTATTACCTCTTATTATAGAGCTTAAAAACAGACTCTATAAAAAGAAGGTATTTATAGTATTAAATCTAAAGGGAGTATACAATCTTATCTATATTAAGAAAGAATATAAATAGAAAACTGCCTTTTAAACTAAATTCAGACTTTACAAATATCTTATTATACCCTTTAGACTTATAAATATACTAGCTATATTTTAATAAATAATTAACAATATACTATACAAATATCTAGATATATTTATTATATACTACCTAGATAATATTCTAATCTTCTTAGATTCAGAAGAAGAACATACAGAATATATCTACAAAATATTACAAACACTTTAAGATATAAAACTACTAGTTAAACCAGAGAAAAATAACTTCTATACTGTAGAAGTAGAGTTTCTTAGATATATTATCTCATACAATAAGATCAGAATAAATCTAAAGAAAATTGCTGTAGTTAGTAAATAGCTAAAACTAATAAATATTAAGAAAGTATAATCCTTCTTTAGATTTACTAACTACTACTAAAGATTTATTAAGAACTTTAGTAGCTATACTATACTACTTATAGAACTTATTAAAAAAGAAGTAAACTTTTAATAGAATACTACTGCAGAAAAAGCATTTAATATTATTAAAAACATTATTTTAAGTAAATTAGTACTAATAACCTTTAACTCTAAATAAGAAATCGAACTTAAGATAGACTTATTAAACTTTATATAAGGTGCTTAAATTAGCCAAAAAGATAATAACAGACTGTTACACTCTATTATCTTTTTTTCTTATAAAATATACAGTACTAAACTTACTACTACTCTATCTATAATAAAGAATTCCTTATAATTATTAACTTATTTAAAAAATTCTAATACTACCTCCTAAAGAGTAAGTATAAAATTAAGATCTATACTGACTATAAAAATATCTTATATTTTGTAACTATATAGAAACTTAGCAGATAATAACTATAATATACTAAATATCTCTTAGAATTTAACTATATAATTATCTACAGAAAAGGATTAGAAAATAGATAAGCTAATACTATTAGTTAACAAGCTAACTTTAATACTAATAAGCCTAAAACAAACAAATAGATCCTTAACTTTAATACTAAAGGATACCTTAAGCAGAAGTACATTACAAATATACAAATAATATAACCTCAACTTAAATACCTAAGCTTAATTTATAGAGATAGCCTTATATAAGACTTTATAAACTGAGTATAAAAATATACTAAAGAAATCTAGTACTAGAATAGATATATTATTATTCCCTACTACTACTAGTATTAGATAGTATAAGACTTATATAAAGAAGGACTATATAACGGAAGTATTAATATACTATACTAGCTTATTGCTAAAATATATAATATATATAGCCTTTAGGATGCACTCTAATATATAATTAACAATTGCCCGGAATATTTAGGAAAAACCAGAAAGAAAACCCTAGGAAATACCTATATTGCTATAAGCAATAATAAACTCTATAACTAAATTCAGTAATATAATAATAAGCTCTCCCCAGACGAAAAAACAGATAAACTATAAGTCCCTAGAGAACTACAGTACCAACTTATATAGAAAATATATAAATACCTATTATATAAACATTAGAGAGTTAATAAAACCCTTAAATAAGTCAGAATGATATACTAATTTCCTAAGATAAAGACAGTAGTAAAAAAAATCACCAAGTAATGCCTATTGTATAATAAAACTAAGGCTTAATGCTACAAACTATATAGAAAACTGCAGCCTCTATTAGTTACTAAATAACCTTAGGACTTAATTACTATAGATTTTATTATAAAACTACTTCTATTAGAAAACTCTATAACTAGAGTTATATATAATAGCATTCTTATTATTATAGACAGACTTATAAAGTTTTCTTATTTTATATTCTATTAGAAATTAATAGATATAGAGCAGTTTATCTATATTTTCTTGCAAAATATTATTAGTATTTATAGACTCCTAATAGAGATCCTCTCTAATTAAGAACTACTATTTACTTTTAAGTTTTAATAAAGCTTAATAGACTATATAAGATTAAACTACTAACTTACTATAGTATTCTAAGTATAAGTTAACAGACAAATAGAATAAATAAACTAAATACTGAAATAATACCTTCAATACTATATTAACTACAAATAGAATAACTAAATTAAAAAGCTCCCAACTGTATAGCTAAACTATAATATATTAGTATATAAAAGCATAAAGCTCACCCCAGTATATACTAACTTTAGATTCATCCTTAATACCTACAGAATAAGCTGAAATAAATTAATTATCCCTAAAGCTATTCTTATAACAGAAAAATTAAAAAACCTATATAAAGAAATAAAAACTAAACTTAAATTTATTAAAAACTAGATAAAAAAATACTATAACTTAAAAAGAATAAAAAGACTATTCTTCCAAAAGGGAGATATAGTTCTTCTTGTAATAAAAAATATTAAAATAAAATAATAAAATAAAAAACTAAACTATAAATATATTAGGCCCTATAAAATTCTTAAAAAAATCTCAGAAAATAACTACTATTTAGACTTATTACTAAAAGTCAGACTTTACTCTATCTTCTATATCTCACTCCTTAAGAGTACAGAAGGAAACATTATAGCTAAATTTAGCAATAAATATAAAATAGAGGTTAAAGGCCCTAAAGAGTATAAAATTGAGAAAATTCTCAAACAATAAAAAATTAACAATTAGACTAAATACCTTATTAAGTAGAAAAACTACCCAAAAAGTAACAACCAATAGAAACCAGCTAAAAACCTCATCTATATATAATACCTTCTAAAGAATTTTTACTAATAATACCACAAATAGACAAAATTAGATTATTAAAATCTAAAAAACTCCAGTTAATAAGGTCAGTATAAACTAAAAACTGCATAATAATAATAGCCTCTAAATCTGCACGCTCTATAGTATCTAACTCATTCAATAAATAAATACCATAACAGATAAATTCCTTACCGCAAGAAATAACCTAATTCTGCTGCTTTTGTAAATGAGCCAGATAATCCAAATTATCCGCAATTCCCTTTTAAGCAGCCTTAAGTACCTTATGAGACTTCAATAAAGCTTCTTCAGTAGCTTCCTCCTTGTATTTAATATAATACTTCTCTACAATAATTCGATTTGCTATTTTTATTTATTAGAACCCCAGGAATACAGAAAACACCAGTATATACACTAATAACTACCGAAACACCCAATATATCGTAAGTTTTACTCTAATAAATACACTCTAAGTAATAATTTGACGTCGTCGTAACGCAACAACAAAACCCCTTTGCTAAGCAGAAAGAACAGAGTATACTATTATAAACCAAACTCCTTAATTAGTAGGATTTAGGTATAGCAAGCTTCAGTTAAACTCTTTTGTTTCTTAGCAGATAATTTCTTAGAAATACAGCTAGATATTATATCAGTATTTCAGATAGATAAAGATAATAGAATAAATACTAACTAATATCCTTAGGGGCTACAGTTTTATATATAGATCTTAAGGACTAAACTATTAAGAGGGAGATATTATGTTACAGCTCGGGTTGGGACCAGGCAGTTACAACCAGCAGAATCCCTATGGACCCACTTTTTATTATAAGATACAGTCTTATAACTATACCTACTTTTCCCTATATGCCTATTAGTATAACCTATTATACAGACAAATTAAGTATTAATACTCTACTGATAACTCTTATTAATAAGACTAATAGTCTTATTAATAAGTATTATAATAAGACTACTAAGACTACTGATTGCTATCTAGTATATAGATACTTATTTAGCACTCTTATAGACAGATAGCCTTACTAGCTATTAACACATTTAGTTATATTAAATCTACTATTCTACTATTACCAGACCGTAACCTATATTACTCACTATAACGTCCCGATCCACTCAATTATAAACTACACGCCTTAGACCTACCCTATACCCCTAGGTTAGACCCGACCGTTACAATAAGCTGCAGAAGGACTGGGATACTAGCTACTATAACTTTAATTTAGAAGTTAGTATAGCCTGAATGAGTTAAAAAGAAGCTAATATCCCTTTAAAGTTAGTCTGGAAGATAGAACTTCTTAGTAGTATTAAGAAGCTAATTGTTATATAGATAAGAAAGTTTTAGAAATCCCCTACAGCCAGTTTTCTAAATAGAATAATAACTAGCTCTACAATCCAAAACTAAACTTCTAATCAGAAAGAATAAAACTTAGTAATAGACTTTATAAAAAGAAACTAAAACCCAATATTTAAGGATCTAGTTATTAATAAGGTTAGTAGCAAAACTGAAAAGTCTATTAACAGTCAGAATAACAAACTTATTACTAAAGCTAATATTATTTTAATTGATAATAATAGTATCAGTAAGCCCCTAATAATTCTAAATAATAATATTACCTTTAATATAGCTATTACTAAAAGGGCTAAAGTTAAGAAGTTACCTAAAGAAGCTAAAAGAGATTGCCCGATTCCTTCTGCAGTTACACTAAGAATCCTTTAGCTAACTAAACCTAAAAATAGAAAGCTAGTAGAAGCAATTATTAAAGATAGCTCCAATAGAGATATCTATCTGACTACTTTAATTGAGAATAGAGCCTCTTTAAGGCAGAAGGTCCTAAATATAAAAATTACCATCTTAATTCCTTAGATAATCCAGTATAATTTGGAATTTAGCTGTTTAATAGCTAAGGAGTTAACTGATATAGCTAATAGTATTACTAATACTATCTAGCTAGACCTAGCTTCTTTCTATAAGAAAAAGGCTGCCTGAGGAGGTCGGAATAAACCTTATTAAAGAACAGAAGAAGCTAGATCTTACAGTACAGAATATTCTGCTTTTTACTAAGTTCTATTTCGATAATTTAGCCTGGTAATATAGAGTTCTTATAGTTACAATTAGTTGAGAAGAACTGCCTATACCTACCCAGATTAACTCTATTCTTACTTTAGATAACTATATTATAGTGGATAATAAAGTCGTAAAGAAGGTCTCCTATAGGAAGAAATTAAAATAGTCTGACTGGGAAGCACCTAATAAGATAAAGATAAGAGCTTTTATAAATCTCATCTAGAATATAGACTTTAAAACTATAGTTAATATATTAAGATCTCTTTAGACTTTAGATAAGGCTTAGGCATTTAGATAGTTATACTTAGGAAGCTATTCTGGATATAGGCGCTAAGAGTAATATTATTTCTAACTATATTATTAAGACTAGTAATCTCTCTTTTAAATCTAGCTCTACTAAAACTATATCCTTCTTAAAAGATTCTATTTCTATAGCTAGAGTAGTTAACACTAAGGTCTATTTAGGCAATATCTTTATTAAGTAAAAAATATATATAGCCCCTATTTTATCTATCTCTATTTCCTTCATTCTAGGGATACTCTTTTTCTAAAGTATTAAGGTTACCTTTAACTATAGCACTATTTCTAGAGAGATATTAATAAGCTGTAAGTTGGGGACTATTAACCTTATATCTTCTGTTGCTAGTAGTATATAAAGAGTTAATTTAGTTGCTAATAAAGAAGTATTAAAGGGGTTACTATAAGTATACTAAAGCTCTTTAAACTGGCTATTAAAAACATCTACAGTTTAAAGAAGGATAATATTAAGTATCTTATTAGATATATTAACAGAAAGACAGTATGGAAAGTCTATAAGATTATTCTTAAAGACTAAATAAAAAAAAACAATTTAATACAGTTTAGAGTTAAAAAAATATATATTTAGAATAGTAGCTATAAGGATATAACAGTCTGGGTTAATACGATATATAAAAGAAAGACAGATAAAATTCAACTTAGGGATGATATTCCCTCTAATAGATCTACACCTAAGGGAGACCTATACTAGCGAGATAAGAGATAGAATAAGATTAAAGAGGACCTAGTAAAAAACTCTCCCTTCTTTAACTATATTACTCTTAAATTCTTAAAGATTAAGAAGGAATTAAGGCTTTTTAGTAAGAGATTGAAAGTACTAATAGGGTAAACTGAGGATACCCTTAATAATACTAAAAGGGAAATCTTCTATTAAATTATCTTTAATTGGGAAGAAGTTTTAGCCTGAACCTTTAAGGAAAAAAGGGAACTTAACTCTAGGATTACTCCCCTACAGATTATTAAAATTATGTCTTATTCAGCTTAGTAGTGTAATAATATAGTTATTTCTTATAGAATTAAGCCTAAAGTTATTAAGCTGCTAAAGAAAAAGCTAAAGAATAAAAATTATTAAAAAAAGTTATACTTTCTATAGAAACTACTAGATGCTTATAGCTAAGAAGAATAGAGGCTTATACCTTATTAACTTAGTTAAAAAGTATAATACTTATACTATTAGAGATAGTATAATTCCTCTAGGAATAGAAGACTTCTCTACTGAATTTAGAATATATTTTATTCTTTTAGTTCTTAACTTTTTTTCTGGATATAATTAGATCTCTCTAGATATAAAAAGTAGGGACCTAACAACCTTCTAGATGCCTATTAGTCTATTTAGGCTGTATACCCTCCCTTAAGAGGCTATAAACTTAGTAGCTCAGTTTACTAGAATTATAATAAGGATTCTTTTTAACTTAATACTAGATAAAATTAGAGCTTTTCTAGATAATATTAGTATTAAGAGCCCTCTAGAGGACTATAATAGAGAGGAGTCTCTTTTTAGTGTTAGAAGATATATTCTAGAATATCTTATAAACCTCAATACTGTTCTGGTTAATATAGAGCTTTCTAGCTATTTAATTACTATAAAAAAGTCATTCTTCTACTAAAAGACTGCTCCTCTAGTGGGATATCTTTACAGTATTTATAGTTATAAGCCCTTAGAGAATAAGGTCCTAAAGATTATTAAATAGAAAGCCTATAAAAACCTAACTAAAGTAAGGGCCTTTTTAGGCATTATAGAATACTATAGGATTTAAATTAAAAAGTATACTTAAATTGCTAAGCCTCTTATTAAGCTACTAAAAAAGGATGCCTCTTAGGAATAGAGAGGGGTACAGAAGGAAGTAATAAGGGTATTAAAGGAAAAGGTTATCTCTGCCCCTATTCTTATCTCTCTTAATCTATCTAAAAAAGCTAAAAAAGTTATCTTAATAATTAATACCAGTATCCTAAGCTGGGGAGCTATCTTAATACAGATAATAGAGGGTAAATATCACTCTATAAGATTCAAATTAAGCTTCTAGATAGATACTAAGAAAAAGTATAATACAATAAAGCTAGAGTGTAAGGGAGCTCTTTATGCAGTTAGATATATAAGAATATAGATCTATAGATATCCTTTTATTTTAGAAACTGACTTTAGGGTTTTTATTAATTAACTTAATAATAGAGTGGATAATATATTAGGATTAATAGTTATTTACTAGATTAGCTACCTCTTACTCTTTAATTTCACTATTAGATATATCCTAGAGAAAAAGAATATAGTTACTAATAGTCTTTTAAGGAAGGGGGAGGGTCCCTTTAATCTTCTAGACTAGAAAGCTAAAGGCAACATTAAGAATAAAATTAACATCTATCTTAATCTTATTCTTTTTAGCCCTAAGGATAAAAACCTAAAAAATAGCTATAAGGGTAAATAGCTAGTCTTAGGGAATTACCTAACTACCCTAAAGTAACTAAAGAAACTTTCTGCTAGAGACTTTAGGCAATTAAAAAGAAAGACAATACAGTTCTATATCTACAGTAGTTAGATCTAGAGATAAAGCCTAAAACTGAAAGATAACTTAGTACTTATTATTAATAATAAGAAGCTTTAGAAACTTCTTATTATATTCTCTTATTATAATAGAGGTTATAAAGGCCGAAAAATAACTATCTATATTATTTCTTATTGCTATTTCTAATAAGATATTAGATACTTAGTAGAGTTAATTATCTAAATATACCTAATTTGCTAGATTTATATAGCCTAAAGGCCTATAGAAATCGCTAAGCCTATAGCCCTTTAGTACCCTATAATAAAGATCTATATTGACAGGCAGTATCTTTCTGATAATAATAAAATAAAGTTCCTACTGAAAGCTAGATATAATATAACAGAGTGAATTAAAGCTATATCTTATAAGGCTCTAACTACTATAAATATCAGAAAGTTTATTAGAAGGATTATTTATTACTATAGTATACCTTTAAAGATTATTACTAATAATAAAAGCAAGCTAGCAAAAAGGGATCCCTAATAAGCTAGACAACTTAGGTATTATAATAGCTAAAATCTCCACCTATAATTCTAAGTTAAATAGATTAATTAAAGTTAGTTATATATCTATAGTTAACTATTTCAAGAAGCTTAGAAAACTAAAGAAGTAGGTAGATTTACTGAACTAAGCCCTACTTACAGATAGATTTACTATCTAAAGATTCTATAGTTACTTACCTTTCTGGCTTCTCTACAGTTAGGAATCTATTCTTTTTATAGAAGTTAAAGTTCTAACCTAAAGACTTATTAACTGGAATAAAGTCTATAGTAGAGAAGATATTATCTTAGTTTAAATTTAGATTTTAGAAAGACAGAAAGAGAATCTAGAAGCTGCTAGAATAAAAGTTAAGGAATATTAGAAGAATTTAGTAAGAAAGATAACTGTATCTAATACCTTTAAGCTAAGGAAAATACTATTATTACTAGGAGACTTTATTCTTCTTTATAATATTAAAAACTACTATAATCTTTTCTTTACAGCTAAACTTAAGCCTAAATAGTAAGAACCCTATAAGATCTATAAGATTCTAAGAGAGACTAAAACCTATATTCTTAAGACTCTAAATAGTATGGAAATAAAGAGAACTTACTATAGGGATCAGCTTAAGATCTTTATAAAGAATAATTAAAAGTAATAGGCTAGCCCTAAGAATATTAAAGTTTAGAGACTACCTACTAATAATAAGAATAAAGAATCTAATAAAAAATCATCTTATAATAAGATATATTAACTTAGTGAGACAGAAGATTTATTAGATAACTTTAGTACTATATTTATTCTTTATCTACAGAAAGAACCCAGAGGGGATTTCCAGATTTATATTCCAGAGATAAATAAGAAGGCTAAAAACCAGTATAAAGCAGTCTAGAATATCTTATTAGATATTTAGAAATACAGTATTAGCTGAGGATAGTAGTATTACTATATAAAGAGGCAAATAGAGGAGGTAAGACTTAGGGTTACTAGAGAGACTTAGATATAAAGAGTTTTAACAGCTAAAACCCAATAAAATAACTGCCCAGAAGGGTTCTATTACTATAAATAACACCTTATAATAAAGAGGAATAATATAGAGGAAATCTATCTAAAAGAGATAAAAATAGTACTAACTAAATAGTAATATTATTCTTTAGGTATTTACTATTAACTACCTATTCTATAAAAACAAAAAAAGAGACTATTTTTCTCCTTTAATAGGGAAAAGAAACCTATTAAAACTAACTAAAAAGCCTAATACCTATTATAAAGAGCCTAACTAAAAACCTAAAAAGCCTAATAATAAATCTTAAAGTCAGACATACTGCCAGCTTCAGAAGGATACTTACTAATAATCTGAAAGTAGAAATAAAAGTTAAAAATATTAAAAGTATAAGAAGTTAATATATTTAGGTTTATAGCTTAACTACTAAGAGGAAATTTCTAAAAGCCTTCCTAACGGCCTAAAGCTATATACCTATAGAGGTATTTCCAGTTATAATTAGTCTAGTTATACTAAAGGCAATTAGTATACACTCTATTTATATATCCTAAGGCTGAAATATAGGTATAAAAAGAGGTTAGAATATATTTATTAAAGCAGGTAGTTATTAAGAGATAACTGTAAATATAATAATAATATATAACTAGATTAATAACCCTAAATAAAAACAACAATAAGAGCCTTAATAAGATATAAATAGAAAGAAAGGTTTATAAGAAAGTACCCTCTAAAATAAGCTCAGTCTGCTGGAATAAAGACCTACTAAAGAGTGCAGGTAGCTAAAAGCTCTATTCCTACTATAATAAATAAATCTTAAAAAGGAAGCTACTTAAGGAACTAAATAAGAAAAGCCTCTTTAGAGCTAGAAGCAGAAAATTAGATATCTAACTTAATATATAAAAGGCAGTCTAGTTAATTAAGAGCTTAAAAATTATAAAACTAAACCCAGAATATCTTTAGGACTTAAAAAAGTATCTTATTAAATAACCTAAACTAATAGAAGAAAGATAAAAGACCTTATTAGAGCTAGAGTTAAATTAAACTTTAATATAGAAAAAGAATAAAAAAAAAGAGTATTTTAATCCTTCTAGAAGGTATTAGTCTATTATAAGAACTTATCTGCCTTAACCCTACAGTCTGCTAGATAATAAATATTAGAGAGCTTTTTTTTAAAAAAGACTGAAAAAAATAATTAGCTTATCTTAAAGAGATACTATTATAGAGGCTATTCTAATATTATAATAATAGAGAAAGAAGAGAAGTTTAAAACAGAATAATACTAAAGTCCTAATATTAGTAATATAGAAGAGAAAGAGGCTTTAAGCTTAAGAAACTCTACCTTAGGGCTAAGTCGGTAGGGCTTTATTGTAAAGTATAGAAATTATAAGAAGTAAGTATCTTTATTTGCTATAACTTATAAAAGAAAATCAGTAAGAAGATCTAGAAAATAATAACTGCTATCTTTATAATTTACTGTTATAAAAAGAACTAAGCCCTACAGTATAAAAACCCTTAAATAATCAGTCTCTTAAAAATACCAATATATATATACTCTTTTTATACTCTAGTTGCTGCAGAAATTAATACTGCAACTTATGCCTCTATACTGTAATTCTTTCCCTATTAAGCTTAAATCTTAACTACTATTTTATTAGTTACTTTTCTTCCTACTAACTAACTTTTAAATCTATTACTATACTATAGAACTCAGTATATAATAGCTACCTTTAATAAGGCTATAAAGAAGAAGGTATAATTTTACTGCAGTATAAAATTACTAACTCTCTATAAAGAGACTATCTAAGGGGAAAAAGGAAAAAAGAGCTTTCTTTACTATAATAAGAGCCTTATAAAGATACCTTTAATTAACAGAATTAACTAGTAGTTAACCCTCTATCTATTCCAACTGAATTAGTCTTATTAGAACAAAAAGAAAACTAAACACTCTATTCTAAAGAATAAAAACTTAATTAAAGTTTAAGCTAAAACTATTAAACTGTACTCTAACTTTAGTAAAACTAACTTTAGAACTTAAAAAGGTTACTATAGTAATCTTTAGGGCCTACAGTATAAGCTTTAATATTAAAATCTATCTGCTAACTTTAGTCTTATTGCTTTCCTATAAACTATAACCTATAGAATAAGGGATATTATAGCTATTATATCTTTTAGCCTTAATCTTAATATCTATATTCTTTAAGTTAATAACTGGAGGAAAGAGACCTTCTCGACTAAGCTTCTAAAGGAAGGTATTTTAGTTATAAAAAGCTATCTTACAGTAAGCTTCCGACCTATTTAAGAGACTATATTTAACTGTTGCTACCTTATTAGTATTATTAACTTCACTAATTAATACTATTAGCTTAGCTATATTTAAGATATTAAGGCTAAGTAACTTTTCCTCTTTAATATAATAGACTACTAAAAGAAGGGATAATTTAAAGCTGCTAGAGTTACCTAGAGAGAGATTATAACTGTTAATAGTATCCCTTTTAATTTTACTATTTTTAGTATACTGGCTTCTACTTAATCTAGTAGTTAGAAGTATAGCTTTTTTATAGTCTTTCTTATAACTTTAACTATTTATAATATAGTTAGCCTGAATAAGTAATAGATATAGAGAGGAATTCTAAGAGAGAGACTATTTTTTAACAATCTAGATAACAAACTAGCAGGAGTCTCTTTTAAGCTGTAATTTTACAACTAAAAGCTTAATACTATTAAGCTAAAGTCCCTATTATAGCTAAAGAAAAAGGGGAAGACTGCTAAAAAGAAAGAAACTAAGAACCTAAACTTAGACTTAGAGTATATTAAAAGCTTTATTAGATATACTATTATAGAGAAGCTTAAGATCCAGAATCTAATATACTGTAAGAGTTTAAATAAAATCAGCTAGAAAATCAACCTATTTCTTAACTGTAAGAATAAGTTTATACCTACTAACTAGAAACTTAAGACTTTTAATCTCTATACTAACTTCAGTAGATTTTCCTTAATTAGCTAGAAGAGCCTTAACTCTAAGAAACTCTTTAATATCTATTAAATTATCCTCTATTCTGCTGCCCCTTTCAGTTAGACTTCCCACTCTATATTAATATATATATATCGGACTATCAAAAGGCTAAGTTTACTATATCTAATAACTTTATTAAGATATTTAAAGAAAGAGGATTTAAGGTTCTAAAGGGGATTCCTAAGCTATCTAGAACTATAGGAGGGAGTATTATCTCTTTAGATTTATCTGCTTTAAAGAAATTACTAATAGCTCCTCCTACTGTATCTATTGCTAAATTTATAGCTAAATTTTCTAATAAGTCTAAATATTATTTCTCTCTTTCTTTTAAACTTATTAAGAAGTTTAAGAAAGAAGCTAAGGAACCTAAAAAAGAGTAGGTATCTAATATAATAAATTTAGTCACTTAAATCTTTATAACTCTATACTAAAAGAAATAGCAGTCTGCTCTCTATAAGAAGGATATTAAAAGCTCTAATTTAAATCTGCTAGCTAAATTAAATATATCAATAAGAGATACTTATAAAGAGTCAGTTAGAAGTAATATCTCAATAAGAAATATCTTATCTAGCTCTTCTCTACTAGAGACTAAATACAATAGAACCCTTACTATTTTAACTGCTCAGTTTATTAAGAAAGCTATTCCCTACTATATTAATAATAATATTATTTTTAAAAAAAATAATAAGAATATACTAATATCTCTATTAGTAAGAATATAAATAAAATAACTATTAGTACTGACCCAATAAACCTCCCTTATATCCCTAAGTACTCTATACTATTTATACCTAAGTTTAAAACCTATATAATTTATATTTTAAAAGATTTAATTTCTATTTTTTAATAGAAGGAACTAATTAATACTATCTATATAGATATTATCTCTTTAGCTATTATAAAAATCAATTAGAAGGAATAATACTATTAGTATAAAGCTTATAAGTAATAGTTATTTAGTATATTATTTTATTTTTTCTAGTAGACTGAAATAATTATAAATAGAAAGGCTTATAGAGTAAAGAGTCTTTATTAATAGAAGAAATTAATCTTTAGAAGCTTCTAATAAAATACTTCGTTAATACTTACTGTATTTCTTTAGTTAGATTCTTAAATAGAAAGGTTATTTTATTATATATACTTTTAGCCTAATTAGAAATAATTATCAGACTGCAGAAGAGGAATATAATAGGCAGTTAGAAATATTTAGGCTAGCTAGTTACTAATAGGAATATCTCTAGAGTAGTCTAAATTAAATTAAAAGAAAAAAAAGAAATCTATTTAAAGAAGATATTATTAATCTTTTAATTCTTTAAAAATTCCAGCTGGAAGTCAGAAAGTCTATAAGAGTTTAAGATAGCTAGGGATTTCATCAATTTATTGCCTTTATTTTTAAGAGATTTATTTAAACCTTCTTGCTGTTACTATATCCTCCGTCCAACCTCTATCTTTAACCTCCCTTAGATATCGGACTGCTGCAGGCTCAATTGATACCTTACCAGCGAACTCTCCTGCAACCAACCTGATATTCTATCTTATAAGATGCTTCCCTATTAGGAGATATAAGCCTTAGATTGTTCTGACCTTAAATGTATAATCTGGTGCAGCTTCGGGCTGACCGGCTAAGACGCCTGTGCGATGACTCTCTGTGTATTTCCCCTAGGGTAAGTTAATAAGTTGGGTGTTATTTCTGTTTCTTCCTGCTGCTAAAATAGCTTAAAAGGCTAGATAAGATAAATAAAAAATATTGTCTTATTATTTAAATTTCTCTTATTTTTATAACATTTTTATTTATTTAATTATCTTATATTTAAAATATTTCTATTTATAGATTATAATAACTTATCTATTTCTATAGCTTACTAAGCTATATAAGCTAAATAAAAGGTTTAAACTTATTATATAGATTTTTCTTATTTCCTTTATAATTTTTATTTATTTAATTATCTTATATATAAAATACTTCTATTTATAGATTATAATTACTTACCTATTTCTATAGCTTATTAAGCTATATTAAATAAATAAAAGATATTATCTTACTATTTAAATTATTTTCCTTTTTTCTAAGATTTTTATTTATATATATTCTTATTTATAAAATATTTCTATTTATAGATATTTAATTTTTTATTAATTTATTCTTAAATTCTGTATTAAATTTACTAATATATTTATTTAAATATAATTTTTTTTTCACTTTTTATTCTTTTAAGTTTTAAATATATAAACTATATTAAAATAAACCTTATACTCTTTTCTATTTTAGTATTAAATTTTCTTTCTATATATCTATTTCCTTCTATTTAATTTATAACTTCTTTTAAAAAAAAAACCTCTATAGGGTAAGTAATACTAATTAGTATTAGTATTTAAATACTTATACTAATACTAAGTAATATTAGTATTAGTATATACTAATTAGTATTAGTATTTAAATACTAATACTAATACTAATACTAATTAGTATTAAAAATACTAATACTAATTAGTATTTAAAATCTTATACTAATACTAACTAATACTACCTTAGTATTAGTATACTAATTAGTATACTAAATACTAGTAGTATTTTTATCCACCCTGCCCGTGGGACATCGTATTTGTCACCTGACAGGGGTCGCCCATGTATTATTGTCCGATATTAAAGCCGTCCCGCACTGGCGGGCAGTACTTTGAACCCGTGACGAAATACGAATTGTGTGTACAAGGCCAGCTACATCATCATATTCCTACATATTGTGATACATACAGCAATGTCATCCCAGCAGCTCCCCAATGTTTTGTTGAACAAGCCATGATTCCTGGATTGGCGAGTAGGCGCTACTCCCCTTTAGTTCTGTTGCCTGAGCACACTAGCATACAAGCGATTAGTCCCTGGATAGTTACATAAGCACATATGTCAGATGACTTTGCAAGCTCAAAACCCCACTTCACATGGCTTCACTAACCTTGGAGATAACAACTATTCAATCATCTTCCCTCCCCATCGTATCCTGGCTGTGACTTGAATCTGCTCTACTCTGAAAAAACTAAACCAGCACTCACACATAGAATGCCCTCAACCGGCGTTGAACGTGGACCGGCTAGCGATGAGGAGCAACCGCTGATAGGGCACCACAGAAAGCCGAGGTTCCCATCTTTAAATCTTCAGCATTGGTATTTGCACCCGCATAGTCGTGAGCAATGGACTCTCCAGAATACCAAGCAGAAGGTTGCGGAATTTCTCTCCTCAAAATATGGCCACTACTCTGTTCTCACCCTGGTGTCTCTTGATGTTCTGAGCATGATTGCTGGTAAGTTGTATTCTGCTAATGTTTTCCCTACGCAGCTGATTCAAACAGATTTTATTCTCAAACTCTTCAAATGCGAGCAGGAAAAGAGTGGAGCCGATTGGGACTTGGCTTTGGAAGTTCTGGGCTCCATGAGCTTGGTCTTCTCATGTCTCTTCGTGCTTGAATTAATTGCTTCCGTTTGGGCATTTGGTTGGAGGTACGTCACTTTGCATATCACAATTCCACAACCCGCCGGTACTGATGCATCTAGTTATTTTAAATCTTGGTTCCACCGCTTTGACGCATTTATCGTTGTCGCAGGTTTCATCATCGACGTTGTCCTCGTTGGTATCATAGAGGAGATTGCCTCTTTGATCGTCGTCATGCGTCTCTGGCGAGTCACGAAAATCGTCGAGGAACTCAGTCTTGGTTCTCAAGAGCAGACTGAAGATTTGCAGCACAAGATGGATGAACTGAAGGACGAGAATGAAATGCTGAAGAAGGAGATTTCACATTTGAGGACAACTGAAGACGGTGCAAGTCGTTAGTCCGATGTGTCTCAGCTTCCATACATATTATATGGGTAGTAGCTCTTTGTTCGCGCTGTATCTATCTACAGTAGTCGAAAGAGTGGGCCGTGCTTCAATCATGCATCTTATTTCATGCAGTTTGTATTTCAAGATGACCATATTGTGTTTCAACCTGCTTGATTGCTATTTCATTGGAATGATGTTACTATCTTTATCACAAACTTGCAACGGTCTTCTCGGCCGAGTTGTTGAAGTAGTCTCGAATGGAATCTACTAGTCTCCCGATATTTTTATGAACATGATCATTGATGCGTGGGTCATGTGGACCATGGGGTTCAGGTTATGTGTAGAAAGTAAGATGTCTTGTCTATGGATAAGCTGAGCAGTTTGTCTTATATGACGGCTAACTGCTCAGTAGATGCCTGGCAAGCCAGGCATCCCTAGGATACGGCTAGCTGCACGCATCAATCATCGCCTCATTAATGGCCGATGAGTCTTGAATAGTACGAATCGAGCAATGAGGTTGACCCTATGACGAGAGTCAAGGGGTTTCACCCCGGGAAACAGTAAGTCCTGTGGGCGGCATGTGTCCCCAAGTCACATGCACTCTTTGCTAGCATCATCCTCCCAGGCGTCAGTTGGAGACTCATCGCTGCAGATAACTGTGAGTGCCAAATATTCGCTAGTCTACCTATTTTGAGATATCAAGGCCGATACAGACCTCCCAGCCACATATACAACCTGTGATGCTAAACCCTACCTTTCGCCAGCCATTTTCTGAGATGTTGTCCGAATGGCATACTCAACGATTGGCAAGCCTTTATCATGCCCTTTTCCACGTCTAATTACTAATATGTCTACTAAACCTATACAACTCGCCTCTCGTCCACATTTCCATCTTTTCCATGCCAAGTTCAAGAGTCAAAATCGCTTGGCTGAAGGCATCAACCTCGTCATGAAGCGTGTCCTCAAAGAGCTTCTGAATCCCGATGGTAGGTACGAAAAGAGGGTCGTTTTCCAGACAAGCTTTATGCCATGAAAATGCAGATGGCGCGTCCCATAGTCCACTACGCATCGTGAACATGACGCGGCCTGGGCACTCAGACCATCCTTGTTTGAGGAAGAGATACGTCTGCTGAATATAATTGGACACAATCCAAGTTCGTCGTACACTCTCAACTATAATCCAGGACCTCCATATGACTTTGGCAAATTCTGTTTCGAACTGAACCCCGTGGGAAATTGGGCAATTTGTTCCGAGACAAAAATTCCTCGGTAGCCGCCAGCATTTCACGGCTCCATTGGGCCAGTGTACTGAGTTGCACGTCGGCCCGTGCTCTCATGCCAATGTCCCCGTCGAAGAGTCTGATCACCTGGTAGGTGAGAAGACTTTGGACTCTGCTTAGGTGGCTGAAAATGTCTTGCGAAGGATAGATTGAATTCTCCAAAGCTTGATCGTCTAGCAGTTGTGTAACACGTTCTTCGATGATTCGGAACGTGATATATGTGTTGCCAGGATTCTTTATCCTGTACATCGCCATAGTTGTGTATGCATCTTGCACGTGTCGGGGCATTCCGGGTTGATATAGCTGATGGTGGTGCAACGGACTCCGGCCTTCTGTGACCCAATTCACAAGCCAATTTTGTATGCATTTGATAAAGGAATCAAGGTGAGAGTCGGCAGATGTGTCTGGTAGGTCTTGAGGGATCGAGTGGTCTACCAATAACGACTCAGGTGCTTCGAACCACATATCTCTGCTGGGAAGTATTGCCATTGCCGCGAAACCAGAACTCACAGTCGCCTGTGATGGAGGGAGTTCTAAGATGTGGCCCGAAACCAGTGGCGGAAGGGGGTTGCCAGATCATCAAGATTGGCACACTCCTCTGAAAGAGTAGTATGCTGTACCTCCGTCAATGGGGCGTGAATCTCCAGTTCAGTGGACGAAGGATTTTCCGCTTGCCGTGCTGGCATATACTTGCATGACATCCCTTTAGCATGGCATCGCCGACAGGCAGGAACCTCCTTCGTGCACTGGCGCTTCGAGGTGGTGCAGGGTACACAAGCTCTACGCCACGCGTAGGGTGTACCCGTTTGCGTATTCCATGATGTCTGGCTCATATTGTCTCGTTGTTAGGTTGAGATCCTGGTAGTGGATATTGGTGAATGACTTTAATGAGGGACGAAATGCACGAGCGAGTTTTGGTGGGAGGCTGGAATGGATTTGTCAGCTATGTGAGACTTACGTTTTCACACAGCGAGCTCACATCCTAGGGGGAGGGCGATTTATGTCCTGAATTGGACTTGGCAGTATTAGTGATATCGACAACCAAAAAATTGATATTGATGCCATTTACTGAAATGGATTCCCTCCTAATCTATGAACCTCTCGCATTGCTATTCAATCAGTAATCAATGCTGCTGAGTTGGAAAGGAATGAAGAGGATGTGATTTGTCACGTGATGAACCTCATGCTTTTCCGACCACGGCCCAGACCTGTACGAAGGGTACTTGGACCAAACTAGAAATAATGTTCTACTGTGGAATGTGATTAAATACACTCTTTGGCTTTTCTAGTCTAGATGCTAATTACAAAAAGCTTCGTGCCCGTGTCTCTTGTCCATCCCAGTGATACCAGAAGCAAACGTATCACCAAAGCGGGCGGAACCCATCCATCCCCAGAACCAAGCCGCCGATATAGTACTCTATACCAATGATCCACTTCATAAAATGTCATTTTTCCTACCATAACATCTATATTTACACCAAACCAACTGCTCACCCCCCGCAAAAAGAATTACCAAATCAGTTTATCCAATGCTTGATGACTTGTTTGGTGAGAGATCGCCGGAGTTGCGTAGACTCGTCCCGGTCATATACCGAAATTAGTTACTCACGACGATGGTTTTCCAATTCTGTGCTTGGTAACAAACACACCTAGCTATCGATCCAGATTACAGAAGCCATGCCATGACTTTCGCAACTAATACGTCGACGTCCGCACGACGCCCAGAGTGCGGCGGGGAAATATGGGGACACGGCATGATTCAACCAGTCGGTGAGGTCGCGATAGTTCCGAAACGGAGAAATATGGAGACGCCATCCATAATAAGTTAGCCACGCGGACTTTTATGGGGTCTTCTCCATTCTTGTCTCACCTCGGGTGGCTTATTCATCTTCAGGTTTCACATATGCTGACTTGATGTCGTACTATTGCACTTTTGCTGATCCGCAGCTCGTACGTTGAGCGAATGAACTACAGAATTCCGCAAATAGGTCCGCAGATGGAAGACCGAAGTAGGTTAAGCCGGTACTATTCTGCAAAGGCGGAAATTTTGATGACCAGGCGGTTGAAGGGCTGGGAAGGATGAGAGCAGAACATGGCATGTGAACGAACCCAGTCTCTGGACTCGGGCTACATAAATCCGTCCAGAATCCAGTTTTGACGGCAAATATCATTCATCTTCTATCATCACATCTTCAACCTTACAAAAGAATTCTCGTCTATGCACACCATGGACCCCGCCTGGAATTTGACAACACCTTTCCATCGGGAACCCTATCCCGCCATCTCACCCTTGAGACCCGAAATGAGCCAAGCCGGGAAAACAATTCTCGTCACAGGAGGGAATGCTGGCATTGGTTTTGCAATCAGCAAAGCATTTCTGCAAGCGTCCGCTGCCAAAGTCATCATCCTCGGTCGACGTCCCGGGTTGGTCAGAGACGCCGTGGCCAAGCTCGCCCCTGAGAAATCATCTGGCCCAGGTTATTGGATTGACCTGCGATGTTTCAAGCTCCATCGAGGTCGACAAGCTCTGGAAGGACTTGGAGGACGAGGGAAGCGTGGTTGACGTCCTGGTGCTGAACGCTGTTAAGATATCAGACCAAAAGCCCATCCTTGAAGTTGGAACAGAGGGAATATGGAAAGACTATGGCATGAATCTACGCGCACAACTACAGATGACAGAGAAGTTCTACCAGCAAAAGAAACAAGGTGCCCCCGGACCAAAGGTATGTGACGCTTCAAGCATATAATGGAGTTTGTGGTAGTGGTGCTGAAAACAAAGAATTAGCATCTCATCAATGTTTCCTCCTATGCCATCCACGATTGGAAAGTAGCGACACAAACTCCAGGATATGGACTCACCAAGAACGCAGCTGCTCTTGCTATGCAGCTAATCGCCCAAGATGTCCCGCCAGAGAAGATGCAAATCGTCAACATGAACCCGGGCGGTGTGTTCACGCAGAACGCTAAAGACGCCGGGTATACAGAGGATTCTTACCCATGGAATAGTCGTGAGTTGGGATTGTTGCTGCTTGCGGGAAAAATTCTGACTGAGTATCTTTCTTAGCGGATCTTCCCGGTCAGTTTTCAGTCTGGCTTGCCTCCCCTGAGGCCAAGTTCTTGCATGGACGGTTTGTTTGGACTGAATGGGACATTGAAGGATTGATGAATGGAGAACTGAGGGATAGGATTGACGGAGATCCTTACTATTTAAAGATTGGAATCCGAGGTCTCTAGAGCTATATTCTGTAACAAGACTGAAAGAGGCGGTGACCACGTATGCTCCTCTGTTACGGTCTGAACCAACATGTCTGTACACTGTACATATAGTAATAAATCATCCTTGCGTCACCCTCAGAAAAACGATCTTTAAATGTACACGGACAGATCTTGTAAGAGAGCACCTGGGTCTAACAATACTTCCCTAGCTGATTATGATAGCACGTCCTGAAGCTATGCATGCGGAAATAATAAGGGCAAAGCTGAAGTGCAAGCTGTAGCAACCCACTAATAGCAGGATCGGCTGTTAGGCCGCTAGTAAGATCAGCTGTTAGGCCTATTAGTCTATCCGGGAAAATAACAGTTTGTTAAAAGTATATAAAATTATATACTTTTAACTGCTAAAGTTAATAATAAAATCTAGCTATAGAATAAGAGTTGTTACAGATTTTTGCCCGGATTGCGATTTATTGGGCGTAGAGGCTTGATATCCCCTTTGGGCTACAGTATACAGCTGGATTAAGCGGAATAGCTACCTGCTCGAGCCGTTAGAATCAGACCTCTGGGATCCGCTTGAGCTATTAGGATTGGGACCCCAGATTCTAAGCCTAATATGTAATTAGCTGTATATAACTAGATGCAGTAGGAACTCTAGTTAAAGTCGGCCTCTAGCAGCCTTAAATAGTAATTCTTATCTTATTTCCAATTTTTCCTCTCTTTTTAGAGAAAATAAGGTTGCTATATTTATAACAGTTAGATTTAACTTAAGAGTATAGAGTAGGTTTAAATATAAAGTATATAATGTAGTAAATTAGAATATTATAGTAAGTAATATAGGTTATAGTCTAATAATAGTAGAATAGTAAATTTAATATAACTAAGTATATTAATAGCTAAAAAGCTTAAAGCTTTTATCTAAAAAGTGCTAAATAAATATATATATATAATAGTAATTACTAAGAGTATATAAGTAATTATAGTAATTATAGAAGTAATTATAGTAATTATAGTTATAATTACAGTAATTATTACAGACTAAAGCTTAAAGCTAAAAAAATATAACTATACTATATTTAAAATTATACTGCTAGAATAAACTGCTCTTATAGCTAGCTAGAAAGAAGTTTACTTTAAGATTATAAAGAAAACTTTTCTTTTTTTCTATATCTTAAAATAGATTAATATATAGCTTTTCCCTCTATATAATATTAATAAATCTATCTTCTTATATTATCTTAAAGTTAATATAATATATATAGTAAGATAAATAAATATAATAGACATATAATAACCTTATAGAAAACTAAGTAATAAAATGCCTAAAAAGCTAAGCTTATAACTATTATTATAAAAATAAAAAAGTAAATTATTAAGCTATAAAAAGTAATATAATTATAGTATTTATAGTAAGTTCTATTTAATTCTAACTAATTTAATAGAAATACTAAAAATTAAAAAGCTTAAGTTTTAATACTATATATAAAGCTATATATTAATAGACTAATAATTAGAAGTATAAGTATTTAATTTTACTATATGTACAGTTTACTAAATATAGAAATTTAGTTTTTTATATTAGTTTGTATATAGTATATTAAATATAAAAAATAAATAGAATTTAACTATTCTATTAAAATATCTTATATAAGTTTTTAATAACTTTAATAAGTTTAAAAAGATAGAGTAATAGCTATAAAAACTATAATAGAACTTTAAGCTTCTAGTTAAATTTCTTATATAGTTTAAATAAACTCTCTATAAGATTAATATAGATTTATAGCTTAATAATATAAAGATTATAACTTTAATAGACTATTTTAATAAGGAAATTATATAATAATTAAATAGATAATTATAGCTACTAAAAGATTATAATAACTTTATATAAATACTACTATTACTTAAAGATTTAAAGCTAACTTTATAATAAAATTAATAAAGTTTAATGTTTAGTAAAATAATAAAATAAAAGCCTATAAAAATTAGAAAAATAATACTAGTAATATTCTTAATATAATAATAAGAATAATATAAAAAAGATAAATATATATATTATAGCTTAGCTAAATATTAAGTTAATTAATATAAGCTTTAATTAATAAAAATACAGTATATATATAAAGAATTTTTAATTAGTTTAATATAATAGAAAACTATAAATTTAAAAGTTTAAAAGATTTAAATAGTTTAATATTAAAAATAAAGATAATAATAAAATACATAGAAGTTTTAATAGCCTTTTAGTTAGTGTATAGAAATTATTTAAGATTTTCTGTTTAACTTTATTTAATATTATTAAATAGATTAAAGCTATATAGTATTTTTAAATAATAAAGATAAATAGTTAGTATGATATTTAATAATAGAAGAAATAGTAGCTAAATAATAAAGTTATTATATATTAGTTTTTATTTTAAGCTTTAATTTAACTCTTCTAACTTTAATCTTACTATTTATAGTTAATAATTTTACTGTCTATAAATAATAATAGATTTATAACTTTAAATATTAAGGTTAAAATAACTATAGAATAAAAAAGTTAAATAGGATTTTAGTAAATAAAAAGAAAAGTAATTTAAAATTTAAACTTAGATTTTAATAATTATAATATATATAATAAAAATACAGTAAATTTAAATATTAGGTTTTCTTATTAAGAAATTTATAGTTAATATAATATTAAAAATATTATTTTAATATTTAGTTTATTTATTTTATTTATTTATTAACTTATATTTAAAATACTATAATAAGTTAGTAATTTAATTTTATATAGTTTATTAAGCTTTATTAAAACTTTAAAGTAAATAGTAATTTTTAATTAAAGAGAATTTCTATTAAAAGTCTATAAATACTAATAAAATTTTATAAAAAGATATAAATAAACTGCTTTATATCTATTAATTTCTAATAGAATATAAAATAGAAAAGCTTTATAAGTTTATTTATAATAATAAAAATACTATTATATATAACTTTAATTATAAAGTTTTTTAATAGAAGTAATTTTATAATAAAATTTATAATAATAAAAATTTAAAAGTTATTTAATAATTAGTAAATATTATAATTTTCTATATAACTTATAATATTAAGTTTTAGTTTTTTTTATATAATAAATATTATTTAATAGTAGTTTTTATTACTATTTTTATTTTAAGAAATTAATATATTATTTTAACTTATTTAAGAGTTTTATTAACTTTTTAATATTTATATAAAGAATATTATATATTTTCTATATAAGTTAATATTATATAACTTTTTAAAAAACTTACTATTTATCTATTTTCTTTATTTTAAAGTATTTTATATTTATACTATTTAATTTAGTTATAAAAGTTATTATAATATATAGTAATATAAGTATTTTTTAAAGTTTTCTTTTTAATTTTATTTAAGTATTTTAAATAATTATAAATAGAATATTAAAGTATATTTTAAAGATTATATATATTATATATTTCAGTAATAAGCTAATATAATATATTAATATTTTTATTATATAGTTTTATTTTATATAAACTTTATACTATTTAATATTAATAATAGTGAGAAATAATAATATTTTTATTTTAATATTTAATTTCTTTAGTATATTTATAAATTTAATTTATAAAACTTTATATAAAGTTACTTTTATAAATTAAACTTAAATATTTAAGTTAAAATTATATTTTTTATATACTTATAATATATTTCTACTTAAAATATTCTTTAATATTAAAGTTAAAAATCTATTTATTTATTTTAAGCTTATTAATATTAAAGTTATATTATTAAATAATACTATTAACTTATTTATTTTCAATTTTCTTTCTATAGATAATTATATAGTTAAATTCTAAGAAATATTTAGTATATTATAGTTATTATCTACTAAGTTTTTTATATAGTAATAAAGTATAAAATATTCTTATAGTTAATATAAATTTTAATTTTATACTTATTTTTTAAAAGATAATATTAAAATTCCTTATGTAAGTTAATAATTATAAGAAATTCTTTATTATAAATAGAGTAATTAAGTTTAATACTATATATTTTATAAGAGAGAAAAAAGTAATAAAGTATAATAATTTATTTAATATAATAGTAAATATTTTATAGTTATTTCTATTAAGCTTTAATTTTATATTTAAAATTAATTTTAACTTTAGTAATATTTTCTATAGACTCTTTTTATCTTTCTTTCTTTTTTATATTATTACTATACTAAGTGTAATATACAGACTGAGTAAAATAGAAATATTAAGTTTATAAACTATCTTTTTTCTCTTTCTAAAAAAATCTTTTTATAGTAAAATTTATACTTACTGCAGATTAAGCTTAATATAGAAATAACCTGTAATTAACTTAAAGATTTATTTAATAAAATTAAACTTAAACTTAAAGTAATTATTTTAAAAGCTACTTTCTTTTTAATATAGAAGCTAGTAGTAATTTTAATTAATACTGCTATAAGCTATACTTAAAATACTAATAGTAAGATCTTAATTTTACTATTTCTTATAGAAATAATTATAATTACTATTAAAAAAGCACTATTTATTACTGTTTAGAAACTATTTAATAAAGTTTTAATTTAAGCTTAAATTACTTATAATAAGAAGATATTTTAATCTCTTTAGATATTAATATTTAAAATAATTTCTTCTTACTTTAGTAGGAAGATTATTATTAAATTATTAAGTATAGCCTCTAATAATATAGTCTATATACTATTAGATATAGTAGTAGCTACTAATTATACTCTTTTAAAAAGCTATTTTTTATCTATAGTAGCTTTATACTATCTTTTTAATAGAGATATTATAGTTCTTTTCTATAAATTAATTATAAATCTTTTAAAAGATAATATTTAAATCTCTATTATTTTTAGTGTAAATATATATTAAGTTTTAAAGCAGTTTATAATAGTTACTAAAAGAGTTTTAACTAGCTATATAGAAAGCTTACTTAAGAATCTTTTAGTAAATATTTAATAAGTAAATAGTATTAAAATATATATTTCTTTTAGGTTTTTTTTTAGCTCTACTTAATATTATTAAATAGAATATATTTTATTAATATATATTTAAATTCTTTAAATTTTAATACTATATTATAAGTATTTAAGCTTTTTATAGATTATTATATTTTATATTAAATAAGGCTGGGTATTTTAAATAGAGTTTTTATCTTTACAGTTACAAATTATTTTCTTTTATTTCTAATTTTCTATTTTATTTTTTTAGGCTTAATTAAAACTATTAGTTTCTCTATAGTTATTAAAGTTATTTAGGTTTTCTTTTTCTTTTTTAGCTTTACTTAATATTATTAAATAAATTAAAGCTATATAGTATTTTTAAATAATAGAAATAAACAGTTAGTATTATATCTAATAATAGTTATTAAAGTTATAATTCTTATATTTTATATACTTAATATATAAAAACTTATTTTAAATTTTCTAACTATATCTTTTATAGTTTTTATTATTATATGATACTGCTTTTTTAATAGAGTAATTAGTAATATCTTTATTTTTATATTTATACTATTTTTTATCTTTTATTATTTATATATATAATATTTTTCAGTTTTATATTCTTTAATAATATTAATATATTTAGTATATTTAAGTAAAGAAAAATCTTTTTTATTCTCTAGCTATATAATACTAACTTCTATATACTATTTGTTGGATTGAGACCTCGTATGGCGGCATAACATGCCTGATCCGGAACGCCGGATGCGGAACGCCGGATGCGGAACGCCGGATGCGGCATCATAACAACGCCGGATCCGTCTCCTTTTGACACCCTGATCTAGATCCCTTTGAGTATAAATTAGGGCCCCTATGACCCTCAATCAATGGAGGAATAACCTTCTCAATTTATATCACTTGATTAATCACTTCTGCTATTGCATACAGCAAATTGCGTATCCAACACTATTTAATAATTTAAAAGTATTTAAATTCTTTCTATAAATAGAATCTCTAAATTTATTTATTATTAATTTATATAAAGTAATAGCTTTTAATAAGAAAACCTAATATGTAAATTTACTGTATTTTTATTATATATATTATAATTACTAAAACTTAAGTTTGAATTTTAAGCTGCTTTTTTTTCTATCTATTAAAATTCTATTTAACCTTTTTACTTTATAGCTATTCTAATCTTAATATCTAAAGTTATAAATTTAATAACTTAATTTAATACTTTAAGATTTAAGTTATTTAAATTCACCCTCTAGTTAATACTCTAACTAGCTATTATCTATACTATCTTTATATAGTATAAAAGCTTCTTAAACTAAAGCTTAAAAGTCTTTTTTTTTTAATAAACTTTTAGTCTTTATTATTTAAGTTGCTATTTTTAAAAACTCTAGCTAAATTTAATAGAGTGATTTTCTCTATTTAAATAAAGTTAAAATTAATATTAATAACTTTATTTCCTTATAAATTAACTTTATTATAATTATCCAGAAATAAGTTATATCTAAATATAGCTAATATAATTTATTAACTTATGTTTAGTTGTAATATATAGTGAAATAAATAGTTTAAAAGCCTATACTTTTTAAGGAATTTTCAATATACTCTATATTTTACTCTTTTTATATTATTTTTAAAATTATAAAGATATTTAATTCTATATTAATATTTAATTTTATATTATTAGGATATTAAGCTGATATTATAATAAACTTTATAGATAATTACTATAATAAAAGTTAAAATTAAATAATAGTTAGAAGAGAAGTGGTTAGCCTTTTAATAACAGAAGATATCTCTCTTATATCTTATTACTTAAAATAAAATTACTATTTTAAGGTTATTATCTATAGATAGTAAGATTATTAACTGTAAATAGTAAGGTTATTAACTGTAGATAGTAGAATTAATGTTAGAAAGTTAGAAGAGTGAAATTAAAGCTTAAAGTAAAAACTAATATATAATAACCTTATTATTTAGCTACTATCTCTTTTATTACTAAATATAGTACTAACTATTTATCTCTATTATTTAAAAATACTATATAGCTTTAATCTATTTAATAATATTAAATAAAGCTAAAAGAAAACTAAATATAAAGTAATAGTTATAATAAAAAATTGTTTTTTATATATTAAATATATAGGCAATATATAATATCTATAAGATTTTCTTATAGTTAAAGTATATTATTACTATCTTTAAGTTATTATCTTTTTATTCTTTTAAAGCTATATAGTATAATAACGCTAATAGTTTATTTAAAGTTAATAATACTATAGAAGCTAATAGCTAGCTTATTATAGCTTTACTTAAAGTATATAATTTACTTAAGAAATTAAAATAATATATCTTTTTCTTCTTTTAATTAAGTTTCTATTTTTATTATATTATACTTATTATACTATAGCTATTATAGTAGCTTTTATTAATATCTATTTTTTTCTTTTTTTTTTAAAATATAAAAAAGTAATAGATTAATTACTTTTTATATTTTATTTTCTTTAATAACAGTTAGATTATTACTTTTTTTTATTTTCTTACTAACTCTAGCTTTTATCTTATAGATAGATATAGTCTATACTAATAGCTACTCTTACTAATAAACTATTAGTTTTATTTTTATATAAGCTTTTATATTTACTTATTAATATATTATAGTTAAAAAGTAAAGATTTTTAATTTATATAAATACTTTATAAATATAATTATAAGTATAACCTTTTTCTTCTTTTTATTTTATTATATATAATAGTATTATTTTAAATATTTAAGTATTAATATAATATTATTATAGCTTTAACTACTATATAATACTCTTTTAAATAAACTTAATTTAAATATATTTTATTTAAGTATAATTAAAATTATACTATTTCTATTAAGTTTAATACTAAAGAAGAGTAATATTTTAAATAGGCTTAATTAGAATACTTTTTTAAATAATTCTAGTTAAAATAGTACTATTTTTTTCTAACTTAAATAGAATCTATATATTTAAACTTATACTGTTAGCAGTTTAGTATATATTGGGAATAAGTTACTGCCTAAAGTGTATATTATAGTATATCTTTTACCTCTACTTATTTTTCTTTATAGTAGCTTTATCTCACACTCTAATAGCAACTCAACCTTATACTGGCGTTAAAATTACTAATTACTGCAATATAGCGTGCAGTATCTTCTGACGGATGTAAAGTCAGGTGGCCTTATTACTTCAGTTAGGAAACTATTAGCCTGAAATCTAGCTATCTTCAGGCAGCAACACCTCTAACGGGGATTATTAATAAACGTGCTGCTTGTTAAGGTTTGCTTAATTGTCAAGGTGATACAAGCAGGACATTTACTATCTCTCAGCCAATTGAATACTAGAGCTTAGTAACATGAAATTGATTAATTAAGGTGTATTATAACCAGAGTTTAACTAACTTGCCCCGCATCTATATACCCAACATCTTCCCCGCCTCGCACATACATACAACATCAAATTGGCGAATCGAATTTCACTTCACACTCCATTATCTTAGTGAATACTATACGCTGTACCTAGAGAAGCAACATCTCTTTCTATCTCGGAGGAAAGTCGCCATCTGATGACCAAAAATGGGCGCCAAACTTGGAAGCCGTTCGAGCGACGATCCGGTTTGCATTGGCTGCGGGCCGCCTCGGAAGAGGCTGTCTGATAGAGCAGCCAAGATATGGAGAAGGAAAGGGGTGTTGGTCATGCTGACCGTTTTACAACGTGCAGGTGTGCCAAGTGCTGGCTATGTACACAACCAAATGTATTCTACAGAAGCAGTTAATCGATCAAATCACAACCATGAAAAGCAGAATATACACTTGTGATTGCGCGGTTACGGGTGATTTGTCGTCCGTCGTATACGAAGAGCGAGCGTCGTTCCTAGTCCGGGGAATACCTAGTACACGCGCCACAATCCGTATCAATACTCGTCGAAGGCAAGGTCTTTTGTTAGTGGCGCTATATAGTCTTTGAATAGAATGAGGCTTCAACAGCAATTGGCTTCTCTGTTTGTGTAACTGCGCTAGCGATTGTCCCGCAGTGCTTCTAAAAAAAAACATTCCGAGCGTGTGTGACGTCTGTCCTCAGTCCACCTCGATGCAGACCTTACCCTGGTGCTTGCCCGACCACTGGTATTCGTACGCCTCCTTGGCTTGGTTGAAGGTGAAGACCTTGGGGTCGACAACAGGTCGAAGAGTCTCGGGGTTGGCTTCAATAGCGCGGCACAGGTCTTCCAGCTGGCCCCTGTTCCCAACGAGAATGCCCCGTGTCGTGCAAAGTCGATTCAGGCTTTCAATGAGCCCTGGCTGGTCCTGCGCTGGGCCACCGACGAACCCGATGAGAGTAATGACACCGTCAATCTTAATGCTGGCGAGGCTCTGTCGCATCGATGCTGGACCTGCAACTTCGATAACATGGTCAACGCCGACTCCCCCAGTAAGCTCCTTGGCCTTTTCGCCCATTCCGGAGTTTCATTGTAGTTAATAATATAATCCGCACCCAACTTCTCCAGCAACTTAGCCTTCTCACTTGAACTAGTCGTCGCAATGACCCTGGCTCCAGCTGCCTTGGCGAGCTGGACTCCAAAGATGCTGACTCCACCAGTGCCCTGGGTCAGCACCCACTGGCCGGCGATGAGCTTCTTGTCTGATAGGCCGAAGAGGGCATTCCAGGCCGTCACTCCCGCACAAGTGAGGGTTGACGCCTCGATAAAGCTCAGGTTGGAGGGCATGCGTACAAGACCCTGCTCATCAAAAGCTCCGGCAGTGCGAAGGGTCCCATCGATAGCGCCGCCAAGACCTGTCTGCATACTCGACTGGTCGAGCGAACCGCTGATGTGGCCTTGGTTGAATAGAGTGACGACTTTGTCGCCGGCCTTGAACCTCTTGACATTCTTGCCAACGGCCAAGACGGTACCAGCACCGTCAGAGCCTGGTACGACATTGGGCGAGAGGCTAAATGGATACTGTCCATTTGCAATGATGAGATCACGATACTAACGGACCGGTTAGATTATTTTTGTGGAAGCAACCATTAATACGCACGTTGAGGGAAACGCCCTGGACTGGTCAAACGGTCAGCTGGAGATTAATTGCAATACGGGGCTAGGTGGAGAGCCAACTCTTAACCAAACTTGTGTGTCACCAAGCTCTCCAAGGGGTTGCTCAGACTGCTTAAGGGAGTCGAAACCAGCCTGATCAGTGGTAGTCCACTGCTTGGCCGTAGTTGGAATTGTTTGCGCCATTCTGGATGATGAACTCGTTTTGAATGTTGAGGTGAAGCTGAAACTGGGGGATTGGTTGATTGGAGGGGACGTTATTGCTAGCGGTCGTCGCGCCTTGTATCGTTCAGATACGAGTTTTAGAGCATGGGGGTTTTCAGAGCTCAAGCTGCGCAATTAAGGAGTTGAGGACGGACAGGATGTTAAGTCCGTGGAGAGCACCCTTGGGACAACGGGCTTCCTGACGTAAGTTACCCGTGCGGCTGCTTATCAATGTCCAAATTGCACTAAGGGCGCAGTAGTCGCAACAGAACTGCAGCCCTCCATTCGGCTTTCTGACAAATAGCACCGGGGCTACTGCTGAGGAGCCGCTTACTCAAATAAACCCTCCATCTAAGAAGTCCCTTAGGGTCTTCTATAGGACTAGTAACTCCTTCCGGGTGTAAGGGGACAGATCCGTTCGTGTCGCGCAGAGGGAAAAGCCGTATGTTGATCTATCTTAAGGTGCAGAGGAAGAGAAGAGTCTTCTTTACAATCTCGAAGCGAGCCTCTTTCTAGCTAGCTGTAAGGGCGGTTTATTCTGGCAGTATAATTCTGGATACAGTATAGCTATATCCTTTAGCTTTAGGCTTTAGTCTGTAATATTACCCTCCTCCTTTTTAACTTTAGTAGTTACTATCTAACTTTTTATAATCTCTATATACTAGCTGGAAGGCTATTAAAATTTCTATATATCTTACTGTTATTTTTATTTTTAGTATTTAAACTGTTTAAATTTTTTAGGCTTTTAAGTTTATTATTTTCTATTATATTAAGCTAGCTGAAAATTCTCTATATATATACTGTATCTTTATTAGCTGGAGTTTATATTATTATTTATACTTTATATAAGCTAGCTAGCTATATAATTCTTTTTTTAGACTTTTTAAATTAATTTATAGTAAAGAGGAAAATTTAATAGTAAGCTATAAAATAAAAACTCTTTACTATTTATATTTAAAGAGAAAATAAATTAAGTTTAATATATATAGATATAGTAATATATAATTTATAGGTAGTTTATTTTATAAAAAAAGCTAATAATATATTTATTTATAAAGAAACCTTTTAGAGTTTAATTTAATAGTATTTTAAAAAGATTTTAATTTTAAAGTAAATTTAAATAAATCTTATTAATTTTAATTTTTATCTTTTTAATTACTATTCTTTTTACTGTTATTTAATAAACTTAAAATACTTTTTCTTACTTATATTAATATAAGCTTTCTTATTTAATTAATTAATTTAAATACTACTAAAAGTAAATTTTAAATTTAATTTAACTTAAGTTATTTGAAAAGCTATTTAAGTTACTTATAAAATAAATAGTTTAATATAGTAATTAATATTAATATATTTATTATATTCTATAGTAAGTATACTATATATTTATATACTATTTATTTAGAATATTAAATTATATAAATTTTTTTAAATAGATATTTTCTATTTATTTTTACTCTTTTTATACTATATAATATATATATAAAATTATACTAAATATAACTTATTATAATTATAATATTTGGTTTTTTTTTAGCTTTACTTAATATTATTAGATAAATTAAAACTATATAGTATTTTTAAATAATAAAAATAAATAGTTAGTATTATATTTAATAATAAAAAAGATAATAGCTAAATAATAAGATTATTATATATTAACTTTTACCTTAAGTTTTAATTTAATTCTTTTAACTTTAATTTTACTATTTACAGTTAATAATCTAACTATTTATAGTTAATAATCTTACTATTTACAGTTAATAATCTTACTATCTATATATAATAACCTTAAGATAGTAACTTTATTTTAAATAATAAAATATAAAAAAGACTAATATTTTCTATTATTAAAAAGCTAATTTTTCTTTTAATAAATATTTAATTTTTTTAATTTTAATTATTTAATTTTAATTTCTATTATAGCTATAATTATCTACTAAATCTTATAAGTTAATACTTATAGAAACTTAAAGTATACTAATTACCTTTTATATCTATATAATATCAAGTATTAATATAATACTAAAAATAAAATAGAGAAAATAAAATACTCTATATATTATTAATTTCTTTAAAGCTATAAACTTTTCAGTCTATTAAGATTCTATTTAAATAAAGCCTATTTACTAAGTATTTAATAGAAGATTATATTAGCTATTTTTAGCTGTAATCTCTTTTTAAATAATACTAATAGATTAAATTTATAGAGAAATTAAATTATTTATATTAATTTATTATTTATGTAAATAGAAAAAGCTATTTTATTAATATTAGCTAAAGTTTTTAAAACTAAAAGGCTAATTTAAAAAGAAAAAAACTTTATTAATAGTATTAATAGAGAGATATTTAACTTTTAGTTTAAAGAGCTTTTATATTATATAGAGATAGTATAAATAATAGCTAGCTAGAGTGCTAATTAAAAGGTAGATTTAAATAACTTAAATTTGAGAATATTAAATTAAATTATTAAATTTATAATTTTAAATATTAAAATTAAAATAGCTATAGCTTAATACAAAAGTTAAATAGAATTTCAGTAAATAAAATTTCAGTAAATAGAAAAAAAGCAGCTTAAAACTTAAATTTAAACTTTAGTAATTATAATATATATAATAGAAATACAGTAAATTTAAATATTAAATTTCCTTATTAAGAGTTATAATTATAATATATTAAGAGAATTTAATTTATAGAAATAAAGTAAATTATATTCTTTATATAGTAAGCTTTTTTATAGTAGCTATATTTAATATATTTTTAATAGTATTATATAATATATTTAAAGTAATAGTATTTAAAGGATTATTTTAATTAAATATCTTTTAAATAAAACTTAAATTAATAAACTTCTATAGTTATAATTATATTTTAATTATAAAGTTTATTTATATCTATTAATTTAATTAATTATATTATTAGTAATTAGTAAAAGCTAGCTATATAATAGCTTTATAGTAGTTTAATAGTATATATTTTAATACTATTTACTTATTAAATATCTACTATAAGACTTTTAAGTAAGCTTTTTATAGCTAGTTAAAACTTCTTTAATAACTATTATAAACTGCTTTAAAACTTAATATATATTTATACTAAAAATAATAAAAATCTAAATATTACTTTTTAAAAGATTTATAGTTAATATATAAAAAGAATTATAATATTTCTATTAAAAAAGCAGTATAAAACTACTATAAATAAAAAGTAACTTTTTAGAAAAATATAGTTAGTAGTTATTACTATATTTAATAGTATATAAATTATAATATTAAAAGTTATACTTAATAATTTAATAATAATCTTTTTATTAAAATAAAAAGAAATTATTTTATATATTAATATTTAAAAAAGTTAAAGTATTTTCTTATTATAAGTAATTTAAGTTTAAATTAAAATTTTATTAAATAGTTTTTAAAGAGTAATAAATATTACCTTTTTAATAGTAATTATAATTATTTCTATAAAAAGTAATAAAATTAAAATCTTACTATTAGTATTTTAAATATAGCTTATAATAGTATTAATTAAAATTACTATTAGCTTTTATATTAAGAAAAAATAACCTTTAAAATAATTACTTTAATTTTAATTTTAATTTTATTAAATAGATTTTTAAGTTAATTATAAGTTATTTTTATATTAAATTTAATTTATAGTAAGTATAAATTTTACTATAAAACCCTTTTTTTAAAAAAAAGGAAAATAGTTAATAAACTTAATATTTTTAATTTTATTTAATCTATATATTATATTTAGTATAATAATAATATAAAAGAGAAGAAAAAGATAAAAAGAATCTATAGAAGATATTATTAAAGTTAAAATTAATTTTAAATATAAAAATAAAATGTAATAAGAGTAATTATAAAATATTTACTATTATATTAATAGAGTTTATATTAGTTAAATTTAATATTTAATTAAGTTTATAATATATATATAATTTCCTTTTTATATTATTCTTACTATTATATTAAGAATATTATTAATACTATTTTCTTAATTTTTATAAACTTTTATTTTATTATTCTATTAAATATTAAACTTTATTAAATTTACTATAAAATTAACTTTAAATTCTTAAATAATAATAATATCTATATAAAGTTATTATAATTTTTTAATAGCTATAATTATCTATTTAATTATTATATAATTTTCTTATTAAAATAATCTATTAAAGTTAATATAGTTCATAAATAAATAAGCTACCTAACTAAATAAACTACTTCCCCTAACCTCTTTATCTTTATTACTTAATTACTATACTATAATACAGATAATCTATTCAAACTTATTATTACTAGATTCCTCAGATAATTCTAAATCTACTGAGCAGGTTTATATATTATAACCTAACTGCCTGCAGATACTATATCGCTATACACCTATTACTGCACACTTCAACCAACCACTATTTTAACGCATTTCTTAAGCTACCTGCTAATTAACATCCTTCTAAGCTATAATATCTTATGCCTCGCCTATAGTAAGAGCCCCTTCTTGCCGCATTTGAGTCTTTTTAGCTCTCTAGTGCTTGCTAAGTATCTTATTTGCCTTCTGAAGCAACTAAACCTGTTTCCGTAGGATTATATTCTTATGCGTAAGAACCTAAGCGCCTTTCGCCAGATAATCGATAGCCTTATAAGTCGGTGTCGGAGAGGTACTTAGATGACAGATAAGTCGATCTTTAATATAGACAGACTGCAAAACAGCTTGTACTGGGTTCTGTAGTATTAAAGAGACCTAAGGGTTAGTGTCTTTAGGAGGCAGCTCAGTTGGTATTAGAGTCTGTAGCTTAATATCCAGCTTAGATAGGACAGTCTGAGGATTATAAGGGGCTAAACTAGCCTCTTTTAAATTCTTCTATAATATTATTTTTCGAGAAAACCTTAAAGAAGATATTATAAAAGGCAGAAAAGAACCTAACTTTAGTTATATAGGTAATATAGTACTTTATTAGGTTCTTAATTTTATAACTATATACTTATTTTAGTAGACTGAATAGATTAATATTAAGTAGCTAAAGAAGATATAATAAGTGGGATAGTATATATATTAGAATAATAAGCTGTTTTTTATAGAACTTATTGAAATTATAAGATAGATAACTCTTATAGCTATTAACTACTAATATTTAATACTTACTCTTTATATAGCTAGTAGTATACTAATTGAAATATTTTATCTAATTAAAATTAGTTAAGTTATCTATCTATTTATTCTTAATAAGTTTAATAACTTAAGTAGGCAGAAAGTTATTATTTATATACTAATTACTAAGATAGTAGAACCTTTTTACTATAATAAATAGTAAAAGTATCTAGCTAATAGTATTAATATCCTAAATTATAGTAACTTATTTCTAGTTATTAGACTGTATTAATTTTATCTTTTTATATTATTCTATATTAATAACTACTATTAAAAATAAGATTATACCTATTATAAACTTAGTCTTATTAAAATTATAGAAGTTATTATTAAGAATACTATATTTTGCCTTTATATTCTATATAAGCTGAAACTATATATTAATAATAGCTAGATTTTTATATAGAGCTTTCTAGTAGTTATATATACAATTAAAATATATCTTAAGCTTTAGTTATTATATAGTAAAGTATAAAGCTTAATACTTACTAATATATCCTCTAGTATATTCCTTAAGGAGGATATTAGCTATTTCTTTAATACTACTAAATTAGAAAGGGAATCCTTATAAGTTAAGGTCAATAATAACCTTAACTAGAGTATTCTCTTTAATTGAAGTTAACTGTATTAAATTAGGCTGAGTATCTTATTAAGTGTATTAGCTGTTTATTCTGTATTTAAGTATATTGCAATTAATAGAGTAAATATAGGTAGCTTTTTAGATATTAAGTTTAGAATTTTACTGGATAGCTGTAATTATAAGGAGGAAATTAGTTTCTTTAGATTAAGAAGATATAATATATACGCTAAGAAAAGTAAGTTTAAAAGTAGGAGGTAAGAGAGGTTAGAGGAAGTAGCTTATTCAGTTAGATAGCTTACTTACTTATAAACTATATTATAACTTTTATATTATTAAATTATAAATTTATATTAATTTTATAAAGAGTTTATTTAAAATTATATAAGAAATTTAACTAAAAGCTTAAAGCTTTATTATAGCTTTTATAGCTATTATTCTATTTTTTTATCTTATTAAAGTTATTAAAAAATTATATAAAGTATTTTAATAGAGTAATTAAATTCTATTTATATTTTTATTTAATATACTATTTATAGATTAATATAGAAAATTAAATCTCTATATTTAGAAAGCTATATATATAGTAGAATTAAATATTTATATATTTTATTATTAAGTTATTATAAGAGTTAATCTTATTAAAGTAATATAGTAAATAGATTAAATAGATATTTAGTTTTTTTTTTCTTTTTAGCTTTACTTAATATTATTAAATAGATTAAAACTATATAGTATTTTTAAATAATAAAAATAAACTGTTAGTATTATATTTAGTAATAAAAGAAATAATAGCTAAATAATAAGGTTATTATATATTAATTTTTATTTTAAGCTTTAATTTAACTTTTTTAATTTTAAATTTTTTAACTTTAATTTTACTATTTATAGTTAATAATCTTACTATTTATAATTAATAATCTAACTATCTATAAGTAATAATCTTAAAATAGTAATTTTATTTTAAGTAATAAAATATAAAAAAGATCTTTTTTATTATTAAAAGGCTTATTTTCCTTCTAACTATTATTTAATTTTTAACTTCTATAATAGTAATTATCTATAAAGCTCTTTATAATACCAGTTTAATATTCTAATAATATATAACTGAATATTAATATAGTATTAAATACTTTTATAATTCTAAAGATAATATAAAAAGAGTAAAATATAGAGTATATTAAAAATTCCTTAAAAGGTATAAGCTTTTAAACTATTTATTTTACTATATATTATAATTAAATATAAGTTAATAGATTATATTAGCTATATTTAGATATAACTTATTTCCGAATAATTATAAGAGAGTTAATATATAAGAAAATAAAGTTATTAATATTAATTTTAACTTTATTTAAATAGAGAAAGTTACTTTACTAAATTTAGCTAGAGTTTTTAAAAAATAGTAACTTAAATAGTAAGAGCTAGAAGTTTATTAAAGAAATAAATAGAAAGATTTTTAAGCTTTAATTTAAAAAGTGTTTATACTATATAGAAGTAGTATAAATAATAGCTAGTTAGAATATTAGTTAAAAAGTAAATTAAAATAATTTAAGTTAATATAAATATTAGAGATTTTAAAGTATTCTAAAAGTTAAATTATTAAATTTATAACTCTAAATATAAAGATTAAAATAGCTATAAAATAAAAAAGTTACATAGAATTTTAATAAATAGAAAGAAAAGCAGCTTAAAATTTAAACTCAAATTTTAATAATTATAATATATATAATAAAGATACAGTAAATTTAAATATTAAGTTTTCTTATTAAGAGAGATTTAGTAGGTATAAATATATTATTAAGTATTTACTTAATAAATATAAAATTTATACTTATTAAATAGCTTTTTAAAAGAAGCTTACTAATTAACTAATAAATAAACTAGCTAAATAGAAATATTATAGTATATTACTCTTATATTTTCTTTTCTTTTTAACTTTATTTAATATTATAAAATAAATTAAAGCTATATAGTATTTTTAAATAATAAAAATAAATATTTAATACTATATTTAATAATAAAAGAAATAGTAGTTAAATAATAAAATTATTATATATTAATTTTTACTTTAAGTTTTAATTTAATATTTCTTATTTTAACTTTTCCAATTTTAATCTTACTATTTATAATTAATAATTTTACTATTTATAGTTAATAATTTTACTATTTATAGTTAATAATTTTCTTTTAATAAAAGACTTTAATATTTAGATTTACTGTATTTTTATTATATATATTATAATTATTAAAGTTTAAGTTTAAGTTTTAAGTTACTCTTTTATTTGTTTATTAAAATTCTATTTACTCTTTTTTAATTTATAGCTATTTTAACTTTAATATTTAATATTATAAATTTAATAACTTAACTTTTAAAATATCTTAAGATTTTTAATATTTATATAAATTTAAGTTATTTAAATTTACTTTTTAATTAATATTATAACTAGCTATTATTTATACTATGTTTATATAATATAAAAGCTCTTTAAACTAAAAGTTATATATCTTTTTATTAATACTATTAATAAAGTTTTTTTTACTTTTAAATTAGCTATTTAAATTTTAAAAATTCTAATTAATATTAATAAAATAGCCTTTTCTATTTAAATAAATATTAAATTAATATAAGTAAATTTTAATTTTTATATAAATCTAATTTATTAGTATTATTTAAGAATAGATTATAGCTAAAAATAGCTAATATAATCTTTTATTAAATACTTAATAAATAGACTCTATTTAAAGAGAATTTTAATAAATTAAAAAGTTTATAGCTTTAAAGAAATTAATAAATATATAGAATATTTTAATTTTAATTTTAATTTTAGTATTATATTAATACTTAATATTATATAAATATAAAAAGTAATTAATACACTTTAAGTTTCTATTAATATTAAATTATAAAATTTAATTAATAATTAAAATAACTATAATAAAAGTTAAAGAAATTAAATAATTATTAAAAGAAAAGTTAGCTTTTTAATAATAGAAGATATCTCTCTTATATTTTATTATTTAAAAGAAATTACTATCTTAAAATTATTATTTATAAATAGTAAGATTATTAACTATAAATAGTAAAGTTAAAGTTAGAAAAATTAAATTAAAGCTTAAAATAAAGATTAATATATAATAATCTTATTATTTAACTACTATTCTTTTATTACTAAATATAGTACTAACTATTTATTTTTATTATTTAAAAATACTATATAGCTTTAATTTATTTAATAATATTAAGTAAAGTTAAAAAAAAAAAACCTAAATAATATTAAGTTATATTATAAAAAGAGCTTTTAAAATAGCTTTAACTTTTAGCTTTTACTATTTAATAGTTAATTTATCTTATAGTTAATATTAAATTAATAAAAAGTAACTTATTTATCTTTTTAAAAAAAATAGATTTTTAAATTCAATAAGAATCTTTTTTAATATAAAGTTTTTTAATTAGATATTTTTTTTAGCTGAAAACTCTTTTTAATATTAATTAAGCTAATAGTAAATATTAAATTTAATACCTATTTTACTAGTTTTTTATAAATAGTATTATTTTATATTAAATACTTAAGTATTAATTTAAAGATTAAACTTAAGTTATAAATAGCTCTAAGTAAAATATATCTTTTTAAAAAATAATATAGAAAAATATATAATAATTTAAAAGAAATTAATAGAAAGCTATAAGATATTTCTTTAAGTATAATAGCTATTTTATAGAATTAATTATAAAATTTAAAATTTCTTTTTTTTATAAGAGATAGACTCTAAATTTATCTAACAGTAGGATTTTATATATTAAGTATTTTAAGCTAAAAAGAAAGAAAAAAGAAAAAAGTAACCTTACTAAAAAATTACTATAAAAACTCTATATACTTATTATATAGCTAGATATAAGTTTCTTTAGATTAAGCTTTAGTTTAATTTCTTACTTTAAGTTTAGCTTTTAATATATTTCCCTCTTTTTAAGCTTTCTTATTATTCTAATTAAACTAAATTAATACAGCTTACTAATAGTAGCTTATTAAACAGTATAATTAAGTTAGCCTTAACTTATTATTACTTAATTAGAAAGATTATTTTTATTTTATTATATAAGAAGATATAGTTATAGTATCTTATATATACTTAGTTTCTATTAAATTAGAATATATAGTAGCTTAATTAAAAGTATCTCTTTATATAACCTTATTTATAACTTAGTATTTAGCTGTAATAAATACTATACTTAATTAAATAGATATTATTATTCTACTATTTAATTTAAATAACTATCTTACTGTAATATATGTATAAATATAATTATAGTACTATATAAGTACTTTATTATAGTAAGATTATACTATATTACTATATAGTTATAGACTTCTTAATATTATATTTTATCTATAATAAGATATTTACTTATAATTAATCCTTTTAAAAATAATAGAAAATATAGTCCCTATTATTTATAATTTATACTTTTAGTTTTTAGCTCTATAGCTATTTAAACCCTACTTTTATTACTGTTAAAAGAGATATTTTCCCTTTTTTAACCTTAAATATAACTAATATAGGTTTCTTTCTCTTTCTCTTTTATCTTTAGGTATTTGTTATACTTACTGCTAACTTACTACTAACCCTTTAGTAGAGTTTACTTTTTTAAGTATTTTCTCTATTTCTTTTATAAATATATTATAAGTTTCTCTTTCTAACTTAATACTTTAAGTTAAATTACTACTAACTTATTATATAATATTATTAGCTATAAATAATATTTAGCTAATACTATATCTTAATATTTTAATACTACCTTTTATTATAAGAATAAAGATATTCTTACTGCTACTTTAGTTTTCTATAAGATTAAATCTAAATATAAGTTTATAGTAACTTTATAGCTAGCTGCCTATTAATACTCTAGTTAGTCTTATTTAATAAGTATACCTATTATATAGGTAATAATAAACTGTATATTAAAGTTAGTATACTTTTAATTTATTTTAATTTAGCTGTTAATTTATTATATCTAGCTATTTAAAAAGTATTATATTATACTTAACTCTTTCTATTTAGCTATTAATAAGTATAAAAATCTTTTTATTAAGAAATTTATTATTAAGACTATAAATATTTTATTATATTTCTATAGTAACTTTATTAATATCTTTAAACTACTATCTATAAAACTGCTAAATATATTTTCTATTATATCTTGTATAGAAATAAAACAGTATAAATTTACTTTACTCTTATTACTACTACTATTAATAAAGTTTAAATAAAAATTAAATACTCTAAAAGGTTATAGTACTTTATCTATATCTTTTTATCTATTTAGTTTAATATTACTAATACTTTTTAGAGTATTCTAGCCTATATATAGCTAGCTTTATAGTTAAACTGCTAACTTATATTAGCTTTATTACTCTTTTAAATAATATTATTACTAATAAGAATAAGTATAAAAAAAATAAGAATTAATCTTACTTTTATTCCTATTATTACTATACTCTTATTATACTCTTATTATATTTTTAATTTTATTTATAAGTTTTTATATAGCTAGTATATCTATACTTTTAAATTAAAGTTAAATTAATAAGTTACTACTATCTTATTATACTCTCTTTATAATATTCTACTTATTTATAACTATAGCTACTTATTTTTTTTTTAGAATATTATACTTACTATAAAATCTATTTACTATATTAATAAATCTATAATACTATAAAATCTATTTACTATATTAATAAATCTATAATATACTTTATATTTATTTAAAGCTTTAAGTTTCTATATACTGTTAATTAATTTCTATATTAAGTCTTTATATTCTTACTATTATATTAAAGCCTTATAAAATATACTATACTTTTATAGCTTCTATTAAATATATAGAATCTCTTTAACTTTAAATTTATTACTATTTTTTATATAGATAGATAGAGGCTATATATTGTTTCTTTTTTAGCTAAAAAGAAAGTTTTTTTATACTTTTTTTAGTAGGTTAATATAAAACTGTAAGTAGATTACTTTAAATATATTAAGCTTTACTATATATAAGCTAATAACTTTAATAACTTAATATTTTTAGTATAGTTAGTTAAGCTTTTTAAAGAGTCTTAATATCTTAAAGTTTTTTAAATTTACCTAAATTTTATTTCTAACTTAAAGCTTTTTAGCTAGATATTTACTTTTATTAGTATTATCTATATAATTATAATATTATTATATAGTAGCTAAAGTAACTTAAATAAACTTATAAGTATTATATAGCTTTTTAATTAGTTAGAGTACTAATTTTTTATTACTACTATTAGATAGTAAGTATATCTTAATTACTTTTATTTTAAAGGTATAAATATAGTAGCTATATTTAATAAAGAATAAACTTAATTTAGTAGAGAAATATTCTCTATTATTAAATACTAATTAAATAGTAAGTAAGTAGTAATTTTAATTTTTTTAAAAGTAAATAATATAGACTTAAAGATAGACTTAAATCTTTTAATTATATCTTTTTAGTTTACTATTAGTTTAAGGGTAATAAGTAGTATTAAGTTACTATTTACTTTAGCTAGCTTATAGAAAGCCTATTAAAACTAGCTAGTTTAATTACTTTTTTAATTACTTATAATAAAGTTTAGTATTCTATAGAAATGGTAGTAGTAACTAATAAATTGCTATATATATATTTTAGTATTTATAATAGTTATTTCTTTTAAAGTAATGATATAGATAAGTTAGTTAATAATAATCTAAAGATAGTATAATTTGCTAGTATCTATTAGAGGAAGATTTATAATAAAGTTTATTACTAAATTATTATAAAGCTACTTAAAAATAAAAAGAAGTTTTAAAAGTCTTTTTTTTATTTTTCTTTAGATATAGTTTTAGCTATAAAAATTACAGTTAGTAATAAAGATATTTATTTATTATTCTTACTCTCTTTAATTAATACTAATTATCTAAAATATTAACTACTCTAAAGTAAGAACTATATAGATATAGTTAATATTAAGTTAACCTCTTTTATTTCTAGCTAGATAAAACCTCTCCTTCTTTAGAAATCTTATATATCTTTAAATTAAGATTGGCTTTTTAGCTAACTTATACTTACTCTTACTGTAAGTTTATTCTATCTTAAGGCAGAATTACCTTAAGCTTTTTTCTATTTTTTCTCTTTTTTTTTTCTGTAGTTTATTGTAAATTATCTCTAAAAGCCTAACAGCTTTTATTTTAAGCTTAACTTACTGCTACTAGAGTATATAATCTTTACCTACTTCTATTTTTAATTTTTAATTTTTCTTTCTTTTTTATATTTTTAATCTTTAAGGTAAGTTCTAACTTAACTTTAAGTTTTTTTTCTTCTTCTCTTTATTTATATCTTACTCTAGCCTCAGTCTAACTATATCTAGATATTATTAAAAGGTAGAACCCTCTATAAGTATACTTAAGTTATTCTACCTTCTAAGTATAATACTGCTATTTACAATAAAGTATAAGTAGTTTATTATTCTGCTCTTATAATAATATCTAATTAATACAGTTTAATATTCTACTAAAAGTACTTATTACACCTTAAGTATAGAGTTTTTAACTATATTTATAGTTTAGACTCTAATAAGTTAATATTATTCCGATCTTACTTTAGTTTCTAACTTTTTTTAGAAAGTAACTTATTAAAGTATTTATAGTATAGGCACTTAAAAGCACTCTGCCTCTAGATATATCTTTAGTTTATTACTTTAGTCTCTTTATATATTAATTTTAATAGATTACTAACTTAAAGTAGTATACTGCTATTTATTTTATTATTACCTTATATTAAACTGCTAAAACAGCTTATAAGGCTAATTCTAATTTTACTATATATTAACTGAATTTTATCTTAAGTTTATACTAACTTTATTTAAAAAACTCTTTCTATTAAGACTGCTCTTTTTACAGCTTATTCTAGTAGTCTTTAGGCAATTAGTTTTAATATTAATTCTTAAACTTATACTTATATTAAAGCTGCTTTAACTTCTATATATATTATAATAGAGCTAATAGTCTACCTAAAGTTTTAATACTGTAGAGGCTAGTAGCTAGCTTATTATAGTCCTACTTAAGATATTTAGTCTGCCTAAAGAATTAAAATAATACACTTTTTCCTTCTTTTAATTAAGTCTCTATCTTTATTATATTATATTTGTTACACTATAGCTATTATAGTAGCTTTTATTAATATTTCTTTTTTCTTTTTTCTTTAAGGTATTAGAAAGTAGTAAATTAATTACTTTCTATATCTTATTTCCTCTAGTAATAGTTAGACTGTTACTTTTCTTTATTTTCTTACTATCTCTAGCTTTTACTCTATAGATAGATATAGTCTGTACTAATAGTTACTTCTACTAACAAAATATTCTTACTTTTTTAGCCTTTAGTTTTTTAGTCTCTAGCTTATTTAGGAAGTATTTAGTTAGGTCTATTTTATTTTTATTTTATAGTAGTTTTAATTCTGCTATACTTATAGCTTTATTTAATATCTATAATACTATTTTTAATAGTTTTACTACTTTTAACTTTTAGCTTTTAGATATATTTACTTAGGTTTAAGTTACTTTTAAGACTACTTTAGCTTAAGTTACTAATAAGGTTAATATTTAGTTTAATAGTTTTATATTAAAGGTTTTTAAACTTTATTCTACTTTAGCTAACTTTACTGCTAAATATATCTTTATTATATATCTTTCTGTTTTTATTTTAAGCTTAATCTAACTAACTACTTTTAGTACTATAAGGCTTTAGATAAATATAAGCTTATTACTTTTCCTTCTAAAGAAAATATATAGTTAACTTAATTTTAACTCTTCTCTTTAATAATATTATTTTAGCTATAGTTTAAGTTTTTAAAAACTTATAAATAGTATAGTAATTAGTTACTCTATAGCTAAATAACTAGTATTTAGCTGTAAATAGTTATATCTACTTTATAATTATTTAATTCTATTTTAATATTCTCTTTTTTACTTATAGATTAATATAATATTACTGCTACTTTATACTAATAAATCTATTTTCCTTCTATTTATATATTAGTTTTTTTTATTAAACTGAACTATTTAAGTTTATTTAATTTAATAAACTATTTTATAAAAACTGCTACTAGCTTAAGCTTATTTATAGTTTATTTAAAATTCTAATAGATATTTATATTCTAGTAGAGTTAGAGTTTTTATATTATTATATTTTAGCAGAAGGCTACTATATACTAATAGGTATCTATATCTCCTCTATATTAATATTATACTAAAGTTATTTTAGGGATATATCTTTTTAAAAGGTATATACTAAATTTAATATACTTAGTCTGTAACTATATTAATACTGCTAACTTTACTTTATAGAGTAGTTTATATAGTTTAAAAATCTCTTTTTTTAGTAGTTATTTTATAGAGTTAAATTACTTTAATTTTATTTTAAATACCTATTAAAACTTAACTTACTACCTTTTAATCTACCTCTTAAATAGTATCTTTATTAAGTTTTTCTACTAATTTTTAAGTTTTTTAGTATCTTTAGTAGTTTTTAATATAGAATTATAGCAGTTTTATCTTAATATTCTAATAATTTTATACTGAATATTATAGTATATACTTACTAATTTAGCTATTAAATTTATTTCTTTTTATTTTATATAGAATTTTACTACTTTTAAGTTTAACTATAAGTTTAGTAGAAAGATAAAAACTTCTATATATAGATATCTAACTGATATAAATTTATAGGCTTTTAAAATCCTTTTAATATATATCTACTTAACTTTAATAAGAGTTTAAACTAAACTCTTTAGTTTATTATCTTTTAGTATCAGTTTATATTATACTATTACTTTATAACTAATTGCTACTTTAATAATAACTAGATATATTATCTAGCTGTAATTAAGCTAAAGTTTCTATATAACTACTATAAGGCAGTTAATAGTATATTTCTATATAACTAGCTTTTTTTATAGTAATATAAAGTAGCTAGTTTATATAAGTTTCTAGTGGATTTTAATTTTAAATATCTTTATTTTACTTATTAAGTGGATTTATACTACCTTAAGATTAAAACAGCTTTAAATTAAGTTTTTACCATTATTAAAGTATAGTAGTTAGTATTTAAGTAAGTTAAACTTTAGGCTATATACTTAGGCCTAAATACTATATAACTTATAAGCCTCTTAAAGTTAAATATAGATTGTTATAACTATAGTCTTAAAGCCTAATTAAATTTATATTATCTATAAAAGTAATTATAGTAGTCCCTTTAATATTTTTCAGTCTGTAATAGAGATTAAATATATAGAGAATAAAAAGTATTAGTAATAAAGAGAATTTCTAAAGGACTTTAGCCTGAACTTAAACTGATATTATTAGTTCTCTATCTATAATTATTAAGGTTATTCTATTTAATAGTAGTAACTTTAGCTATACTGTTATCTAATAGAGAAAGTCTATTTATTCTAGCTTTAATATTAGCTTTTTTATATAGAGGGATATTAAAGACTCTACTAATATTAAAATATAATACTAAAGTAATACTACTTATAGTTTAAGCTGTATATATTTAGTTTAAAAGTATATAGATAGCTATCTTATAGAATCTTTCTTATTTATTACTATATTAAGCTTCTACTATTAGATTATTAGCTTTAGCTGCTTTTTTAATTCAGTTTACTATTATCTTCTTAAGGACTTTTCCTAATATTAAGAATAAAACTATAGGTTAATATAAGTTTATTTTATTCTTCTCTTTCTTATATCTAGCTTTAGGAATTACTACTATATTTAAATACTAAAAGACTATTAGAAACTATATTAGAAACTAGCTTATATTTATAATTATAATAATTCTTATAGTAATCTTAATATAACTTAACTTTAAAAGTCTATTAGAGTTTCTATTTAAGCTTATAGCCTTTTAATTTTAAGTATTATATAGTATTTAGATTACCTTATTAATAGATAATATCCTTAGAATATTATTAATTTAAAGTAGCTTTAATAGTAAGTTAGTATCTTCTTTAAGCTTTATTACTTTTAAGAAGAATTTTACTGCTAGTATATTTACTTTTTCTTTTTGTATAATTATTAGTTCTCTATTTAGTTATTTAAATACTGGAATACTATTTAAGCTTAAAGTCTTCTAGCTTTTAATTTAAGTTTACTTTATTATTCTATAGATTTTTTTTAGCTTGCCTAATATTATATAGATTACTTCTCTCTATATAGAGGTTTTTATTCTATAGATAGTCTATTTCTTATAGTTACTTATATTTTAAAGTACTATTAAAGCAGTTTTAATTTAGTTTCTAATTTATTCTCTCTATATTTAGTATTTATATATAATAGCTTTCTATATTTTTTTATTCTACTAGTTATTCTTTAGAGTGCCTCCTTTTATATCTAGTATATAGAACTTTTTAAGCTTACTTATAGCTTATATTTATAAGAATATACACTAGCCTAAAAGCTTACTAAGAGCTCGCCATACTACAGCACAAAACCTCCCTTATAACCTATTATACAGCATAATTAAGTAATATAGTTTACTTAAATTAGTTAATCTTTTTAGCGCAGCCAGAAAATCTATTGCAAGATTAAGCATACCGCTCTAACCCTTATAATTATTTAAGTATATATTAAGTCCACTAGCTATACAGAAGGTTAGAAGTTCAAACTGCAGTTCAAATTCTGAAAAAGATCCTTATAACTGCAATAGGCTAGAGGGCTTATAGAGGCCTAGCCCCTAGGGGTTAACAACAGTAGTTATCCTTATAGGCTAGAGGACCAGCTTAGTTCTACTAGTATATATATATATAGGTAGAGTTCCTTAAGCTGTAGCGTTAGTAGCCCTATATACAGTCTGCAAGAAGAGGCTCTATACGCTTAAAGTATAAAAAGCTTTATGCGCCTAAAGTATAAGAGGTCTGCTATACCTACTGATAAGTAAGCAGCTTGGGATGTACTGTTAGAGAGGGGGGGATAATTGTAAGGATGTATGCTAGCCTGAGGGCTTACTGAGGGCTTATTATACTGTAGTATAGAATTTCTTTTATAATCTGTTATATAGTATAATTGAGTAATGTAGTTTATTTAAATTAGTTAATCTTTTTAGTATAGCTAGAAGATTTATTATAAGGTTGGGTATACTGTTCTAACTCTTATAATATTAAAGTTATATAGTAGTTATTTAATTTTTTCTTTATATTTAGGGGGTTTAATATTAAGAGATATTTAATATTAATAGTATATTAATTTTTATTAATTAGTTTTTAATTTAGTTTTAAGTTTCTTTTAAAATAGTATTAAACTTTAGTTAGTTATATAGATTATAAAAGGTAATTTAATATTCTATTTAGGGGAATTTCTATATATTTTATATAGACTTTAAGTAAGATCTAAATAAGATTAATTACTAATTTTCTACTGTTTCTACCTTACTATATTATTATTCTAAAGAGTATAAATAAGCTAAAGTTTTAACTTCTTATTAAGTAGAGTAATTTATCTATATTTTATTATTAAGTTTACTTACTGCTTTAAATTAAATAGTAAAGATTAAAGTCTTCTATTAGTATAGCTAGATACTATAGTATAATTATATTAAGGTTATTAAGAGAGTTATTTTAATTAGTATATATTATATTTAGTAGCTTCTAGAAGTATATTAAATATATTAAGATTATTTAATCTTCTATATTAATATTAGCTTAATATTAGTTTAAGTAAGCTTTACTATTAATTATCTTTACTCTATATTTTTAATAAGTAGTACTATATATTAAACTTCTTCTAAAGTCTAAATAATTCTATATCTATTTAACTTTAAGTAGAATATAGGTATATTATTCTTTTAGAGCTTCTATATTATTAGAATATTAACTTAAGTATTCCCTTTAAGTAGGGCTTTATATATAGTGTTATAGCAGTATATATTCTATTAGAGGAGTTTTAATATTTAGGTATATACTAAGAATTAATTTCAGCTTAATTTTTACTAAAAGTCTTATTAGTTTCTTACTCTCTATTAGTAGTTCTTTAAATATTATAATATTTTATTTTTTTATATTCTAGATATTTAGTATAATATTAAAAGCTAAGATAATATATTAGAGGTTAAAGCTTTTAAGCTAATAGGTAATATTATAGTTTATACTTATATTTCTAGTAGAGTCTTAAGGCTAATTTAATCTTTTTATATTATTTAGTATTATTCTATTAAAGTATTTATACTTTACTATTATCTATTTATTTTAGAGTATAAAGCAGTTTTTAGTTAGAGTTATTTTAGGGAATTAGTAGGAGTATTTATTATATACTCTTTTTACTATATATCTTATTATCTGCTTTATAAAGCAGTTTTTACTCTATATTAAGTAATTTTCTTTATAATTACAGTAGTAAGCTTTAGTTTTTTTCTTTTTTACTAGGTATTTAGCCTTATTGCTATCTTAATACTCTATTAATTTATACTATCTATATTTTACTTTATTAGTATAGTAGTAAGTAGAATACTTAAACTTATAATATTAATAGTATTATTTAATATCTACTTCTTTATAGAATAATATATATTTATAGTAGCTCTCTTCCTATAGTAAGTTTTATTTATATAGTTAGTTTATAATTACCTCAGTCTTAATACTTATATAAAGTAAGCTTATCTTACTCTTTTTAGTATATTTTAGCAGTTTTACTCTTATAATCTATATTTTTTAGTTAGCTACTAATAGAGTCTATATTAAAATATTAAGTTTTAAGTTTATTATTTCTTCTACTTAGAAACTTAAGGTAATAACCTACTAGAATTAGTATAAAACTATTCTAATAGAAAAGACTATTTCTATCTATCTCCTAATATTCACTTTATATTTCTTAGCTATTATCTTTATATTAAAGGTAATTCTTTAATTTCTACTTAAAAGCTATTTTACAGCTAGAGTGTCTATAGCTTAAGTTACTATATTAATTACTACTACTACTTTCTTATTAGTCCTTTTAGCTAGCTCCTCTAAAAGAGCTAAAGTCTTAATAGTTACTTTACAGTCTTAAGTTAAGATCTAAATACTACTATATATATTTATTATTAGTACTAATATATATATTAATACTATTAAGAAATTTAATTTAAAGTTTAATAGATTTTCTAGCTTTCTCTTAATATATTAAAGAGCTTATTTAGTTATTAGCTACAGTATAGTTATATTATAGTATTAACTTAAGTTCTAATATAAATTAATTAGTTTTATAATAATCTCTTTAGTTTAACTAATAAGAGATAGTATAAGTTAGTTTACTTTATTAATTGTCTTTTCTATATTGTTTTTATTTCAGTTTTATTTTATTTCTATTAAAGTAAGATTAATACTTAGTAGTTCTAATATTAAAGTATAATATAATAAGGCAATTTCCTAAGGTTTTATTTTACTGCTTATATTTACTGCTTAGTTTTATTCTAAAGCTATCTTAATATCTAAATAGTATTAGAGTTTCTAAATTATTTCCTATTATTATTTTTAATTTTAAAGGTTATTTTATAGGTATATTAGTAAATATTTATTTTTGCTATTTATTATTTTTAAGTAAAGTTATTAGTAATAAAGATATAAATAAGTTATAAGTAGTCTAATTAAAATTAGTACTTTTTAATAATAGTAATAATTTTATTCTATTTAAAGTAACTAAAGATTATTAAGTTATATTCTAATTAAATAATATAAATATACAGTTAGTTTTTTTTATAATCTTTTTAAACTCTTTTAAGTTATTACCCTTAGGAATTTAAAGTTAGTTTCTATAGATTATCTAGCTTTAAAAACTTACTTTATACTCTATAATATTAACTTTTAACTTAAGCTTAATAGGAAAATAGTAGGCTTTTTATAATACTATAATTAGAGTATTTTAATAGACTTTATTTTACTTTATAGTTTTCTTCTATAAGATTTATAAGTTTAGTTATAAAAAGAATATAGCAGTTAGCTATACTGTAATTACTATAATTTAAATATAAGTTTTTAGTAAAATTACTAAGTTAGATATAAACTAAATATATTTACTTTACTTATAGTAGTTATTTACCTCTAGTAGTATATTTTATTTATAGTAGCTAAAGGTATTAACTATAGTATTCTTATAGTTAAATTAATATTATAAAGTAAAATTATATAGCTATAAGTTTTTAGTTTAATAGCTTTATTATTTTAAAAAATACTATTTTTTTATAAAGTACAGTAAATTCTTATAGTTTATTATAATTATAAAAAACTTATAGCTAGTTAGCTTTACTTTTTATTTTTTTAAATAGTATATAATAGCTAGTATCTTCTAATTATAGATTAAATAGTTATACTTATACTTTATAAGTTACTATAAGTAAAAAGTAATAAAGCAGTATACTTTTTATAAGTTTTTTTATAAGAGGGTACTACTTAAAGTATAACCTAATAAATTAATCTTAAGAAATATCTTTTTCTTTAGGTTTTATTATATTAATATAGAGATTTTATAAAAGTAGTATTTTAGCTTTTAGAATATTACTTCTTTTAGTAATTTCTATTTATAGAGTATATTTTTTCTAATAAAATCTATTAGAAGTATAGTAATTTTAAAAAAGTTTAATATAAAAATACAGTAATAGTTAGTAAATTTTAAAAAGCTTTAAACTTTTTTAACTATTATAGATACTTATTACTTATAGATAGTTTACTGCTTCTTTAGGTTATAAGAAAATTCCCTTTTTTACTATTATAATAAACTTTAAATACTTTATTTTTTTAATAGTAAACTTATATTTTTTAAAGTTTAAATTTAGCTTTACTTTAGTAAAAATACTAAGTATTTACTATATTTTCTCTGTATAGTTTTTATAGAACTTTAATAAGTAGATTAATATATTATTAAGATATATAGTTATAAAGTTATTTAGCTCTCTCTATAAAAATTTAATTAATATACTATTAGAATATAATAAGAATACTATTAAGTTTAAAAAGATATACTAGCTATTTAAAGAACTTAAAATAGATATAAAATACAGTTTTAAACTTATATTTAAAGGCTATTTAAATCTTATAGAAAGTAGTAACTATATTTAATTTAGTAAACTATTAAACTTCTAATAGATTATAGAAAATCTTAATAATAAGTAAAAAAAAGTAGCAATCTTACTATATAATTATATTAAGAGTATAGTAATTACAGTAAAAATAGAAACTTTCTTTAGGCTTTTTAATAAATAAAACTAAAACTATAGCAGTTAAGCTACTAGTATATATATATCTCTTATTAAATAGATTAATAAGTATCTTCTATAAGACTAATAACTTTTCTTAAAATATACTATAGAGAAGTTTCTAGAGTAATAAAAGCTTATTTCCTTCTAGCTCTTACTGTAAGTTTACTTTATAGTTAATATTAAATTAGTATAGAAGTAGCTTTTTAGCCTCTATAGCTAAAAACAGATTGCTAAACTTTTAGAGGATTTCTATTAATATATATAAGCTTAAGTTTATAGAAGTTTTTTATAAAAAGCTTAGTTAATATTAGTAAGGCTAATATACTTAATAGATATTATAGTACTCTTTTAGTAATACTATTTATAGTAGGCTTATTAGTAGTAGCTAGCTATAATAGCTTTAATAACTAGCTTAATAGTATAGATTTTTTAAATTTAAGCTAGCTTTTTCTTACTGTTAATCTATAAGATTAATCTAATAGTACTATAGTATACTTACTTCTTTTTAATTAAATAGCTAATATTATTTTATTCTATTTAAGGTTTTTCTAAAAATAGTTCTTTTTTTAAGCTCTATATAGTATAAGTAAAGAGAGTTTACTTATAACTCTTTATCTTAAGAGTTATTACTATTATACCTTTAGCTATAATAAGTATAATAAACTTAGTAAAACTGCTAAATTATTATAGTTTTATATTTATAAATAGAAGATATAGTTTCTAAATATAAATAGTATTAATTAGAGTATATATATTATAGCTGCTATTAACTAGAGTTTATATTTAGATATTATTAACTTAAACTTTTATTACTACTAACTTACTAGTTATATACTTTCTTTATTTTACTTATTTTCTTCTTAATATCTTTAGAGACTCTAAAGGTTAATTTTACTCTAAAGCTACTTATTTTTTAATACTCTATTAGAAGAGCTATTATAGCTATTTTATAGCTTATCTATAGTCTTCTTACTATAAATAGAAACTTTAATCGCTGCTACTTTAAACTTAATATATTAGTTTGAATAATTCTATATTAAGTAGTTTTATAAAGTATAAATATAGTAGTAATAATAGCAGTTAGATTATAAAAGTCTTATAGTATAATTCTAAATATTCTTTAGAGCTTTTTAAATTTAGTTAATACTAGTTATTATAGTATTTTTTTCAGTATTCTATTTTTTTTCTAGATACTATACTATATATCTATAGTATAATTAGTATATTTTTATCTTAAGATTCTTAACTTTTTAAGTAATCTTCTAAACTTAATATAATTATTTAAAGAAGTTTATTAAAAAGTTAACTATAACTAAACTGTATTATAGCTATAAATTAAAAGCTCTTTTTAAAAAAATTATCTTAATACTATTATTTTAGTTAGTTTTACTAACTTTTAAGATTCTCTACTTAAAGATTAAAAAAAAGATAGAAAATATAATATTATTACTCTATATAAGCTTTTATAGTAATATTATAGCTTACTTCTAAATATTTCTATTCTTATAATTTCAGTTAAAGTAAGCTATAAAGTTAGTAAAGTTATAGTAACTTTTTTAACTACCTAAAGTATAAAAGGTAGTATTAGTATATTAAGGCTTAATTATAAAGTAGAAGTTAATAAGATATTAAACTTATTTATAGTTATTAATAAAGAGGCTATTAAATTTAATTTTATCTCTTATTTACTGTAACTAAATAGTATAGTTACTATAGTTTCTAAAGAATTTAAATAGATTTAGAAGGAGTTTTCTCTTTAGCTATACTAAAGCCTAAGGGGGAGTTATTTCTATAATAAAGAGACAATTTCTATAAGAAGGGTATTAAATAAACTTATTATAGTTACTATAATATTAATAGGAGGGTATTATAACCTAAATTAAGCTATCTCTTCTTATAGTAACTATATTTAGTTTTATATTACCTTTTAAATTATTTACTGAAATTAGACTAACTAGTTATTACTTATTAAATAGGCTGCTAGGTTAAGCTCTATTACTGCCTACTTACTATAGTAATAATATAAAGATATTAAGCTTAAAATAATATAAAGAGTATACTTTAAGTTTATCTAATAGTAGGATTCTATATGTTAAATATTTTAAGCTAAAAAGAGAGAAAAAAGAAAAAAGTAATTTTATTAAAAGGTTACTATAAAAACTCTATATACTTATATTATATAGCTAAATATAAGTTTCTTTAGGCTAAGCTTTAATTTAGTTTCTTACTTTAAGCTTAGCTTTTAATAAAAATAAATAGAAAAATAAACTTATAGTAAAGTTTTAACTTATAATTAATTTAATTAAATATAGTATAAAGCTTACTTAAAAGTTTTAAGTTATAATTAATTTAATAGAGTATAATATAAAAATAAAAATACTTATTTAGTTTTTTTACTTTACTTAATATTATTAAATAAATTAAAGCTATATAGTATTTTTAAATAATAAAAATAAATAATTAGTATTATATTTAATAATAAAGAAAATAGTAGCTAAATAATAAGATTATTATATATTAGTTTTTATTTTAAGTTTTAATTTAATTCTTTTAATTTTAACTTTACTATTTATAGTTAATAGTTTTATTATTTATAGTTAATAATCTTACTATTTATAGTTAATAATTTTACTACTTATAGTTAATAACCTTACTATTTATAAGTAATAACTTTAAGATTTAAAAGTTAAATTATTAAATTTATAAGTTTAAATATTAAAATTAAAATAACTATAAAATAAAAAAGTTAAATAAAATTCTAATAAGTAGAAAAAAGCACCTTAAAGCTTAAAGTTAAAATTTAATAATTATAATATATATAATAAAAATATAGACCTTTATAGTATAGTAGTTAAATACTTAAAGTTTTATAAAGATTATTAATTTATATTTAGCTAGAAATATAGTAATTAAAGTTAAAATTTTAAAAAACTTAATACTTTTTAAAATAATAACTTAAAAAGGCTAAATTTAAAATTATCTTCTTAAAAGACTAGTTAATTTATTACAGTTTATATATAATAAATTAAATTACTATTTTAATAAAGTTAAATAAAGTAAAAATACTAAGAAAAAGATACTAAAATTAATATTATAACTACTATTAAATAAATATTAAAAGAAGAGTTTATATATAAGGTATATACTATTATCTAATTTTTTCTATTTTATTTATTTTAAGAGATATTTATCTAACTATTTAAAACTTACTATTTATAAATTACTATACTTTTTTAATTTATTTAAATAGTTAAATATATAATAAGAAAATAATAATACTATAATAAAATATAGTAAATTTAAATATTAAGTTTTCTTATTAAAAAATAAAAATACTTATTTAAATAGCTTTTTCTATTAAAATAAAAACTAAAATATAAAATATATAAACTTTAACTAAAAAATACTTTAATTAAATATTAAAAAATAAATAATATTATTACTATAGTAAAAAGTTTAAAACTTTTAAATTTACTAGTTATTAATAGAAATATAATAAAAATAAATAAAAAAGAAAACTATCTATTAAAAAAAAAAGTTTTATTATATTTTTTATTAAATTTTCTTTTTAATTAAAAGAATAAATATTTTAATAATTTTATTACTAAAGTTAATAAAGACTTTTTACTTTTAATCTTTAAGAGATTTTATAAGATTATTTTAACTATAATTATAAGCTTTATTTAAATTTATTCTTTTATTTTATTAATTAATAGATTACTATAAGCTTTATTAATATCTTACTATTTTTATTTTCTATAATTAATTTAATAAAGTATTTAATTAAATATGTTTTTATTAAAATATATAAGTTTTAAATTAATTTAATTAGATATATATAGTTTAATATAGCTTTAAGCAAACTAAATAAAATATCTATATAATATTTTTCTATATACTCTTTTAAAAATAGTAAATAATTTAAGTATTAACTATTAACTTCTTTTACTATTAAATTAATATTTTATATTTAGTTAAATTATTATTAATAAATTTTAAATATAATAATAAAATAATAAACTTTTAAAGTTATTTTATATAAAGATTATTTTTATTAATTTATAAAGTTATTAAATATAGTATTTTTATTTTTATTTTAAAAATTTATAATAAAAGTATTTTTAATAAAAAGTAGTTAAATTATTATTTTATTAATATAGAAATATCAGTATTAAAATACGAATTTCTTTTTTTAAAAAGAAAGTAAAACTTTTAATATTTTCTTTTATAATTTATACATTAAAGTTAAGTTTTCTTTTTTATTACTATTTTTTTATAATTAGTTAATTAATTTTTAAAAAAAGAACTTTTTTAATTTTAAAATTTAAATTTATAAACTGTATTAATACTATTTCTTATATTTATTTTAATTTAATAAAGTACTATATACTATTTATTATATTTACTTTAATTTAGTAAAATACTATAATATATATAATAAGTAAGTTAGAAATATAAATAAGTTAGAAAAAATCCTATACTATTAAGATAAAAACTTCAATAAAAACATAATAGCATCTTAAATTAATTAAAACTAATTGCTATTCTCTTCTTTAGAAGTTTTAATTATAACCTAATAGGTTCTTATATTATAATAAGCCTTTCTATAAGTTTTACAGTATCTTTCCCTTAGTATTACTAACCTTTATTAACTACTACTTCTTAACAATTTAGCTACTATCTATATATTAATATCTCTCTAATCTATTTTATCCCTTTCCTTATTTAAAGTTATTTTCTCTTCTTTATATAGACAGGTTCTTTTCGCTCTATACTATTTACTAAGAGTCTTATTTACCTATTAAAGAATTTAAACTTTAGACTTTAATAGGGTATTCTGATATATTATTATCTTTATTTCTTTTAAAAGTAACTTAAGTGTCTTAAGAATTAATACTAAAGAGCTATTTTAATATCCTCTTATTTATCTTTTAAGGTATTTAAACTAAGAGCTAGCCTTAAGTATAGTCTTTAGGGTCTTTAAGACCTAAAAGTTAGAGAGGCTAATCTCCTCTCTTATTAGTATTAGAGTTTATAGCTATATATTAAGCTTTAATATAATATTTTCTGAGTTTAAGAGAATAAATCTAGCCTCTTAAAAACCTTTCTTAATATTACTCCTTATTATAGTAGCTTTATAGATAGTATATAAAAAGCTAAGAAAAACTTAATTTTTAAAATATAAGTTATAGAGTATCTAATTAATTACTTAATTACTTAACTATAGGCTATTTTAAGTAGCCTAAAGTACCTAATATTAAGAGGCTAAAGTAGATAAAATAAATAAAACAGTATATATAGTATAATAATATAGTTCTCTTTATAATATTTCTTAAAGCTAATAGAGTAGTAACTTTTATGCCTATTAAGAATCAGAAGATAATAGCAACCAGTTAATTAATTCTTTATATACTGATTAAAGTATTTAAGCTACTTAAGATCTATTTTATTATCAGTCTAGCTATTTTGGAGTTATTATAATAGCCTAATTGCCTGAAAGGTTACTTTTCTGATACTAGCTGGTAAGATAATATTAGCCTATAACTATAATAAATAGCTAGATTGCTTAGCCTTCTATATTAATCGCCTGAATAACTGTAATCTATTTTCAGTTTTTAGGCTGTACTGATTTCGGATTTCTATATCTATCTGCGCCTATAATGACTATTCTGCTTGCAATAATGCCTATTATAAAGCCGGTTTTATTAAAGTTATAGATATCAGCTAGGTTAATACTATATTTCGCAATTGTATTCTCTATAAGTCTAAACTAATTGTAAATAATTGTTAGATTTTTATATTTAGCCTTCTAATAGTTATATTTATAAAAAAAATACATTTTAAGCTTTAGTTGTTGCCTGATGAAGTTAGAAGCCTAGTACTTGCTGATAGGTGATATATTACAGTTAGTAAGCAGTTAGTTAGCTATTTCTTTAATATTATATAATTACAGGGGAAACCCTTATAAATCTAGGTTAAGAATAAATTGAATAATAATCTGTTCCTTAAGATTGGTTAGTTAATGTAAATTAGGGATAATATTGCCTTGAGAAGGTTTATTATAATATTAGTTATAGAGGGTATTAAGCGGGATTTTGTAAATTCTTATAGTAGGGTAGATATATAATTTTGGATTATTTTAAAGAGCCTAAAGGGTAAAAAGGATATTTGCCTTTTTGCTTGACTGTAATATATTTAGTAGTTAAGAAATAATTAATTAAATAAAAAAGAAGAAGAGTTAAGGGATTTTTTCTAACTTACTTATATTTCTAACTTACTTATTATATATATTATACTATTTATTATATTTACTTTAATAATATTAAATAAAAATAAATAAAAAGTAATTTAATTTTATTAGGTAAAAGAATTAAAGATAAATAATATATAATAAAATAGTATAAATATAGAAAGATATATATATTTTAATATATACTTTTTAAAAAGCTAAATAAAAAGTTAAATAGAGTTTTTTTTATTTATAAAAGCAGTAAATAAAATAAATAAAATATAGAATTATTTTTATATAATTATCTTATATTATATATATCTTTTATATTATATAGCTTTTATTATTTTAATAGGGAAATTTAATATTTAAATTTACTGTATTTTTTATTATATATATATTATAATTACTAAAGTTTAAATTTAAGTTTTAAGCTGCTTTTTTTTTTTATTTCTTAAAATTCTATCTAACTTTTTCACTTTATTTTAACCTTAATATTTAAAGTAATAAATTTAATAACTTAACTTAATATCCTAAAATTGCTAATATCTATATTAATTTAAATTATTTAAATTCACTCTTTTTAATATTCTAATTAGCTATTATCTATACTATTTCTATATAGTATAAAAGCTTCTTAAATTAAAGCTTAAAAGTCTTTCTATTTATTTCTTTAATAAACTTTTAACTTTTATTATTTAAATTGCTATTTTTAAAAGTTTTAGTTAAATTTAATAAACTAGTTTTCTCTATTTAAATAATGTTAAAGTTAATATTAATAACTCTATTTTCTTATAAATTAACTTTATTATAATTATCTAAAAATAAGTTATATTTAAATATAGCTAATATAATCTATTAATTTATATTCAGTTATAAATATATAGTAAAATAAATAATTTAAAAGCTTATACTCTTTTAGGAATTTTTAATATACTTTATATTTTACTCTTTTTATATTATCTTTAGAATTATAAAGATATTTAATTCTATATTAATATTTAGTTTTATATTATTAGAATATTATATTTATTTTGTAAAAAGCTTTATTTTTTAATAAGAGAACTTAATATTTAAATTTACTGTATTTTTATTAAATATATTATAATTACTAAAACTTAAATTTAAATTTTAAACTGCTTTTTCTTCTATTTATTAAAATTCTATTTAACTTTTTCACTTTATTTTAACCTTAATATTTAAATTTATAAATCTAATAACTTAACTTTTAAAATACCTTAAAATTTCTAATATCTATATTAATCTGTTTTTATTTAAATTTACTTTTTAGTTAGTATTTTAACTAGCTATTATTTATACTACCTCTATATAATATAAAAGCTTTTTAAATTAAAGCTTAAAAGTCTTTCTACTTACTTTATTAATAAACTTTTAGCCTTTATTATTTTAGTTATTATTTTTAAAAACTTTAGTTAAGTTTAGTAAAGTAGTTTTTTTTTATTTAAATAAACTTAAAATTAATACTAATAACTCTATTTCTTTATAAATTAATTATATTATAATTATTTAAAAATAAGTTATATCTATAAATAGCTAATATAACTTATTAATTTATATTTAGTTATAATATATAGTAAGATAATCAGTTTAAAAGCCTATTTTTATTAAGAAACTTTTAATATATTCTATATTTTACTCTTTTTATATTAATTTTAAAATTATAAAAATATTTAATCTTATATTAATATTTAGTTTTATATTATTAAAATATTAAAATAATTTTATAAAGAACTTTATAAATAATTATAGCTATAATAAAGGTTAAAATTATATAATTATTAAAAAGAAAGTTAGTTTTTTAATAATAGAAAATATTAATCTTTTTTATATCTTATTATTTAAAATAAGATTACTATCTTAAAGTTATTATCTATAGATAGTAAAATTATTAACTGTAAATAGTAAGATTATTAACTATAAATAGTAAAATTAAAGTTAGAAAAATTAAATTAAAGCTTAAAATAAAAACTAATATATAATAATGTTATTATTTAGCTACTATTTCTTTTAGTACTAAATATAGTACTAATTATTTATCTTTATTATTTTAAAATACTATATACCTTTTATTTATTTAATAATATTAAGTAAAGTTAAAAAAAAAAGATTTAAATAAATAAAAAGCTTTATAAATACTTATTATAATAAAAGTTAAAATTAAATAATTATTAAAAGAAAAGTTAGCTTTTTAATAATAAAAGATATTAATCTTTTTTATATTTTATTACTTAAAATAAAATTACTATTTTAAAATTATTATCTATAAATAGTAAGATTATTAACTATAAATAATAAAATTATTAACTATAAATAGTAAAATTATAAACTATAAATAGTAAAATTAACATTAAAGAACTTAAATTAAAGCTTAAAGTAAAAACTAATATATAATAACTTTATTATTTAGCTACTATTTTTTCTATTATTAGATATAGTACTAACTATTTATTTCTATTATTTAAAAATACTATATAGCTTTAATTTATTTATTAATATTAAGTAAAGCTAAAAGAAAACCTAAATATTTATTTAAAGTAATAAATATAAAGTAGTATTAATTTATTTAATTAAAACTTCTATAGTTAAAACTCTAATAGCTTTATTATTAATATTATATTTTTATATTTTATTAAAGTTATATCTCTCTATATTATCTATTAAAAGATTACTTTCTATAAATATAAAAGTATTTTTTCTCTATTTAATTTAAATTAAAAAATAATTAATAATTAGTTTTCTTTATAATAGCTTATAATACTAGCTAAAAACTCTAATAGCTATTAATTAATATATTTAAAAGCTATTTCTAACTTTAAGTAAGCTTATTTTAAATAAATATTAAGTAATATTAATAAAATTATTCTTTTTTTTTTGGTATTTATTTATAGACTTTTTATTATAATATCTAATAAATTAAGTTTTTTAAGAATAAATCTTTTTACTTTATTTTAATTTTTTATATTTAAAAGTTATAAATTTAATAACTTAATTTAATATCTTAAGTTTTAAGTTATTTAAATTTACTTTTTAATTAGTATTTTAACTAGCTATTATTTATATTACTTTAATATAATATAATAACATTTTAAATTAAATCTTAAAAATCTTTCTATTTACTTTCTTAATAAACTTTTAGCTTTTATTAATTTAATTATTATTTTAAAAGTTTCTAGCTAATATTAATAAAGTAGTTTTATCTATTTAATAAATAATAAATTAATATAAATAGTTATATTTCTCTATAAATTTAATATATTAGTATTATTAAAAAAGATATTATACTTAAAAATAGCTAATATAATTTTCTATTAAATACTTAAATAATAAATCCTATTTAAAAGAAATCTTAATAAATTAAAAGGTTTTATAACTCTTAAGAAATTAAAAATATACTAAATATTTTATTTTCTCTATTTTATTTTTAATATTATATTAATACTTAATATTATATAAATATAAAATATAATTAATATACTTTAAGTTTATATAAGTATTATTTTATAAAATTTAATAAATAATTAATATAATTATAATAAAAGTTAAAAATATTAAATAATTATTAAAAGAAAAATTAGTATTTTAATAATAGAAAATATTTCTTTTATATTTTATTATTTAAAATAAAATTAGTATTAATAATTATCTATAAATAGTAAAGTTAAAATTTAAAAATTTAAATTAAAACTTAAAAATAAAACTAATATATAATAATCTTATTATTTAACTACTATTTCTTTCATTACTAAATATAATACTATTTATTTTTACTATTTAATAATATTATATAGCTTTAATATATTTAATAGTATTAAGTAAAATAAAATAAAAACTAAATAAACATATTATTAAAGTATAATAAAATAATATTCTTAAGGCTATAGCTATAGTTATATTATTTATTAGAATATTAATTTAACTACTATATATAAATAAAGTTAATATTAAAAGCTATTTTTATAAAAAAGTAAGAAATATTAAAATATAACTATTTAATTTATATAAACTTTAATTACTTTATACTTTTTATTAATTTTATTATAGCTTTTTAAAAGAATTTCACTTAAATTTCTTTTAATTTATTTATATAAACCTTTTATTTTCTATTTTATTATATAGCTTAATATAGTATTACAGATTAAAGCCTAAAGCTAAAAAATATAGCTATACTATATTTAAAATTATACTATTAGAATAAACTGTATTTATAGCTAGCTAAAAAGAAACTTCTTTAAAGATTATAGCGAAAAACCTCTTCTCTTTTTCTATATTTTAAGATAAATTAATATATAGTTTTTTATTCTATATAATACTAATAGATTTATTCTTTAATATTATCTTAAAGTTAATATAATATATATAGTATAATAAATAAATATAATAAATATATAATAATCTTATAGAAACTAACTAGTAGAATACTTAAAAAATTAAGCTTATTATAACTATTATAGAAATAAAAAAGTAAATTACTAAACTATAAAAAGTAATATAATTATAGTATTTACAGTAAGTTCTATTTAATTTTAACTAATTAAATAAAAATAATAATACTAAATATTTTACAGTTATCTCTATTAAACTTTTATTTTATATTTAAAATTAATTCCAACTTTAATAATATCTTCTATAAATATTTCTTTTTTTTTCTCTTTCTATATTATTACTATACTAAATATAATATACAGACTAAATAAAATAAAAAATATTAAATTTATAAATTATTTCTCTTTTCCTCCTAAAGAAAGTTTTTTATAGTAAAATCTATACCTACTATAAATTAAGCTTAATATAGAAATAACCTATAATTAACTTAAAAATCTATTTAATAAAATTAAATTTAAACTTAAAGTAATTATTTTAAAAGTTACTTTCTCTTTAGTATAAAAGCTAATAGCAGTTTTAATTAATATTACTATAAGCTATATTTAAAGTACTAATAGTAAGATTTTAATCTTATTGCTTTTTATAGAAATAATTATAATTACTATTAAAAAAGTAGTATTTACTGCTTTTTAAAAACTATTTAATAAGATTTTAATTTAAACTTAAGTTACTTATAATAAGAGAATACTTTAGTCGTTTTAAATATTAATATCTAAAATAATCTTCTTTTATTTTAATAGAGAGATTATTATTAAATTATTAAATATAGCTTTTAATATTGTAATTTATATACTATTAGATATAGTAGTAACTACTAACTGTACTTTTTTAAAGAGTTATTTCTTATCTATAGTAATTTTATACTATCTTTTTAATAGAGATATTATAGTTTTTTTCTATAAATTAATTATAAATCTCTTAAAGAGTAATATTTAAATTCCTATTATCTTTAGTATAAATATATATTAGGTTTTAAAGCAGTTTATGATAATTATTAAAAGAGTTTTAACTAGCTATATAAAAAGCTAATTTAAAAACCTTATAGTAAATATTTAATAAGTAAATAGTATTAAAATATATACTATTAAACTGCTATAAAGCTAATATATAGTTAGTTTTTATAAATTACTAATTATATTATTAACTAAACTAATAGATATAAATAAGCTTTATAATTAAAATATAATTATAGCTATAAAAATGTATTAATTTAAGCTCTATTTAGAGAATATCTAACTTATATAGTACTTTAAATACTATTATTTTAAATATATTATATAATACTATTAGAAGTATACTAAATATAGCTATTATAAAGAAGCTTATTATATAAAAAATACAGTTTATTTTATTTCTATATAGGTAAAATCCCCTTAATATATTATAACTATAATAAATTATATTAAATATAATTTTATATATATTATATAGTATAAAAGAAGTAAAAATAAATAAGAAATATCTATTTAGAAAGATTCTTACAATTTAATATTCTAAATAAGCAGTATAAATATATAGTATACTTACTATAAAATATAGTAAATATACTAATATTAATTACTATATTAAATTACTTAATCTATAAGAAATTTAAATAGCTTTTAAAGTAACTTTAAGCTAAGCTAAACTTAAATTTACCTCTAGTAGTATTTACACTAATTAACTAAATAAAAAAGCTTATATTAATAAGAGTAAGAAAAGGTATTTTAAGTTTATTAAATAATAGTAAGAAGAATAATAACTAAAAAGATAAAAATAAAAACTAATAAAACCTACTTAAATTTACTTTAAAATTAAATAAATTCTAAAAATACTATTTAAATTAAACTTTAAAAGGTTTCTTTATATATAGATATATTATTACCTTTTTCTATAAAGTAAACTGCCTATAAATTATATTACTATATATATATATTAAACTTAATTTATTTTCTCTTTAAATATAATAGTATAGAGTTTTTATTTTATAGCTTATTATTAGATTTTCCCTTTTACTATAAATTAATTAAGATAATTTAAAAAAAGAACTATATAGCTAGCTAGCTTATATAGAGTATAAATAATAATAATAATTTAATAGAAATACTAAAAATTAAAAAACTTAAATTTTAATACTATATATTAAATTATATATTAATAAATTAGTAATTAGAGATATAAGTATTTAGTTTTACTATATATACAGTTTGCTAAATATAGAGATTTAATTTTCTATATTAGCTTATATATAGTATATTAAATAAAAATACAAATAGAATTTAACTATCTTATTAAAATACCTTATATAACTTTTTAATAACTTTAATAAGATAAAAAATAGAGTAATAACTATAAAAGTAATAATAGAACTTTAAGCTTTTAGTTAAATTCCTTATATAGTTTAAGTAAACTTTTTATAAGGTTAGTATAAACTTATAGTTTAATAATATAAAAATTATAATTTTAATAGACTACTTTAATAAGGAAATTATATAATAATTAAATAGATAATTATAGCTACTAAAAAATTATAATAACGTTATATAGATACTGTTATTACTTAGAAATTTAAAGTTAAGTTTATAATAAAATTAATAAAGCTTAATATTTAGTAAAATAATAAAATAAAACTCTATAAAAATTAGAAAAATAGTATTAATAATATTCTTAATATAATAATAAGAATAATATAAAAAGAATAAATATATATATTATAGCTTAACTAAATATTAAGTTAACTAATATAAGCTTTAGCTAATAAAAGTATAATATATATATAGAGAACTTTTAGTTAGTTTAATATAATAAAAAATAATAAACTTAAAAGCCTAAAAGATTTAAATAGTTTAAATACTAAAAATAAAAATAATAATAAAATATATAGAAGTTTTAATAGTTTTTTAGTTAGTATATAGAGATTATAAAAAGTTAAATAGTAACTATTAAAGTTAAAAAAAAAGAGTAATATTATAAATTAAAACTTAAAGTTAAAAAATATAGCTATATTATATTTAGAATTATACTATTGGAATAAGTTACTCTTATAGTTTATTAGTAAGAACAGCTATTAGTACAGACTATATCTATCTGTAGAGTAAAAGCTAGAAATAGTAAGAAAACAAAGAAAAATAACAGTCTAACTGTCACTAGAGGAAATAAAATACAGAAAGCAATTAATTTACTGCTTTCTGATACCTTAAAAGAGAAAGAAAAGATAAATATTAATAAAAGCTGCTATAATAGCTATAGTGTAATGAGTGTAATACAATAAAGGTAGGAACTTAATTAGAAGAAGGAAAAAGTGTGTGTTGTTTTAATTCTTTAGGCAGACTAAATGTCTTAAGTAGGGCTATAATAAGCTAGCTACTGGCCTCTATAGTATTAAAACTCTAGGTGGACTGTTAGTCCTATTATAATAGCTAGCTAAAAAGAAACTTACTTAAAAATTATAGAAAAAACTCTTTTCTTTTTCTTTACTTTAAAATAAATTAATATATACCTTTTTCCTCTATATAATACTAATAAATCTATTTTCTTATATATTTAGTTTTTTTTTATAGCTTTATTTAATATTATTAAATAGATTAAAATTATATAATATTTTTAAATAATAAAAATAAATAGTTAGTATTATATTTAATAATAATAAAAATAGTAACTAAATAATAAAATTATTATATATTGATTTTTATTTTAAATTTTAATTTAATTCTTTTAATTTTAATTTTACTATTTATAATTAATAATTTTACTATATATAATTAATAATCTTACTATCTATAAATAATAATCTTAAAATAGTAATTTTATTTTAAATAATAAAATATAAAAAAGATTAATATTTTTTATTATTAAAAAGCTAACTTTCTTTTTAATAAATATTTAATTTTTTTAATTTTAATTATTTAATTTTAATTTCTATTATAGCTATAATTATCTACTAAATTCTATAAGTTAATACTTATAGAAACTTAAAATATATTAATTACTTTTTATATCTATATAATATTAAATATTAATATAATATTAAAAATAAAATAAAAAAATAAAAAATACTCTATATATTATTAATTTCTTTAAAACTATAAGCTTTTTAGCCTATTAAAATTCCTTTTAAATAAAGTCTATTTATTAAGTATTTAATAGAAGATTATATTAGCTATTTTTAGCTATAATCTCTTTCTAAATAATACTAATAGATTAAATTTATAAAGAAATTAAATTACTTATATTAATTTATTATTTATTTAAATAGAAAAGGCTGCTCTATTAATATTAGCTAAAATCTTTAAAACTAAATAACTAATCTAAAAGTAGAAGAACTTTATTAATAGTATTAGTAAAGAGGTATATAACTCTTAGTTTGAAGAGCTCTTATATTATATAGAGGTAGTGCGGATAATAGCCAGCTAGAGTAAGAGAGCGGATTTAAATAACTTAAGTTAATATAGGTATTAGGGATTTTAGAGCGTTTTAGAGGTTAGATTATTAGATTTATAACTCTAGATATTAAGGTTAGAATAGCTATAGGGTGAAAAAGTTAGATAGGATTCTAGTAGATAGAAAAAAAGCAGCTTAAAATTTAAAGTTATACTTTAGTAATTATAATATATATAATAAAAATACAGTAAATTTAAATATTAAATTCTCTTATTAAGAGTATCTCCTTATATATAGTAATACTATTAAATAAAATAACTATATTAAGTAATTATCTACTAATATTATTTATATATCTTATTAAAAGAGTTTTTTTTTAAATTACTTAAATAGATAATTTAAATATTCTTTAAATAAATTTCTTTTTTTTAATAAAAAGTTACTTAAGTAGCTTATATAAAATAGCTAATATATAATATTACGAAAAAGCTATATAGAGAAAAATTCTATTATTAGCTATATAATATAAAAAGAAACTAAAAAAATATAAATAACTTTTTTTATAATTATTAAAAAAATAAAAATAAAGAAAAAAAAACTAAAAGAAATAAAAGATATTATTATAGAAATAGTATATAATAAGTATAAAAAAAAAGATAGTAAAAAGTTAAAAAACTTAAGAGATATATTATATAAAATAGTAAATACTTATATTACTTTATAGACTGTAAAAGTAATATTAAGTAGTAGAGTATAAAATTTTCAAGTTAAAAAAGCCCTAAAAATAAAGTGTAAGAGATTAATTTCTTAACATAGATTACCATTCTCCAGTGGGAACTCCTCAACGTCCTTAATAACCAACTGACGTCCCACACCGCCTGCTGAAATTCATGTCCAAGTTAGCTTATCAAAGTTGGTTGGCAATTCAGGGGCCTCCGAAGTTATTTTTAGTTTGTCCACGAAATGCCGTGAGCGTCTCATTCATAGCTGTGATCGCACTCTTGATGCGCGGGCCTAGGCTTCCCCATTCAAGATAATCGACACACCAGCCGTCGTAGATATGGTAATAAGATTCATCCAGAGGACCCAGGCCAGGAACTATACTGGCCACAAACCAGCACCATCCACGAGGCTTTTTGGAGCAGCAGATGAAGTCAAATAAGGGCTTCTGCAGCTCGTCGCATCAGATTTGAAGATAGTACGAGTCACAGCGGGTCTAGTTATTTTAAGGTCATACCGCAGCCGAGCACCTACAGCGGTCATTCTGCAGGGCCCTACCTGAAGAATAGTCATACTTGACGGGCATATGCTAGGTAGCCTGGTGTGACTTTTAGCTAAGCATACTTTGATCACCCTGCGCGCGCCGGGAATGGGACGGACCAGCGCCCTTGTAATTTGCAGCAACACCTCCTGGACGAGCCATACACTCCTGGGCATGGGGATTCAGGTTCAGGTTCAGACATCATAGGCCAGCAAGGAGAGGTGGACAATGCCGAGACCCGGACCCTCTTCGACATGGCTGACAAATGCTCGCTCCTGGGATCTCACACGTCCACTTCCCTGTGCTCGGTTCGGGACGGCCGGCCTCGCGTTTCAAAGCTCCCTTGCTCGCTCGGACGCCACCTGGATGTCCCACAATTTGCAGTGAGGCACATCTTGCTTATCTGACGCAATGCCGTCTCTACTTGGGGTAGATTCAGGCCTATTCAGGCTTTGGTCGTCTTAATTTGGGATCACATCGGGCCACATGCCTGGACGGGGAATCCCCGCCGGCAATGCCGTCTCGGGCGATGGGTTGTATCGACGGGTAAGGATCGGGATATGAGACGCCAAGGACGGTTAGAGTACCTGCCAAGAAGTAAGGCCCCATGCCGTGCGTTATAATTATCCTGTGACAGGACCGGTATCATATGGGGCCCGAAAATGCCGCACGAACCAACTCCCTTTGCTTGCGCGAGTCGTGATGAGTCGTGACCCTTCATTATCATCGCTTTATAACACCCTAATGGGGATCAAAGCAGCTCAGTAAAAGTCTCAGTAAAAAACAGTAAAAAAAGGTTCAATACCCGAACCTTGGGTCTCAGTAACTTCAATCGGTAAAAATTGCTGAATTATGAAAAGCTTGCTGCCTCTTAGACCTGCTGCCTAGGTTGGCCAACTCTATCTACAATGAAGATATAAAGTCCCTGCCCCAGTCAACTCCAGCTTCTAATGACTTGCCTTCATCCCAAACACACACATCTCTCGCATCTCTCAACAACCCACACCAGCCAAGATGCCTGGAGGTTTGGAAACCTAGCGACTTTGACGGCACTCAAGGGATTTTCCTCCAGCTGGTTGAAGACAGGCGGCACAGCATGTGATTCATGCGCCTGATAGCCGACATCTCGATCATTCGGGCGTTGTGAAAAGAGTGACGGAAAGCAGTAATGATCCCGAGCCACGCATGTGACAGGGCGGGAGGAAGCTATGGAGTTCTGGGGTGGGAAAAGGGACTATAGTATCAATTGATCACAGTCATCCACACATGTGTACGGAATCTCGTGACCTGCGCAGCAACAGTAGTCTCAACATTAGTCTCAACAGTAAGAGTCGTGACCCTTCGTGTTGGCTTGATGTCGTTGCCTCCACCCCATCCAACAAGCATTGTTGGAACCAGCCGCTTCTGGCGGTCAGCAATTCGTCAGTCGAATAAAGTCCTGCCGCCTTGCGAACCCGAGAGATTGTGCACGGGTTGGACGGCCGATTCTTGGGGCCGATGGCTGGGTACGTTCTCCAACCTTCCACGCCGTATCGGCGTGCGCATTTCGACATCCTGTCCCATCTCGAATATCCATGGATAGCGACCTTGGCGAACTCAAATCTCGAATATCTCATGCGTAGCGACCTTGTCGAACTCAATTACGCCAAGCCACCAATGTCGCACCAGTCGCGTCATATGCGGAATCAGTGGGCTGAGCTGATGTTAGGGGCTGTAACTGAGGAATTTCGAGGTGAATAATCAATCGACTGACTCAGGTGGTCGCTATTACATAACTGAAGCAATATACAGCGTCCGGAATTTCCGCGCCCCATTCCAATCTGGTGCGGCTCACCATGGCATGGTAAACATCTGCCCATGGCGTACTTGTGTTGCTGTCTTGCACAGTTGTTACTCGGCGAGAGGCAACATATATAAGGACACTCTTACCCTTACACCCTCTCCTTCTTTCCTAGGTATCCCATTCATTGTGTCCAAACCACCTTCGTCTGTTTTTCTCATTTTACGTCTCCTACCACTCGCTTTTGTTGCAACCGTTCCTCGATTGAATTCAATCTTGCCCTTCGTTTGGCCACCCTCCCTTTCTCGATATCGTTCGCCACTACCAAAACTACCGCTATGCATTTCAGAGCACACCTCCTCGCCACGCTTTCAGCGCTTGAGATTGCCACGGCAACCCCTGTCCCCTTCCCCCAAGGCAGTGGAGGCGGCGCCGACTCCTGTCGCTCTGAGGCGTTGACCGAGGAGACTTGGACCAGACTTAAAGTCGATGATTTTCTCCAGGTCGCGGGGTCGAATCTCACCACGAACAATGTCCAGGGTTTTGCTTCCTCGCTGGGAGCCCCCAACTTCTTTTGGTAGGTGTTTGATGAACCAGCTGATGGCAGGTACCACGGCAATGGGCTAACCGCATGTTCTTTTAGTGGGCTTGACCAGTTTTGCAACGCTGGACAACCTTGTCTCCCGGTTGACCTTCCTGGATGGTAAGCTTGTCCAGAACTCTATGTCCCACATTCTGCCATGTTGTACCTGGGCCTCGAAGCATCCAGCTAACCAAGCAATCCAGGTATGCCCTGGTCGCGATCCAGAACTATAACAACTACATGAACTCTCTCAACACCGCCGTCTCGTTCGCCGCTAGCATCATGGCCTTGGAGATGCCTGCCGTTATCACCGACTTCTGGCCCACGCCTGAGGACGAAGCCACCCCCCTCAAAGACATGTATGCCATGATCACGCTTGGCCTGAGCGTCGTCCCATTCACAGGCGTCATGGCCAAAGCGGCTTCCGTTCCCAAAGGGGTTGTCAGCTTCCTCTCTGGCCAGGTGAAGCCCCCCGCCCCACCAAATCTATTTGTCAAATGGAGTGATCTTGGCGTGAGCATCTCCAGTGCCGTCAAAGACTACCATTCCGCCATCTCTACGTCTCTCAAAAGTACCCTTAATGCCGAGATTCACAATGAAACCTCCGGTATCAATTCCGTGTTGGCCGGCGGTGGATTCTTGGGTATCGCCCAAAACTTCACACAAGCAGACATGCAGGCGAACATTGCCGACAGCATGAAGCTTCGTTCTATCGCTCTCGCACTGCAAGGACGAAAGGCCTTCATCTACAGAAGCTTCGAGGGTTGTTTCAACTCAAACAATGACGCCTCCAAGTTCTGCGCCACGGTAGATGGTAGGGTGGTTCAATACGCTCTGCGGATGGGCGATGATGAACAAATAGATATCGCCACCAAGATTATCGACAAGTATGGGATCTCCAAGGAAACATTCCTGCAGGGTCCGTCAACTTGCTTTGAAGAACACAAAGTGCAGTTGTTCACCCCAGATATTTTGCCTGTTGATCCCAAGGCCCCCTGCATCTTCAACCTTCCAGTGTGCACCTTCGACCCTAATACTTTCTCTGGACGTACTATTGTGGAAAACTGCAAACTACAGGGGCTTGACGTTTAATCATTAGTGGATATGGCTTCGGACATGCCGAGAGACCATTACAAATCAATAGCGTTATATCATTAAGGAGTTGTTGCACCTGCTTCTTAGGTGCTGAGCCAGGGCGATAGAATCCGATTCCCCGGGCTCCCAAGTCTTCTGAGAAGATCTGCTTAGGCTTAAAGAACTTTTCAGTAGCAATTAGCTGAGAAGAAATACTGGATTAACATGAGCTCGGGTCAGAAAGATATGACCAGACACATGCCAAAATTTATGACAAATACTATTTTTAACCCTCAATGAGAAAACTTAATATTTGAATTTACTGTATTTTCATTATGCATATTATAACTACTAAGGCCTAAATTTAGGTTTTTAAGCTGCTTTTTTTCTATCTGCTGGAATTCTATTTAACCTTTTTACCCTACAGCTATTCTAACCTTTATATCTAAGAGTTATAAATCTAATAACCTAACTTCTAGAATGCCCTAAGATTCCTAATATCTATATTAATCTATTTTTATTTAAATCCGCCCTCTAGCTAGCATTTTAGCTGGCTATTATTTATACTACCTCTATATAGTATAATAGCTTTTTAAATTAGAGCTTAAAAGTCTTTCTATCTATTTTTTTAATAAATCTCTAACTTTTATTATTCTAATTACTATTTTAAAAGTCTCTAGCTAATATTAATAGAGTAGTATTATCTATTTAGATAAATAATAGATTAATATAAGTAATTTAATTTCCTTATAAATTTAATTTATTAATATTATATTAATATTTAATTTAAAGTTTCTTTTTTTTAACTTTACTTAATATTATTAAATAAATTAAGGCTATATACTATTTTTAAATAATACAGATAAATAGTTAATATTATATTTAGTAATAGAAGAAATAGTAATTAAATAGTAAGATTATTATGATATATTAATTTTTATTTTAAGTTTTAATTTAACCTTTCTAACTTTAATTTTACTACCTATAATTAATAACTTTAACTTTTAAATATAAAGACTAAAATGGCTATAGTTTAGTAAAAAAGTTAAATAGAATTTTAATAAATAGAAAAAAAGCGGCTTAAAACTTAAACTTAAGCTTTAGTAATTATAATATATATAATAAAAATACAGTAAATTTAAATATTAGATTTCCTTATTAAGAGATATTAATACTTGATATTATATAGATATAAAAAGAGATTATTAACTGCAGATAGAAAAGTTAAAGTTAGAAGAGTTAAATTAAAACTTAAAATAAAAATTAATATATAATAATTTTATTATTTAGCTACTATTTCTTCTATTATTAAATATAGTGCTAACTATTTATCTCTATTATTTAAAAATACTATATAGCTTTAATCTATCTAATAATATTAAGTAAAGCTAAAAAAAACTAAATACTGTTTTTTAAATATAATATATTAGCAGTTATAGAAGCTAATAATAGCTTAAATAGTCCCGCACTAGGCTCCAGCGCTATTCTCATCGATTATACCCAGAACTACACTGCTGTTGAGTAATTGTCCCGCAACATCGCAGGAAAACAAATACACTCGGTATTCCTGTCATATCGCTGAATTCGCGCGGCGAGAAAGAAATGCCACAGTGAACTCCTAGGTGCACTGTACTCTCGAAGCTAGAGAGAAGACATTGGACGTGCCATGAAGAGGGTAACCCTTAATAGTGCAGCTCCCGCAACCCTTGCAGGGGAGGCTTTGTCGACTGTGCCAACGCAAGATTGCCCGCTGTTGAAAGAGGTGGGTTCCCCACGCCATCCACCCTCCAGGCACGTCTTCAAAGAATGCAGGCGAACCCACAGCGAGGCTTTGGGCCTTTGTAGGGGCATCTCTTTAAGTCGATCGATGTATTATCGCAGGAAGCATGGGGGATGATCTCGATTGACCTGACTTGCTAAGCTAAAGCGGGGGAAGCCGCTTGGGACGGCGGGTAGGTAAGTGTTGAAATCTGCAAAATAGGAGCCCCATGTAGATTGCTGGGATTATCATGCGTCATATGGCCCCAACAGTAAGTTAGGTCGGACCTGACGTGCGGATCCCACCCAAGTCAGAACCCTCCACACGGGTGAGCATTCCTTCCTTACCACAGCACAGCCTTACGTCTTTCTATTCATGCCGACTGCTATCTGATATCATTCCCTGCCTAAAATTACTTACTATGGACATAGAAAGCAGCGTGGAACAAAGTTGAGCAGCACCAAACCCTCGAAATCACGCCGAACTTCACCCACTCAAAACTTTCATCCCTCTCTATATCGCTCACCGTTACGAATATCAGCGCCAAGGCTGGCGAGTCGACCCACTTGCTAGTTAACAACTCAATATGCCGGTCAACCATAGTTGAGGCCCGTGATAACACCAGCACCTTGTGCCCTCCCACAGGCCGCGACGGACGCAATGAGTGGTATGCGTGGTATGCAGATCGCGACACGTTAGGTCCTATATCGACGCGGGTAGAGGTGCGGCCGTTCGAGGCCGACGCCCCAAAGTCGGATGCGAGTGACCTCAAGTGGGACGCCGGCGGCTTCAGGCTCTTCGGCTCGCAGATTCTGCCAGAGCTTCAGTACAAACTTAAGTCTCTAGGATGGCATTGGGTTACCATACAATGGAACCTAGCTAAGGCGCCAAAGGGAACTAGTGCTATGTGACAAATGAACCCGGACGACGAGCCGAAAGGAACGACGCACGTGTGGGGTGAGGGTGGTAATGCATCAAACCCTATTACAGTACGAGGGTTTACAAGAACACTCCTTGACGCCATGTATGAGTGTCGAGTTGAGGATTCAAGGAAATAAATAGGTCATGTAGATCTCGATATATGACAGGGGGTTCAAACTTATTGCCACCCACTGTAGGCAGCGCCAAACATCAATAGCATGGCATATTGGAAGCACCTTGCACGGGATCGACGTAACGGCGAACTCTCGGACTGATGATCCCACGTCATTGACTCTACAAGGCGGCGGGGGGTGGGCGATACCCCGCAGATACAGAAGGATGAAGGATCTGATGGATTTTCCCAAGTTCCTTTCGTCTTTCCTCCGGTGCTATCCACCTTGGAAGGCCAAGCGAACTTTCCCGTGCGAGACAGACGAGGCAGACTGTCCTTAACGCATGGAGTCGTCGTCTGTAACGGCATGGCATGGCTCAGCATACATAAATTCGTTAAGCTTAGAAATGTGGAAGGAAATCCTAGCCATGGCCCAAAACAAGACACAAGACCCAGATTAGGGTCCCTTACGGGGGTTTACAATGCCAAAAGTGACCCCAGCCAAGCAGCTCAGCCTCAGCTCACTCGAGCTCAGCCCGAGCTCCGAGGCCCTCAGCCATTGCTCAGCGGAAGCTCAGCTTAGAGCGGCGTGAGCTCAGCTTTGGAAATAGAAATGGATCCTGGTACGCTTGAGATTCGTCTCCGAGTATGTTGGTATTCCGGGAGGCGGGAAATACATCTCAGTTACGACATATAGAGATCTGGTGGTTTCGAATTTAAAATTATCTTTCTAAGCCCAATTCCCATTCATAGTGCCTTAGATGGTTGAAAGCTAAACGTGTGTGTTCGAGCATGCGGAGGAATCATTATATAATGTCCGATTGACACGGTGCTTAACTATGGTCGAAGTAAGGGCGGTTGAGGCATATGCCCTCGAGCGTGGCACGCGACCCGCAACTCTTGGTCTCGGTCTGTCCACAAACCCACTAGCACTACTTTCATGGCATGTTTGATGTCCTTTAGCCAATAGGGTTATAACTGAATGCACATAGGGTCGGCGAGAAGTTCAGAGAATGGGCGGACAAACGACATCCTCTTCCCTTGAAGACTGTCCTCGGCATTGTCGGCTTGTACTGGTTCACCTCCACCTTGCCGCGAAGCTTGTATCTTTATCGACAGATTTTGGAAGGCATGGCAAATGGCGGAGATCTCCGGCTGCCGGTTTCCAAGGAAAAGCCTCTTGGATACTCGCTATTTCTCGCTGAACTCTTCATCATGCCCAAGGCCTGGGCAGAGAAAGTATACCCAAATCTTGTGCAATACGAGTCCCATTACAAGGCAAGTTGTCACCTATTTCTAACTGTTCTTGCATAACTTTTGCTGACAAGAGCATATCCTGACAGGGTGGGCATTTTGCCGCACTGGAGGAGCCGGAAAGCTTTTTTCAGGATGTTGAAGAGTTCCTGGAAAAGGTCCGCAATGTTGGAAGAGCATGACTTGTTACTTTTCTTGACCATCGAATGTATGTATAGTTATCAGGATATTGCAAATTGAGGGCTACCATTTTTTCCAACGAACACGGTGGACGCATGCATTGTTGATGAAGCCTGCCTCCGCACAAAAGAGTCCTGGTCAGTTCCAAGGCAGATTCTGCAAACTTGTGATGCCGAACTAGCTCTAGAATCACGGCCAAGACTGATGTTCCTAGGAAATCGCTCGAGGTAGAAGGCGCGATATGTCAAGTGAACTTAGTGAAGAGCATAATTGAACCACTCACTTCGGTTGCGTTCAATGGTTGGTCTACGGAGCAATAACCGATCCAATTACAGCCAGGGACTGGCCAAGTTCCAGTGTACAGGGATTATATTGCCAATCGCTTAAACCTCATGCATCCATAACTACATGCCGGGCCAATACACTCACCAGAGATCATACCACTTCTAGAAACTCGCTTGCAATGGTGCCTTATCGCAGAACCATATTGTGGAGCGACCTCGGCTAAGGCTTGCATATAAATCGGGGTTATTCAAACCGTCTCGCTGTCCCTTGATATCGCGTTGCTCATTTGCCCCATCTACAATTTTCCCGGACAGAGCATACTTTGTCAAAATGTCTGGCGTCAATCCCAATACCACTCCCCCCTCCAAGCAGCCCGCTGTTGAAGCGTCAAGTCGAAGCCACGAACCTGGTATTCTCCCTCCCCAACACTGGGCTCAGGTGGCCGAAGTCAGTACAGCTTTGATCCGCGCGATTTATGCTAAATCGCCGTCTTACCCACAAGCGACTTGTAGGAACTTGCAGTGAAGGGCGATGCCGATTCTTCACTTGGGGATGATTCTGCCTCGTCAACCGCGTCAATCACATCGAGTATTCTGGAGTATAGAACAATCCAGGGCCGCACGTATCACAGGGATATAGGCAACGCCCAGTATTGGTTTGTGACACCTTTCCAGGTCTATCAATTAATTACACTGACTAACGGGATCTCAGGGGCACAAATGATGAACGCCAAAATGAATCCATGGACGTCAAGTAAGCTGCTACCAATCTCTCGAGCGGAGAGAGGGCCGCGCTAATCCCACAGCCACCATGTTCTCACACTCGTTCTGGACGGTGCCCTCCACCTTGCGCCAATCCATAAGGATATCAAGGTTCTATGATTCAGTCTATGATGAAACTTATCATCTTCGGGATTTACTAATTGTCATGATAGAAAGCCGTTGATATTGGAACGGGAACAGGTGCGCACTATAACTTTTGCCAGGCGCAAGCTAGGATGTGAAACTAATTGACAATACTTATACTTTTATAGGGGTTTGGGCGATGTAAGCTTGCAAATGTTGAGCAACGAAAGACATCAGAACCTTTCCTAACGACCAGTACAGTGACTTTGCTGAACGGTACGCTTCGGCTCAAGTCATTGGCACCGATATTTCGCCTATCCAACCCAGCTGGTTGCCACCAAACTTGGAATTGTGAGTAATTCTCACTTCCCTCAATGATCTCTTATCTGTTCAGATACCAATACTCCTTTAGCCAAATTGATGACTGCACCCAAGAATGGACATTTGCCCCGAACTCGCTAGACTACGTTCACATTCGCTGGCTAGTCGGTAGCATTGTTGACTGGCCTCATTTGTTCAAAGAAGCGTATCGATGCCCTCAAGCCGGGCGGATACCTAGAGAGCAACGAGGCGCTGTCTAGGATGGACTGTGACGACGGGACCATTCATGAGAAGAGCGCGATGCACCAGTGGGGAAAGTTCTTTGTGGAAGGTGGCAAGAAAATCGGCCGGTCCTTTACCATTGTGGAAGATGGTGTGCAGAAGAAGAGCATGGAGGGGGCTGGGTTTGTTGGTATCGAGGAGCGTGATTTTAAAGTGAGTTTTCGATGCGTAATTCATTACCCTAATGAGGTAGTTAACAAGGCCCGGCGGCACAGGTGCCGATTGGTGGATGGCCAAAGGATCAAAAGCTCAAAGCAATTGGAAAGTATGCTCAGGCAACTCTTGAGCAGGACATTGAAGGCTATGTCCTCTTCATGGCCAACACGGTGGAAGGGTGGACGAAGGAGGAGATTGAAGTCTACATCTCACTGCTTCGTCGTGAGCTACGAGCGGGTAAAATGCATCCGTATTATCTCCAAAAGGTCGTTTGGGCCCAAAAAATGTAGATTTATTGGATGATCAAATCTAGAGTACATGCTATCTTCAACTGTGTCGTTATCAACCAGAGCTATCTTTCATTCTTCACCTTCATACAAACGCCTATAGAAATGATATGCCGGCCTTTTTCCTGCAAAGGAGGCTATTCGCTCGTAAAATTACACTCAGCAAGAGAAGGGTGATCGGATAGAGCCGATTGCATAGTGGTGTTGCTGTAGGAATTGTTAATGTCATGTATCAACGATGGTTAGAATAAGACGAAAGACTTACAATGTCCTTGACACTGGCGTATGTTCCTCCAAAGAGGACAAGGAGGCCAAAAAGAAAAGCAAACAAGCAAGCAAAAGCATGAAACAGATTCTTTCTCTCATACCAATGACCTTCGCAGAGAAGCTTATACCACATTATAGCTGGGAAGTATAGCACAAACCCAGATACAAAGAGAGCCGAGCTGAGCGAAAGAAGGTCATTGAAGATAGGGATGCCTTCACCAATAATCCATGAGACAACCGTGATGGCGGCTAGGACGGCGAGCCAAGTGATCCAACCCTTGGGGGTGTTGATGAAGCGAGTTACAGAATCTTTGTAGAGCCGGATATGAACGTATCGAGCAGTGACTGTATTCCCGATGGCACCACTGATGAATATTATGGGCAGTGCAACGCCGAACGCGACCTTCGATAGCAGGCTGCTGAGCGACAGTAGAGATGGGCTCTCCACGTCCGCGCCAACAAAGACGTAGATGAGTACACCGGTAGCTGTGTACACGACGATTTCGATGATTCCCAGGGTCCAAACGGACTTCATATAATCGGTCGGGGTATGCATCTCGGACATGAAGGGGGTCAAAAACATGGCAAAGCAGTAGGCGAATAACATGTTGCAGATGGCCACCATGCCGTCCTTGAAGGTGGCATCGGGGGCCGGCCATGCTGACCAGTTGACATTTCCCAAACCTCCTGGAGAATCTGCCGCCTTTATGCCGCTGGCGATGATGGTAATTCCGATGGCTGACACGACTGAGACAAGGTCAAGATAGCCGAGGATGGCAGCCTCGGTGAATGAGGGCATAATGGCTAGGACGAATAGCAGAATGCCCGAGACAACGCTAAAGACTAGACCGCAGGCCCCATAGTCGCTCAAAACATTGAATGCAATTGTTCCGGTGAGCATAAAGGACGACGTCATGAGGATTAGCTGGAGAACGTAGAGGAATCCGAACAGCTCCTCTCCGAACCGACCCATGAGCAGGCCACCGATGTCGCCATAGTGGTGAATGGATGGATAAACAACTGAGACCTTGCCAACAATGTACCCAGTGTAGATGGCTAGCAGTCCTAGGACAATGCAGCAGAAGGTGCCCGCAACGACACCAAGGGTTGCAAAGGCGGCAGGAAGGCTGAAGGTCCCGAGACCGATGGCTTCGACGACGAGGATGACAGTCAGGCGCTTCCAGCCAAGTCGGCGGAAGTGAGCTTCTCCTTCGGCCGTCTTTTGTTTCTCGAAGTCAGTGACGGTGCCAATGGCTCGGTCGTAAGTCGCGTCAACTCTTGCAATCTGATCGGAATCGAGCTCGAGCCCATGTGCTGGAGTTGACGTGCCCGTTGGCTTGGAGTCGGAATCGGAGTCGGCGATCCCCATGTTGAAGCGTGTCATTTGCAAACTGATACAGGTTGGGAGATGATGAAAGCTGTAGAACTCTGAAGCTGAGCTAGGAAAAGCCCGGCGCGTTGAGAGACTTTTATATGACTGTCTCGGCTCGACTGGCCTGGGCTGGAGAACTGGAGAAGGCCCCACGTCGGGGGTGGAGAGTCGGGGGTGGAGAACCCCGTACTATTATACGTAAGAATCCAACGATGTCGAGCATCCCGCCGGCCGATGCTCCCCGCGTCTGCTGTCGAAGCTATTGCGAAATCAGTACGTAATGCAGTCGGTGCTGTGGAAGGGTGATACGGAAGTCTTGGGAGTGTCATTCATTTGTGTCATGGCAGGTTGAGGCTTGAAGAGGTTGGAATGGAAACACGTCCATTGCGTTTTGCAGCTACGTGATGTCCATTGTAATCCCAGCATGAGTCGATCTGCAATCCCACAGATAGGTCAATTAAGAGTATCATTAAGCGGCTTCTGATATGCAAAATAACCGTCTTCTATCACTCCCGCTCACGGCGTGGAACTGAGCGTGCCGACAGTCAAGGGAGATGGAGGGAGTAGGTGGTGCGTGCTCCGTCGGCACAGTCGTCACATTTATTACGGCCGACATGCTTATCTTGTGCCCAACTGCCAACAACACGCTTGCTAAGCCTCGCGCGGCCTCACGGAGATTCCGGCCTCGAGGCGCAATTTTACAGTGGGACGGAGCCGGCGGCGGAGGTGGAGCCGACCGCCGGCGTATTTCCAGGCTCGGGTGGGACCTATGTGGTAAAAGTTACGAAACTCGCTCCACTTCACCGCCGGGGAAATCATTCCTCAACGCATAAATGGAGCACGCCCGGTCAGGCACTGTCGAATGGAGGAGGCGAGAATTACCACCTGATTTCGTGGCTTCCTGGGATGGAGAAACATTCTTAATGAAACACTGCCGCCGAGAGAGTGCTGCATGATTACTCCATTAGGCAGGTAGGAAGGCAGGCGGGCCGGTTGAGCTTATTGCTGCGATTGATATTGTGTACCAACTGGTGAATTGATCGTACCCAGCCCCTTATATCGCACTGTCCGTGAATTTATCTCGTGTTTCGTCCCATTCCTTTCGGTCCGTTTTAGCTCTCTCGCTTTCTGTGGCTAGCTTGCCCCAGCTCGAGACATGAACTGTGACTAACTGCAGCTGGCGCCTTGCGATGCGGCTCTAAGGAACGTGTCTTTATTTAGACTCGAGTCTATCAATTGCGTAATATAGACATCAAGGAAGATAAGCTGAATGGATCACTAAAAACGCGGCGCGGTGAACTCGCTTTTTCCATTGACGCGAAGTCAGAATTCGTGGAAAACACCTAGCTGTCTCAAGATTAACCTCTGGACCCTTCATATTACGGAGACCCAATGGCTTGTTGTCATCTGAGCCCGTGCGAGTTTGTGACACTAAGCCCTCCGAAATTATGTGGGCGCAACCTGCAGAGCTTCAGGCTCCTTCTACGAGAGCATTGAACGGTCTTTTGAGGTTTCGACTGTGATGATTCCGCGAAGCTACGTGTTTTGCTGGCGTGATGTCGCCCTTGCATGGACTTCGCGACGGTTGTGACGGGAGTACCATGCAGCACACAAGGCAGTTTTCTTCAACCGAGCAGCTTCGGGAGGACAGACAACGGCGAGTTGAGCCGTCCGGGTGACACCAGCCGAAGCTGTATCTTCGTACACTGATCACTGGTTTCAAGTGCTGTAAGACGGATTTTTTATCAAGGAAATAATCGTTACTCTAATTCCCACCCACTCCGATTTCATTACAAGAACAAAGCTGCACGGCTGATACCGGTAGCTTGTCGCAAAAACAGTCCAATTTAAGAAGCGACGCAGACATGTGTGCCCTTCTTTATCATCTCCCGGCTGTGCGCCTTCACCTGCATGTGCAGTACACCAGGCTACATGAAGGAGTGTTCCTTCCGCTCTGCAGCACTGAACTTGGTGATATCGTAATGGTTGCCTCCGAGTTTTGGCTTGGCGGTGCGAGAGGTCGATGAAGCATGTTGACGGTGGAAAGCCGCGACCTACGACGTCAGTAGAGGTTCAACACAAGGACAGACACGCAACTTACTGCAGTACTCCATGGGGTCCTCCACATTTCCGCCTCGTCCTCTCCCAGCTCATCTTCGTGGCTCTTGATTTTCTCAAGGAGCTTTTCAAAATCGTCTGGCCCAGTCAGGGTGATCTGGGCTTCTTCCACCATCGGAATGACGACATGGACCCAGGAGGAGCTCTTCTTGAACGTGCTAAAGTCACGGGATAGCTGCCAAGCCCAATTGACATATATCGCAACCACGAGGCCGATGTTGGGAATTGGCGAAGTGGCATTCAATACTTTGTGGTCCTTGAGGAAATTCAGGGTGGTTATGAGCACGGTGCCAACGAGCTCGATGACCGAGCGACATTTGTCAGGATCATCGCTCCCTGTGAATTGATCAGTGGGTGATACAAGGCACGGTTCACTGTGGTGTACTTACTGACGAAGTCGGACACATCACTGCGAACAGTCAGTGCAATGCCTTCCACCTCAGGCCAGAGGTCGCGGTAGGTTGCTGCCGGGTTATTCACCGTGCTGAAGTGAAGGAACTATGAGAGGTCAGTATTATCAAACAGCAGTCAACAAGAGAGGCGACGTACAATGTTCTCCATGACCTCAAACTTTCCGTAGTTGCCGAAGTGTTTGTAGATGTGCATGCCAAACTCATCCGGATCACGCTTCATGGCCTCCAGGATCCATCCACCATTGGGATCGATCCTGGCCGAGCATAGAAAAGACCCATTTGTGATCGGGGTGGAGAGAAGCAAGCTTCCCAACCGGGTTTTTCCCCGCTTCTGGTTCTTCCTCCTCGTCCTCCCACGGGTTGCGAGGCTTGCGAATGCAGACGAAGTCGAAATCTTCATAGCCCTCGTCTTCCTTGCGAGGCACCTCCTTCGCCAGTGCCTCGTCTCTCAACTTCCAGTCAGCATCCTTTAGTTTCAGCGCCTTCTTGTTTCTTCTCCAACCAAGCCCCGTGTGTCTCCCACCACTCTCGATCGCCAGTGGTCATCTCGCGACCAGGCGTGGCATCAATGCCCGCTATCCATGAAAAGGGAATCGGGAGCTTCTTCATGGCATCGGCATATTCCTTTGGAATGATATGGGGAATGAATGCTTCGCCATTGGGTCCACGTGAGATATGGCGAACAGCCGTAGCCGTGGTTGTGGCCCCAGAGGTGGAGCCTGATGCATCTTCTGAAGCGGTCGGTTGCTGGGCCGCGTTGGACTTTTTGGTGGCGGGTTCCTGGTTTCCATCACCGACATCGGCGATGGAGCGCTTCTGGCCTCTGGTGGCTCTCGTCTTGGGCGGCATGTTTGCTTGGTGCTTTGAATCAGAGTGCTTGAATCAGAGTGCAATGCTTGATTCAATCCGCGACAATGCAAAAGTCAAACTCGAAGAGGACGCGTGCTTTACGCGTTCAATACGCGCTAGGTAGTCATGTGCACAAACACATAAAACGTAAATATATCACAACGTTGCGTCATGCAGACTGCTACAACTTTGGAATTATCAAGATGGGTATTGCCAATATGAAGATATTCTAATCAATCTCTTGCGGATAATTATAAACTTGTGGGCTTCGAGCATCTTTTGTCCGATAATGCAATTAAGATACTGAGGAGTCCAGGGTAAGCTGGAGCTCCAGGTTCTGACCTGGATTGTCCCTTGGCGGTAAAACATGTCCAAGGCGCACAAAAGACCCTCGTTACTAAAATGGAGCTACTCCCTAAATCAAGAGTTTCATCTGAATCTTATTTTCAGTCGAATTCACAATGTATCTCATGCCATGGTGACGGAGTTTGGAAGATTGCCCGCGTAGTAACAGCTGTGAACTTACGTAGCTGTTTTGAACTAACCCTTTAATGCTGTACAGCTGACTTACCAATGTGCAGAACTGAAATTAAAATAGAGAGCCCGTACATCATGTTTGCGGATAGACACATTCCTTGCATCCAAGCTCAGCATGCCACTGCTGATGCATGTTGAGGATTGTGATGTGTAGTTAATCGTGTACATTGACTACGAATCGCATAGTTCTGGTTCTCACGGCACATCAACACCACAAAACCACAAAATCTATCAAGATAACCTGACTCTTGTAGCTATTCAGTTAGTCGGTTGGTCGGCTATATTTAGACAAATCCTTCGGCACGTGATTGGACATGCGTGGTGGGACGACTGTTGCCTGCTCTCCCCGCAATAACCAGCATAAATGACCAACACGTTCGCCCAACATTTGTTTGTAGCATCGTCATCCTCAAAATTTTCAATTTCCCTCATTATGCCGAAATCGACGAACACTGCTGACGAATACGAGTTTGTTGACTATAATGACGCGGCACTGAGTCCTGAAGTCCTCGCTGACATCCGCGACTGGCTTCAGCCCACTGATTATCTGGCCGAGTCGGGCGAATTTCGCCGTCATCTCTTATCGCAAGCTCCTGGTACCGGGCTTTGGATCTGTGAGACAGAAAAGTATCGACAATGGCATGACTCTGCAGACCATGGCAGCCTCTGGATCAAGGGCGTTCCAGGAGCGGGCAAGTCGGTAATGGCGGCATCCATCATCCAACACCTGCGGATGACTGAGGACTGTCCTGTGCTCTTCTTCTTTTTTCGAAACATTGTCGCAGCCAATTTTTCACCGCGTGCTCTGATTCAAGATTGGCTTGCCCAGCTTCTGCCATACTCTGCCAAGCTACAGTTCGCTCTCCAGCCACTCCTGGAGACCAGTCTGGCCGAGACCTCGGATAACGACCTCATCCAGCTTTTTCTCGACGGTGTATTGTGTGTTCCAAAGGTGTACTGCGTTGGAGATGCCCTGGATGAGATGACAACGGACAACAGGTCATTTCTGGACAAGCTCAACGGCCTTGCTACGTATCGGCCTCGCTCTCTTAAGTTGCTCATGACCAGTCGGCCCAAGCAATATCTACAAAGTGCGCTGCGGGACTCGTCGATAGTGCACGTCAGCCTCCAACAGCAACTCGTGGATGCTGACATCATATCCTTTCTCAAACATCGATTTGATAGAGCCCCGAAATCAGACAATCAGCAAAAACTCAAACAAGATATAATCAACATGGTCGCGAGAAGGTCTGAGGGGTTGTTCCTCTATGCCAAGCTTACCATAGACCAGGTGGAAGCTTCATTGCTATCTGATGACCCGGTGGATATCAGCCTTCTTGAAGAATCTCTCCCTGTGGGGTTGGAGCAGATTTACACCAGCGTGTTAGCCAAGCAGCGCGAAGACCACGGAGTCGATATGGATGTTCAGCTGCTGGTTCTTGAAGCAGTCACCCACGCATCCCGACCCCTGCGATTGTATGAACTGGCAAGTGTCATCAAGTGCATTTGCCCAAATGTCACAGCACCGCGAGGCTTCAAGGCCTTAATTGCCACCTGTTGCGGACCGCTGGTGGAGGTCCTGGAAGACGAGACCCTGCAAGTGATTCACCACTCATTCACCGAGTTCTTGCGTGGCGATAGCCGCACCATGTCGACAAACAACAACTCACCAACTGACTTTCCCGTCATCAACTCCGACAAGGCGCATAAGCGGATGGCTATCAATTGTCTCCAGTATCTCATGTCCGGCTCGCTGTTGCTTGATGGAGAACATTCTGAAAACTCAGCATCTATCGCATACAAAGCACCTCAACATCAGATCGATTCTAATGAACATCTCTACAACCCTAGCCGGGCATTGAAACAGGAAAAGGACCCCTTCAATTATAGAGAGGCTCGCTTACTCCACCCGTTTCTCAGCTACGCTGTGGAAAACTGGTCGTACCATGCTAGTTTTTATGACGTGGAGGACGAGGACCTTTTTGCTGCTATCGCGGACTTTCTCAAACCTGAAAGCCTCGCTTTCCTAAGGTGGCTTGTGATCCAGTGGGGTTCTACATCGAAGAGCAAAGGAAGCACGGAGGGTATCCCAACGGCGCTTCACATTGCGGCTTTTTCTGGACTGTCTGAGCTTGCCTTGAAGTTGATACAGCAGGGATCATTTGTTTCGGACGTCGATGCTCAAGAGCGCATCCCGCTACACTGGGCAGCTGCAAATGGCCACGCAAAAGTGGCATCGCTGCTCATCCAACATGGGAGTGATCCAAATGCCCCAGATGGACGTGGCCTGAAACCGATTCATCTTGCTGCACGGAAGAACCACGCTTCTGTGGTCAGAGTTCTGCTCGAAGCGGGCGTTGAGCCTGATACTATCAAAACAAAGGAAAACCATGCTGGGCGTCTTCTGGGCGGCGAGAAAATTACCAAGGGAGAATGTGCGATATTTTACGCGAGCTCAGGCGGACACACAGAAACAGTCATGGAAATGATGCCATTCTGTAAGCCAGAGACATTGGAGCAGCTTTTGTGCGAGTGCTGTCGATTTAATCGAACCGATGCGGTCTTAGGAATCCTCGACAAGTCAGATGTTTCAGCCGACGCAACATACCGTGGAGCGACCGCCCTGTATTTTGCCTGTGGGTCGGTTAATTTGAGATGTGTTGAAGCTCTTGTCAATCGGGGCGCAGATGTGCGAAAGACATCAACATGGGAGCCCAGGCCAATCATACTGGGCGGCTTTAGAGGAAAGAAAACCATGGCAGCGCCCCTTCACCACCTGGTTAAAGAATGGGACTGTGACAATGACTCGACATGTCAAGCCATCCTTCGAGTTCTGGTCAAAGCCAATGTTGATCTTGAGCAGCTCAATGGCGAAGAAAGTACAGCTCTCCTTATAGCATCCGGGTCTACGAACAACACCGGTCCAGAGTTGCTTCATGTACCTGCGATGCGGGCGTTGCTCAGCTCAGGAGCCGATTTGAATAAGGTCGACCGGTTTGGAAATACCCCCCTACATCGAGTCTTTGAGACTCACCGCGACCCTGAGGCTGTGCAGCTTCTCGTCGAGCATGGAAGTGATCCAAATCAGATCGGGTATCGCGGGAAATCGGCTTTGCACAGTTGCATGACCGACTCGGGAATGATGACAGGGATTCCAAACACTGAGGCCATTGTCAAATACCTACTCGAGCACGGTGCTGACCCCAACATTCCAGACGAACATGGAACAACAGCAGTGCGGCAAGGGATGTCTGCAGGGCTTGAGGTATTCCGGATGCTGCTCTCAAGATGCGAAGACGACGCCGAGAAAAGACGATGCTGGTTTGGGTTGTCATCCTCGTACAATGTTAAGAGATTTACCGAGTACCTTGAGCTGCTATTGGCTGAAGGTATAGGCATTGATGCGAGAAGGGATGACGGCTGTACTCTACTCCTGTGCTGCCTGAGCTACGACGACCAGCTGGACGTCCTTCGAGGTTGCGGAGCGAAAACCGACGTCGTTGACATTCGTGGTAACAATGCTTTGCATCTCCTTTCCCAGCGGAACATGTGTGTCCGTGGCCAATTGAAAAAAATCATTGCCAAAGATGGGTTGGATCCGCTTAGTACGAACGACAATGAAGACACTCTGCTTCATCATGTCGCTTCTTGGTACTACAGCGAGCCGAAGGTGGCTGACTTTGTTGGATGGCTTGTTAGTCTTGGTATACCCATCAATGCTGTGAACAAGCAGGGTTTCACGGCTCTGCATGTGGCAGAGATGAGAGGTCTCGAGAAGCCTACCCTCTTTCCCAACAACCGCAATTACAATAAGGTGGATTCCATTCACTTCACGGAAGCGATCAATCCTCGGAAAGAGCTCAACTTTGAGATCCGAGACAAGGATGGCTTCGCTCCATTGCATCTGGCAGCCATGCGGTCTGCGGTTGAAGTAGCCACTTTGGTGGCTGCTGGAGCAACCCTGGGCTTCTTGACAGAGGATTCACAGAATGTCCTGCATATTTCAAGCCGAGCTCGCCAATCGAACATTGTTGGCCTGGTACTTGACCAGCCTGGATCTCTCGACCTGGATCAAATAGATCGCTTTGGCAGAACTCCTCTTCACTACGCTTGTAGCTCAGGAGAACCAGAGTCTGTGGCGCTTCTTCTTAAGCACGGCGCAAATGTACACGCGGTTGATTCAAAAAATCGCACTCCTCTACATGCCTGTGCTGAAACTACAGCAGAGCAGGATATTTGGGACTCACACCGTTGGGGATACAAATGGCTGCGTGGTCCACCAGCAGATCCTCTGCGACCAGGCTCCTTGCAACGACAAGATCATCAAGAACCTTGGTATCAGTATCAGTATGGTGAACCGAAATCGAGAATTCGCAATAATCTCTTCCCTACGGTCACCACTATCGTGAAGATGCTTCTGGATGCGGGTTCCGATGTTTCTGCCGTCGACGATTCGCATTTCACAGCATTGGATGTCGCGCTCCACGAAGGTTGTGCTGAAGTAGCCGAGGTATTCGCCACCGACAAAGAGCTGTTTTCTAAAGCAACAAAGCATTTGGAAGATGACACGAAAACTGCAGAACGTTCAGAACAGATTCGGCAGTGGATGTGGGCTCAGATGATGTTGATGCGACCAAGGTCTGCCCTGCATGTCCTTGGTCAAGATCAGTCCGCAACCAACCAAGTTCTAACGTCTCCTTCTATGTACTTGGACCTCCTCACGTGCAAAGACGCAGCCAAGCTCATAAACGAAGTGTTTGAGGCCAATCCGCTGGATACTTCATGCTACACACTTCTCGAGGAACTCATGAAACCCGATCGTCTACAAGTGGCCGAGTGTTTATCCAGCCTGGTTTTGCATTACAGCTCATATGAATCCGTCAGAGATACCATTGAAGCGCGAACGGCGAGGGAGCGCTACAACCATCCATCTGCTTTGACTGCATTGCAGCTGGCATGTAGATGGCCAGAGCCCAATGTGCTCACGTTGCAACTTCTCGTGGAGAAGTTCCACGTCGATGTGAATGCGCAATGCGCAACCATCGAAGATCGCGGACCGCGAAGATCAGAGATAGTCGCAGGAGGAACTGCGCTCCACGTGCTCGCATCAGCGGACAGCTGGTGGCAGGTAGAGGGAATGAGATACTTGATTTCCAATGGGGCTGCGGTTGATGCACGAGATGAAAAGGGTCAAACTCCAATGCATATAGCTGCACGTGGAGTCAAGTACGACAATCACACGGCCGTTGGATTTTGGATGCCCTCTACTGTGCGCCTACTCCTCGAAAATGGGGCCGATCCGAACATTCTGGATGAGGAGGGTTTGTCGCCCCTGCACAAAGCGTCTGGTGCGCGCCAGATATCATGCGAGAGCTGCTTCGCCGGGGTGCAGATCCATCGGTTGGAGTTAGGAGTCCCTTGTTTCTGGCAATTTATGATCAGAATCTTTCGGCGCTGGAAATCCTTCTTGATCATGGCGTCAGTGTTGACTCTCTTGACGAGAAGCGCAATGGCCGACAGGTACATTACCAGCTGAAGGAGTCGCACAAAGTATATGCACTTCTGTGTGCCGCCTTTGCTGAGGAAATCAACAGGCATGTTCCGCAGTCTGTGCCGCTGCTTCGTGCACTTGTCGAGCGTGGAGCCGATTTGTATTTGCCGTTGAATGAGGACGAGACAATGGTTCACTTTCTCTTTGAGCTTCCAGAGTATGAGGTCTCGGACACGTTGCTTCAAGAACCTTGCGTATCTCGAATCGACTTCAATCGTCGCGATCAACATGGCCGCACTGTTCTGATGGCTGCGTGTGACTGGCGAGAAGTCTTGCCTGGCTACTCGCATAGACACTGGGATCCGAAGGCGACTGGGCCACCACTGCGCATTCTGGACTATGGTGCGGATACTACATTGGTTGACGATGAAGGCAAGACGGCGCTCCATCGCCTCTTGGATAACCCCGGCATGCCAGACGATGTTCTCGTGCAATTCATCCATCGCAAGGAAGTTGCTCCTACCCTCTTCATGAGAGATCACAATGGCTTTTTGCCATTCCATTACGCTCTCCGTATCCTACGACCCGGAGTCTGCGACTTGATGTTGTCCAAAGGTGCTAGTCTGCTAGAACCTGATCCGAACGGTCTCACGGCCCTGCATTACATTGCCAAGCAGTGTTTCGCTACTTACCGATCTCGACGTTCCTCAGGACATCTGCGGATAGATCTACCAAAGGACTACTTCGACCGTTGCCTAGCCCTCTGGCGAGGATTTATAGCGGAAGGAGGCTCCATCAATGTGGCCGATAAGCTTGGGAATACTCCTCTACTAACATACCTGTCATCCCCGAGCCGGGAGGATCGCGCCAAGGATTCGCCCATATGCCATCTCGAGGACTATGAGAAACTGTTTCCGCCCGACAGCGGTGTTGATATCTTTGCTATTAATACCGAGGGCGAGACAGCCCTGCATGCTATCACGAGGCGAGAGAGCAACTATTATACGAAACCGGGATATGATAAAGCACTTTTCGAAGAAATGCTGGGTAAAGGGCTGGATCCTCTCCAGGAGGATAAGAAAGGCAGGAGTGCATTGGATGTTGCGAGTGCTTGTGAGAAGGATGACATTGTTGCGGTTTTAGGAAGGAAGTAGAGTTCTCAAATGTAGCTTATTGGTTGTTTTAACATTCACATCGGCTGTCTGTGACTCAAGGTTAAGATAAAAGGGAGTTGTCTCATTCCTTGGGTACTTGTGGCGTAGCGCGGCAGATTTCACAATCAACTTGAGCGTCATTTGTTGCTCATTGCAATACAATGACCTGATCGTTTAGTGCTACCTGCCTAATTGGGATAACAAAAGAACCTCACTAAGTTAGCTTGTCAGCATGCCAGCGCAATCAAGTTACGCGTGCGGGGAGATCGGCGTGAGTCATTCAGCAATGTAGAAGCAAACGTCAACATCATCTGTCCATACTAAAATCTGGAAGCAGTCGAGGGGATCATTTAATAAGCTCACGCGTCAGCAATCGTTTCGCTGGGCCAGAATATCCGTTGGTATATTGAAGGCAATCCATTCTGAAAAGTCCGAGACGAACCCCTCTACAGCAATGACCTCATCGGCCGCAATGCCTAGAGCCCCGGCTCCGAGATGTCGTCCCAGACGTTCATCTGGGGACCTGGAAGCCTGGACCAAAGAATGGCATTACTGATGTCCCAGGCGTCCTCGCCCATACTACCACGATCCGCGGGGGCGGTGGCTCGATTAATACTGGCGTCACTACTATTCTCCCACGCAAGGAATGGTTCCACAAGGCATGCCACGCCGGCATTTTCCGCTTTAACGGCTCTGGAGAGATGACTGGTAGCCACTGGATTGAAGAAACTGGCCTGTTGCATTCGCCCATCATCATCACCAATAGCTTTTCCGTGGGGCCATGTTACACGGGCATCTATCAATACGCCATTAAACATTACGGACAAGGCGAGCAGGGGGTCGACTGGTTCCTCCTACCCGTTGTAGCTGAGACATTCGACGGGCACCTCAATGATCTACGGCAGTTCGCTGTCACGCCTGAACACGTCGTTGAAGGCATGACAAAGGCATCGTCGGACCCGGTCCCAGAAGGGAATGTAGGTGGAGGAACAGGAATGCTGTGTCAAGGCTTCAAGGGTGGCACGGGAACCAGCAGCCGACTTGTTCCCACGGATGATGATGAAGGTGCTGGTTCCTATACCGTCGGAGTTCTCGTGCAAGCCAATTATGGGCGGATGAAGCATCTGCGCATCTCTGGCGTTCCGGTCGGGCGAATTCTTGCAGAGCAGGCTGAAAAGGATGTGGTAGCAGCCGCCCAAAAGGCCGAGTTTGAGGCCGCAAAGGACAGCAAAGACGGGTCCATCATCGTCATCGTCGCCACAGATGCGCCTCTGCATCCGTTGCAGCTTCAGCGACTCGCCAAGCGTGCCACAGTTGGCATCGCCCGTGTGGGAGGATATGGGCACAACCCATCGGGCGATGTGTTTCTGGCTTTCTCTACCGGCAATGAAATCCCGGTGCAGACCATCACGGGACAAGAACGCGCATTCGACCCGTTTAAGCCGCGCAAGCTGAATATTGATTACATCGACGACCAGAGTATCAACGGCCTCTTTGAAGCAGTAGCAGATGCTACTGAGGAGGCTATTTACAATGCGTTGTGCATGGCGGAGACGATGACGGGCAACATGGGTCGCACTGTCGAGGCGCTACCTCTAGACAAGGTCAAGGATATTATGGCAAAATATTCTGAGGCAGACGCCTTTTTTAGGTAGTTTTAGTGAGCCAAGAGGTTAAGAGGGAGCTCTTACACCCGTTTTATTTCTTTCCAGATAGTTATTTTATAAACACGGCAAGTTCCTACCCACCATTACTAGATTTCTCATGTGCGCGCTACTAGTCTGTAGGCATAAACTTATTTGCTACAATAATGCTCATTAAGATAGGCCCTGGATATGAATTATAGCTCATGCGAAATTACCACTGAAAATTTCGTTCAATAAGTCACTCCTGCTGCAATACCAGTATTCCAGTCAATATTAATATTCTGCGGCTTCTGGAATAGCAGGCTGAAGAAGGGATATTTATCGGCCGCGTCTTTATTCGTCGATCACCATCTAAACGAATGTAACTACTTTTAATTAGTTGCCATTTCAGCCCACTGGCCATGATATCTAACTTCGCATCCAAGGCTTCCCGCAGCTATGTGAGTGTGTGCGGAGCCCTTAGGCCGTCTTCGATGGCCGGCGTTCTTCCCAAACACCGCCGTTTGCCGTGGTAATCACCGCGAACCACGTTTGTCACCGCCACTTTCACTACAAAATCCGGACGAGAAAGATATTTTCTGCTAGTATTCAATCTTGCTGCTCTCGAAGCACTGAATTTCCCGGCTTCAACCCACAATCCAAGTTGACATTACTCGGAAATTTGTTTCAATCGACACGATGGCTACAGGTCTAAAGAAGGTCCCGGAAAGCGTCTTGGTGTTTGGGGCCAGCGGCCGAGTGGGTTCCCAGGTGACCAATGCTCTGAAGCAACAACAGCCTAATATACGACTGAGGCTAGTCACCACTAGTGAATCCAAGAAACTAGAGCTTGAAAGGTCATGGCCATCGTCAGAAGTCGTGGTGGCTGACTTTTTTAATGAACCTTCGCTACACAAGGCTGTAAAGGACATGGAGGGTGTCTTTGTCGTTACTCCTGGTTCCATCGATGAACAAACAGCCATGACCAACTTGGTCAAGGCTCTGAAGGAGAGCGGAAACAAACTCATTCATGTCATTCGCATGACGGCAATGTTTCCGGATTTCAACCCTCGCCGTATTCCAAAGTGGCTTCTGGACCATAGCCTTAGCTTGCCAATTCAATCACCCATCGCCAAAAAGGTTCTCGAAGAAAGCCTTCTTCCGGTGACCTTTGTCAACACCGGGACAACTTTTATGGAAAACTTCCTCTGGATGAAGAGAAGCCTACGGGACAATCACAAGTTGATCTGGCCAAGCAGAGCTGTTCCGTACATGAATATTGCGGACATTGGAGAATTCGCTGCACGCCTGCTGTTGTCGCCAGATGAGAGACACATTGGACTCTTCCATAACATTAATAACGGCACTGACCTTCTCCGGGTTGAAGATGTTGCTGAAGTCATGAGCCGAGTATGGCAGATTGAAATCACGGCCGATACCAGTAAGTAGGGCTTTGTGAACGAGTACATCGGGATGAGCAAGGAGAGACGAGAGTATCTGTGGAACTTTTTCGAGTTTGAAAAGGACAACGAAGTCTGCTGGTCCCTAAATGACTGTGCGGAAAGGATCTTGGGAAGGAAGCCAAAGACATTGGGACAGTGGTTGATTGAAAATAAATCTGCTATACTTGACTAGGTAGAGTCTCGTCAGACTTACACATGTTGTGAGAGGATGACCCTGTATTACGAAACCTCTGATAGTCTGGTATCATGACCTTAGTTAGAGGGTGTCAGAAAACCCCTCTCTGACCGACCCGGTCCATCCGGGCCCAAGCAATCATCAATATCATCATCGCTCTGAACACTATTGCCCTGATCAAATTGACCGTAACGGATCCATCACATGTAACGAACTTGATTTTTTAAATGTTTCCACCGCGGAATAACATGACGTCTTGGGTCAATGGCCTGGATTCTGAAGACATGCAAGGTTGTGTGACATCTTACAGTTGTCCAGTATCCCCGCGTCGAGGCTTGGAATTAGAACGACTGTAGCCTACCACACTCATTAGCGCCTTTGGGGTTCAATAATCTTGATCCCCAGGCCCGCGGTCTAGATTTGCGGGGTAATCTGGACGCCTGAAGCCACCGGCATTCCCGCCTCGACCGGTATTCCGTGCCGCGTCTTGGCGGTTATTCGGTTGAAGGAGGCCTTGAATTTGTAGGAGTCGTTCTATATGAGCACAAAAGGAGCACTAGAGATACAAAAGGCTGTCTCCCATCAGTAACAAACTTAAAGTAGGAACTGATATCACAACTCGGCTCGACAGTTGAAACCATATCAATCTTCTTCTGACCATTCCGATCTGAAAATGTCTGTTAAAGAAGCCACCGAACATTATGACCAGCATAAAGACGGTACGGAGATGCGTTCAAGGTTATCGGGGATGAAACCGGCCATCTTCCCCGACTCTGTCCACGATGACGAGGCAGTCAGAGTCATTGCACAATACTCTGGCGATCAGGAATGGGGCGAAACCGAAGAAAAGCGCCTTGTCCGAAAGATTGACAGGAAACCCATGCCATTGATGTTTCTCACCTATGGACTCCAGTATTATGACAAAGCCATGCTTTCTCAAGCGAGTAAGTCAACCCGGGGCTTCAGCTAAGACCGCTCCAGTCGCTAACCGGACAAAGGCCATTTTTGGTTTGCGTACAGACCTTCATCTTGAAACCAGCAACAGATTCAGCTTTTCCTCGTCAATCTTCTATATGGGCTTCATTGCTGGAGCTATGCCAGCAATCCTGATGGCCCAACGGTTCCCAATTGAACGCGTTACCGCCACCGTCATCTGCATCTGGGGAATTTGCCTGTTGTGCACAATTGCATGTCATAACTACCAAGGCCTCTACTCGCAGAGATTCTTCCTAGGCTTCCTGGAGTCTGGGATTTCACCCATGTTCATGCTGATTGTCACTGGGTTCTATAAGAAGAATGAACAGGCCATGAGGATTGGCGTCTGGTTTAGCGCGAGTAGGTGATTTGGGCATTTGATCTTCTTCAGAATGATATTCTGGGATTGCTCTTGCCACTTAGCTAATCCTACATTAGATGGGTTTGTCTCTATTGTTAGCCCGTTGGTTAACTGGGGCTTGGGGCATATCACTACCGGCCCGCTTCGTCCTTGGCAGTACATGTATATCGTCTCTGGTTGTTTGACGATTCTCTGGGCACTCGTTGTCCTCGTTTACATGCCGCCCGACCCGATCCGCGCGAAAGGCTTTTCGGAACGGGAACGATTTATTGCCGTGTCACGATTGCGTGTCAACAATGCCGGGGTACGCAATACGCATTTCAAGGTAGGCCAAGTCAAGGAAGTCATGATGGACATTCGCTTCTGGCTCTCGTTCGCCATGGCATTGCTGATAATGATCGCCAATGGCCCCGTGTCGACTTTCATCGCCATTGTCATTGGCGGCTTCGGATTCGGCCCATTTGAGAGCTTGCTGCTTGTAATACCCGCCGGATTCATCGCTAGTGTTGAAGGCCTGGTAGTCTCTTATTGTGCTTACAAATTCCCTGGGTGGAGGACTTGGCTGATGGTTATAAGCTTCCCACAATCACAGCGTCGGCACTTCTCTGGCAACTACCCAGGTCCAACAAAGGGGGCCTCTTAGTTGCAATCTACATGCTGGGTGGGTTCGCAGCTCCGTATTCTGTGCTGATGGGTATTCAAACCGCAAATACCGCTGGCTACACTAAGAAATCAGTCACATCTTCTGGATTATTCTTGGGATATTGCCTCGGTATGTGATTTCACTCCATCACTCATTTCTAGTTGACAGCCCTTGCTCCCCGCCAGTCGTCAACTTACCCGATGCCAACGTTCTCTAGCTTCAGATTACTGACTTTTCTCTAGGAAATATCATTGGGCCTCTTGTCTTTAAGCCCTCTGATGCACCCGCCTATGGCCCAGGCTTCGCTGTTGTCTTGAGCACCTCGGCTACTGCAGGGGTTCTGGCCCTTTGCTACCGTTACATATGCGTCCGGGAAAATAATCGACGCGACCGGACGGGTGTAGTTGAAGGATGTGAGCATGCGTACGATGATGATCTGACCGACATGAAGGTAAGCCGCAGCGGATGCATCCGTCAATTCCATTCTTTTAATTGACTTTCAACAGAACCCTCAGTTCAGGTATTGCCTTTGAAGGATTGGGGTGGACCTAGGGATATGGGGGATGAACTTCGCAGGGGGTTAAGGATCAAGTAGATTTCTGTGAGAAACGCCGCAGCTTACTGTCACTCAAATGAAATCATTGACCAGAAATTATTGGACATTATGTTCGTAGCTTTGGTCGTAATGGCTCGTCTCCTTTGGTTGAGACTCCACCGTATTCTCCCAAGTTTTACTTGAGTACCTTTTATTTAGTCGTAGTGGAATCGGGTTTTGTGTTTATTGAACGTGATTATTTTTGTTGCCCTCTTGCGGCAGTATCGAGTCTTCCAGGTAGCATCTAGTGTCTTCGTTTAAAGTCTAGAGTTGCTCGATGCAGCAAAATATGCCCTTATTATGGCAAACAACTCGTCGTGACTGCAAGGCATGTCCTCAAAAGTAAGCCGGATAGTCTAAATGATTTAAGAAACCTTTCATGACTCCCTTTACGCGGTCACCAGAGGCGCCGGACTCGCTGTATATCTGGGGTCCCAATATTCCACTCGGCTTCGTAACAGGAAATGCTGCAGATGCAGGCAAAGATGCTCCAGCTCCGCAGTGAAGAGAGGATCAACCAGCAGTTTGATGTACTAGCCCTGTGAAACGAAGGAAAATGGTGGCTTTATCATACATGCTGGAAATGTAAACTTTGAGAAAGGCAGATTAGTTGATACTATCGCTCTATGACATATGAGTTTAAATTTACGCCGTTGTATAATTTCAAGGACAAAGTGATCATTTGCCAAGCTGGTCGATGTGCAAGTAAACTGTTGATCTCCATCGCGATATCGCCTTGGGCTTACATTGTAAATGGCTATTTTGGAACATAAAATTATTCAAGATATTTTGATTGCATAGAATAAATCGGTGTATTTTCTCTTGGGCGACTGCCTTGCTGTCGTTCATTTCGTGCATAATGTGAGCTAATATCCTAATACTGCAAATGGTGTGAGTCCCATTGTATCTTCTGAAGCGTCGGCTCTACAGTTGAAAGTCCATGAACCGAACTGAAAACAACCAACATGTCGGATTGGGGTTTCTGGAAAGCTTAGTACAAGTTCCATGGCTTCGCATCATATCCAAGCCGACGCGTCTATACCGAACCTGCTAGGTGGAGACAGCACGGTATTTGCGGGTAATGCCGGCCGATGCCGAGCACGGTCACGGAAATGGCCAGAAAACCACCGCTAGATCAGAATTTCAGTCGTAAAGGCCTGGTAGAATACAAGGATGTTGGAGGATGACCCTGTATTACGAAACCTCTGATAGATTGATATCCTGACCTTAGTCAGAAGGGGGGTCTTATAACCCCTCATCTGACCGGTCCGGATGACCGGGAGAAGCAATCATCTACATCATCATCACCGCTTTGAACACTATCCATTTGACCAAATTGACCGTAACAGATCCAACAAAGGACTTTAGCTTGACTACCCGCATATAAGCTTGAACTTGAGCATCTTGTTCCTGACAATCAACATACTACCACAACTTGCCCCTGAAAAGCGCCTAACTAGCGAAAGACATTGACGGCCAACACAGCGCCAAAAGAACAGCCATGAAGGTGGTCATCATTGGAGCCGGAATTGGAGGATTGGTGTGTGCCATTGCCTGTCGTCAGGAAAACCTACAAGTCACTGTCCTTGAGCGCGCTCCAGAACTCGCCCCTGTAAGACTTTCCACTCAGAGATGCAAATCATGACGCATGAATATATGCCCTGAAGCCAAGTTCTAGTTGCTGACTCTAGCATGTGTCAGGTTGGGGCAGGCATTCAAATTCCACCAAATGCGGCTCGAGTTGCTCGGCGATTGGGCATCTTGCAACAACTCGTCGACAAGAGTGTTGTTCTCGACTCCATCGAATATCTGAGATACGCAAATGGGAAAATGATCTTTAAGATAGAGGGAGGCAAAAACATAGTGGAGAAGTTTGGTGACAAGTGGATGTGAGTCGAATGTGTTTGTCTTCTACGGAGTGCCATTCCGCTTCGTGGTTCGTGAGACTAATTCGGATGGCTCGAATGAAGGGTAATTGCCCGTCCTGACTACCACCAAGTGTTGTGGAACGCTGCCAAAGAGGCAGGAGTGGAACTTCGCCTAGGAGCAGAGGTCGAAGGTATTGATTTTGACACCACAAGCGCTCGACTGAAAGGAGGAGAGCTCGTCAAGGCGGATGTAATCGTTGGTGCAGATGGTAAGCATCCGGGTCTATCGTTGGCCTAAGTCTCTCTATCATGCCAATCAATCGTATCATCACACCTTCTACGATGATACTAATCATTTCAAGGTCTATGGTCTCATTCTCGAGATCAATTATTGGGTACAGAATCGCCGCCGTCCGAGACAGGGGACCTTGCCTATCGCGGAACCATAACCCGAGAGCAACTACTAGGACTCGGCGATCCACGCATTGATGAGCTCATACACGAGCAGTCTGCCAAATGTTGGATGGGCCCAGGAAGGCACTGCGTTTTTTACCCACTTGCGGGTGGGAAATCGTTCAACTTGGTGCTCATACGGCCGGACGATCTCTCCAAGGATGTTCGACAAGCCCCAGGCGAAATAGGGGAGATGAGGGCTTGCTTTGAGGGTTGGGATGAGAGGTAAGAACACCCAGATTAGGTTGAACTCCGTTGTTTCACTCCCGGTTGACACATCATAGGTTGACCAAGATCATTTCTTGTATTCCATCGGTGCTGAAATGGAAACTGTGTCATCACGAAGAACTTGAGTCTTGGACAAAGGTATTATAGCGTCATAGCATCGTTCAAACACATGTGCTTACTTGAAACACAGGGGGCTGTCGTACTGCTCGGAGATGCATGCCACCCGACCTTGCCATACCAAGCTCAGGGTGCGGCAATGGCTGCTGAAGATGGAGCTGTGCTTGGCAAGTTGCTAGGCCTCCTAGATATATCTGGACTCCGCGGTACCGAGAAGGAGAAGCATATGGAACAAGTGCTGCAACTGTACGAATCTCTTCGTAAGACGCGGACTACTACCAACGTGCAGGGTGCGGCCTCGAACCAAATCTCATATCACCTCCTAGACGGACCACTCCAAGAAGCAAGAGACGCGACCTTATCCCCTTCTGGGGGAATCCTTCAGGTGCAGGCTACCATTTTGCTGATTGGGATTACCTGCGTTCTATGTTGTCTTTTGACTCTGTTGACGAAAGCATCAAGGCCTTTGAGAAGTGGAGTGTCCAACAAACTCCTAGCTCAGCAGGATCTAAAACCTCCACCAGATTGTGAGGAGCCGCTGTTCTCTGTTAAATCGTGGTCTGGATAGCTATACTTCAACTCCGCATTTACATTTATATCGACTTTGTATGATTCTTGGCCGGTTGTGTTCGTTCTACGAAATCGTTTCAATTAAGCACGCAATGCTACCTTTTAAGATGCGTCAGATTGCAGATACTGATGTCTTGATTTAAGCATGTCTCGCCAGTTTAATTAGACAGCGAGAGGGGTCTAAGTAACATAGATCCGATACTAAGGCGATGTGATGTATTTGAAGTTGATTTATTCATTTTCTCCTATCTTCCCCGGTTTTCATACCCTCTTTAGGCATCCCTCGCACTCTAAGAACAGTTCCCACGCCGACGGAATTATGACCGCCCGCTGTTGTACACTCACATGCTTCAATATACGGCGTAAGATTTACTCCTCAAAGTAGTAATATTCTACTCTCTAACTGATGTTGTCAAATCAGAAGCGGTATGCCAATAGTGATCGAACACCTAGGCTCGGAAGCTTAAGTACATGCTTTCTGCTTCTAACCTACCTCCAGTGTGAATAAGGAATGGAAGCCGTCTGGGGAGAAGTCAAATTCCTCACCCAATGTCATGCTATCCTCAAATTCACTGTCATCGAAGGTTTTGAATCCAGAATCTGCCGTTGTTGATTCTTCTGAGGGTGATGTGTCCTGAGGGGATTGGGTTGCGGATGAGATAGATCTTGATGTTTCAGTATCAGCCATCCCGTTGTGACAACTTTCCTCACTGAGGCTGTGAAGGATTCCCTGTCCTGGGTCGAGCAACGATTGTCCGCCGCTCTCGTCGGGTGATGACAACGATCCGCAATCTGCGGGCCTGGAAACAGTCCACTCCATAACATGCCTTGCAAGATTGGCAGGCTCATAAGTGTCCCCAGCGTTTTTATTACCTCTGCGAATTGGTGATATCCCTCAAACGCCGCCTGGTTTTTCCGCCTCCAAACTACCCTTGAGCCTTTGGAGGTGGACTCCCGCGGCGGCAATGATTGCCATGAGCGCCGAGTTGGAGAAAAAACGATAAAGCCCAGCTTCATGCGCCTCGTTAGCCATGTCCGAAATCTGCAGGGCAGCTTCCAGCATGCAGAGCCTTGCGGTCTCTCGATCAAGTAATGACTGTGTGAGAGGGGACATGACGGTGGTTCGTTCGATGGCCAGCATAATAGATTGGTATATTATGTGTAGAACCATCCGATTCAACTCAATCCCAGCATCAACAGTCCGTACCTCATCTGAAAGTGGCCGAAGCCAGCAGCACTCTGGCAGGGACTTGTGCCATTTATCGAGTTTCCCCTTTAGCGAGGCGAATGAGAAGACACTTGGGCTCTTCCCGTCAAGGTCTGGATGAATAGGATTATTCAAATGCACCTTAGAGCCTTCCCTTGATTGAATAGAGTGGGAGAACATGAGGTAGGCACCGATGCATTGACATAAGACCGCCTTTGCAGTGCAGAGTCTACCCAATTCCTTTTGTCTCGTCTCATCTCGGAATTGGGTGCAAATTGCCCCTGATTTCAGGTGGTAGTCGTTTTGAGCCCTTTCAATTTCGAAATCGTCGTCTGTCAGCATCGAAACGTTGTATTCCCCATCTCTGATTCGAGGGAGCCGTTTCATCTCGAGGGAAGTGAGTTGGTCTCGGATAAAACACGCCCACCAGACTCTGCGCCGTAATTTTCTGTCTTTGGAGGATCGTGGACTGTCGATGGAGTCTTGGTGAAGTTCAGCCACGAATGCCTGCGAGACGGCGACATCAATCCAATGCCACGTATTCCTGTGCTCCTCTGTAGTCTCATACCAGAGTGACATGAGTAAGAGCCCCTGTACGATAACAAGGCGATCGGATTCATAATTGAAGTCGTATAGTAACTGCGTTTTGGTTATTAAGGCGGCCAATGTCAAGAATAGTGGGGAACGAACGCGAGCTCGCTGGAAAAGTTCCTTGAGGGCTTGTTTTCGAGTAGTGAACCCAGCAGCTCTCAAGTAGTTCATGTTTACATGCGCAGCTCCAGCAAACAAGATAGCTTGGAAGAGAAACAAGCTGATTTGGCCGGATTTCCCGTCACGGGCGTCTAGTATTTGGAGAAAATGACTGAGGTCCAGGACCGGCATGTATGGGTAGGTGAACTCAAAGTAGGACCGAAGGAGGGCGTTTTGACAATCGACGTCTGGCAAACTCAGCGCACCCTTGTATGATAGATACGCGGCGTCGTCGGATTGTATTCGTGCCGGTAGTGGTGCAACGAATGCCTGGAGATGAATGCTGGGCTGAATCCCAAATAGTCCAGGTAGTCCAGGCTCAAATAAGGAGGAGCATGATGGAGAATCGGATGTCTTGACTGCTATACCACGGGCTTCATCACTGTCCGGAACAGGCGTGGTTGGTGGTTTGATGTGGGGGAGCCTGTAGCGACTTAGCGAGATTCTCTTACGGCCTCATCGAGCGAGGAGAGGACTGTGTTTTGCCCCAAGCTAACGAGGTGAATCATTTGGAGGGGTACAAACCTTGCTCCCCGGCGGCCAAGGACAACGCATTCAGAGTCACCCCATTTGCAATTACCGCAAGGCCATCTTTCGCTGACGTCGCATCTAACCTTTCGCGTTCTGCATGAGAGGCAAGCTCGGGCTGCCCTTCTTCCCCTTTTGGTGGGTTTGGGCGACTGAGATTGAAGTAACGGATGGCAGGATGTATTTCCGCAATCTTCTAAGGCGGAACGGTCTCTCGTATCCAATTGCGAGTCGATGGCGGTGGTCATGTTGGCGGGATCCGGGTTACAAAGCGGCAGTGGCTATCAGTCGAGTTTGGGTTGATTTAATTTGAATTAGGGTCTCGAGATACTCTAATAAGTAATGTAATGGACGCCGATGCTTCCGTTAAAAGTCAACATCAAGTCCATCAAATTTACTCGGGCCGTATGGAGCCCACACTAGTCTGTGATTCCTCCCCAGATTACATGGTTGGCCTTTATAGATCCAAGACAAGCTCTTTCCCCCCTTCTTCTCTACTAAGTTTAGGTCAATCAGCTTAGCTTCAGTAATCGCAGTTTGACAAGCCTCAAGCCATTGCTTGGAAATAGAGGCCATCGGCCGGAAAGCCGCCATTGCACTACTGGGCTCGGATGTATTAGCTAAGTGGGGACGGCATTCGCGGTAGAGCTGTGCCACTCACATGGAAAAGTCGGAGGAAATAGCGCCAGTTCCTCCGAGCGACGGAGCCTATTACGCCGAGTCTCCACTTGAGTATCTGGGTGATGTCACAGAATGAGGTATGGTGATGATGAAGCAAACTGGGGTTTTATATTAAATTACAGACATATTCCAGATCATGAGAAGGTGTAGGATCAGGAGCCGCGATAGATAATTTTCTACTTCCTTGAAGTCATTTATTGGAGTTTGAGAGTGATATTTTGACTGTTTTCTGGATTATTCCGCACAACCTGTCTTCAACATTGAACCTCCCCTCGCAATGCGCTACAACCGTGCTTTGTAGGAAACCAACATGTCCCAATCCGCCTGGGTGAATGGGACATATGTGTCACTCTTCGGCAGCAGCCAAAGAAAATTATCCTGATCCCCCCCGGGTACTTCAGTTCCAGCCAGCGTAGGATTCACCCCTTCTTTCTTCAGGGGAACTTTGCTCTGCTTATGATTGTCCATGTGGGAGCCCGTCCCCACCACACGTAAGAAGACCGGCACGGCGTATTTTGGGAGATTGGTGGATAAATGCTTCACCAGTGCTTGATAGTCGAAGCTGGCTGCAAGGTCCGGGTCCAGTTGCACCGCAGCGCATCCAGCGCGGCCATCAAGGTTTGGCAAGTCAACGCCGTACACGTTTGCTTCCAAAATACCGGAAAATCGGCCCAGAACTTCTGAAACCTCGGCGGTAGATACATTCTCCGACTTCCACCAGAAAGTATCTCCAAGCCGGTCAAGAAAGTACCAAAGACCATCTGAATTCCTCCTCAGCGCATCTCCCGTTCGGTAGAAGAGGTCTCCCTTCTTGAACACGTCGATGCACAACTTCTTTTCGGTCGCTTCCGGCGACTTCCAATATCCCTGAAACGCCTCTTTGTTTGGAATGGTGACCAGAATCTCTCCGCCCTCCTCGTACGGCACTCGCTGAGCAAATCCCGTAATTGGATCCCTCCAGATGTCTCCGGTGTTATGATCAACCTTAACTGGGATATAAGCGTTGTGGAATAATATCCTCCTGATTAACCCGTGGCGGCCAACGCAACCAACCTGATATGGCCCACGGCTCCAGTTAACCAGTCCGAACATTGCCTCAGTTGAACTGAAGAACTCCACAACCTCTGGTAGGTTGAATCGCTCTTGAAACCTTGACCAAACGTCTGGTCTCATCCCGTTGCCGTAGGCACATATGAGCTTGTGTGCCCTCTCTAGCGGATGTGGTGGAGCATTGAGAAGGTAGCGTGCTGTTTCACCGACATACACGAAGTGAGTCGCTTCTGAGTCATGGATGTCTGGCCAGAATTGAGACACAGAGAACTTGGGGGCCAAGGCAATCCCGACTCCGGAAAGCAGGGTCCCGAAACAAGTGATACCGCCAGTGTCATGATACAATGGCATAGGGTTATACCAGTAATGGCGCTCTGGTACGCTTCCGTAAGGCGGTTCAATATGGACTCCGGACATAAGAATCTTCCGGTGGGAAAGTAGGCACGCTTTTGGCGTTCCCGTAGTGCCGCTTTGCCCGTCAGCTTCCTTCTGGCCTCTGGAAAAGAAATACTTGCCTTGTGTACATCATGCAGAAGGGTGTTTCTCCGGTGACATGCTCGCGATACGTGTCGTTTGGAACGTCATAGGACGTGGAGGCGACTTCGCTCTTGAGTATAGGATCGACCCTGACGGTTTTTATGCCCATGCCAATGATCGCGTCCTGACCTCGTCCAACTCGTGCCTGGCAATCCTCGTCTGAGCTTACCAAGAGCAACTTGGATTCACAAATCTCCAAGCAGTGCAGCAGTGAGCTGGCCTCCAGATTGTAGTTGAGCAACGCAGGGTAGGCTCCGATGCAAATAGATGCGAATCACAACATGATGAAGTCAGGGCTGTTCTTCATGTACATTGCAACGCAGTCATCCGGGCCGATTCCTTGTTCCAATAGCCAGTTTGCATACTGAACTATCTGCCGGCTGAAATCTCCGAAAGAAAGTGTGCCATCTCGCGTCCAGATTGCTCTTTCATTCTCGTGTTTCTTGAAGACAGCTTCGGCGATATACCATAGAGAAAGACGGTTCTGGCTCTCTGCAATAGAGTAAGCTTAAAGCGTCCAGGGAAAAGCCAAGACTTACCTGCGCGTGCAAAGTGTTTATTAGCTTTTCTCATTTTAGACAGGGCGCTTATATCGTCTAGAACATTGAACCGAGCGTTCAAGTACTGCCCCCAGCATAAAGCCCAGCGGCAATTCCGACCGCTCCTGGACAAGCATATTAGCCTCATCGCAACATATTATTAGAATATAGGAGTAAATGGAGTACCAAGTGACATATTGACAAATTACGGAGTACAGGACTTCTCTTTTTATTCCAATAATAATATTTTGTTACTTTCTCTGTCGTCGCTAATTAATTCAAGTGGAGGTATTCTGGGGATTTATCCAATCCACCCCGCATTTCACGCCTCAGAAATCCACACCGGCGTAACACGGCATTTCCGTTCAATACCGGTAATTCTTCAAAGCTAGGGACGGCGGAGAGTGTAAACACCGGTGTATCCCATAATACCGAGCTTGGGAACCTAGGCTACAGAATGGGGCTTACACTAAACTACTAAGGATGGTAAGAACTCGGTGTAGAAATATTGACAAGATAAGAATTTTTTTATTTTTTTATTCTTTTTTAGAGCATGAACACGATACATATGTAGAGGAGAAGTTTTGATACAGAATTTCTGTTTCCAGTTTGTTGACATGTCAATCATTTTTCTACTTGTTTTCTAGCTTTATCGAACATCGTCGACTAGATCAAAGCGATGGAATAGTTGCAAAAGATGAGCGTATGTATACCATTCGCACCACACCCAATGCCGGTAGATATAGTTATTTAATCGAAGGTTGCCGTGCAAGTACTGTGTCTTGGGCATCCAACTCTTGTCTTCCCAACCTCCCTGCACATGGGCAATGACCTTGCTATCTCGAGGGCGACAAGGGTGGATCAGTTTAGGTCGGAATAAAATCAACTCTGTATTTAAACACAAGTCTCGGCACTGCGATATACACAGCAAAAGTGTAATCCATATATCATCAGGTGTCCTTGTTCGACGGTGGGGGCAAATAAGTTTGACTCGGACTTTTACGCCTGAGCTCCATTACGTAGCACAAGCGTAGGGTAGCTGAAAAAAGAATGCAACACAAGCTCAGAGCTAATTCAGGGGGCCTTGCAAACCTGTATAGTCCGTGAAGGTGAAGCTTTTACTGATGCTTTCTCTGAGGAGTAAATTGGCTTCACAATAATCGAGACCGGGAACAAGATACACGGCCGCATGAGCCTTGACCCGTGACCATTGATTAACACTACTGAAACTGACTGTGGAAATGTGGCGAGGTAACGGCTCAACAGTTGCTCCGGCCCCGTCGTCGCCCAGATAACGCGCGGAGGTTGACATCACCACATTGGATGACGCTGACGGATATTAAAAGCAAAAATTGTATTTATATTTCTGAGAGACATGGCTTCTCTGCTAAATGAACTTATTTAATTTCTAATTGAATCTTGCCAACTGCAAAAGTGTGCATCTTTAACATTTAATATGCACTGTCGGGACTATTACCAAATTTCGCCGATGACAAATGAGGTCCGAACTATAATTCCTGCTGTTAAAAAATCGACCCGCGCCACTCGGATGAATAATCCAAGAGATTAATTTCCTTGCCTCATGAAGTAGTTCAAGGTGAGGAGGAAAGACTCCCCCCGAATTCCTTTTGTCCCCCCGCCCTTTTTTTTATTTCTTTTTTATTTCTTTTCGTTTTCGGTTAACGTCGCCTTATCCCTTCCACGTCCAACTCCATCTTTGCTCTTGTTAGCCTTCTTGATTTGATCTGCACATGGGTACATCCCGCAGTTCGATATACCCGGCAGAAACATGTCTCCAATCGCGGCGTTGCGCGCCCAAATGCAGGCTATCCCCCTGCCTACCACCTCGTTTTCGGGCCAAATCATCATTGTCACTGGCTCCAACACTGGTCTAGGGCTGGAAGCTGCGCGGCACTTTGTCCGACTTGACGCGGCAAGGGTCATCCTTGCAGTGAGATCCATTAAGAAGGGTGAGGCTGCGAAGGCATCCATCGAAACCTCCACAAACCGAAAAGGGGTCATCGACGTATGGCAACTGGACATGTCAAATTACAGCTCTATCAAATATTTTGCGGAAAGGTGCGTCTCGCTCGAGAGACTAGATGTAGTAGTTGCAAATGCGGGTGTATTGAGAAATACGTATGAAGAAGCTGAAGGCACTGAGATTACCATTGCTGTTAATGTTATTGGGACATTCCTACTCGCTCTAAACATTTTCCCAGTATTGAGAAGGTCAAGACAGAGCACAGGAAAGACTTCACGGCTGGTGATCACCAGCTCTATCGTCCATGAAAATGTGCGTTGCAATGGATAAGCCAGCGGTAAATGCAAGCTAATCGCTCATAAAGGCAAAATTTGCGGAACGGTCCGAGGCATCCATTTTCGAAGCTTTCAAAAAGGATCAAAAGTCTTACCTGGCAGATCGATACAACACATCCAAACTGATGGAAGTGTTTCTCGTGCGCTCTATCGCTGCAGCGATGGAAAAGGGAGCACATGCCGGAGAACCGTTAATTCTCAATAATGTCAACCCAGGGCTATGCCATTCAGAGCTCGACAGAGATGTTGAGGTATGTTTAATCCATTTCTTACTATTATATGGGCCACAATACTGACGTGACTAATTACTCTAGGGCCTCCCGGGGTATGTTTTAAGATTCGTCAAAACCTTGATTGCTCGGACGACAGAAGTTGGAGGGCGCACCCTCGTCCATAGTGCAGCTGCTGGAGATGAAAGCCACGGCCAGTACATGAGCGAGTGTAAGGTCAAGGAACCCAGCACGTTTGTTCGGAGTAAAGATGGAGTGAAGAGCCAAGAACGTGTGTATTCGGAATTGATGGCTATCCTTGAGTCCATTCAGCCAGGAATCACGCAGAATATCTAATTGCGAGCATGTTTTTTTACGCTGTTTTATGATACCAGACTGGGCTGTTGGGTCTCGAGATAGTCACGTCTTTTTGCAATATAGACCAAGATAATATCCATAATCACCACATCTTGCAGAATATGGGAGAAATAGGAGTCTACCATTTAATTTTACCTTCCATGATGCTAGTCCATCTCCAAACTCTTCCCCGTTTCATTTCGGAACTGAGTATTAAGATGTCGAATATGTGATCAATAATATTTCTGACGCATCAGTTCCTGACGATGGACAGAAGCTATGGTGATCTGTCCTTAACGGACTGGACTTTCAGATTCTACGATATTCTCCGAATAGGAATAGGGTTTCGGGTTTCGGGCAGCGGCACAATGTTTGTGCCGTCTGTTAAGCCACAGCAGCGGTGAACGGAACTCCGATCGCAAGTGCTAGTGAAACATGGCTACTAGTCCTATAGGGGGTTGATGTTAGGGATTTATAAGCATATGGGGCAAATACAAGGTTTGAAAAGGCGTGCAGAGTGGAAAACAAGCATTAATACTGTGTATTAGCATTTGGGAAACGGAGCATCTATCCCCCCGATCCGTGGAGATGGTGATATTCGTCATCGTCTTGAAATGTCCCGCGCATTCGACCAGGGATACACTTATAAGACTCGAGTTTGTATCTACCATCTCCAGTTCTTGCCTTACACACAGAACTAAACAACATCACAATTTCCAATATCCAAAATCCAATACCCAATAACCCCAAGATCACCTTACTCGTTACCATGTCTCTTAAGAAGGTTTCCCTCGTCGGAGTAAGTTATGCTACAGTGGCTTCCTATGAGAAGATACCTACCGGCACTTGAACCAGATCTACCATCTCTCAGGTTTGGCTAATATTGAGCAGGCAAGCGGCAATGTCGGTTCATCAGTTCTTCCAGAATTGCTGAAGTCTGACCTCGTCTTGTCAGCTGTGACGCGCGAAACTTCATCCGCCAAGTTCCCTGAGGGAATAACTCATGTCAAGAGTGACTTCAGTTTGAGTTCGCTCACTGAAGTCTTCAAAGGGCAGGATGCTGTGGTCAGTATGCTCCCAATCACGGCCCTCGGCGACCAAGCCGTTGTTATCGAGGCCGCCATTGCGGCAGGTGTCAAAAGATTCATTCCGAGCGAGTACGGCTCTGACTCTACAGTGAGCACCGATCTATCTATCTTGCTGTATTCTGCTTACAATAATGGTAGAGCGACGCTGTGATTGCTGCAGTGCCTTTTTTCGAGGGAAAGAAGAAGTACTTGGACTATCTGAAGTCGCAAGAAAGCTCCATTAGCTGGACAGCGCTCTTCACGGGCCCTTTCTTCGATTGGGTAAGTATTCAATCAGCCTCCATCTAGAGAGGTCATATGCTAAATCAATTACTATAGGGATTGGCTGCAGGCTTCGTCGGATTTGACTTCGCCACTAAGACGTCAACCTTCATCGACGGAGGAAAAACTCGATTTACAGCCTCCAACGTTGCGCAAATCGGTCGCGCTCTTGTTGCAGTCCTCAGTCACGCTACCGAGACCGCTAACAAACTGGTGTTCGTGGAGTCCTTCACTACCACGCAGCTCGAGATTCACGCCGCCCTTGAGAAGGCCAGTGGAGAAAAGTGGAAGGTCGTCAACAAAACATCAGAGAGTGTTAGAGCTGAAGGCTTCAAGCTACTAGGCGAGGGGAAGATCCTAGAAGGCGGTGGTAATCTTATTACGGCTCTTGTTCTGGGCAAGGATGCCCTTGAGGATCACTCTGATGCTGAGGGTGGTATTTGGAACAGCCGTCTGGGTCTGCCAGACGAGACCGTGGAGGAGACGGTGCAGCAAGTCTGGCTTGCAAGGAAGTAGAAATAGTATCCAAATATGGAAATATCTTACCTGTCTTGCTTGTCTTGGACATGGACATGGTCCCCGGACGGGACCTTGGAAAGCATAATTGATGCAGTCGCAGCAGCAATATATTCTACGGAATAATGCAGCATGTGTCGAATCAGTAACCCCTAGTCTATTGTATCCAGAAAGTTTGGGACAGCAACCAATCTTTCATAAATTACACCAAAGCCCAGACAATAAGGAAAACAGGCGCAACCAAGAGATCCGCGGTAGGGATTTATGTTTCGAAAGTCTTCAGCACATTAGTTAGGCCAGATTGGTATGCAAACACCGTAACATGGGAATTACCTATCAACAGTTGAAACATTCCAGCTGATACCAGTATGAGCCCCCAGAACTCTGTGAGAAAAAGCCGAGTGAGGAGAAATCTCCACCGTAGAGCTGGCATTGGCCCCATCTGTAGAGGAAAGAGTTGCAGGAGGCGAGCCAGAGGCAATAATCGGCGCATGCTTCAACTGTAGGCTGGAATACTGCATCGCCCAGTTTCCCTGAGTCATTCGTGATGTAGCCTTCTGCAGCGCACTTGAAAGCTTTCGGTTGCGGGAAAAATCTGATTGCAGATGGCACGGGGGACATGCCCAGTCGCGTCTGTTGCAGTAGAGGCAGCCCCGATAGAGGTAACAAGCGTCGTTTCTGAAGGAGCTGAATGAGCCTCAACGCCTCCGATAGCCAAGGCGGCAACAATTGCTACAGTCTTTGAAAGCTGCATTGTGAAAAGATGACCTATAAGGATGAGGTAGAGTAATATGATGTTTGGCGCAGTGAATTGAGTGCAGTGTGAAGTCCTGTTGACGCATGCCCCAAGTTGGCCACCCACGATACTTATACCATCCTCTGTTGGAGCCGCAATCTACCAAGGGATCAAAGAACCGATTGAGACTTGCTCATTGATGGGTCGGTGACCATATTCTCAAACAAACTGCGCCCAGACGACCGCATTCGGGCTTCTTCGTGCATGAGAAGAATCGCGCCAGTTGATACAAAATGGGAACAGCCAATTAGCTGTTACAAAAATGCTTCTAGACTCATGGTACGGAGCAAACGAAGGCGTAGTCCCTGCTAGTTCAACGCCAGTCAGCGGCGTTCTGTTAGCGATCATCAAACACGCTGTTGCTCTCATTGGACCGGGAACGCAACATAATCGCCGACTCATTAATATAGCCCGACGAGTAGATCCCGACGACAAACCCCGACGCGGTGACTATGGAATGCAACGGTAACCGTTTAAGACGTCTATTAGTGGACAGAATGGGGAAAGAGGCTACAGCTAAAATCTGCCAATAACCACTACATAATGGTACGAATCTGAGTCGCCCGAGGTAGTTGCGTGACGCGACCCTTGTAGCCCGACGCCTATAGAACGCTACCAGTTGCACACAAAACACAACACGGAGAGTAAGCTATGACAACTACTCCTTTAGAACGAATGATGCGCTGTGAGCATCCGATGTGTGTTAATTTATGAGCAATCATGAAATTTTAAGGTTGACATTGCGATGCACCCATGTGCCCGAGTCGAGAGATGTAAACAGTAGTAATAGTATTTTTTTAACGCCATACAGACACAAAGTCCCGCCAATCTATTGTACGGTAAGATAGCATACTAGGCTAACTATATCTAGAGATTACATATTTCCTACCCTTAGTATAGGGTGAGTAAAAGAAATAATAACGCTGAGGTGTAGGGTAGGTCATGTGAGGCCGATGCGTCCGTATGTGATGTGAAAGATAGAGCCTAAACCCATACAGATAGCTAATTATCCCATTCAAACAGCTTCCCTCGATGTAACTTTGGTTTCCATGTTCGTATTTTCGTAAGAAATACTGACTTCTTGGACCCGCCTGATGTTCCTCTTATCGTCACCTTGTAGTAAGATCGTCTCATCACTGGCATTTTTGACCGTGCTTCGCCCTGCCTCAACATTTGCAAAGTTACCGTTCTTATTAAAACCAGTGTCGCCATCACCTCGTTCGGCCGGGAAAGAGCTCAAAGCATAAGAACCACCTGGTTTGTAGGTAGAGTCATCGTGCTGCTGGTACCCAGCCGAGCTCGACTCCTGTCCGCGCACCTTGTTATAAAGAGGGCGGAGAGCTGGGAGTGTAAGGCAGACAATAGTAGTGGTTACTTCACTAGCAGTCCAAATTACAGAGTCCGATGTGGCGTCTGTCAAGCAAGAGGTTAGAGATCTAAATACGATATCATGGAAAAGCCCTCGACGTACAAAGATAATCAGTAGAATTGTTTAAGGATTCGAGGGTGGACGTCCGAACGATCCCGCAAATACCGGCACTAGATTGAGTTAGTCTGCAACGATGGACCTTCAAAAAACATATAGCGTGCTTACAATATTCCGAGGCTCAAAGACAGACAAATCGCCATGCGTTCCTTGCGCTTCATGTTGAGCCCGCGGAGTGCAAGCCAAGGGAAACCTGCCAAAGCGAAATCCAGAACCGCGGCATAAGCTGGTTCAGCATTAGACACTTATATATCACCCCTAGGCGTGCTTCACTCACTGCAGTCAATGAAAGCAACTACAGTCAAGTTGATGTGTAGCATTTCTTTTGGTCTGCCAGTAGAGGATTCCATATCGATTCGGCAGGAGTGCATTGTGCGAAGATTGAAATAGCTAGAATCGCACTCAAAACCATCATGGATGTAATGCAGAACCAGAGGAACCAGCGATGCCTGTTGTCCACGTGGTAAGATGAGGGAATAATTATATATCAGAAAGGCCAATCGACTCACCAAGGAGCAGTAACAATCCGAAGCAAGAAAACAGCAACTGCCACCTTGCCCATTCCAATAGCAAGAGAAACAGTGGACTGGGCGCAAAGCAGATACAGCATTGCATCTGCAAACTGTGGTATTTTAAGCTGGTCAAAGTGTTGACCCATCCCGCGATGGACTGAGAATGTGACCAAGATGGCGAAAATAGTCATGAGGGCCTAGTCGAATGTCAGCTTTCTCGTACATGGTGGGGGTAGTCCTTTGCTGACCGCCACTGAGACTAGACACAAGTCATCCCAGCCCAGTGATCCCCGAATGTAGCGACGAGTGTAAACTCGTAAGCCGATGAGAACATAGCTAATGACATTTTCGGCCCAGAGGACGCCAATCACAGTGGCCCCTTTGCCTCCGACTCCTGCTGCCTCGTACATTGATTTGAGTTGCACGATGGAGATGCCCTGCTGCTCTCAAAAGATTTTCTCTTAATCAAGACGTCGCAATCAGTGAAAGACTTTGGCTAAGAAGCGATGAAGCGGGGTCTGCAGGTCTCAAGAAGAACCGAAAGACAAATCTGCGGAAAGGGGTTGGGATTCATGTAAACCTGTCATTTGTGTGGAACGATTCATAGGTGCCTGAAAAGGATATAGTGTGGTTGCATGGACCAATCAAGGTGGCTCGTCTTCATTTCTCCAGTTGCGCCAGCCTGCACTAACTGATACAAGAAACCGGCCCGGTTCCGCCCATACGCCGTCCTTCAACACGAAGCACAATAGAGTGTCATCGCCTAGGGGAGGCCCTGTCATTTCTCATCTTTAGCACAGCTTAAGCAGTCGCAGATCCTGGGCTGATAAGGGGGCCTACCAGGCTAAGAGTACCGAGAAACGGTTTTGATAATGTTGCAAGTCCCGTGACTCCACAACTCCTGTCGATCACATGTCGCGCGGCTTCCAGTTAGATTGCTGAAGACTGTCAAGATGGTTTAGGAACTAGACGAAACGCTAAGGAGCTATCGCCTATTCTGACTCATATATGTATATCTCAGTTCATCTGTGCAGAACTTAGCCGCCACACAGGCATCCGGCTACCGGCATATGAGCAGCGCCCGACTCAAACCTTAGTCCACTACGGGGAATCGCCCTAGCGTACTGACAACCCGGCACTAAGCGAGTAGAGTCTGCCCGGCTCGGGGCCCCGCCGCGGAGGGGAAGCCGGTTGTAGTAGCTGCGGAGAACAAGGCACTATTCCTTGCCCGTCGTAAGTCGTAAGGCAACACGTACGCTGGTGGCAGGGATTCGAACCAACAGAAAAATGAAGAAAATGAGGTACATGAGATCCCGCCTATTTTAGGTGATGTCAGAAGTCATGACCCTTAGGGATCTACATTACAGTACATACACCACACTTTCTAACGTCACATCGCCTTTTGAAGTCGCGAAGGGTGCCGTTGATGTTCCATGCCCCGTGGCGTCTATGGGTCAAGTGTTGCCTTACGACGGGTCAAAGGGATACGAATTGGGTCCAACATGTAGGTGGCCGTGTTTCAATTGCGGGGATTTACTGTATGGAACCATGTAACGTGAGCATTTATCGTGCCTGTCCTGTTTCTACTACGTAGTATGCATGGGGCTGAAAAGTGAGGGAAGTTAGCAGGCACGTTGAAATGGAAATCCAGGTAAAGAGCTCCACTGCTCCTTGGCCAAGGAGACAAATATAGAGCAGGGTCTGAGCAGATTGGAGTTTCTCAGTCCTCAATTCTTGATTCCTACTGCAGTGTACGCTGAGCAAGTCATTGGTGTCAATTCCATAATGAGCGAGATCAAGCGCGTTCACGAAGGCAAGCTTGCAATTGTCACAGGTTCCGCCCGTGGTATGTTTTCAGCTTTCTTCAGTGGTGTGTGTTGCGCTGAATTGACAATGGTCCATCAGGAATCGGTGCATATATTGCTCGCAATCTCGCGGCCCGCGCGGGGCAAATGTTCTCATCAACTATGCCACGCCGTCTTCGGATAGCTCTGCTGCAGCGCTGAGTCGGGAGCTCGAAAAGAACTACTCGGTCAGGGCTGTCCCTTGCAGGGCAGACATCAGCAAGATCGACGAGTGTGAACACCTTATTTCGGTGTGCAAAGATAACTTTGGTGGCGAAAACTTGAAAGTCAGCATTATCGTCCATAATGCCGGCGTTCTCTACCTGGGACCTCTAGAATCCGTCAGACAGGAGGAATTCGACCGCATCTACCGCATCAATGTTTTAGGCCCAATCTTACTCACAGGCGTCTGCAAGCCTTACCTACCGGCGGACCGGACTGGGCGTATTGTCATGATGTCGAGCGTCAATCCCAAGATCGGCACCCCTAACACGACGCTTTACACGGGTACCAAAGCAGCGGTAGAGGCCATGGCTAGAATCTGGTGTCGCGAGCTGGCCGAAAACTGCACCGTCAACACCATCAACCCAGGTCCCTTCATGACCGACATGTACCTGTCAGCCAGTGATCAAATCAAGAAAGACTTGGGCTTGTGGAACCCAGTGACACCCTTAGTTGCTGTGAGGGACTCGGATGGACCAGAAGTCCAGGAGCTGGGTAGGAAATTTGGCGGTCGGGCTGCGTATCCTGAAGAAATTGCCGACCTCGTCAGTATGATCTGCAGCCCTGAGTCAGGGTGGATGACAGGGAGCCTACTGTAGTTAGTGCAAATGGTGGGCTCTCTTTCAGCTACTGAAGCATGAGTTTCAATGGGTAGCGATACGTAGTACTCTGACTCAAAAGTCGCTACCGCATATAGTTCCCAGAGCGGCAGGGTCCGTCGCTAAATCTTCCGTGCTCCCGTGTCTACTCGATTACTCGGTAGTTGTGAGCTTTCTAATCCCCTGCCATGCCTGATATCCCCTGTAATAGTACAGTGGGCGTGCAAAAGTTCCGACAATTATCCGATTTTCCCCGCCTTTGCGATCGCGATTGCAGACATCACATCTGGCCTCATCAACTTCACTCAGCTACAGCTCAATCATTATGCCTCGGGTTAGGGCCAAATTATATTACAGTCCTTATCGGAGGACTAAGATTGTATATAAATATGATTCTAGTGTTTCAGCCACTTAAATTGCTGCAGAGGAAGGTATATCTAAATATGTAATCTTTAGTGTTATCTAGCACTACAAATAGTAAAAAAGTGTAAAAAGCAATCTGTATTTTAAGTGCCTAACTATTATATTAACCTGTAATAAAAATTATATCTTTTGAATTATTAAGAAAGAGCCTTTTAGTATATATATATAGAAATTCTTAAATAGATTAGTCTATATTACTATAGATTAACTTTAATATAGTAGCTACAGAAGGAAGGTATTTAATACTACTATATACTTTAGTAGCTATTTCTAAGTCCAGCTATAGCCTAAAAATATCTAGTTTTTATATAGTAATATATTAATAAAAATAAGAGCTTTTAGTATATTTAGATTTTTTCTAATAAGATCTTAATTACTTATAGTAATAGTAAAAGGTAGAAGTAGATATTCTATAGATATATAAGTTAGATCTTTAGTTTTAGAATTATTCTTCTAACTGCTTTTAGAGTAAAAGACTTAAGAAAAAGAATATGTAGAGTAAGAGAAAGCTAATAAGGTATTTTAAGATATTCTTTAATATATTTAGTTTTATTAGGGCTATAACTTTAGTCTCTTTAGATAGTAACTCTCTAGCTAATTAAGAAGGTATTTTTAAGCTGGATTATCTTAAAATATCGTTAGCAGTATCTTTTTTAAAATTATTAATAAAGAAATAGTATTTTAATATAATAATAGACTAACTTATAAAGCTTATCTTATATAAAGGTGGCTATATAGCTATACATAAAGAGAGGGGCTTTTTCTGCCAACTTAGCCGCCTTATTCACCTAATCTAAATCCTATTAAAAATCTATAGACTATCCTAAAAGAGAGAATCTACAAGAGATATCTACACCTTAAAGACCTTCTAAAGAATTCTACCTCTTTAGATCTTTTAATTAATACTGCAGTAGAGCTATAGGCTGAGATTAATAATAAGGTATTCAAAAACCTAATAAACTCGATGCCTGTGCGAATGCAGGCAGTTGTGGAGGCAAATAGATGGTATACAAAATATTGATATAAGTCCTAGTAAACCCTAGCTTCTGGGCCTTAATCTCATCTAGGATTTAATTTTCTATGACTTTAATTGATGCCAAGAGAGCTGTTTAAAGATTGTGGTGTTATCGAGGAAATTCGGGTGGATCCAGGCGTTGTCGGAACTTTTGCACCCGACTGTAAGATGCGTTGGGATTCATGCTTGCTCGACCACTAGGGGAACCTGGCCGGTGATCATCCTTTTTGCAACGGCATTGCGCTACGGGTCGGGAAATGGGGCCGCTTCGAAACGGATGGTTGCAATGTAGCACATGCCGGGGCCTTGCCTTGAGCAACGCGCTAGGATTTGCTCCTTCATGTGCTGTTCAGGGGTTGTTAGCGGTCTTTGATGACGACTTTAGAATTGATCGACCGCTAACATGAACCCCCGCTACGCCTAGTTCGTGCGGGGAGGCATAAAGGGACTCTGAGGCTAGTTTAGTACGCATTGGGGGTTTTACAAAGACATACCGGTACAGCTACTGTAACAAACCCCTTCAAGGGTGGGCTTTGTATTGGATGATCGCACATATTGCATTACCCGACCGTTCCCAAGGTAAGATTGCACTATTTAATCACTGGCCTCATTTTCGAGCGTTTGTCATCTGAAACCTTTGCAGCTATCACCCACCCACCAGTTTTGTACTCCCTCCGATTTCTTTGTCCATTACTACGCACCGTGCAACACCATGCCTCCGCAAATCCCCTGTAGCGAAGTTTACCCAGTCTTGAAGAACAAGGTAGCCCTTATCACAGGTGGCGCCCAGGGCATGGGCAGAGCTACAGCCGAAGTTTTTCTCAAAGCCGGCGCCAAAGTTGTGATTTGCGACTTGCAGACAGACAAGGGCGACCAAGTGGCCAAGGAGCTTTCTGCATTGGGGGAAATATACTTCACTAGGGCCGACATCTCATCCGCAGAGGATGTAGTCGCTCTTATCAAGTTCGCCGTCGATAAGTTCGGTCGCCTAGACTGCGCGGTGAATAACGCTGCGCTTACCCCAGACAAGACGCCACTCACGGATTTCGATGAGACATACTGGGACAAGCTCGTCAGCATCAACTTGACAGGTACCGCACTCTGCATTAAGTATCAGATGAAGCAATTCTTAGCGCAGGGTGGAGGCGGCGCTATTGTCAACATTGCCAGTATCAATGCTTTTAAGCCTCAACCAAACATGCCGGCATATACAGCAGCCAAGCACGCCATGATTGGCTTGACCAAGCACGCGAGCATGGAGGGCGGGCCTCACGGTATTCGTGTAAATGCCGTTGCTCCCGGTGCCATCCTTGTAAGTGGTTCCTGACGGGTGGCCCACTGACTCAGAATTAACTGACTCGTGTATACAGACTGTCATGGCCGAGAAGGCATTGGAGATCATGGGCACGACTCATGACGAATTTGCACCAACGGTCAGCTACCTTAACCGGTTTGGCATGCCCCACGAGGTGGCCCAGGGCTCTTTGTGGTTGTGTTCGCCGGCTGCCTCGTATGTTACGGGTATCACATTGCCGATCGACGGCGGCTTCCTGGCCAAATGAGTTCAAATGCCAGCGCTTTTCGATGGAAGGTATTGGTGCTCTCAGCGGAGAGCTGGGGTTTATAGCAATAAAGTTGCCTCTGTAGGGGGCTGTAGACTACATGTCACTTTTTGAGCTTCTCTATGGAAGAATTGGTACAGGCTTTCTTCATCCGTGTAGATCCCTTTTCATGGGGGACTTGTTGCTCCACCTAAAAAGCGACCAAAAACCAGCTGCCGAAAGATCGACATGCTGCGTGCTTTACGACGCTCCGGTCCAACTTCGCCTGTTCCCTTGTCAAACGCATGCGACAACTGACTAGGGTAGTTCCCACTAGCCAGCGTCGCGCATTTCCTAGCTCCTTCGTCTCATTGCCTTGTCGGTCGAAGCCTTTATGGGAGCAACGCTGACGGAGACCCGTTGTCACCCTAATGCGGTTGGAAGATCATCCCGGCTTAGGTAGTGGTGGAAGTGACTCCAAAAGGGACAGGTCGAGCCCGTCATTATATCCGTCTTTGTTTCAACAGAATTCTTTTCTTTCTCTCTGAGGGTGGTGACAAGAGCCTGGACTCTAACTTCAACCTTTTCTTTGGCCAGTCTCGAACAATTTTATTGCCGAAATAGTCTCAACATGTCTCTTGAGCCCGAGAAAGGTCAGCCTGAGACCAGCCAGGACATCGTAGGTAACGAGACTGAGAGCAAGCCCTCTGTCGACTCCCCCATCAGTGGTGACATTGGAGATATCAACCACTCGGTCAGCTGGATTACCTATCAGGTAAGCTACTAAGATCTGGTGTGTATCATAGAAGTCATTGACAGATATCCAGGTCATTTTCACTGCTGCCCTGGGTGGCTTTCTATATGGCTTCAGCGCCAATGCCATTGCAGGAACGCTGGCTCAACCATCTTTCATTGCCAAGTTCTTAACTGTCTCTGATGCTGCTCAACGCACGGATGGGCTCCTTGGAGGGTATGCCCAGCTATGTCAGCCCTGCCTTAGTGATCTGAATATGCTAACCCGATTATTTCAGCTTTCTAGCCGGCGCCATGGTCGGGTCCATCGGCCAAGCCCCCATCGCAAAGCATTACGGCCGCCGTGTCTGCAACGCAACAGCCGCCGTCATTGTCATCGTTTCCGGCGCCCTTCAAGCTGCTTCCGTCAACATCGCTATGTTGCTGACCTTCCGTGTCCTTTGCGGTATTGGTGGCGGCATGGTCTTCGCCAACTCACCCGTATACATGTCTGAGGTGGCACCACCTCATGCTCGTGGTGCCCTCGTAGGTATGCAAGGAGTTGGTGTCGTCACTGCGTATATTCTCTGCGCTGTTTTCAACCTTGCCTTTAGTTTTGTCGACGCAGCCATCCAGTGGCGCTTGATTTTCATCGTACTGACAGGTATGGGTGTTGTTCACCTCGGATCGCTATACTTTCTACCAGAGTCTCCTCGTTGGCTCATGGAGCAAGGTCGAGATGAAGAGGCTAAAGCTATATTGATCCGACTCCACAAGACCGGGTCCGACCCTCATGGCCTCCTCGCTCATGCCGAAGCTATCCAGATCAAGGCTCAAGTCGAAACCGAGAAGCAGCTTCCCAGTGGCTTCTGGTACATATTCACAACGAGGCACCTCTTGAAGCGGGCTTATTGTTCTGTACTTCTCTGGGTTATGGCTCAGGGCACTGGTATTACTGCTATTGCGAATCTCATTCCGGTTCTTATGGGCGGCTTAGGCTTTGGCGTCACATTGCAGATGGCTCTAGGAGTCGCCTGGACTACATGCTTGGTCATTGGATGCGGCTTCAATATCCTTCTGCTCGACCGCGTCGGGCGAGTGAAGCTTTTAGGTGAGATTGTCAGACTGCATCATTTTATTCTCGAATGCATCGCTAAATAAAACCTTTGTCAAGTCATTGGCGGGTTCGGCTCAGCTACTATTCTGAGTGTAATGGCCGCCTTACAGAAATTCTATCTCGGATCTGACGATACCGCTGGCCTAAATGCTGCTGTTGCGATCTACTTTATTTTCGGGGCATTCTTCACGACGACCATTGAATGCACTGCATATGCTTACGGATCTGAGATCTGGCCTACTCGTACGTTGACGGACTTATCAAACTTACTACATCAAGATATCGTTACTCATCTTTCTTCACAGACCTACGCAGCGAGGGCTCAACTCTGGCTTTTGCGTCCTTTTTTGGCAATTCTATAGCTTACAGTGCCCCTGTCACTGTTGGCCTTAACAGTATCGGCTGGAAATTCTACATGATTTTTGTTGCTGTCACTGTGATCAGCACCATTGCAATCTGGATGACTTTTCCTGAGGTTGGTCTTTCCTTAAAGCAGATAAGAGAACACATACTAACCAAGAGCCAGACACAAGGTTTGCCCCTTGAGGAAATCAATGCCAAATTCGGTGAAAAGGTTGAGATTGACCTCAGATCTGCTGTAGTAGTAGGCGAGGCTGAGCATTGTAGAATGACTGGAGATATGACTGGAAATATGACTTATAGTCGTGGAGCTTAAGAGCTAAGAGGCTAGGATATTACGTTAGGAGTATGTAGTGATACTTTTCCTATACTGCTTCTTTCTCGAGTGTCGTTTTATGAAGGTGATGATATCGAATGCCTTGTCTCACCTGAATCATGTGAATGATGTGATGGAGAGGCAAATTCTTGGACAACGGGATTTAATTTGCATTTCAATTTCCAATGCTCTAAAGCTCGGTGTGAGACCACGTCGAAGTCGTAGTTGGACGGTTTGTTATGTTCATAGGGGACTATATAGAATTATGTGTCTCTGGCAATACATAGAAATAATTATTAAACAACGATAATTACATTTTAAAGACTCACACTTAGTTTACAAACCTTTTCTGTATTAGCTATGTGCGTAAGATACTGGCTCAAGCTGTTCAAGCTACTGGAGCACCTGCAGCCAGCTGGAAATTTATTATCTTCTCAACATTGCTTAATTCGTTGTTGTCAATCGTCGCCAAAATACTGCACACGAAATATCCTTGTTGGCGAATTTCCGAGACATTGTGGCTAGTGTGGCTGTATGTGTGGGGCTGCGTACGAATTGAGAGTTGGGTGTGTATCAATAGAGTCTGTCAAAATATAAATACCCTTCACCTGCGCGACAGTTATTCTTCCCTTTCTTTTCACACATAGTAATGGTCAAAGCCACAAAATTCTTCTTGCAACCTCTATCACTCAAACCAACAAGCATTCGCTACAATCCCGGGTTTTGTCATTCTTATGCCATGGCTTCTCGCTGCTCGATAATAACCATGTCCGATGTCAAATCTCTGCGCTCATCGTTCGCTAAAGTACCGTGGTGCGCACGCCTCCTTGAAGACCAGTCAATGACACTCAGTGTCCCATCATGCAGGCAGCCGCACATGAGTCATACTGTTTGGGCACACGAACTTTCAACACGCCAGACACCATGCCAGCTATGTTGGCCATGCACCGCGAGAGTGATTTAACTGAGGCTTCTTTGATCGCTGAGTTGAAGCTACTCGTGTCTCTCTCATACGGTCTTGCAGGCTTTCCGAATATCTGTCATGGAGGAGTAATTTCGGCAATACTCGACGAGTCAATGGTTAGCTTGAATTTCATCAATACCCAAAATGGCTCCTTGAAGTACGCAGTGTACACTACGGCTTCAATGAACATTGGGTTCGTCAAGCCTGTCAAGATTCCAGCCACTCTGCTAGCGGTGGCTAAGGTTTCACGAGTGGAAGGACGTAAAGTGTGGGTTACTGCAACTCTGGAAGATGGGAGTGGCACGGTGTTGGCAAAGGCCGATGCGGTATTCATCGGATTGAAAGTTAGTCTTTGATGAGCTATTGAAATCATTGAGGATATCAAACGTGATCAATAGGAAAGAAAGCTTGAACTGAATATCATCTCTGCGGACACTAAGATCGGTATTAGGAAGGTTCTCGTTTCTCGACCGTACAAATAAAACCATGCTCTCTTCCGAGCAGGACGTGACATGTGCGTCATTTCTAGATCTGTGATCACGATCAGAGCCTAGATCCTCGAGCTGCACGAGCCCTTTTTTCCTTTTCCTTGAGAAGACGCCTGAGGATTTTCCCGCTGGGGCTCTTGGGGATCGAGTCTACAAAGTCGACACCTCCTTTCAGCCGTTTGTACGAGGCCATGGCTTGCTCCACAAAGCGGCAGATCTCATTAGCCAGTTGTGTCCTGTCTTGAGTCTCTGCAGATGCAGAAAGAACGATAAAGGCCTTGGGGACCTCGCCTGCACTTTCGTCTGGAACTGGAATCACAGCGCAATCATCGACCAGTGGATGAGAAAGCAGGTAGGATTCCAGCTCGGCAGGAGCCACCTGAAAGCCCTAAATAAAGGAAGTCAATTTCAACGCAATGAGGACTCTAGGAAAGAGGCTTTCCTACCTTGGTTTTAATAAGTTCCTTTATACGGTCCACGATAAAAATATGCTCGTGGCCAGCAGCGGACTTTCGAATGAGCACTTCATCGCCAGTTTTAATCCATCGCCCCTCTTCGTCTGAAAAAAAAGTTTCCTCATCGGCCTGTCTATTACCAAGATATCCGGATATGACAGAGGGGCTTTGTACGAAGAGCTCTCCAGGCTTTCCGTACTCATTTATTTCTTTTCCATCGAATCCTACAAGCTTAGCGCGGATCCCTGGTATCAGGGAGCCGGAAGAGCCAGGCAGGATGTCGTGCTCGCTAGTCGTACTAATAAGGGTGGCAGTCTCTGTCATGCCTAAACTCAGTGGAAATACTTAAGTCAGCTCGCGCCATCTTTGAAAAGACGAAAGTTTCTCAATCATGTACGCACCGTACCCCTGCCCAATGTGCCAGTGAGGCCAATGCTTGAGCACTTGTTCCACGATTTCAGGCCCCAGTGGAGCTGCTCCTGTATGCAAATTGCGGACAGAGTTGAGATCGTGTGCTTTTGCTAGTTCGTGATGCCTTAGAAGCTGAATGACAATAGGAGGCACCTGGACAGTAGTCGCAACGGTTAGCTTCTCATGCAGTTAAACGTGAATGTGGATGCTAGTCTCACCGCATATAGTCTTTCGATTTTGAATCTTTGGATAGCACTCAGAAGGACTTTGATGTCAAATCTGTTAAGTACAACCAACTCATCGCCCTGGTATGCGGCGCAGTAGGCAATCGTCACAAGGCCAAATATGTGACTGAGTGGCAGTAACCCCAAAGTCACTTGAGTCTGGAACTTGAGCAAGGAACGAGTCGTCTTCTCAAATATGACAGTTGCCCGAATGTTTGACATGATGTTATGGTGGGTGATGATGCAAGCTTTCTATTATGCAACATTAGATCAAAGGTGTTTCGAAGGGAATTTTATTCAGATGTGAAGTAGTTTTGAACTTACGGGCAACCCTGATGTACCACTTGACATGGATATAAAGGCAGGCTGCCAAATGCTTTGCCCTTTGGCCCATCTCAGAGCCTCTAGCTTCAGTAGAGCTCTACCTTGTGCAACCAATTGGTCGACCGTTTCATATCCAGCCGGATTTTTGAAGCCAGGAACGCTAAGGATGAATATTCTGGCCTTCTCAATTCCACAGCGCTCAGCCGCTTCCTCTGCGACTGTCAAGAGTGGAGCACAGGTGAAAATGGCCTTTGGCTTGGTGATTTTCAAGCTGATGCTGAAGCTCAGGGACCGTGCATGCTGCACTTGCTGGCGTGACAACCCCCGAGAGCCTATGTATGGCATGAATGAGGAGCATGTAGTCGATCTAAGCGAATAAAAGAAGCACATGGTCAGCTGTTGACGATCTGCCTCTCGGACAATATCACCACCACGTACCGTATTTACAGAGTGTATTGCAATGACTTTGTCCAAAGGCACTCCCTCGTTTGGCTTCAGATCAAGCTTTTGGGCTATGACACTGGCCAGTGGTGATATCCTATCACGAACGTCTGAAGCCGACAAACTTTGGCCCGTATGCCCGCAAGTGTATGCATTGCGAGAGTTTTCTATCGGGAGACGTCCATACTCATCACTATTGACGAATTCCTCAATTGTGATGGAGTCAGGGGTATCTTTAGAAGCTCAGTCAGCCCTGCACACGAGACAGGCGGTGTAGAATAGGAGGGACGAAAAGAAAACAGTAATCGGAGCACCTACTCAGCGCGGATTCTGAGATCCAAGAGGGCGGGAAAAACATCTTTTTTTCGACTGGAGTGTCGCACCAAGATAACTTTGGGATATGGTATACGAGTCGAATTGATTAGTTTTTGTCCTGGATTTAGGTTTGTCTGATGGGTAATGACGGAGTGAGTTAGGACGAAAGGGCGGAGGACTTCAAGACCCAACGTACAGGACACGATTAAGTATTACCAATCACAACGTTCGACGTCACATCGCAAGACGGCTGTTTGAGTTTGAAATTGAGGCGCAGTTGAATATAACCCCTGCGCCCCTATATTTTTCCTCCAGTCTTGCGCAAGGTCCGATGAGCCGAGTTCAAGACATTCAGAGCCGTTCCGTGTCTAAATGCCGAACGGCGCCTAATCTACTCCGAGGAGCTCAGCCCGGCACTTGCACTGGACCACCCAGCCCCTCGCTCTCCCGGCCCGCGAATGTTCAACTTAACTGTTCACGCGGGTTTAAGGTTTGAGACTTAGGATTATTGTTGATTCACACGAAGCCTCTGGAATGCGTTTTCTTGCTATCGCCTGTTTGATGTCTTGGCTTCAAAGCTTAAGAAGCATTCTTATCCCGAGAGTAGGGCAATCTACCTGGCCCTGAATCATTCTCTGTCAAGGTGGCAGGATATTTTACATTTCAGAAAGTAACTAGCCTCGTTTTGAAATGGCGAACTCGCACATTTTGTTTTTTGGTGATCTCACCGAGACAGATTTTGGCCTTGAAGAACTCCTCAGTCATGCTGAAGAGTCCGAGCCCCTCAATACTTACTTTAACAATGCACTAGCCATTTCGCAGAAGACCTTGAACACACTAGACCTAAAAGACCCTGAGAGGTACCAGCTGGATACCATGCCCGGCCTGGTGGGCCGTGTCCAAGGAGAGGAGTCGAGTCCTGTCATTTTGCACTTCCTAGCTCTGTGTTTTGCCCAGATGGGGCATCTGATAGCGTACGTGGAAACCCCTGCTGAGCCCCTGTGAAAAGCCGGACAAATTATTGACGGACGAAATTTAGCCGTTTGGAGAAGGATCCAGACTTACGAGAGCTCTGGACGAACCAGGAACTACTCATAGTGGCTTCCTGTGCTGGACAACTAGCAGCATCCCTTGCTGCTACTACGCGATCAATTGATGACCTCGTCGAGGCCGCGCCTTCAATGCTGGCGGTCAGCATACGAGCTGCCTTCGATGCTGACCGTAAGACAGACGCAGCCATGGACGATAAAAGTCAGAGCTGGGCGTACGCCGTATTTGAGATACCTGTGCTGCAGGCCGTACGTGCTGCAGACCTCTTTAATAAGGCCAAAGTAAGGTTCTGCTCAACCTCTGTGACAATCCTGTTGAGAAATGGCGATTCTGATAAGAGCTAGAATGTTCCACTCAGTAGACAGATCTACATCGGTGCAACCTCTGCTTGGGCGACCACCGTGATCGGTCCCCCTTCACTGCTGGCTGAGTTCTTTGCTACCAATCCGTTTCCGGGCAAACGAACATTGGCACTCCCTATCCGCACTCTTTTTCACGCAGAGCACCTAGAAACGCCTGATATCTCTGCAATAGTTGGGGCGGCACCTATCTTCGACACGTTAGAACTGGAATCGGCGCCGTTCATCTCCAGTCATTCTGCCCTACTCTTTGCAACTCAACGTCTACGAGACTTGGCTGGCGAGGCGGTACTCAATGTGATTGCGAGGGTGACGGACAACGCGAAGGTGTTTGCAAAGGTGAAAGAGATCCTTGGCGAGCACAGTGCTATAATTTTCCCTATCGTGGCTAAGAAAGGGGCTCTGCGATTGAGGAAAGCGCTAGGGGAAGACTGCGTGTCAATAAAGACTGCAGACTGAGGGATCTTTCCCAATGGACCAAACATACTCTCATTACACAATACTTGTTGATATTGTGAGGATTTCTGATCACAGCAGATTAGCGATATAATTTGAGAGCTGAATAGTTAGCAAAAAAAAACAGCTGACGATTGCTTCAATTTTCTCTCTAACTAGGTCGTGACCAATTTAGGTTATGTGCTACATTGCGTAACCCTAATTAATGCCAGTATTATGTGGAAACAGTGTTTGCTATTGCGGATGGCCCTCCTTCAGAGATACCGGCAATAATGATAAACAATGGGAGACGGGTAGTGAAGTAGGTCATCTTACTAAAACCTGTTAGTCTTTGCTTCGATTTATAATTGGTCTTATATACCTAAAGCCGTTGTATTTAGAGCTTAGATAATTGTACATCTTTCACGGTCTCCGCGAGTAAGTCTCTCGGCCATCGCGGTGCATCCACAGCATTCCCTCGAGTCCCAACTTGAAAGCCTGGTTGTACAAGGCCCGCAGGAAACTGTAACACAGGCTTGACGGTTCTAATAGAACATCCAAGGTTTGCGGCCTGCCGCGTATCAAAGAAAGACGGGTTGAACAGGCTAGGTGAGGTTTTTTTCAACATCGCCATGTACGTAAATAGCAGAAAGAGCATATGGTCGTCATGTGAGAAGACGGGGGAATCGAATCTTCTCCAGAGAGCCTTCCACACCTCATCAGGATACGTTCCCACGGATCTTACCAACCACTTGTTGTAGTAGTCGAGAGCCAGCTAAAGTAAGATTGCCGATTAGTTCGCTGCGAGTCAACAAAAGTATGGCAGATAGCTGGGCACGTACATCGACTTGATATGATCCGCCCTCTAAGCCACGTCGCAGCAAAGCGTCCGCGACACCACAAATTCCCGCGATTCCAGTACTATCAATCATCAGCTTCCGGTGATTGAAAATAACCGCTCAATACATAGAACGCGTTTTGCGGTCTCATACCAGAAGTCACTATTCGGGAAGACAGGAGTGACAGGCTCATCTTTGCCCATTGCACGTCCAAACTCCCAAGAAACGCCACAGTGCTAAGAGACAAATTTCATGTTATTGGCTAGGAGACAGCAAGAGGAAAGGGGAAGGAACTCACCGCGTCCGAAATTTGCTGCCACCCTGATCTCATCTGCAATGGCCCATGCCAGCCGTATGAGTTCAGTCTGACGACTATAATACCACGAGTGCGCGTTTTGCACATGCTGAAGAGATCGTCGACGCTGAAGCCGAATTTGTCAAGGGCACCGGGCCGGTAGCTCGTCACGAACACATCGCAGTCCATGACCAGCTCTCTGAGTATTCGCCTGTCGTGACTCTTGTTAAGATCGAGAGAAGTATTCCATTTACCCCAGTTGAGCTCTGGGTGATAAACAGTTGCGTCTGGAATGGATGATGATGTTACTCGCATAACGCTTGCGCCCAGCTCTGCTAAGCCCCGGGTCAAGACAGGCCCTGCGATGATGCGAGTGAAGTCCAAGACTTTGACGCCCGCCAGCGGCCGGGAAGGATCTGTAGGTTTGTCGCTTGTTGGTCCACGCCACCAAGAAGCTGGTTGATGGTGGTTTCTCTTGGTGATCTCCCAAAGACCTACATTAGCATTGGCTTTACCCTGTTCCGTTTCCCTGTAGCTATCAATGGTGTGACAAATCGTCCCAGCCGTTTTGACGACATCATTGCTCAGTCTATCGATATCATGGCTGTTCCACTGAGCTACTGAAGCGCGAAAGATAGGACGTACGTCAGCGAATGTGTCCTTCACAGGCGGGTCTCGTGGCAGCTTGAGCATATCAAGAGCCACATCCGGGTTGAGTGATCCGTGTAGATGGTAATATCTATCATCCCGTGTCCGATAAATATTGGAAGTGCAGCATCTCCATGGGCCATCAAGCGACCTGTGAACGTCGTAGTCTTTGAACAGGCTTTGATATAGTGTTCGAGCTGCGGGGATTGCTGCGAGTGTCTTCGAAGGTAGCATTCTGACCGTCTGGGTCAATTGACCAGAGCATGATGGACATGATGAAAAGAAGTGCATGGTCACTAATGCACGAATGTTAACTCCAAGGCACTTCTGGATGCTGGATAAGTGGTAGTAGCGAAGGGAAAGAAGAAATTCAAAGACCTACGTGTTGATAACCACTTCCTGAGGTGGCAGTCCATAGACCTTATCCAGGATGGCATTGACGTACGTTGCCTCGAGTGCCTTCAACGCCCCCAGACTCTCAGCGAATCGCCAGTTGACCGGGAGCTGAGGACTATGGGATCCCTCGAAATGGATTCTCTCTGCATATTTTTCCACACCAGGGACAAGATGCTGATTCGTCAGTGGGTTCTTCAGAATCCCTTCTTGTAACAATTTCGGAGTCTCTTCCAAGACAGAGTACGAGCGAGATGGGGAGGAAGTCATGTTGAGAGAGCAATGTCGTGTATCTTCAATCTTTCCAAGGAGAAGATACAAATAAGCCAATGGTGAGAGGACAATAATAATACGGATTGAACAAGTTCGAGCGAGGCTTACTGCTGGGAGCCAAGAGACAAATGTATGAAGCCTTATCATCTACGATAAATTCCCGATTCCTGTGGATACCTCCTGACATGTGTAAACGTCGGACCGAAGGATCAGCAAGCTCAATGCCGTGCCACTGTCCTCTCGCACCCCGTCTTTAACGGCACAATAACAAAGCTATGATGCAGTCACTGCGGCCAGGAGACGCTATTCAGCCAGGGGCGATTGTGCCTTTACCGGCACTTCAACTCGGGTCGGGCTCCATCGAATCTCAACCAGCCGGTCATTTGTCACTGCTACTTTCTCGCCCAGTGCATTGACCCTGTATAATCAAGGTTTCTGAGTTTATTTGAAGAGTTTGGGCCATTTCCTCCACCAGTGAGATTACTAGATTACTATCCCCGCGTTACCGAAAAGCCCTAAATTCTCGGCCCTTGTTTAGAACGCGTCAGCTGACAGTTAGTCCGCGGGTACGGCGGGGACCGAGCGAGACGGGATGGCTATTTGGCGGGGGTCGATAGTAGCGCAGCTTCTAGCAGATGACAAATCACAAGATGAGAGCCTATTTGAGAATAGGGGAATGTGGAGGCTATCACCAGATCAGTTCGGTTTGATGTAGCCAGGGGTACACATACCCAAACGGCTAGCCGAAGGGACCTGCCGGAAGATCGGCAGAAGGACGTGCTGAAAAACCTGCCGAAAGACCTGCCGAAAGACATGCCAACAGAACCTGCCGAGGAGCAGGGTAAGGCAATTGCCGAAGTCACTCTGTGAAGCCTAGACTTGTTCGGGGGAACCAGAAACGGCGGAGATTCCCCCTCGAAGAAGACTAAAAGAGGGCATCGTCAGAAAAGGAACACACAAGCACCAGCAGTGTCAACCAGTAAAGGAAATTCTAGCTGCACACTTGCGAAATAGGAGTCTTGTTTCCCCCACCATCGTCCTAACAACATGGCACCCTCCGTTACTGCTCCAGCAAACAAAGCATCGAACAATGTAAGATGTCCCTCCAATTCCTAAAAATATGGTCAACCATACTCAACAAGACCGTGGCTCGGCAGGCTCCCTTCTACACACCCAGTCAAGACCCTCCCGCCGGAACCGCAAAAAATGAGAAACATCCGTCTCTGTTCTCTCCGATCAAAATTGGATCCATGACACTACACAATCGGATTGTAGTGTCCCCGATGTGCCAGTAAGAGCCCTCATTGAACAGAAACGAGTCCACGGCGTTCAAAATGATTGATGAGGCAATGGAAACAGATATTCCTCTATCGACGGTAGCATAACACAGTGGCACGAGTCACTTATTGGCAGCTTTGCTGCTCGAGGCCCCGGCCTCATCATGGTGGAGGCTCACTCTGTGTCTCCAGAAGGTCGGATCTCGCCTGAAGATGCCGGTCTTTGGAGCGACGATCACATCAAACCACTGCAGAGGGTCGTTGAATTCGCTCACAGTCAGGGGGTGAAGATAGGGATCCAATTACAGCATGCAGGTAGAAAAGCAAGTCGCCTGGCGCCATGGTTGGACAAACACGCAATCGCGTCAGAAGAGGTACGATGGCGAACAACCCTCTAGCCTCAATACAGCCTTTGACGGCTAATGTGAAATTATCAGTCTCATGGGTGGCCGGAACAAGTCATCAGCTGTGGCCCAGACCCTATGAGTGATTATAGGTGTGTCCCTCGAGAGATGACGAAAGAAGACATCGCGGACCTGAAAGAAAGCTGGATTGCAGCGACAAAGAGAGCTGTACAAGCAGGTTTTGATGTAAGTTAACAGATTTCATGTCGAATCTCACTTCTAGATCGACTTGCGAAGTTGCTCAACCAACTAACGTCCATACCAGACCATCATGCTTCAAGCATCTTTCGGTTATCTCCTTCATTGCTTTCTTTCTCCTGCCGCAAACCATCGTGTTGACGAATATGGTGGCTCCTTCAACAATCGTATTCGTCTGTTGGTAGAGCTGGTTGAGCTGATGCGGGACAACGTTCCGGCGGGGTTCCCTATCTGCGTGCGCATGCCTGCTACAGACCATCTCGAGCATTTGGGCGATGATGTGCCGCAATGGGGATTGGAAAGCGCAGTCGATCTGGCAAGGGTTCTTGCCCAAGCCGGCGTAAGCTTCATAGATGTTATGAGTGGCGGGCTTGATATCCGCCAGAAAATGAAGCTCGGCAAAGGCTACCAAGTTCATCTAGCGCGCGAAATCAAGGCGGCCGTAGCAGACTTGGATGTCGTGGTGGGAGTTAGCGGTGAGATCACGCACGGTGAGCAGGCTCAGGAAATCTTGGACGCGGGATCTACAGATGTAGTCGTCGTTGGAAGAGGTTTTCTGAAAGATCCTAACCTGGTTTGGCATTGGGCCGATCAGCTCAAAGTGAAAATGCACGTCGCAAGCCAATGTGAGTTTCCCCTTCTGTGCCGTGGCGAAGTAGACCCTCGTTTAGTTTGCCAATTACGAGCATTTCGCTGATGGAGCCTTAGTTGGGTGGGGTTTCGGTATCGTCAGAAAACCAAAGCTGTGATGTTGGAAACTGGATCTCGGCATTTTGCGCAAATAGTTTTGTAGAGTTTTGAATAAATCTGTCTTAGTACTCCTGGCTACGATTTTGCTATATATCAACAAGTGAACAGGCCGAGGGAACGTATCACTCCGCGGAGTTCCGTAGGTGTCAGATACATATATAAACATCTATGTCCTCCTCTTTTGCTGTCTGTCCTCCTGCTCCTTCCCTTCTCTCATTTTAAAATCCCGGTCAAGTTCCAGCATCTCCATCTGTCAAGTTTTGCACGAGCACTCCATCACCAATTTTCTTACCTCTGTATTGCACGCGTAACCGAGAACATGTCCATCCCCGTTGAAAAACTCCAAATCGCCAGCCTCTTTGCCGTCAACGGCATCGTGGCTGTTGTCACAGGCGGTGGCTCAGGTGAGACGGCTTTTGAGGTCTATGCTTCAATTCTGGTCCCTTTTCTCTTCCCTGGTTCCCTTTCTCGCGGCCCCGGCCCCGTACCGGGCTGACAGTTCTCGGTTATCAGGCATTGGGCGCATGATCACGGAGGCATTGGCGGTCAACGGAGCTCGCAAAATCTACATCCTCGGCCGTAGACTGGAAGTCCTGAACGAATGTGCCTCGCAGTTCCCCGACGTCATTGTTCCGCTGGAATGCGACATTGGCTCCAAAGCTTCGCTGCAGAGCTGTGCCGACGTTGTTGCTGCTGAAGTTGGCTTCGTCAACCTTTTAGTGTGCAACGCGGGCACGGGGGGGCCAGAGACAACGCGGCTGAGCGCTTCCAGCACTCTCGATGAATTCGTTGACACGCAGTGGGAGCACTCCGTGTCTTCGTTTACAGACACTTTCAAGACGAACACAGCCGGCTTTTGGTACACAACGCTCGCCTTTCTCAAACTCCTAGATCTGGGCAACCGAGAGGGCAACGTTGAGCAGAAAAGCCAAGTCGTTGCTACATGCAGTACCCTTGGGTTCAGCCGTTTAGCTCCGACTGGCAGATTTGCATACGGACAGAGCAAGGCAGCAAGCACTCACCTAATGAAACAGCTATCCACGTCGCTCGTGCCGTATGGGATTCGGACAAACATGATTGCCCCTGGCTGTGAGTGATGTTTTCTCTTTTCGCCGGTCGTGTCGCTCGATTCAGCCTGCTGATTCCTCCCTGTCTTTAGTGTTCCCCACCGAAATGACATCGGTGATGATGGCGTCCGTCGGCGCATACAAGGCGGGGCAGGGTATTCCGGAAGGTCGACCTGGTAGGACCGAGGATATGGCCGGCGTGATCCTCTTTTTGGCTAGCAAAGCTGGAGCATATCTGAATGGCAATGTCCTGGTGTGTGATGGTGGGCGCCTGGCGGTTGTCCCAGCAAGTTACTGAAACCTCGGCAAAGGAGATTATGCCAAGCCCGGACAACGTCATCCCGCGAATCTGAAGTATCGTACAGAGTAAAGACTCCATAAACTGTGGCCTGCAGGAACGGGATCGAATGTCTACCCCATTAACCCCAGCGCTAATGCAACTGAATTACATACAGAGTTTTGCTATCACCAATACACTGGATTGAAAATACTACGGTACCATCGCTTAATATCATTGCATCATCAAATCATGATTGGCTCACACCACAAACTGAGCTTTTCCTTTTCTGTTAACACCCATGCAAGCCCCAAGAAGCTTTATGCCCCTATCACGCGGCTGTTCGTGGGTCATAAGCCCTGTCGAGAGTAGGCTTCTTTATCCGAGATGCATCGGCGCTTGATAAATTGTTCCCCGTGGGGTGGTGGAGACACCGTAACATGGCTTGTGCGACCACAAATGTATGTATGAAGGTATGACTTGCAGAGCTACCTAACGGATCATCGGACCACATTTTATGGGGATAATCCGTACTCCTCGGAGCGTCTATCGAGCGAGATAACATATGCCGAAATCGGCTTGGGCGATCCGCCGCGGAGACCGCACATCCTTGGGGTCTAGATCTAACGGATCGACCGGGCCCGGTGGAGGTCACTGTACCTCCGACCTTGACACACCGGCACTTATATTGCCCTAGGCTGTGACGCAGCTGGTGCGTAGAGCAGAGACTCGGCAGACATGCTTCCTTACGAACAGTGGCTTATCAAGCACTTTGTTTGGTGACATGTTAGACCGGATATTCCGAAGCCAGACGGCATCATGTAGAACAGAGCGGAGTTGTGAGCCTTGGCGTTGTCTCCTCTTCCCTATAACAAAACTCCCCTTGGCATTCTAAACATTTTGACCATCATACGTTTTCTTCTGTCGTGACGTTTGTTAGGTGGCGAAGAATCCCTTCTGGTCACTCTAATTAACTTACGGTTACCTTTCATTCCCAGTCGAGGTATACGCCAAAGAGAATAACGCGGAATAGGATTAAGCTCGACATGGTATATTTTCAAATCTTCCCAAAACATCCAAACAAAAGAGGTTTCGTTAATGCCAGGTAGGAAATACAGCACAGCCGCATCGATACCTTTCAAGTCACTCCAATGGCAAAACAGCAGTCTTCGGATGAGGACGCAGCGGGCGTAGACGTTAACCAAGACGCTAGCAAAGCCGTTAACGCCCAAGACGGTAACGAAGCCAGTCAGAAACGTCATAGGCTTGCGTGGCTTCAGGTGCTAGGGAGCTTCTGCTTGTACTTCAACACCTATGGTTCGTTGCACCCCAAGACAGAAACTGCATCCCAATCTTTCGGCTCCCTCCGAACCCCTCTTTGAACCTTGTAAGCTTCGCCTCACCTCGGCGCGCTAATTTTCAGACATACAGGGATCATCAGCAGCTTCGGCATTTACCAGGCGTATTATGTGACTGAGCTGGGATACCGCTCCTCTGAGGCATCCTTGATCGGATCCCTGCAGTCCTTTCTCATCTTCTTCGCAACTGGAGCGGCAGGCCCATTGTACGACGCCGGATACTATCGCCACATCCTCGTCATTGGTTCTGGCACCCTTGTCCTTGGTGTCTTTTTGCAAAGTATCTCCACGCAATACTGGCATTTCATCTTGACACAATCCATCTGTGTCGGCCTAGGCGGTGGCTTGATATCATTTCTCGGGCCGACGATCCTTGCGACATATTTCAACCGGCATCTGGCCCTAGCAAGTGGCATTGGGGCTTCGGGCGGAGGAGTCGCAGGGTAAGCCACCAAAAAGAATGCACACAGCTGCATGACAACTGACCCTTGCTCTTTCAAGAATTGTATTCCCCTTCGTCTTCCGTGAGCTTCAGCCGCGAATTGGCTTCGGCTGGACCGTACGCATCATGGGACTTTTATCACTGGCGACCCTGGTAGTTCCTGTATTCACCATGAAAGTTCACATGGTTCCTACCAAAATTCGCCACATGGTCGACACCACCGCCTTCCGAGATATCCCTTTCATCGTTTTCCTTATTGGTAACTTCTTGCTGCTTCTTGGGGCATTCATCCCTTACTTTTATGTACAGGTGTTTGCCATCGACACAGCATCTGCGGGAAAGGAGGCAAGCTTCTATGTCTTGGCCGCCATGAATCTGGCCTCAATATTCGGGCGCATCCTTCCGAATTTCTTGTCTGCCATAGTCGGACCTTTCAACATGTTCCTCTGCATGGCGCTAGTTGCCACTACGGCTTCGTTTGCGTACATTGCCGCCACGAGCCTTGCGGGCGTTATTGTGACTAGTGTCGTTTATGGGTTTACTTCTGGTGGAGTTTTTGCGCTGCAGCCGGTTGTTGTGATTGGGCTTTGCCCGGATCCGCGCCTCCGAGGTACCCGAGTTGGAATGGCGTTCTGCTTCCTTGGCTTTGCTGTTCTAGCCAGCAACCCGCTTGCAGGAGCTATCCTCGATTCAGGTGGTTTCACTGGGTCTGGCTCTGGACAGGGATAGTGTTAGGAATAGGGGGAATGGTTATGGCTGCGGCACGTGGACTCAAGCATGGGTGGACCTTGGGTCACAGAGTCTAACCATGGAGGCAATCCGACTGGGCAGACCACCGGCAACTAGGGTGGACGACTATCTGAAAATAACTTTGTCTATTGATTTCTCCGAGCTCACCTTCTGTAAGTAGGGTAGTAGTAACGCATAGGATATGGCTATCGGACCGATAGACATTCAGATAACGTGCTCGTATGAGGTGGCGACGAGCATGGTATAGTTTCATATGGAACCTTAATGTAGTCTACTTGTTTAATGAAAATTCCAATGCTTTCTAGCCACTTCACACTCGCTTCGACGGGACATGTGAGAGCTAACTTCTTTGGGGGTTGATGATATGACCTAATTCAGCTTTGAGAAAATGTAGAACTTTAATTTTATTAGCGCCTCTTCATAGTGTGGCCTGATGAAATGACCAATTTACGGCTTTACAACAGACACCTCCGAGATTTCTAAAGTTACTATCTAGGACCTCATATGAAAGACTAGACAAGATCTTCCGAATCCCAGTCTCCCCGGGAAGCACAGAGCTCACTTTTTCCAGCAAAGTACGTTAATAATATTATCTAAATGCCTAAAACATTATCTAGATACTCTTTCCAGCTGTCGTCCAGACTGACACACCCGACATACATGTCAGGTCGTATGATGACGACATAATTGTCCTTGATACCAACGAAGCCTGCACGGTATACCTTTTCATCCCCATCAGCAGGCGGTCCATGCGATAACGACTCTGCTTGAACATTGAAATATGCTATCGAGTCTTCGTGTTTAATTTTGAGGGCATCATGGGTGCCGATGGCAAGCACGAGATACTTCCCGTAATCGACCAGCGAATATAGGCGCCTCGTAATGTCTTGATTGTCAATGAGATACAAGTCTGGACAAGGCTGGCCCGCCGTAAACAATCCGTGCTGGAATTTTGAACGGCTGGGGAATGTAGCCCCTCATATGAGATTCCCATTCCTAGTTCGTAATGTCAGAGACTTGGTCAGTGCGTCAAGGGAAGTCACTCACCAGTTATATGAGATGAGTTTTTCTCGATGCTCCCGACATACTGGGATCCCTCGTGGACCGTGTCTCGGACCAGTGTGGCAGCAACATTCACAACCTCTTGGGCCACAGATCTCCTCTCGGTATCATAGCTGCGGAGAACTGTGTCTGCTGCACTTGCCTTGATATCTGGATGGCTCAGAACATGCGCTAGTCTCCAGCCCAAGGCAAACGCGTCAGCAATCCCGGTATTCAAACCCTGGCCACCATTCACGGAGTGAACGTGCGCGGCGTCTCCTGCGAGGAAGACCTTGCCGGTTCCTTCTTGGGAAATAAAGGTCGACGCAACCCTTTCCTTGACTAGAGAGAGGTAAGACACGATCAATTCCTTGGCGAGCAAGAAACAGACTTGGAGTGGGATTACGGACCTTCAAAAGTGCTAAACCACTCCGTGGCAACAAAGTCGACTCGATAAGGCATCATATGTTGCTTGATGGAAGCCTTGCACTTTTCCTCGGTGATCTCACCGTCGAGCAAGATGTAAAAACGCGCCATATTACGCTCCCTGGGGATCCAGGACACCCGAGATTGGCCATCAAGCTCAAAGGTGATAATTTCATCACACCTAGGAAAATCGGTATCAAGGAAGACGTCCATGACCGCCCAAGTCATCTCAGGTTTTGTTCCAGTGAACCCAATATTCAGACTTTGACGAATGATGGACTTCGCCCCATCAGCAGCGACGCAGAACTTTCCACGGAAGGTGTTCCCGTGGTCTGTGTATACTTTAACCCCATCCATACCCTCAGATATGTCAGTAACAGACTCGTTGTAGTATACAGAAGTGCCAAGTTGCGAGGACAGCGCTTCTTCGACCGCCGGCTGGCCAATCATAAGGAAATTTTTCTGCCAGACGTGCTTCAAGCTGGTCCACCAGTGGCTCTGGCGTGACTTGAAGGATCCAGCAGCAAAAATGGAACTGGCTACAACCGCATCAGCACAGAACAGCACGACTTGGTGCTTTCTTTATGTTCATAGACCTACTATTGCATGTGATGCCCTGGGCCTGTAGGCGACCAAGGACACCTACAACCTCGAGGTACTGCTGTGTTCGCGCATTCAGCGCATCGGCTCTTCCGAGATGGAGAGGGCCTGGCTTTGCATCTATTGAAGCACATAAGCACAGGTCCATGCTGTGCTAAGTACAGCACATCGCCGTCCCTTGGGACTTACCGATGACGGCCACTGATACGCCCAACCGCTGGCACAGCAGGGCAGTCAGAAGCCCGGCGGGGCCGCCTAAACACGGATTAAAATGAGACGATACGAAAATGCATGGACAAGGAGTCCTCACCCCCTATGACGATCAAATCCACGGATCTTGCCTGAGGCTGAAGGTAATCCATCTTTGCAGGTTGAGCAGTCATTGAAAGAGGATCAATATGATGGTGGCGAAAATATCTACCGGATTCAGTATCGGAGGAGGGCAATAGAGCGGTTATGGGTGGTTTTCGGATGAGCTTTATCCTTGTTTGAGGATGGAACCCAAGATATAGGCGAGGTTTTAGATAGTTCAAGGGCTGTGGGCCCATAACCTTGTCTATACTATGCGAGGGAACGCCGAGGGCTACATTCGTAGGTTGCAACTCCAAGTCGAACGTTGTACAGGGTTCTGCTCGGGCCCGCAAGCCTATATCGTAATCACAAGTCCTGAACTGAAACAGACTCCGAATCGCTGTGGAAGCTGTCTGCAACACCAGACCGGGTCCAAAGAACCAATCCCACCCCCTCTCATCCCATTGAACCAGCCGGCACCAAGGGCCGGTAAATCAGGGACATGAGGTAAGCCAGTTAACCGATAGGAGTATAGGACACGGATAGTCTACTAAGCGGAGTTGTCGGATTGGTCACCATCTTGGGCGATTAGGCTTTCGACCATGCATGACTAGTTACTTCGCCACTGTGCATAGCCCTGAAGCCAATCGGAAGACCAAATATGACTTGTGGATTAATGTTATGAGTGTCTGGCACGGCCCCTTTGCCCGCCGTGTGGTTCCTTCTATCAACTGCCGAACAACTATGCCAATCGGTGATCCAGGGGTCCTTGAATATCCGCGGAGGTCCCGCCGAGGACACAAACATCACCGGCATTAGCTGTCTCTCAGGGTGAAGTTTCCCCGCACGTGGGAATAGTATCACATCTCAATAGTAGCACGTAGGCATATGCTTCGGCAGATTTATCCTTGTAGCCTTACAGCTCGGCCGAGGATGGAAACTCTGTCAGTATTAACTGTCTCCTAGGGTGAACCTATGGTAAAGTCTCCCCGCACTTGGGAATAAAGGTTACAGACTAATAGTAGCACGTGGGCATATGCTTCGGTAGATCTATCCTAGTAGCCTTAAAGCTCGGCCGAGGATGGAAAGTCTGTTAGCATTAACTGTCGCCTAGGATGAAGTCTCCCCGCACTTGGGAATAGATGTTGCAGACCAATAGCAGCACCTAGGCAAATGCTTCGGCAGATCTATTCAATCACCTCATAATTTCGCCAAGGACACGAGGTGGACAGGTTTGTTGCAGAATCACACCACATACCAACGTTGATTGCGTCGCATAGGCGGGGTACCGATGCTAGCACAGAAAGGAATAGGCGGAGTTCGAACCGATAAATGCAAACCGATCAATGATATTCAAAGACATCCGCCACAATGCATAAAGACAGCTCTAGCCCGCTGTTTACAGAAAGCTCTATAAACGCCAAAGACTTCCCTACTATTCCTCGCGATTCACGCCTCTCGTATTAACCAGACATCATCACTCTTGCTTCAACAGCCCATCTAAATCCTCCATCATGCTTGTGGATGACGGATTTGTTCCCGCCGTTACGCAGGCCACTCATGGCTTTGTCAATGTCTCTTTGCCCAAGGGATTCATTGGGGAATCCCATTTCAAAACATCCATCGGAATTATCGAACGCATTTATCGATACCGGATGCAAGGGGGGCCTCAGCAGAAGAACTCGGACGAAGGTCTGCTTCGCAACCTGGCACTCATCTACGGCCACGTGAAGGACAATCAACCGATTAGGATGTGCATTCCTGCCTTCCCTTTTAAATCTCCCAACTCCGAGGTCAAAGTTTTTGGGAAATTGCCAGACAAAGTAGAAGAGTTTGCTTTGGCTCATCTCAATGGCTTGTGTGCTGGCATACAAGACATTTATCCTCCAGGTGCCGAGCTTGTCATCATCTCGGATGGGATTGTTTTACAACGGTATGATCTTACGAGATTTATGCCCAAGAATGTACTTTGACTAACAGGAATCTTCCACTGGCTAGACTTACTTGGCGTCCCAGACTTAGATGTCTGGGCATACGGGGAGGCTCTGAGAGAGATTTCCAAGCGCCATGCATTCAATCACATCAGATTTTCGCGACTTAGCGATCTAGTACCACTTGATCTGCCACAAAAGCTTGACCACGTTTCATACACTGCTAATGCTACCAACTTTCGACGAGCATTGATGAACCAATTCGGCTCGCAAGATTATTCAGTATCCCTCAAGATTGCCGAAGACGAGGATACTCGCTTGACGTACCGCGGTTACCTCAAGTTTCTCCAAACAGACCTGGCAAATGTTTACCCGGTGGGCCCTTCGTATAGCAAGTCGCAGTTCAAGAAGGGCATTGAGGTTATCGCCAAGCAGATGCTCATCCGAGGCCAAGTAGGGGCAACTTCTAATATCTGTTATACTCAGAATCACTAATATGTTTGAATTAATAGGCATTCGCTCGAGCTGTCAAGGAAAAGTTTTCTGACCACATTCGACTTTCAATTCATCCGTCTACAGGACAATCCAAGGTGTCAATCAGCCTGTTGCCGACAGACACATGCTTTACTACTCCTTGGCATTGCGCTGTGGCATTCAGGCTCGATGGCACCATTACGACCCATCATGCCGAGACTTTCAGAAACGACCCTCGATTTGAGCTAGTACATGACAAGGATCATCGACCATCCTATTTCCGTGAGAAGAGCGATCTCCTAAATTGTGCGACTGGTCCAGTGAGCTGCGATCCAACCTATCCATCTGGTCTCATCATCCGCCCAGCTACTGGCAACAAGACGCTGTCCATTCATGATATTAACAGTTCAAAAGTCCGGGCTCTCTCGGAAATCAACAGCCCCGTTGTGCTACGAGGCTTCTCTCAAACTACAGACCGTGGTAATTTCATTATGAAATCCAAGGAACTTGGGGTGCCACTTAGCTGGAAATTCGGCCTGGTTCTGGAAGTGAAAGATAGAGGCGTTGATACTCGCGGTCTCAACAATGTTCTCAGCGCTGAATGGATGCCGTTTCATTACGATGGTCTTTTCAAGACGAAGGAAACTATCACAAAGGAAGGGCACAAAAAGATATTATCTACCCCGCCTCGGTAAGATACAAGCTCCAGACAGTGTCTTCACTTCAGATTATTGTCAGAAAGTTGTGCAGACATTTGCTAAACAGCGCAACAGATTCCAATTCTTCACAGCGGTGACACCTTCTCCAAAGGACACTGGATTCACCCTATTCGCTTCATCAACTGCTGTTTTCAGGAATCTTCCCAGTAGCCTGCCCTTGGAGTTTCTTAAGCAGCAAACGTGGAGCGTCTCTACATCGTCCTTCGAGAACACAAACCTCCGCAATCTCCCTTTGGTAGTCGAACATCCAACAACAGGGGCTCCTTGCTTGCGCTATCACGAACACTGGCCAGAGTCAAAGACAAAGTTTGAGGCTACTCATATCAGTATCGACAATCAACCTCCCGAGACCAGAGGAGCCATTGTTCGTGAGCTAGAGTTGTTGTTGCACGACCGACGAGTTGCGTACTATCATGCGTGGGAAAAGGGCGATCTCCTTGTGAATGATAACATCCTTACCATGCACACTCGCAGCGATTTTACATCAGGTTGCGAAAGAGAGCTCTGGAGGATTCACTTTGACTAAGGATGAGGAAAATAGAGGGGGAGATAGCTTGAATCTCTACTACTTGCGGCTACTTGCGCCTTTGCAGAATGACGGTAAAAAAATTTGAGGCATTGCAGGAACCTCGCCATAAGACAGCAGCAATGCTTGCTGCCTTATATTTTTTTTTTTCTCTTAGCTTTACTCAACATCATCAGATAGTCATAGTCATTGTTATATTTTGGGATCATCGTGAGACGTCTAGATGAGCTTCCAGATTGGGTGCTGAGAATCCGGTCTGGGCTACGGTCTCGGACCCCCAGCCGGTGGGTCCTCCGGTCTCAGACCTCCGGAGGCCGCCCTCAATTTCATCTATAAGACCGATCCCTAGCCTTTCGTTGGATAGGAAATCAAGAGCTTTCATCATCATCATCCTCATCCCATCCACTCAGTGTGACAGTCATGCAGTGTTTACAAATGATAACAGAGACATACATTTAGTACTACACCCGGTATCATAGGAGACAATAGCTTAGCAGTAAGGTTGTTGCACACTGACCTTTGCCTGAAGCTTTAATCCAACCCTTCTGTCTTTAACCTCGACATTTGTGGACAATAACCTTACGGTCTATAGTCACTGCTTTATATAAGAAATGAGTGTGAATTAGTAGGTCCGAAAGCCGAGATAATGACAAGGGGAAGACTCGCGATGCTACATCGGCATGCGACCTCCCGAATTCAGCTGCCGAGGTACCTCCGCACCTCCTCACCCTGTCGTCTTGCCGAGGACAGGATTCAACCTTATTAAGCCTTCGGTATCTACCCTTAAATATTAACTCTACGTCGTCAACTCATTTTCCCAAAAGACTACCACCGACAGATTCTTTTATAATCATAAACCCAACCTTGAATCCTCCCCAGCGAAGCCATTGTAAACTATCCTCTCTCAAAACTCTGCCGGAGCTACAATCTCATCATGTCCTCGGTATTCGACATTAAGGAACACGTAATTGAAGCCTCATACATACGAGAATACGCCCGCGCAACATCTCATTCTCAAGTGGAGAAGCTTTGGCTACACATCAAGCAATACACGCCCAAAGATAACCCCAACCCGGAAAAGGGCGATGTAACCATCATCGGCGGACATGCCAATGGGTTTCCCAAGGTGGGTCTATATCCTCATTTGGTGATGAAGTTGTTCTGAGAAAATTGTGAGTAGGAACTTTATGAGCCTTTGTGGGAGGAATTTTATCGCGAAGCCAGGAGCCGCAACCTGCGCATTCGCAGTATCTGGATAGCGGACACGGCAGGGCAGGGCCAAAGCGGCATCATCAACAAAGACGCCTTGGGCAATGACCGTAAAGTCTTCCTTGTGTGGCCCCATTAACTCCATATTGACTCTTCCACAGCGAGTTGGCTTGACTATGCCCGTGACATCTACCAAATGATAAACACCTTCCGCCCTCGCCCTCCCATCATGGCAATGGGCCACTCCTTCGGCGCAAACGCTCTGACAAATGTTGCCCTCCTCCATCCTCGTCTCCTCACTTCTCTAGTCCTTCTTGAACCCTTCATCTCTCACTTCGCCTCCACACCGGCAACAACAACACGCGGACCATCCGGTTTCAGTATGTCTCGCCGCGAAGTCTGGCCCTCACGTGCCGAGGCCGCTGCATCCTTCAGCCGCAGTGCCTCCTATCAGACTTGGGATCCTCGTGTGCTCGAGCGCTGGGTAGATTATGGGATTAGGGATGTTCCGGGCAAGGACGACGTAACGTTAACTACGACCAAGCCTCAGGAAGTCTTTAACCTCGTTCGTCCAAGCTGGCATGCATACGACCCAAAAGGCAAAGAACTCATCTATCCAGAACTCGTACCAGATCTAGATCCCAGTCTTAACTCCCACTTGTCAACGCACCCTGTCTACTGTCCCGAAGGTACCAGCACTGTCAGACGCCTCCCCAACGTCCGACCTAGCGTCTGCTACGTCTTCGGTGGCAAGAGCAATATCTCCACGTTAGAACTCCAGGACGAGAAGATGACCCTCACAGGCTCTGGTGTCGGTGGAAGCGGCGGTCAGGCAAAAGCCCGTGTTAAGAAAGTCGTCGGTGAGAAAAATAGCCACTTGATTCCCATGGAGGATCCCGCCTTTTGCGCTCGGGTGGCGGCGGATTGGATCAAGGCCGAAGTTGAGAGGTGGTGGGTGGATGAGCGCAATTATGAGGACTGGACGCGAAAGTCAACGGAAGAGAAGACGACGCTTTCAAGTGATTGGGAGAAGTACATCGGGGTGCCAGGAAACCGCAATGGGAAGGATAAGACAAAGGCAAAGATATAGGGTAATCATGCCACGATTGTCCAAGGCGCTTCATTGCCGTTAAAAATTAGTCACGTTTACGCGATGGAGAACCGTGGTTTTTATATTTTATTCGCAAAGACTGTATGCGTATGTTGTGATTACCTCTTTCTCGGACCCTGAAAGGGTAGATCAGAGCAAAAGGCTGACAAAATAACACCATAGACTGTTCGTACCAACAACATAAAGAGCGCAACTCTTAACTCGCTGTCCTGCCTGGCGAAAGTCGTGCCGTAAGCGAGTTACTGAGCGTTACATGTAAATGTAACTATATCAAGTCCAACAATTCCATCGCGGGTTCCACGGTGAATCTCAATCGCAACGGAGCGGAATAGCATCCCCTCCAAAGTTCACGTCGCGGACAGCCAACCCTTCGCCAACGCGACCACAAATGTGCTTAGAGGCACCACATAGAGTCCTTCAACACTCCATGCACCTGCTTGCTACCACTGGCGCTCAACCCCTGTCCAGTCGTCGTCACGCTCAACATCACTCACATCAAAGAACTCGGGGGGGGTGTCACATTCCAGCACTAGTGCAGACAATGTCCACAGAGAGTGCAGATAATGTCAGCATAGTAAGCCAACGGGCAGATATTGACGGCCTCGGTCGCAGTCCGTACAGGGTAGCAGAGTTCATGGGTAAACTTCTCAAGCTCTTCAACCGCCTCATCCTTGTCCTTGGCGCAGATCTCGTCAAGCATGACCATCTGACTCGGACCCGCAGGCCCAAGTTGACAGCGCTAATCTAACCTAACTTTGCATTGACCTTAATACCCCACCTTGATACCCCGGATGTCATGGGTGTCTCCTCGGCGTTCCTACCGGTGCTGGTTGGTGGGCGTCCAGTGAGACTGAGATGGTAAGTGCCGTGCTACCTTGCCGGCCGAGCTCAATAGAATGGACTTCTTCCCCGACCAATAGCAACTGAATCCAGCCATGCCTTATCCGCTTGGCATACCCCGCAAACCCCACGGGGTCTCCCAGATCCGAGGCGGCATCTGCCGAATGCTATCTTACTGTAGACTAGACGCCCCTGACTGAGTCTTGGGGTTCAGCTTAGGTTTGCGGGCCGGGAGCCTCTTTTGGCGCCCCGGAGAGTGATGGAAACCATGCGCCACGCTGACCTCGGTCCCATGATCCCCTTCGCCCAGCCGTTATTTTCTGTTCAACTATGTATTTATATTCGCCAGCCCGGCCAATGCATTTCTTCTACACATCTGGCCCTCATCTTATCACATTGTCCGTAGTCACTCAATTGAACTTCGTACACCTTCAAGACCACCTCCTTGGCCATGGCTCCAGATTCCAAGGCCTCGGCCGATGAATCCAACCAGAATGACATCAGTGTGATGCACGACGAGAACAAAGTGGTTGGAGGCACACACCAAGTCGCAGAAAAGGGCACGCTTGCGACTAATCAGTTAGTGATCGTGCAACTATCTTGACGGCTCCAGGCTTACACATTGATACAGGTATGGCGAGTCACTCATCATTTTTGACAAGGCGGCCGAAACGAGGCTCCGGCGAAAAATTGATCTTTACATCATACCGACAGTGTCGCTCCTCTATCTTTTCTGTTTTATTGACCGAGCAAACATTGGTATGAATACCGCTTGACACGATTTGCTGGCCACGGACTTACTCCAAATAGGCAATGCGCGGATTGCAGGAATGGAGAAGGACCTCAACCTCACGGGATACGACTACAACCAGATCCTCTCCGTCTTCTACATTTCATACATTTTGTTTGAAATCCCTTGCACCGTGCTCTGCAAGTATATAGGTCCGGGATGGTTTATTCCCGCGACTTCCCTCCTCTTCGGCATTTGCTCTGTCGGCACGGCTTTTGTGAAAAGCACGTCCACTGCTTGTGGTGTGCGATTTTTACTCGGCGTTTTCGAGGCTGGCATGTTACCCGGCATCGCATACTACCTTTCCAGATGGTACCGTCGAAGCGAATTAGCATTCCGACTCTCGCTGTATATCGTCATGGCTCCGCTTGCCGGTGCTTTTGGAGGGCTTCTCGCGTCCGGCATCCTGAAGCTTTCCCACTTCGGTACTCTTCATACTTGGCGTATGATCTTCGGCATCGAGGGTGTCATCACGATTGGCCTATCGCTCGTTTCCTTCTTCACCTTGACCGACAACCCGGGAACTGCACGATGGCTATCTCAAGAAGAGAAGGATCTCGCCATTGCCCGCGTTAAATCGGAGCGCATTGCCGCAACTGAAGTCCTGGACAAAATCGATATGCCGAAACTTCTCAAGGGTATCTTCAATCCGGTAACACTCGGTACTTCATTTATTTTCCTTCTGGACAATATTACTGTACAAGGCCTAGCCTTCTTCGCCCCTACTATTGTCAGAACGATATACCCAAACAACTCGACAGTTTCTCAGCAGCTCTATACCGTACCTCCATATGTGGTAGGCGCATTTGTCACCCTTCTAGTACCGTACCTCAGCTCGGTCACAGATCGTCGCACTATCTACTTCATCGCCTCGGCTCCCTTCATGATGGTTGGATATATTATGTTTCTAGCGAGCACCGACGGCCACGTCAGGTACGGCGCCAGTTTTCTCATTGCTATGGGTGCATTCTCTTTCGGCGCCCTGTGCAACGCACATGTTTCCGCCAACGTCGTTTCGGATACTGCACGGTCCGCCGCCATTGGCACGAACGTTATGTTTGGCAATGTTGGCGGCCTGATTGCCACATGGTCTTTTCTGCCAACAGATGGACCAAACTACCACATTGGTAACGGCCTTAACCTTGCCACATCTTCTGTTGTCTTCTTAAGCTCTATTTGCCTCCTAGCCTGGATGAAGTTTGACAACAGGCGGCGTGAGAATAAGAATATCGAGGAAGAACTTGGTGGGTTCACCCAAGGTGCGATTCAAAACCTTGATTGGCAGCATCCTGCTTTCCGGTGGAGGCCATAATTAGTTAGGTTGAATCTGAGAGAGGCCCCGTCTGGTGGGCCACTTCAGAAAGTTTGGCGCGACTTCTTGTCTCTGCAAGCCTGAGTAAGGTTATTTTAGGGACGTTGAAGTCAATTTTCGACCAGAATATGTCACATATTGATATATGGGCATAAAACTTTTGATATACGGGCATGACTCTTACAGTCATGCCTTTTATAATATCTGATTGGATAGGACCCTCTTTTGTTAGTATATCTCGGTTCCGTCGACAGCTGTAATTTGTAGCTCGAGTTTATCTGTCCATAACCATCCCTTAGTGACTGACACGATGCGATCCAGCTCTTCTTTAGATAGTTATCCATTGCCCAGTCTCGATCTCGTGGATGTCAGACAGCCTGATAGGGACTGTTGGAATCTGACCTGTTATATAACTGACGATCTTACGATATCTGGAACAGCTTCCAGGCCGGCTGCTAGGAATCCGGTCTGGACCAGGTCTCAGGGCCCGGCTGCTAGGAATCCGGTCTGGACCAAGTCTCAGGGCTCCGGCAGGTAGGTCTTCCGGCCTCAGACCTCCGGACCTCGGGCCCGGAGGCCCCCGGAGGCCCCCGGAGGCCGACCTCATCCTCATCTATAAGACCGATCCCTAGCCCTTCAATAGATAGAGAAATCAAGCAATTCCATCGTCACTAAAGCTGTCTTATCCAATCCATCCTTTGTCTGATAGTGGACCTGCGCCGTGACTAAGCGCTCAGTAGAATTACCGTTGCCATGGTACTTGGTGATAATCGCAACAGCCCCTTCTTTACGGCCCTTTGATAGAAGCCATCTGGGCGACTCCGGCATCCAGTAGACCAAAGCGAGGACAATCAAGGGGACAAGTGCCTGAAGGAGAGAGGGGATTCGCCAGTTCCAAGTCTCAGTTGGTGACACGTGGCTCGTGCCAAAACAGGTCCAGGCGACTGTAATGGAACCCAAATACCAGGAAGGGGTTGAAGAACAAGACAAGGGTGCCATGGAAACGAGGGTGGGCGAGCTCTGAAAGTAGAGCTGGGCCGGCGCAGATTACGGAAGCGATTCTGAAGCCAAGGATGAAACGAGAGCCCATGTATTGGCCTCGGCCATGAGAGCCGGCCTGAAACGCAGCACCAGCGATGGCGAGAACCTGACCTACTACTAAGTCTCATTTTCGTCCACTTCACGGGCTTTTAGCCTGCCGCAGATAACAAATTTGCGGGGTAAAATAGGTGGGACATACGATTTGCCAGTTATCAACTGAGCGGGGATACTTCCACACAGACATCCAATGAAGTAAATTGCGGTGATAAGACCCAGTTGTGAAGAGTTGGGGTTACCTATCTCTACGGCCGGTTAGTTACATCCACGCATGCATTTACCGTGTTGAGGACCCTTCTTCTATTCCTTGAAACTCTGAAGATTTGCGGTCAGAGTGGCATCAAACCCGGTGCACGCCTGCGTGAGGTAAATCAGGACGAGCTTCCTCACGCCCTCTTCCTGATACTATTGTAAGTCGTCCCCTCGGTTGGTAATAACTGAAGGGCGCTGTCGCCGCTGTCTCTTCACTGCTTCGCTGGGTCCAAACATGTTGGTATCTTGAATGATGAAGGGAGTAGGGATTTTGATTCGACAACTGCTGCGATGCTTCACTTCTTCACTGAAGCGACACTAGATGTCTCGCGGCCAAGGGGTTTAAGTAACTGGCCACACTTGTGTCTCTGTCGGCCAATGGAAGCCATTCACCGCGATTGTGCTATCGCCTCCAGCAGAAAGCATATTGACCAGAGTCCTCTGAGGAGAGGACTGCACTGCGTCCAGGGAATCTTGAACCTCTCTCCTTTCGGACAGCAAGACGGTGAGCTGGTGGTGCATCCAGGAAGTCATGCACTAAATGACGAATTCTTTGACACTCAGACTGATAAGTGAACATGGGCACCCCTAGATCGATATTTCTTCGAGCAGGAACAGCTGGACTGGTTTACACAACGAAGTATCCAACCTCTTAAGGTTTGCGCTGATATCAACGACCCCATCGTGTGGGATAGAATTCCATATACATCCCGAGGCAGTGTAACTAATGCAATTCTGTATACTCTTGGACAAGTACTCAAGTGCACGTAAACCCAGATACTGGGGAAACATCTCGGCAACGATATCCAACGATGTTATCACTGGTCCCAGTCCTATTGAGATTCATGTTCTCAATCGTGATATTCTCACAGCCCCCTGAATCCCGGCTGCAATTCATGTCCACGACATAACTCGAGTTTGCATGCTCCGTCCACTCTCTCAAGGTTATATCCGAGATTTTGAACAAACTGCTCTCGCAATCTGGGTTGCCGCCACTGAATGTTGCGCATTGGGTGATGGCAAATGGCGACTTTTCTACATCGATCAATTCAAAGTCATATAAAGCTATTCAATTTGATCAGCGAGGCGGTAAGAGATGATGGCTGTGGAGCAAACACTCACTGATGTTGCGCAAATCTTAGTGAAGAAATATTAGCTACTTCGCTCCATATTGTTCCTTGTGCAGGACACAACTTACTTCCGAGGCCACCTCCTCCGCCATTGGGAGGGTAATTCACCTGATCCCCAGTCCAAGTCTTAACATAGGAGGCATATCGTGTTCCATCAAACTTAATTTGGCAGGTTGTGATATTTTCAACAAGCTCTGTCTCGCCGATATACTGGCCGAGACTTCCAAAGGCGAGACCAAGTGAGTTGTCGAAAGTCGAATCCTCCACTAGAATATTGTTCGAGTTACCTTTGATCGCGATTGCATCATCCCCATTGCGAATATACATGTTCCGGAAGGTGATGTTGTCCGAATAGAGTGTATCGACTCCATCCGTATTGAGAGCTGGCTGACTGTTGTGTGAGGTGCTGTTGATGTAAATGTTATTCAAGAGGACATCCTTAGACCACATGATGACCACCGTCCACATTTGGCTTTGAACCATGCGGAGTCCTTCTAACACAATGTTGTCTGATTCCTAGATCGCCATCCTATGAGGACGACCGGGGTAATTTGACTGGCCACGTACCAGGTCATACCTGATGAAAGAAAGAAATGAAGTTGTCAGCTAGCATCCTACACGAGACATTTTGGAACATGATGGGTAAAAGGTTGCTTTACCAAACCTGGCCATTGCCGTCAAGTGTACCATAACCAAAGCCGATCACAGTAACGTTAGTGCCGCCCAGGAACCATGCTGCACTGCCATTTTGGAACCCAGTTTCCTGTTTATTCTCCAGCCAGTACTCGGTGTTGTTACTCCACTAATCAATCCAGAATGGTCAGAGAGTACGCACTTTCGCAGCAACAAGAGTGGCCGTACCAAAAGCGTGCCATGAATCTCAATCTGGGTTTTCACCAGGCCAGTAGTTCTCTCATGTATTGATCAATATGATCCGTTTTGTTCTGGAAAACAATGTGTCCGTGTTGCTTGCAGGTTTTGAAGGCTTCTATTATCGCTGGCGTGTCATCGGTGCCGTCCTCGTGAGCAGGAATTATGCACCATCTGCGCTTTTCTAGATTTGGATGGGAAGAGACAAGACTGAAAAGGGAAAGGGAGAGAAGTAGAACCCGAAGGAGGGATCTAGCGCTTGAAATCACCATCTTGGCGTCTTCGGAAAGTAAGAATATTCACTGCTCAGTACACAGCGCCAACGCTTAATGGTTTGATCTTTACTATTCCTCTCAGGTATCATCGGCTTTTTATATAAACGGAAAAGAGCCTCGGGCTTTGTGTTTCGGGGGCGGAAGAATGGTCTTCGTAGGACTATCAGTAATTCGGGGCAATCTTAAGCAAAGTTTAAGTTTTAGCAAAAACTAAAAGATGCGGTCTACCACAGTAGGTCAGGGAATGGTAAAACTGTATGATCGGTGGAATATTAAACAACTGAATACTACGTCAATTTAGCCAGGAAATCCTTTAGATCATCTAACTTTATCCGTATTGGGACAATGCGTTTTGGGGCCAACCTACCCCTCACAGTAAACATTACCGTCGCGAATATCCACCAATGGTTGCACAGGATACGACTCTACCTCGTTACCGTATATGACGAGCTGAGCGGGGGCACACATAACAGTGGACAGGACACTTATTTTCTCAATAGCCACTGCTCACTCTTTTCTTTTCCAGTCCTTTTTTTTCCTTTTTGGAGATACCTTGATTGTCTATTGTGGCGGTAACGCTCATTATGTGACGGAACTATCTAGTGTACATCAACCCCAACTGCAAGAGTACCGCCGTTTCTTTTGAGGCATTTTGGCCAAACTGGACTGGTAATGGCCATATGGATTGTACAGGAGAGTGCTCCGATACGGCTTCATTGATAGTCAAAATCTTCATTAAATAAGGTATCCAGGAAAATAAGCTTAATCACACCTTGTGCATGCATATACCACTGGGGCTGAGATAAATAAACATTCAGTCAACAGTATACCGAACGAGAAGAAATGATCATATACTACAGCGGTAGGCATGATCGGGTATATTTCTACCGAAGCACTGCCTGCTTGACCTTGTTATCCTTGATTCAGCCGAATTGGGTCTTCGGCAGCCGAGTTTTCAACGGACCTACGCCCGGCACCTAATATGAATGTATCATGTTTGAAAATGAAGCTATTGCGATCTCCGGAGGAACCCAGTCGGAGGAAAGGACGAAATGCCATATAGGCAATTTGGTTGTGCTTCGTTTGTTATTCGTCCAATTTGGTTCCGAGATTTTGCATTTCTCCTCCAATTGAAGAACTTTAAAGAAAGTCGTCCGATCCTGGGTTGATGCTGTCTGTGGTGGGTGTGAAAGTTTTCAGCCAAAGGTACGCCTCCCCATACAATACGGATTCTCACCAAAGAAGAGTGGAATATATTTTAAGTAAATTGTAAAAGGCCATGTGGATATATGATGAACCCTGTCTAGTTGAGTCTCTTCCATGGAGCTCAGCACAACGCATTGGCCTGCATCCTGAAAATTGGTGTGCTCAGTTGTACTAGCCTTTATCCAAACTCGCGAAGGACTAACTCGATACGCTCCTCAGATGTATCGAAGAGCTGGTTTGAGCTCTTCATGCTTTCGGCCGTAAGCGTGGCGTCTCTCCACTCTCTCTTCCACTCCTCAACAGCCTGTTTGGCCTCAGCTTTCTGCGGCTGCACATTACAGGCGACCATGTAGAATGGCGACTTTCTAGCATGGGCTGTAGTAGGCTTGAAGAGCTGTATATCCGAGAACCCACTGAACACATGCATGAAGTAGACCGAGCGCCATGCGTCAGCCCGGTGCAAGACCAAAACTAGTGTCGCGCCCTGTCGGATTCGTTGTAGAGCAAGTACCAGCTGGCTGGTTTCCAATCTTATTGTCTCGCAGCTTTGGCGGTACTCGGCACGTTCGTAATTACGAACCACAGCGCCTCCACAGAAACAACGTCGAATTCTTCATCCATAAATGGGCGTTCAGGCGAAAATCGGCCGACGTCAGGGTGCGCAGCAGAGATCTTAGTGTTGATGTCGACCCCCATCTCGGCTGCTAGCATTGTGATGTCAAGAAATTGGATAGTGAGGCGCTTGTTCTTCTTCCAGTTCGGCACGCGAACCTCGTGTCCACCCATACTCGCAGGAAGGCTGACGCCACAGACATGACCGGTCGGGACGTAGCGTAGAGCTGTTGTCGTGAAACCTCCAGGTGCCATGCAGACATCGAGAATGGCCACATTTCTGCTTGAGTGGTGGTGAGAGGACATAATTCTGGTCGTAGTATTGAGATCTTGCCCAATTTTGCAGGTCATGTTGTAGAATTGGGTCTTTCTAGCCTCATCGGGGTGATCTGCATGTCGACGCTCGTTTTCGAAATGTTCGGTAGCATTTTGTTCTGCCAGCCCTGCATAAACCCAGCCATTTAGCAACACAACCAGGACCCTGAAGCTCATATAATTTCTCTCTAGGAATGATGGGACTGCGGGTACCTCTCTTCTTAATGCGACGAGCCTTCGGCACTCCTCAATGCGCTCAGCTAGGTACGCCGAGACTAATTCGTTTGGAGACCTAGCAGGGGTAACTTGTTCGGTTTGGTTGAAGGCCATTTCGTCTAGCTCTTCTCTCTCGAAATGAAAAGCTTCCTGGGTTCGAAAGTTGAGATGAGAGGCAAACGATGAAGTAGGATGGATAAAGGTTGCACAGGTAAGAATGAACATACCCACGACGAGCGGGGCATTGAATAAGAGAAGCTCACCCAATTTCTTTGTTTCGTAGGGCATCTAATGAAATCTGTACTTCGGTTTCTAATTGACACGCCACGTAACGTGGCTGAGGGTTATTGGATATAGTCCCAAGCCTCGCCAGTCTGAGTGGCATTGTTGATGCGGGAGGCCGACCACCAACAACACACTGTGTGGGATGACTTCGAAGAGGGCCAATTAAAAATCCAGTCTACAACACCCAATCGTGGCCCAAATGACCTTCAAATTCATGTGCCGATTTCGACTCTTGGAAGGCAGGGTGATCGCTTGACCGAATACCATCATGCTGTAGGTTGCTGCCCTTTATTGGTATAATCACTTCGATTTACGGTAGTGACTGTAGATTACTTCAAAGTAAAATTATAATAGATGTTGGGAATTACATCTTTACTCTATATTAGTTCTTGATGCCGGCGTGAAATATTATACCTGTATTCGCCTCCGTCCTTCTTATAACCGTAGCAAACTCTACTCTTACTATCTTGATTACTCTTTAAAAGCTTCCCGGATTTGCATATTACAGGCTTATTACTTCAGATGCTTCCACTAGACTGGAGTCTTTTCAGGCGTTCGTCTTTCTTAAACTCTTCCTGTCTACAGTCCTGCCTTTATCGGCGCTGCCGACTATGCGGTAGTTATGCATTCCTTCCAAGAACGGCAATTACTGAGAGATGAACCTACCACACTAGCTGCGATACCAGAATTAAATGTGTGAGGCACGTTACCATTACTTACTCTAGCCAACAGGATCATTGGGCCCAACTCTTAAATTGGGACCACATTAATCCATATTTACAAACAGTGAGTCAAGCTATCAGGTCGCCTAGAAATAGCTTATATATAGGTATTATACTTGGTAATAACTATATTTTAGTCACTATACTTACTAATAACCATATTTAATTTAAAAATTTAAATAGAAAGATATTTAAGTTTTAAAGTAAATTTAAATAATAAATCCTGAGTAATACAGACTGCACATTTAATAATAGTAAAAAAATAGTTCTTAAATAACTAAGTGTTATTAATATCTAAGAAGCTAGGTTGTCTAGTGTTACTAGGTCGTGACCACTGCATTCTATGAAATTATAAATGTGCACTGTGTCGTTGATTCCGGCTCCTTTTTTATGTTACCTTTACTCGCGTCGTGATATATGTGAGGGGGATGGTGACTTGTTGCGGAAGATAGCCCTGCACCACATCAAGAGGAGATGGTTCAAGACGTACAATCCGACAGCTAGTCCTACGCCTCCCATGGTGAACCAGACCCATGGGTGGTCTCCTATCCACATGAGGGTCTGGGCGTCGCCCTGGTGCCAGGTGCAGCTTTCGAGGTCGGTGATGTAGGACGACAATTCGGTTTGGTTGATGATTGCGATTGTCGGCGAGTGGAGGGAGGGTTGCTCGAGGAGGTAGCCCTCAACAACCAGGGTCAGGAAGAATGGCCCAGTGGTGGTCATGATAGCGACGTAGGGGAGGAATTTACCCCACACTCGAGTAATAGCATAGAAGGAGGGGAGTTTGGCGATGGTGGCTGCGAAGACGGGGTGTCGTGCGGAGGAGATCATGAAGTCGTTAGTGACGCCAGTGGGGAGGGTGTTTTTGAAGATGGCGTGGTGCTTGACGGAGTGGGATTCGACCTGGTGGAGGGGAAATGTTTTATTACACAATGTGTCCATGTCGAGGTAGATGCCGCCGTAGTGGTGGAGGACGAAGTAGCGGATCGCGTCTGCCCGCTGGATGGGCATTGGGTAGGCGTCCCAGGTCTCGAGGAACCAGGGATACTCGTCAGAGATGAAGTCGCGAGCCAACTTGTCAGTCCAGAGCTGGAGAGGTTAGCGGGGATCTTGAACAATTGCACGGCGACTGGACTACCTTGTACTCAAAATCCGAGTAGGCGTCCATGCAGCTCTTTTGCGACTCGACCCACATGTCGGGGATTTCGTTGGTGGCGGTAGTCTGATGCAAGATGCGCGGGATCTTAGGCTGCCAAGACTCCGGGGTATTATCGTGCTGCTGCAAGAGATGGACTGTGGGTCCAAACATTTCTTCATTCCTGCGAAGGAGGGTGATGAGCGGTTGGAAGCCGCGTAGGAGCAGGCCAAACACGGTCAAGTCGATGGCCAGGAGGATAAGAACGACTCTCCTGAGTCTGGGGAAGCGTAGGTGCTTGTTCTGCAGCTGTCGCCACCGGGACGTGATGTCCCATTCTAGGCGCTCTTCATCGTAGGGAACCTTTTTGTAGGTCGCAGTTGTTGTTCTCGTGGCCAGCCGGCCGATGAATTTCCAAATTGTCGACATCACGGCTTATGGAAGAGGGTTAGGGGAAGTTGTGAAGGACCGACGACGAGCATACACCGTTGGAGGCTGATTTTTTGCGCTGTTGAGATCTGATTTTATTGCGCACTCACGCAGGCAAGGCAGCCACATTTGATGTACGGATACTCTAACTTAGATCCCTACTTACTTCGTATTCATCTCGGGATTTCGGCTAGCAGGGACCCCACATCGTGCCTTTTATCAGTACAACACTGCAAAGGCTATTGCAGACGCGCGTCGAATTTCCCCATTGGCAATAGGACAATCCCCTTACGAACCTTCGTGGCTCTCTTCATTGGGTTTAAAGGCCCTGAGATGCTGGTGGCTATGCTGCTGGCTAAGATCCATACGGTTGGACCATCGTTCCAGAAGAGAATGCTGACGCGGCTGCTGCGCCCCGTCCCATCTCCATGTTCCTGTCACGCCACGACTCTTATTGGTGGTTTCATAATTGCGGCTGATTATTCGCTAACTTCTCTTCTGTCGACGTGTCGTCTCTTTATTCCCGTGTTCCCTGTTTTTCGTCTTTTTTTTTTCTAAACCAATCCACCAGTACATCACGTTATCTCCGAAATTACCATCATTGAAAATTGACACAACAACGCCAGCACCACCACAAACCCCAACTCTTTGCCAGAGATGGCTGATCGCACGCACTATTTTGGCGACCTCGAATCCGAGGCAGGATTCAGCGACAGCCATCGTCTACTCCGCAGCCCCCATAGAAAGCAAATGGACGCGGCAGAGCCGTTCGAGTTCGAGGAGTTTAGAGAGTTCCAAGAGCCATTGCCATGGCGTCGCCGATCCAGACCTGGTCATCTAGTTGCATGGGTATTATGTCGTGCAAAAAAGTCGCAATTTCGAACCAAGCTACGGAATCGGATTTGTTTCCTGATCGTATTCTATCTATGCCTCGTGTAAGTTCTTCTCGGATTACTTGGCGGTCCTCCTGTGCATTTTGACAGTGGCTCCAATATATAGTGGCCTGGTGGACGTTCTTGCCAGCATTTCGCAAAATTACTTTCCAGATGATAGGGACTTGATCCTTCATCAGTGGCTTTCCACACCCGCCGCGACAATTGGCGTTGGACATTGGATTTTCGACGCAACACGACATGTGTATCCTGTGCGCTGCCATTCGCATAACGACTACTGGAGAACCGTGCCGCTGATTGACGCCATTAATGCCGGCTGTCCGAGCGTGGAAGCCGATGTATGGTACCAAGATGATGACCTGTACGTGGGACATCGTGAGTTCGAGCTGCGCGCAAACCGCACTCTTCGGAGCTTGTACATCGATCCGCTCATTGATATCATCGAGCGCCAGAATAACTTGCCCCCGTGCGATCCCGGAAAGCCTTGCGGCTCGCGTTGGTCGACTGACGAGAGCTTTGCTGGAGTCTTCAGTGCCGAACCGGACCAGTCGCTGGTTCTGGTCATCGACTTCAAAACTCCGGGTGAGCCGCTGTGGCGAGAGCTTCAGACGCAACTCAAGCCGCTGCGGGACCGGAATATGCTCACCTACTTCAATGGTACTGCCATCATTCCTGGCCCCGTTGTTGTTATCGGGACAGGCAACGCTCCATTCGACAATCTGACTGCAAGCAACACCTACCGCGACGTCTTTTTCGACGCGCCGTTGGAGCAGCTGGCCGACATGTCCGCCAAATGGCCAAATCCGAATCGAGCTGAGGATGGAGCTCGCGCGACAGATGTCAAAAGCATTGACGGAGCGCCACAACGTAGCGATTCCGGAACCCAGTCGGACCATGCCATCGACACGGAGACATTGCACGGCTACAACTCGTCCAATAGCTACTACGCCTCCGCCAGTTTCAAACATGCGGTTGGACATGTATTTGGATCGCGACTGACGCAGGAGCAGCTGCAGCTTATCCGGGCCCAGGTCCGAGGCGCCCATCGGCTGGGTCTGAAGGCCAGGTATTGGGGCGTGCCTGCGTGGCCGATTGGGCTGCGAAATCACATTTGGCATATTTTGATTAGAGAGGGTGTAGATGTGCTCAGCGTGGACGACCTGCGGCAGGCAACCACTTGGGACTGGAGGAGGAAGAAGGGGCTGTTGTTTTAATTTGCTGCAAATCCGTGTAATAAAGAAGCCATGTTTCTCTTGATCTATCTGCTGGCACGTCTCGTGAACCAGTCCAATTCCTGCATTCGAGTAGGATGTGCCGCACCGTTTTGCTCCCGTGGCCGCATTGGCATTCGTCGGTTTCGGCTTTGTTAATGACATGGAGGTACGCGCGCAGCCCGATATGTTGAATATTTAGATTGATGGTAAGTTAGTGCTGTTATTATCCAGCCTTAGGCCGGCTGTCTCAAGCTGCTTTCTACTTAAGCTTCTATTTTACTCATTGTATAATATTTTTCTTTTTTTTTCTTTTTTTATAATTATATTGAAATTCAATAAACATTGTAACGGAAATTCCACCAAGCACTTAGTCACGGCGCAGGTTGACGAGATCGAGACTGCAGTTGAGAGACCCCGAGAGGCCATCACTTGGAAGGTCCTTTTCTCCAACAACACCAACGTACACTGGCTGTTCATAGTTATTTCTGTGACCCTCGTGACGCTATGGTGTGGGCAAAATATCATCACATATTACAGCAGTATTCTTAACAGCGTTGGAATAGCAGAGACCTCGACCCAGTAAGTCTACAATACTACAATGAAGCCCATTTGGTGGATTTCCTATCAGATTCCACAGAATATTACCCATTTCAACTTCTTTTCGGCGGAACCGGAATCAATGGTGGCCTGAACATTGCCAATTTTCTTCCCTCGCTTGTCGGCGCCCTGTTGGCGGATCGCCTCGGTCGCCGCAAGCTGTAGATGACATCCCATATTGAAATGATCACTATTTTCGATCTTTTCATTGCCCTTTCCGCTGTTTGGGCGCAAACTTCCAGATCTAACGAAGGCTACGGTGTTATTGTCTGCCTCTTCCTCTTTGACATTATCTATAACATCGCCTGCAACCCGCTTTTCTACTCATACACCACTGAGATCATGCCATTTTATATGCGCTCTCGCGGTCCAGCGGTCAAAAACTTCGCGGCACGGAAAAATTCGCCTCGATTGTTTCTTGCTATCGAGGTCAAGGCCGAGAACTAGACCAGCTCCAACGTTGCCGCACAAGACCGACCACTGCACCAAGTAATATGTTCGATACCTGGATCCATACGGTGTCCGTAGCTTCCTGGTTGTTACATGCCTTCAGACCGGAATAAGAACGCCGCCAGTACCGCGGCAGGAAGAGCTACAATCAACGACCCCAACGAAGTGCCTCCTTGGATGTCCTTATTCGAAGCAGACCAGAGTACACACGCCAATATACTAGCCGCCATGGCGGTCATGAATATCCAGAAAATAGCTATCCGATTCGGCCCTTCGATGATGTGAACGCCGTATCCGTAACAAGCCTCGTCGCCGTCAATGACTCGATTGTCCAGCCGCACGGGGAGGCGAGGAAGCCAATCGTGACGTGTCGCGTTCAACTCCCCCTCACCATGTTCTAGGTAGTGAATGAATATCTCTGGCGGCATGGGAGGAAGTGGTTGAAGCGGCTTGGGGACGTATTCGTAGTCGCTCATTGTGTGTGGCGGGATGCTCTCGGGCCTGTTGCAGATTGACACATAGCCATTTTTTCGATTCCATAGGGTGAACTAACAGGGGTGTCAGAATCTTAGCATTTTGCTACATTTGGTGCCCTAGTGGTTCTTTGGACCAGAGATGACTGACTTGAACGAACTCTAAGCCGACTGGCTGGATAAGAATTGAGAGCGGAGACCACGGGTGACAATATATGCTTGCTTCATCTTAAGAAACGCGACTGTGTCAGACTTGATGTCCGTCAAGTCAACCTGTGCGAGAGTCTTGTAAATTCCGCCTGTGTTGACACAGAGAGCAAGAAATTTCGACTTAGTTCCTGGAGACTGGATAACCACGCTAGCAGCCCCCGAAGAAGACACGGTTGTGGTAGGACTTGGGACTGGGGTACCCTGAAATGATGGACTGCCCAAGGTGCTAGAACTGGTGTCACTGTCGCTGCCGTTGCTGGAACTCTGCGTGTCATGCCGCCCACCGCCAACCGGCATCGTTTTTCCGCCTTCTCCAGGCGTATGAGTGTTTTGGGATCTGTGGCTATTCAATTCGCTCTGGACAGTACCCGATTGGATTGGATTCTTCAGGGAGCGGACGAGGCTCTCGAATTGCTCCATATCTTGAACACGGAAATCCGCGTACAACTTAACGCCACAGTCCTAATAATAAGCGTTAGTTTTATGATTCGTAGTTTACGAGACTGAAACTATTCCGAGGCCTAGGAAACTCGAGTGTGATGCTGCGCGTCCACGCATAGAGACGGCAATTATACTTACGCATATCCACTCAACACGGCGGTACCCATCTCTCAGTCTTGGCCTCGTCACCTTCGCCAACAATGAAAGCCTTGAGAACATTCTTTTCGTTGAGTCGATAAACCTCTGGCCAAAGCTCCTCTTCGGTTCGGGCAGGTGTTCCGAGAGGGCAGCATTTTCTGTAGCCTCGAAGGTCTGCGACTCCTCGGCCGAGTAATTAACCGGATCAAGTGTGCCAGCAGGTGAATGAGAGCGTTTTCTTGGCGCCGCCTTTTCTACTTTTCGATTGATGACGATTGCTGGCGGCGAGTGAAGAAAGTTGCGCATCTTTCGTTTGTATGACTCGAATGGTAGGCCGACCGTCAAAAGCTCAGCGACAGTTTCTAGCTTCGAAAACGTCCCTCGCCTCGTTTGCCTAGAAACGTCATCCCCCTCGGCAAAGTGTGATGCTTCTACATTAGCATCGTCTATGGCGTCTTCCACGTCGGTGTCGTGTTCGTCTAGGACACAGTAAAGTAGGAGCATACTGTCCTTTTCCTGCTCGCCCATCATCTTGTTCTTTTTTAGACTCTTTACCCCCAGGAGAGCGACGACATCATAGATGTTTGATGACATCCGGATTAGCTCACTCGAGGGTAGTAGAATTCCCAAGGCCGCCTTTTGCTCCGATGTCTTCACTTCAGACTCTAGATCGAGGAAGTAGCTTTTCATCAATCGCGTATGGCTACACACAAACCGCCGTTCGTCCATATGCCGGACAGCATCCTGATATAGCTTGAGCAATTCCTCATCCTTGAGAAACTCTTGTGCTAAAGAATCGGCAACAGCCTCTCTAGGCCTTATTGGTATCGACTCCGGTTGACCAATTGATCTCATGCCATCAGTGACTGACGGATCAGACTCATCAGTGTCGCGCTCGTGTGGCTGCTGGAGGCCGTGGTGGGTGTATGAGTCCACACCACCCTTGAGTGATATCGAACCAGGGTTATCTCTTTGATATGAAAGAGTAATCTCTGCATCGATCACAGAGGATGCGGATGTTGCCCCAATGGAGTGTTTCTCTGACCAGCACGCTTCGGAGTCATCATCACTGGAGGAGTCCGCACCCGGCTCGCCGTCTTCTCCTAGTTGCATCCTGGAACCTGCAAAAGCACCAAAACTCCTTTCAAATACCGGATTCGCTCCTCTATGTGCCCGGGTAGTGGCTACCAGTTCGAGGTTGGGCTCCAACTTGATTTGGTGGATGTTGTGCTTCGCACCTAAGACAAATAGCCTTGCGTCTGGGCTATAGATGGCAAGTCCTTTAATAATTTCGGGCATGCGAAGCCTCTTGAATTCCACATGTATTGTTCTTACATCCCACAATGCTAGAGGTACCTTCCTGTCAACCGAAGTTACTTAAGATAGGCCCCTTAAGAGTTAAAGAGCAGTAAAGTGTGTCGGGTTTGACCTACGGATTGAAGAATTGGACTATCCGGCCATTTTTTGACCATTCCATCCTGTTGGCACCCCGGGTAGTTTCAGCTAGAGGCTTGAGTCTCCGCGTGAGCTTGGGTGGAACAGCAACAGAGGTCCCCCCGACCATTCTGCACAGCCAGGACATCAAAGGACCGATGCCATGACAAACCGACTATTGGAGAGTCACCAGTTGGCACGGTGAGTTGGTTTAGAATTGTAAACCGAGGAGCCAGGCGGGCGATGAGAATGGTTCCATCGCGGTAGCTTTCATGTGACGGGTCAGTATAAGTGCATTTCGTGTTGGTCATTGGCTCACCCAATTGCAAACTTGTCACCGTTTGATGCAGAGGATAGTGCTGAAATTGACTTGTCAATAGACTTGATCGAGACCTGCTCTGCGCTGGATAGCTCAAAGAGAGTGATCATGCCCGTGGTGAACCCTAAGCATCCCAAATGTAAGCAAGGATCATCTACCTGTCTGGCCGAGTATGAGGGCAATCTACCGAATGCTATTTTCCCGTTGTTCATCCATGCTGCCGCAGTCAGTGTCTCACGAGAAGCAAATCGGGCCACCTCGCTGCCAGTCAACATGTCCCAGAACACTCCGACCTCTAATTCATCGTAGCTGAATATAGTCTCGCCCGCGGAATACCACTTGTGAGCGTCAGCAACGAGCAAATCAATCTTGGCTAAATGCCCGGCGAAGACTCTATCAGCTTCAAGGGGTTGTTGTTGTTGTTGTTGTTGTTTTATTACCGTCGTGAAGATTGCCTAAAGCTATCCACAGAATCCCCAAGGGGGCAAGACGACGTACTAGGCTGGTATCAACAGCTAAAGAAACCTAAAGTACAGTAACCCGGGGCTGGAGCTATAGACACTACTGGCCTATAGCTCGGGCCTGCAGTTATAGATCTAGATCTAGACCTAGACTTAGATTTAGACTGTAATTCTTCTTCCTCCTCTAACTAGCAATTAAAAAGCCCTATTTAACCTATTATTTTAAGCCTAATATTTATTAGCAGATTGTCAGAGTGGGTATTAGTATATCTATATTTATTAACCAGCTTGAAATTCTTTAGTATTTCTATTCCTACCTGCCGGTATTTAAAACCTCTAGAAATCGAGATCTATATAATAGAAATAACTGCAGATAGAAAAACCTCGTGGGAGTGTCGAGGGAAAAACCACTGCAGCCAGCATCTATTGATCAGAGCTATCAGCTAGAACCCTAATGCCTATAGTTAGCCCGATTCTGTAGCTTCCTATAGACCTGGATTAACAGCCGAGATCTAAAGATTAAGGCATCTAAGAGCCAGAGGTCGTAGTAGCCTAAGCCCGGAGGCAGAGGCAGGTGCTAAAACGCAGTGGCCTTATACACCTAAGTGCCGAGACGCAGAGGTCAGGGCAGCTTAGGCCCGGAGGCCTAAGCAGGTGCCGAGGCCCAGAGGCCAAGGCAGCTCAGGCCCGGAGGCCTAAGCAGGTACTAAGATGCAGTAGCCTTATATACCTAAGTGCCGAGTCGTAGAGATCAGGGCAAAGGTCGACGCCCACCTAGATTGAAGCTGGTGTTGTGATTGCTCCTGGCGGCTGTAATAGCTATACTTGCTGCGAGGTCTGAACCAGCATTACAGCATGTATAGGAGCTACAGCGGTATCGTTTGGCCCCCGCAAGCCGTGCTGTGACCCTGCTGCTATCTTAGCTGCCCAGCTGGTTAGGGCAGCAGGCCTCGATCATGGCCGGAGCCCTTGGGCTGTGGCCGTGGCTGCTGCGTAAAGGAAGTCAACCCTCTCAATCCTTTCTTTATTGCAGTGTTAGTGCCCGATGGGCACTAGCTGCTGCAGCAGCCAAATTTGGTGGGCCTGGAAAATTTTCCACGCTAGTGCTAACAGCCGCTAGTCAGGAAAATTTTTTACAGGAGAGAGTTGATTAGCTTCAAGGGGGTTGTGATGACAGCATATGATCAAGTTGTTCTGTGCATATGCGAAAATTGAGGCTGTGGCAGTGCAGGGTTGGAGGTCATTCGGCAGGCGGGCCGTCCGCCGTAAGGTGGCCCTCAATGTCGAGGTCATTGTTTGCGGGAGAATAAAAATTAAAAAAAGCCCTCGCTCTCTTTACTGGGCTGCGACTGACTAAATAGGTCCATTAGCTGCTGGAGCGGCTGCAGTCTCGGTTTGTTTGGACCTAGCTACTCAGCCCCGAGTCAGCCATCGTCTTCCAGCTGCAGGGGTTGCACTATCTACAGGGGGAGTCTGCAGGCTCTAAGTGGTCAGTATGTTATGAGGCATGGCGGTGTGATAGACCTACATGCCAAGCGTCGTGTTTGTTTAGCCACAAAGCCTGGGGAGGCACTTGGAGAGGCACAAGGCGCAAGCTTCTCGCAGTTAGCCGTGTGGCCCGACAACAAGCAACACCAAAGTCGTTGATGAGATGTACCCTGTTCTTGTTCTCCTTTGCCTACAGTGTTTCGCTAGCACCTCTAGCCCGGTATGGGCACCGCATCACCAAACCTGCGACTCCATGACAAACTGTAGCAACGCTAGGAGCGGCATCAATCCCGTGCTTGGCGCCTCGCGACCCGGGATCTTTGCCTTTTGCGCTGCCTTGGCCTTGGTCCCTCAAGGTCTGCCAAACTTTGCCGGCTTCATGGCCCGGCTGTCGACGACACGCAGATACACGAGCCTGAATGAGTTGAATGATCAGTTGAGCCCTCGAAAGTAGTTGGGGAGGATATGCAATATCTATCTGCTCTGCACTCGAAGGGGGGGACGGGAAGTCTGATTTGAAGAAGCTTCGGCAATAATATGCAGCAACAAGGTCTGGGGTATCTGATATATATGTGAACATTCTCAAGAATTGGCATTATAATGTCGCTGAAAAGATCATAAAATCATCGTCGCAAATTTACCAGATCACGATCTCAAAGGAACTGGGCGTGTTCAACCCAACTGTGTTTATCAGCTGCGACGAAGATACCCAGTGAGCTAAGTTTCCAATTACGTTGGAAGTCTTATTAACAATTCCAGGTATTCAAAAGTCTGCGAGGAAATGGATACCGGGTAGTTAGTCAAGTACGACCTACAAAAGGAAATAGATGCTGCCGTCACAAAGCTAGCGGGTTTCGCCTTGGACTGATAGGATAGTAAAAGTCTCAAATAACTGCTTGGTGTTTTAAGCAGTGTGTGACACTGCTAGGGAGTCAATGGATCATACATCAATGAGTAATTAATATTTAGGATGTGATAGCGTTGACTGGCACACGTGGGTCGGAACCCCTACGTAGCTGGCTAGACTGCTCGATCGAGTAGGAGCTCAGATTTACCCTTGAACTTAGTTCTAACAAACCTATAATGTATTACTGAGTGTCATGCTTTCACGAACGTCTGGCGGTTTATCTGAAATGACAATTTCTTCTATAATCTATCTACTCTAAAATTCGGACCTGCCTCTATTTCTGCCTGTAGTTGTGTCTATACTCGCGCGCATCTCCTTCAATCCCCAATCTACTTTTGCTCGATCTCATTTCGGACATGACCAGATGTCTTCTCAATGGAAACTAGTTACCCTTGGCCCTGATCTTCTTGCTCTTGCTGGTTGCTTCAGCGAACTTGGTAGAATCAACGCTGACGGTAGGCAGCCATCCCTGAGGGTTCACAGAGTCTCCAGTAACCGCAATAGCATCTGCAGTAGTGTTGACACCAATGGTAATCTGGATTCTGTTAGCATCCCTTCGCTTCGGACAGATAAATATGGTGCTTACATAACCGACGAGACCATCCTCGAGGCTATCTCCCAGCTGGCTGACGCTGATAACGGCACTGTAACCATCCGAGCTTGCTGACGAATACAACTTGTCCTCGGCGTTGGTGGTGCGGTTCAAGGTGGCAAGGTGCTCGACATAGGGGCTAAGAGCGTAGACGCTATTGAGCAAATCCTCGTCAAAGAAAAGCTGACCGACGTGCTGAACCTTGCTTGCCGAATAAGACGTTCCATTGGTGATGTTTGTCTGAGCCGTAACGTGAATATGAGTCGTGCGAGTTACGTAGTAGCCTGGGAATTTGGTAAGGAATTCAATCATGCCTTCGGAATCGGTGATCTGAATTCCTCGAAGGAAAGTCTCATCGTCAGTCGTTCCGTCGGTCCTCTTGCTCCATCCATCCAAGAGCTCCGAGGTATCCGGGTCGATACCAGTGAAAGATGAATACGATCCAGTGGCGTTACAGTTCCAGATAGTCAGAGCAGTGCCTTCAAGAGGATCGCAGGTTTCGACATCAATGACACCAATGTCGAAGTAGAAATCGATACCCTTCTGAGACTCTCGCAGGTCGGTGCGAACAATCTCACCATCGACACTAATAAAAATTAGATTCCTTGTCATACGTGTCTCTTCTGCTTGCTTACCCGTATGGGCCAAAAATAGTATCGGGGGCCAAAACGCAGGTATCGTTCTGGATTGTGGTGTATTTGTGCTCCGACCGAGCTGAGACTTGCCCACTCTCCACGCGACGTGCGTGTAGTCGGCTGGCTCGCTTGGCAAGTATCGCTTCCCGCCTCTTCTCAATGACAGCGGCGCATTTGTTGCTGGTCCGACCAACCAAGTTTGCCTCTCTCTTGGCGATCTCGGCAGTGAGGCGCTCGGGGTGAGCAACCACGCCAAGCGAGGCAATTGCGGCAAGAGTAAAGCTAGTGAACTTCATGTTGTAGGTGTTGGCGCGAAGGTAATTGATGTGGTTTAGATGAGTGAGAAGGGATGAGAAGATGCGAAAGTAGTTGTTAATGCTGAATGATGTGTTGTTCTGGTGCACCACAAGATATATTGCATCTCAGAGCTAGTTTTATAGAAACGGAATACCTTACGCCCTATGTCCGTGTATGTTCTCCCTGCATTGACCGTCGGACGAATTGGTTACGAATTACTAGGCGCAGGCGTAATGCTGAATGGCCAAATCCCCACTGGCTGACGTCCTCAAATGCCGGCTGTCAAAAAACATGGGTCGCAGTGACCCGCAATTGAGTGGACTCGGCACTTCCGAAGGTAACTGTAGACGGAATTGCGAGAGTTCTGGGGTTTGGGTTTCAACCAAGACAAGGAAGCCTTGCGCCGCGCCTCAATCTACCGCCAATCTCGCGCCATGACAAAATCTGGAAGTTGTTTGGAAGGAATTGGATTCGTCACCTTGTGCGCTGCCGACAAGGGTCGGGGGCCAATACTACAGGCCTCTAATGACAATACAGTTTTAAAATATTGTCCGTGAAACAAGAATGAGCTGGCCATGGCGTATGGCAAGGGATGGAGAGGTCCGTCTCCACTCCAGGACTTTGGTAATGCGACTGTGCTCTTGCCCACATCCCGGGAAAACGACATTTTTTGTCCTGGCTTACGTCGCTTGCTCGGCAGTTCTACAACATAGTCAAAGGTTGAGAATGCCAAGGAATTGCCATCGCGTTTTCTATATCGGAGAGACCCGAAGGGACAAGTATGGTTCGAGTGCTCGGCGTCAAAACAAGATCTATGCACGATGAAGAAAGTAACTTCGGCCAACGACAGCTTACAGGCTCTCAGTTTCAAGAGGGGGCTAGTGAGCCATATCGTTAACCTCCCACAACAGCCCTCAAGAACTTGAATCTTGTCAGATGGCCAGTGACAGCGACTCAACAGTCTAGGTCTCTACGTGGAGACACCGCTCGAGATGATCGACAAGAAAAGTGGAATGTTGTACGAAAAAGCTTCGTCGTCAGCAGTCATGATCAATGAGTGCAGGGTTCTCTTACCGCCCGCCCCTTGTCCATCCCAGCTCGTACGGTTCCACCTAGCTCGTTACAGTCCCCGAGCCAATGAGCATGAATGTAATGCATTGCTGCTGACGAAAACAACACAGCCCGTAAGTTTTCTGCCGCAGGATCCTTACAAGGCCACGCGCCTCCAGTTCTCGCCCCTGACGCTAAGCGTTGGCATGCCAAGACAAGGCACATTTCGGATGGACCCTCGTAGCCGAGATACCATTTGAATGGATTGAAGACATGGAAGAATTCGATGGGTTGTGTATTGATGAGCTCTTTTCACTCACTAGATACATCGTATTTTCGGTTACTCACATCTGTCCATTTGTAAATCGAAGGCTCAGAGGCGCCGTGATATCATCATTGGTAGCAGAGCGGAAGCAAGACTTGATAAAATTGAAGAAGCTATTTGTGTCAGATCGCATCCAAAACGCGTTACTGGCGTACAATACAGATTCGCGGTCCGTAAGAGAGGGCTGGAATTCATCTTTCGCCTCATCATTGGCACATCGCTCGTCCCTGAAACAGAGACGAGGGATTAATTTAATTATTGTTAATATCGCACTTAAGACATCTGCTATGTATCATGTCAGCTTTAAATAATTATTGGATTGACCAGCTGGCCTAAAAGTATATGGTAACCCTAGTATTACTATAGCCAGTGTTAATTAGGTCCATAATCCAATAATCTATCTTGGTTGTGAATACCTAAAGCTGGGTAAAAATTAGTCACGGGAGCTGCTTGCTCTTGCGACTTCTGGTCTTTCGTTACTACTTTGCGATGGAGCGGGCTAATGCTAAGGACACATTGTTATTGCAGGCATGCGAAATTAGTATAGTTTGCGAGAGCTTGTGGAAATTTTATAGACTACGGGGCCATGTTAACAGAAACCATGTCTTCAGTACTGAACATGACACCTGAAAAATGATGATGATCACAAATATCGGTACAGAGGCAGTGGCAGCCAGAAGCTCATGGCCAACTGCCCTTTTCGGGGTACCATATTTGCACTACAACCGTATTGATTCTACAGTGTAGTCGTACGCTGTGGAGATTGGTGCATCGTCATATCCGGACACGCCAACTGCGGCCTCCGCGCTCGGGACCCGAGCCCTCCGAGGCCGTCGACAATTCGTACTGGGATAAGAAACACATTGCCGGCTAGCCATTATTCGGCGGCTGACTTCACCATCCTCCGTTGCGTAATTCTCAACCCCTTGCCAATGGCCACGACGATGGATCTTGACGCGACGTCCGATGGGACGAGCCCGTCATCCCTCATCCGGAGAGCGGTTTGTCCTCCTCCTTGGCAATATTCCATGCATTTCTATGCTAACTCGACATGAACCGCAGTGCGATACGTGCCGCAGCCGCAAGGTACAACTTACCCACATTTTGTCCCCCTGTGCATAACACATTGGCATTGTGCTGAAACTTGGCGCAGATTCGATGCAAAAGAAAAAAAGAAACCACCTGTGAGCACTGCGAGCAGGTCGGCATCAAATGCCAGACTACCTCGGGTGTCATGCCTAAAGCGAAGCGCACCCGTGTTCTCATTACTCCACAATAGTAGGGCCTTTCTTCTCCTCATGTTCCTCCTCAACGGTCACCTCGTCGATCTTCGACTCTTTGTCGCATCATACTTACCATCTACGTTTGATTTAGTGAGAAAAAGATTGATCTCATTGAACATCGACTTCATAGCGTTGTGGGACTCCTCGAAGACCTCAAGCTGCAACTACCGCTCCCGGGCTCATTTCCAGCCTTTACCGAGCCAGTCTCAATATTCGAGACCCAACAATCCTCTTCTGTCGCTAAAACTTCATCGACCACAGACCTCTCCACTTGGACCCCAGCAGAGGCGAGTGCGCCCGTTATTGAAGGGGAATCATCTATGGCTGCGCAGTCCAAGTTCGCCCACGAGTTCCTTCAGAAAACCGTTGATAACTATCCCTCCGTCCTCGAACTGCGTGATACTCTCAATGCTCTCCACTCCCTTGTTGATGCCCTCCAAAATCAGCCTGCCGCCAACGAAATGAAGTACGCCAACGCCAGGCCTACGCCGCGACCTCCTCTCGAACAATGCGACATGCCTCCAGCTCAGTCTGCCATCAATGTCATACGTGAAGCAAAGAGTGAATGACCTCCTCCTTTTATATTGCCAGAATACCCAGCTAACGTAACTGGTGAATAGCGAAGAGTACCATTGGCCTTCAATGGATCTACAGCTTTATCCACATTGACCTCTTCTTGGATCTCACTCTCAAGGTCTATTTCGATTCGCATAAACACAGCGAAGCCGAGTTTATCATTGTCAACTGCGGCCTTGAGGTGCTGTACAGGGAGGTGTCTCTATCAAGCGAGGCGATGGGCGCGCAAAAAGAAGACTCCATGAAAATGAGAGTGCTGTGCCGGGACAACCTTGAGACCGCTCTCGCGAACCCTTCCTTTACACCTCCCACCCACCATGGATATGGTTGTTGCTCTACTCTTTGGCGTATGATCCGACTCATAAATAACGGATGAATACTAGCTAACGTTGATAGACCTACCATGCCATCGAAGCGGCCAAGCCATCCCTGGCGTGGACTCTCGCCGCCGCCGCTGCTCAACTTTGCCAAATATTAGGTTACCACAGACAAAGATCCACCGAGAACAGTAACCAGGACGATGAACACAGCGCATCTTTGTTTTGGTCTGTATACATGCTTGAAAAGAGCCTTTCACTACGTCTTGGTCGGCCATCAAACATACAGGACTACGATATCACAGTACCGTACCCGTCAAGTTCCAACAAGATCTACGGCCCGTTAATAGGTTACTTTCGCATGTGGGTCATAGTGTCCAGGATCCAAGGCAAGACATACGAGCAACTCTACAGCCCCGAGGCAATCTGTCAACCCATTGCGGTTCGTGAATCCCGAGCATGCGGCCTTGCTGCCGAATTGAAGCGCGTGACAGATTCCACCGAAGCGGAACATGTAAGCTAGCTCTTCGTGGAAGCACCTTTAATAACTCGAAACTGATCTAAACGTTTACAGGCACCAAATCTAAAAGGCGTGATGGATGCCTTGGGTCAATATGGGAAGGACCTTTTCGACACCTCAGACGAGGTGTTCCAGCTTTCCCTTCTATGCACCATTCATCGTGCTGTTCCTTCTCTATCGAGTTCATTTACAACATTTAACACGGAATGCATCAGTGCCGCTAGAGCTGCTCTACAGAGGCACGTGGAATGTATGGCAATTATAGAAAGAGGCGCTTTTAGCCATTTCCCCACGTATATGAGCTGGTAAGTCTCCCAAAACACACTTTTGTGAGGAATTGATTAGCTCCATGCATAGCACCATTCTCTGGGGACAAAGCTCACTACTATCTATTAGGACAATCTTGTTCGCGCCTTTCGCGCCATTTATCGTCGTCTTCTGCCACGTCATAGCAGCTAAGGATACCACCGACTTGGCACGGTTGGAGGCCTTTCTTAAGTCAATCAGGCTGGCTCAAGACTTTTCGGAAGCCGCTGCGCGGTTAAATCGCCTCTTCGAGGTACTTTATAACGTAGCGCTCCGGTACACCGAGATGCAACAAAATTCGCAACGAGAGGAGCAGTTGAAGGCCGCGGAAGAAATGGATCAGTACTTGGCAGCTCTTGGCTTTCCGCCCCCGGGAGTGAGTAACCATATCAACGAATCTGGTAATACGGTGAAAGATAGCCAAGACTTTGCAGATAACGAGGATCTGCTGCAAGACCTACCCCAGCTCAGCCCCACGATGTGGATGGGAAACATATCACAGATGGAAAACTGGTTCTATAATCACGGCTAAATGATGGCCCAGAATAACAGAGTATTGGGCAGCATGTTGGGGTGTTCCATGCATCGCCGGGAGTATTGGAATGGCCACCATATCTTGGGAGAAGACCATTCCGCTCTAGGATTGTCATTTACTCCCCCCTAACTGCTTTGCGCAAACCTGAATCATATCACTTGGTTGGCTGTCATCGAGCTGAGCCAGTCACACGAAACGACTCACGCGCAACGCTATGTCTATGGTGGATTTCCTGGCCTCACAATTCAGTCCGCTCGCCCGAGACATACAATGCCCGAGGCATTACGCCAGGCTACAACCAGTTGAATTAGAAAAGGAAATAGATGTCGTAGATCCGGGGAGAATTGCGGGGTTGCGTCAATATTGTGTGGGGTAAGAGGCCATTTTGATCTACACATGACCCAGGTCTATTTTTCCTCCAACAGTAATTCTTCTTTGCCATACTCTCATTTCGGGCAATTTGAAGGTTGTCCGTTGACGATCCTCCGATGATGCGACTCTGTCTCGTTGGATCACACATCACGATAGATGCGAAATGACTGCGTAACTCCCGACAGTATTCATCATATGGGGGAATCTAGAATATAAATCACAATCCAAATCCTGAGATATCTCAAGCATGCCAGATCCGCTACCAGATCATCCCACCGCAGCTGTTCATAGCAGCCGTCATGAAGTTGTCATCGACTCTCAGCGCAGTCGCCATAGCGGCGACTGCAGCGACTGCTCCAGTGGCACATGCCCAATCCAACACTCGACCCATGGAGAACCTCGGCCGTGGAGTCGTGGCAGTACGCTCGAACGAAACTCATGTCCTGGTGGGATGGCGTTTGCTAGGTCTCGACCCTGACGACATTGGCTTCAACGTGTATCGAGCTACCGGCACTGGCAAGGCGACACGCCTCAACTCTGAAGTGTTGACTGGCGGAACCAACTTTATGGACTCGGAAGCCGATCTAGGAGAATCCAACACTTATCATGTTCGACCTGTGGTCAAGGGAAAAGAACAAGACGCCAGTGGCAAATTCAAACTACCATCCGACAACGCAGAGGAACCAGTGGTCCGGATCCCGCTCCGTTCTGGTGGGATGATCAAGTATGTATGGGTTGGCGATCTCGACGGTGATGGCGAGTACGACTTTGTTCTAGACCGACAAACTTCGCCTCAGATCCTAGAGGCCTATAGCAGCGACGGAACGTTTCTCTGGGAGGTCAACATGGGGCCTAACAGCGAGAATCAGAACAATATTGAGCCTGGGTCGGCAACACTCAACGTCGGACATTGGGATGGCGTCACCGTCTACGACTTTGACAGCGATGGGCGTGCCGAGGTAGCAGTCCGGATCGCAAACGGCGTCACCTTTGGCGACGGCGAGATATTTGAGGGCGGAGACGACGATAACTCGCAGTTCATCGCCATTCTGGACGGCAAGACCGGTGCATTGCGTGGAACTGCTCAGCTGCCTACCGACTACTTGTCTGACGGCCCCTTGGCTGCTCGGTTCGGCGTTGGTTATCTGGATGGCAAACGACCTCACTTGGTGACATATTTTAAGAACAGGATCGGCAATGGCGGCTTCAACCTCATCATGGCGGCTTGGACCTTTGACGGCTCTGATGTCAGCATGGAGTGGAAGTGGTTGAGGGAGGATCAAGATACACCAGATGGACACAATACCCGCATCATAGACGTGGACGGCGATGGCAAAGATGAAGTTGCCGAGATTGGGTTCATGCTCAACGGTGACGGAAGTGTTCGCTATTTGCTGGGTCCAGAGGGCATCGTACATGGTGACCGATACCACATCGCCAAGATGGACCCGGACCGCAAAGGGTTGCAGGGCTACGGCGTGCAGCAAGACAATCCAAGTGGCCTTTACGAGTACTACTACGACGCAACAGATGGAACGCTCCTCTGGGAGCATTTCGGGGATGAGGTTGCGGATATTGGACGCGGCATGGCTGGCGATATTGACCCTCGATACCCCGGGATGGAAGTATGGGGCTTCTCAGGAATATACAACGCCCAGTCGAACGAACTCACCGAGAGTGATACTGATCTGGCACCTTGGCCGCATCTGGGCATTTGGTGGGATGGAGATGAACTCATGGAGCTGTACAACGACGGCAAATTCGAGAAGTGGGATTGGGAAAACCCGACGCCTTCGAATAAGCTCCCACGGCTGCTCAAGGCTTCTGACTACGGCGCCATCAACCCGACCAACCGCAACCCGGCGTTCATCGGCGATATTCTTGGCGACTGGCGTGAGGAGGTGATTCTCACCAACGAGGCCTATGACGAGCTCGTCATCTTTACAACCGATTATCCCACCGACATTCGCCTTTATACATTGCCTCACAACCCGGCCTATCGAAATGCCATGACACTCAAGGGATACATGCAGTCGCATCATGTGGACTACTTCCTTGGCCACGACATGAAGCAGCCTTCGAGGCCCAAAATCCACTACGTGTAGTGGGGACGCTGAGGTTATGTACCGGTTAGCAAGATGACTGTAAACTGTCCAAGCTGTAGGGTATATGGGCAAATTGAGGAGCGGCATTTCCGTTACTGTAGTTATATACGTCATGTTTTCCCCAGCTGGCTTGCACGTGTAGACCCTCCAGCCTATGCAGCCATTCACACTCAAATGTATTCCCACCTGAGCAGTATGTAACGTGACGGTTGCGGAGAAGACTCCGCACCACCAAAGCAGCCCAAGTTCAGCACTGCAACCTGCATATTCCAGGTGTCATCCGGCAGAGTAAAGTAAATTCTCTACAACTTATTATCGGAAAGGATCCCGACGCTAATGAACCACGTCCTCCCAAATGAGGGGACAATGTCTCATGGGGTGGCTGCCGACCGTAGCCGAACCAGGTTCTTTTTCCGTAGCGTATGCATATACGTCAAAACCAAACCAAGCCAAGCCAAGCGCGGCAAGTAACGGCGCAGTGTTGTGATCCACCATTGAGTAACAACATGGCCCGTTACCGGAACACATGAACGTGGCAGGGTGTGTATGGAGATGCTCGCTGGGGTCGGGCTACGTGCGGTTCAAGATCAATTACAAAGAGCGGCTCTTAGAAGCTGCATCAAAAGCGTGATCTGGAAGACGCCATCATCCCCTTGGTCCGCATGAATTGCCCCAAACAGAAGTGGGCGTGGTGGAGAAATTCTCATTTTGGCTTCCCTAAACAGAAATGACATGCTGTGGAGCTGGTGCTTTGACAACTCAAGGGCGTGTGTCGCCAGATGTATAAAATGAAAATCTAGATGACCCTAATTTCTATACTCCAGGACGACATTGGGCAATTATCCAGTCTTCTTTCAACCAACTAACAAGTTCTACTATGAGTGAAAAACAGCGGTTGGAGACCGTTCAAGTCTCGTCTGCTTCTGGAGAGATTCAGAGAACAGACATTCAGCAGACGCCTTCTGTTACCGATGCCCTTGAAGACACAGAATCCGCGTCGAGCTCAATACAGGTGGATATTGAGACAGACACGGGTGCTTGGCTTTGTGTATTGGGATCACTGCTCTTCCTCATTCCATCTTTTGGTAAGTGCGCCTTGTCCCTTGTCGACTTTGCTTCGTTCTTAATACCAAGCTGTAGGTTTCATGGCATCAATAGGAACCATCCAGTCCCACCTCAGCCTGAACCAGCTCAGCGACTACTCCGTAGGTGAAGTGGGGTGGATCAGCGGGGTTTACCTCTTCCTCTCGCTCATTTCGAACTTCCAAATTGGCACGATTTTGGACCGTTATGGACCTCGCGTTTTGAGTCCCGTCGGGGACATCTTTACCACCGTCTCATTCTTGCTTATGGCGGAATGCAAGACATACTGGCAGTTTATGCTCTGCTTTGGTGTCTTTGGGAGCATTGGCGCTGGTATCGACGCCGTCACCGCGATTGGAGTTGTCGGGAAGCTATTTGTTCGTCGCCGTGGTATGGCTGTCGGCACCGCAGTCATGGGGACGTCTATCGGTTCCGTCATCTTTCCAATCATGCTCCGCTCTACTCTTCCGACTCTTGGATGGACGTGGTCTCTGAGGATTGTGGCCCTGGTGGTTGCATGTGTTACGACACTGGGTGTTCTCTGCTACCTACCATTTCCTCGACTCATTTCTGCTCATTCAAGTGAGCGGAGGTCCAAGAGCGCCAATTTCGACCTGTCGGCATTTCGCTCCCCCGCCTTCAGCTTCGTAGCTTCAGGGGTATTCATGGTCGAGTTTGTCGTGTTTGGAATTGGCGGCCTTCTCCCAACGATATCAACAGGCGCAGGCTTTTCCGCTGAGGATGGCTACACATTGCTCGCTATTCTGGGAGCATGCTCCTGCCTTGGTCGGTTCACCATTGGTATTCTAGGCGATCGATTAGGGGCCTTGAACACGATGCTCGTCACAATGGTTCTTATCATCATCTTCATGTCAACCATTTTTATCCCCTTCAGCACCACGTCAGCTCCTCTACTGTACACTTTTTCTGCTCTGTGGGGATTTTGTTCGGGGTCGTTCTACGCACTTTCGCCAGGTAAGCATAACTTCAACTACAAGCGGTCCGTATACTAACCCAGCCTAGTCTGCACAGGTAAAACGTGCGAGCCCAAAGATTACGCGAGATATTATGGTAACCCCTCACCTTCCTCCTTAGATACCTGTGAACCCTTGGGCTGACACATTCATCAGGGTCTACCAACTTTGGCGTTGCTTTTTCGCTCCTCATATCTATTCCTCTAAGTGGCACTATGCTGGAAAGGTTAGGTGCGCAGCCATTGGCATGCCTCTTTCTGGTATTATCTTTCTCGCGGGGCTCTGCTTTATCACTGCACGCGCGTTGCTCATTGGAAAATGTATTGATTTCCGTACGAAAATGTAACTCATCTCACGATAGGGTTACAGTGGTTTTGATAGATCTTAGCGATAAAATGGTGAATATTGAGTATAATACGAATAGATCCTATAGTGGACCGTAATGAGACACAAGAATCATCCTATTGTATCCCTCCTCACTCGTCGCCCGTGGCAAACTCACCTGCCCAAATCTTGTCACTAAGAGCCTTGTTGGGGATGATGAAGGGGCTAAGGTCAGCCCGCTTCTCCAAAAGGAGGTCGGCAACCATTCGGGCAAAGACTGTCTCGCCAGCGACATTGAGATGCGTCTTGTCTCCGCTGCTTAGATCATAGTACGTCGCGTTGTCTGAACCAATGGCGTTGACATAGTTTGTACTCGCAATGTTCAAGTCCAGCCATTTGATGTAGTTCTCCTCTGCGGTGGCGATTGCTGCTTGGCGCCACTCTTCCAGGTTTTGGATGACGGAGCCCCCGCTGAAGCGACGGCGAGTCAACGAGGTGATGATGATCTATGATCGTGGTTAGTTCACCTCAATGTAGAAAGACGACCATAGAGACAAGGACTTACGGGGGTTGCACCAGCATCCTTAACTTCCGTAATGAGGCTTGTAAGGTTGGTCTGGTATTCTTCCAGAGTCATGACCTTTTGGTCGTTGTGCCCAAATTGGATGGTCACAATCGGCCTGAACTCCTCCAAGTTGTCTGCGATACTTTGAAGCACTGCAGCCCATCTGCCATCCGCTCTGAATGAGACTGACGTTGCGCCGCTTTTAGCAGGATTAATTCCCGCAGCGGGTTCTCTTAAATCGCGGAGGAAACCATCACCCCATCCTCCATTCACTGCAACGGTGGAATCTCCAGTGAGGATAAAGTATGGTGGCTTGTTGCTCTGGGTTTGGGGGCTGCGTTGATTTGACCCAGAAGGGCTGCAAGCGGAAATAGAACCTGGAGAAACTTCATGTTGATCAAGGATTAGGATCGAGTTGGATGTCAATGCAAATGAGACTGAATGACTCAAGGTTGGATGTCTGCAGAACTTCCAGGGTGGCTTGTGCTCTATATATCGTATATGGGCGAAGATCGTCATGCATATTTCCTCATATCTCAGATGGCGACTTGTATAGTTCGGCTGCTGTTTCAGCGAAACGGAGACGCCGTAAGAAGAATATGCAATCCCCTTCGTCCGATCACACTCGGGATGTTCCACCAATAATCACCCAGAATAGCCTAGTCTTTATAGCCCCGGATGCATAATGCTACCTTGCTAGTAGCTCCATGGGAATATTGGAATTCCTTGAAGGATTAACGTAGGTTATTTCATGCTACCAACGACAGCGATTTGCACACGGGCTGTCAAATACGACTCGGTGAGGAAGTGCACTAAAATTTTAAGGCATTGTCTAGAAAAAGAAATATACCTATAGCACAATCCGTAAATCTTATGCCACGTTTTTCCTTCATGCAAATAACATTTGGTGGGCCTTGCGCTGAAGACCCAACCCCGGATTCTCCCCAAATGCTCCGCCATTTTGGATTCACGCTAGTCGTGTTCCTTGCAAGAAACAAGATGGCATCATTAGGCTGTGTTCTGAACATGGCCCGAGCAAGATTTCCCTTTTTGCGAGGGGATTAAGCCGAGCGCCGGAGCTCGCTGATCGGGAGGTTGGTCCCCCGAAATACAACCTCGTGGAAAGAAGCTGGGCAACTCGTACGCAAAGAAATAGGCCTAAAAGTCCCACTGCAGAAACTGTAAATACTGAGCGAATTAATGCGCTCTTTTAGGCGCATCCCCGCACGTGGGCTCATTGATGGGATATTTTTGGTTGTCTCCGCTTCAGAGTCTGCGGATCTACACACCTGCCTTGTACAGCTGGCAAATGCCAGCTTGAGCTCCGAGTGGAACGCCTCCAGGCGAAGATAGCATGTCTATGACGTGTCAAAGGACTACTTTTGGCATTGACACCGAAAACAGGCAGGCAAGTTTTCCCTTGGGAATTTGACGTATTAAGCAAAGGTGTCAAAGCTGCAATTATTACTACCCAAACCGATAGCTCCCGCGTGGGTCATTCCTCGGATAGTTCGGCCATGGAATACCAAGCCAATTTTCCGCCAAGGGATCATAAGAAAAGAAGGCCAATTAGTTCAAGCTCAATATTACTCCTGATAGCGTCTGTTTCCAAGACTAGGTAGCATGGCTTTGCAGTAGTAAAGTACACCTCCCAGGGTTTTATTTTACTTTAATCATTAAATAACTCCGGCATGACCATTCCCATTGCTTTTGGATATCCAAGTCAAGTTCAACATTATTCATCTCTTCATTCTTCACAAGGCTTGACGTCATACTCGACGTCAGTCCTGATAATATATTTTGCGCCCTTTCTTACTCCCGTCCCTTCATGCAACAAAGCGCCATTTGACTCTCCATGCGGGAAGATGGCAACGGATCCCATGACAGGTCGCACAGGGTATGCATTGAGGGTTCCTTCCCGCGCGGCGGGCATGAAGAAGGTCGTCTCTCCACCCTCGAACTCGTCGTTGAGATATAGCAAGAAGGTGTACATGGAGCTCTGTTTCTTGTCTTCGGGCGACGAGTCGTACACGTACGTGTCGTCGGGGAGGATGCCTGACGGCGGCCAAGCTCCGTCAATGTGGCACCGGTACTCGGCTCCGGGGACGTATCGGTACACACGGAAGCGCCGGTTGATGCCTCGGGCCAGGCGGCCGTTTACCGAAGGTGGCACGTACGGGGAGATGCGCGCCCAGAGCATGTCGTGGAACGTGGTGTCGACGACCCAGTAGAAGTTGTGGGCCAGGATACTCATATCTCCGTCTTCGCGAAGGGGTGCGTCAGGCAGGAAATTGACGGATTCACCAGCCGCAATAATCGCCTTGCACTCGGCGGCGGAGAGGACGTCCATGGCGAGGCCGAGGCCGGGGACGGCGGGATGGGAGTGGTATGTAATGGCCGGGCCGTTGGGAGCGAGCGGGACGGCGTTCGGGGCGGTGGTGTAGAGGATCGCGGGATGGTGGTTCGGAGGTTTGCGGAGCGCACCGGGGGTTCGTTCGATGATGCGGAGGGCGGACGGAGACTTGGGCGCCTCGGCCAGGATGGATTTGTCGAGGACGGAGGCGTAGACCGGGAGCGGCGCCGTCTTCGGTCGGAGGTCCCAGATGGACTGGAAGGCGATGGGAGAGGTCGAGTCGACAGCGTTCGGGCTAGTGTCAATCGGTGTGCTGACACGCAGGACGGCATCGAGGACGCCGAGCAGCTCCATGTCTTTGGCGCTGCGTTCAAGCGGGACGTGGTCGAGAGCTTCGGGCTGCGTCGAGAGGCCACTGACGACATCCAGGTCTCGCACCCAGCGACACAGGGCACCAATCTTGGGTTGTTCGCCGCGGATTCGCATCTCGGCGAGCAGGATCTTGGCTTCAAGCCATTTCTCGTCGACCAGCGCACCGGTGATGCGCGCCGTCAGGTTTGCGCCCTCTGTGGAATGATTAGCGGTGGCCATGAGCAGTGGCAACGCACAGCGTACCAGCGGTGTTGACGCCTGTGGTGCAGGCCTGGCGAAAGTCGTAGACGGCGACGCGCAGGTCTTTGCACGCCTTGGACTTGGTCAGGCTGGGGTATTGCGCGAGAGACGTGAGCGTGTCGATGGTGATCTCGAGTTCCTCATCCGAGACGACCGTCTTGAGGTGTTTGGGCTCGAGCGCTGCGCCATCGGGAGGCGGCGTAAGGGTCGATGCGGCCTTGGGCTGTTTCTGCGGGAGGTCGACTTGCGCATTGCGCTTCCGCTTGGCAGATTTGGACTTGGCCATGGTGATTGACCATTAATTGTGTAATGATGATGATGGTGATGATTGATTAGGTGGGGGATTTGGAGTTTTGGACTGGCACTGAACTTTGTGGGGCCGGCGCATTCCGTGCGGAAAATTAAATCACCGCCTGATTCACCCCGCAGTCGAACCATGTGTCTAGGGTAACTGGATAATTGAGGTGGTATTTTCACGGAAAATATCCTGACAAAAGGAGATTTTAAGTGAATGAATGAAACCAATTCTATTAGATGCTCCTTATTTTCGAATCTAGCCACCAATGACTCCTGAATCAACCCTCAAAGTTATCTTATTTCCCAACATTCCATCAACTGACAACACTACTAAAACAGCCGGATCTTGCCACTTGCCGTTGCTGTTGATTCACCACTCATAGTAGAAGACACAACACCAACTCCAGTATAGCCAGGCATGCCCGTTCCCGTTGCCTGGGTGCCATTTGTGTTGTTTCTATCCTGACTGTTGGGTTGCAACAGATAGAATCCGGCCAAGTCCTCAAAAATGTTCATTACACTTGAAGGCATGTACTTGCCCGCCAACGCAGGTGCGATAATCAACCCTAGGAAAACGTGCAACATGACGAAGTAGATGATTGTCCAGCGGATGACGCGGCGTTGCCTCAGCTTGGACTGCTTCGTCGAATAAACTGGTCCACGAACTTGTCGACTAAATATGTCATCAGCAAGTCCTTCTTTATACATCACATCGGGGATACAAACCTAGGTTGTAGCCAAAACAACATGGTCGAGTGCAACATGTCAATGCGAGGAATGACAATAATTGGAAACATCAAAAACAAAATGAAATGCCCAAGCATAAAATCCGCAGCAAACATGCTCATCTCTGTGAGCTTGCACAAGAACTCCCGAGCCGGCTGAGTGACTGTATACCGGCCAAGGGAATACCACTGCCCGGTCCAAAACGCTCTGCTGGCCTGAGATGTCTTCATCTCCCTTGTAAGAGCCAGTGTCGTGATTAACTTGATGATGAACGTGTGCAAGGCAGCCGCGGCGATGGTGCCTGTCATGCATCTTTGGAAATTGAAGTTCTCCAACAGAAACATGGCCTCGAAAGAGACAACAAGGGAGACAATCGCAATGATATGGCCAACCCCGGCAAGTACACGACCAAATCTCTTGCAGCAGAGACCTAAGACAGGCCCCATGAGACATGACATGCCGAAAATGGCTGCCAAAGCACCCATATTAATCCCAATTGGCGCAACGGTCACGACTAAGACTCGAATGAGAGAATCCGTCGCCCTAATCGTTTCGTTGTTATTATTTTTCCGAGAGAACGCCGGTCTGCGCATTGATAAAAAGATAAGGGACCAAGGACGCAGCAACCAAAAACAAAGGCCCAAAAATCTCACTGAAGAGAATGTTTTGGATCGGCGCGCGAGGTACATCTCCTCGCATTTGCTCAGAGGGATCCCCAATGTTCTTGCGCTTATACCCCGTAGTCCGGACTCGAGACAGGCGGCAGAATGCAATCCAGGAGGACGCGTGTGCTCGAGAATGGCCGCGGAAAAGCCACCGCATGAAATCGCGATAGTCGATAAAGAAGTCTGCCCATGCGAATTGATGCGGATTGTAGAGAAATGGCGAAAACGTCAGGCCCAACACCGTGATCCAGAACCACACTAAAACACCTTGCCAAATCGTACAGGTGGCGAATAGTAGGATAAGGAGGAGCCGAGCACCGAAATAGATGGAAGGCCCGGCGAATCGGGCATAGAGCACTCCGAATGGAATACGAGCTGTAGCAAAGCCTCGCCCAGTTCCAATGTACCGGGCGCCGCCCAATGAGAGGTTTTGCTGAACAGAGTTGGAGTATACTTGGCAGACAAATACCTCAAAGAAGGGCGAAAAGGACAAAACATGTTTGGCAAGTCGAAGAAACGCGATCCAAGGATCTCGCTCGAGTAAGTCTTGAACCGTGAGGGGGATGAATGACATGATGAAAACAAAGACAATCGAGATAACGCAACGGTATACCCAGTCTTCCAATGCGTCCGTGTTTGCGCATCCAGTTGGGTACAAAGGATCCGTGATGGGCACGTGTCGATTGTAGTGACATGGAATTGTTTCATGCTTCAACGCCCCGAGATTCAGCAAAGTGACCAGGAACAGCTGCACCGAGAGCATGATGAAAATGTTGTTGAGATGAAATCCGGGGTGCGCATAGAAGAAGGATAGAAAGCGATCCAAGGGCATCTGGGTACCGATATAATAATACTCTCTCGAGAGCATTTGCTCGCCCATGCCGGTTCCGATCTTGGTGATGAAGTTCAAGATGGAGCCAAATCCGAGATCTCGTCCCTTTCCGCACTGGTAGTACTCGCAATGCTTGATCCGCCCACCCCTCATGATGGCGTTCATTCCAGCAAAGATGTCTTCATTCAAATGAAGACCCTTCTGAGCTTTAGAAACGCCGCCGCGAGTTGTCATGAAGACGCCATTGAGAAAGTCTGGATGGCCGTAATGCAGCTTACCGCCCAGCTGAGCGAGAGTGCGCGCGAATAGCGTGCCGAACGTTTGCTCCTTGCCAGCAGCAATGTCGCCGAGCACGCCTGTATTCTCTGAAAAGATGTACTCGCGGGCGCCCAGAATCGCAACTGGTTCTGAACCTTTCGCTTTGCTGTCGGGATTGGCATCATACGGGTTGGTAGGTTCAGGCTTTGTTTCCTCAAACTCTGCGAGGACAGACCGGATTTTGAGGCACTCTTCAAGATAGTTGTCCTGATTTGCGTCGACTAATTGAATGTACTCTCCGCGATAAAAGATGAGAGCGTGGTTCTGGTTGTCGGATTTTCCATCGCCAAGAATGGGATTTCCCGAAAGTCGAATGCGAAACTTGGGGCGCCTGAAGCCATTTTCGAGAATCTCCGAGTGCCCGTCAATGAGACATGAATGGATGTGGGCTTCACCACCCTCAGTTGCGGGCGGATCTTCGTCCAGGTATGCGATCTGCAGATCCGGATACGCCCGAAGGAGAAATTCGGTGTTTTCCATCTCCTCGCGGCTGAATTTGGCGTACCTCTGCATGGCGATGACCAGGCGAAACTTTCTCCTCGCCATACGTTCAAGTTGGCGTTCCAATGCATCTGGGTGCTCCCTGAAGAGCTCGGCGATTTCAGGATTCTCAACACGATACAGAAGCTTCAGAGCTCGAGAGTAGTTCATGAATCCAGATACAGTGCGGTAGAGCGTTTGTGCCCGCAAAGAGGCCCATATGCGGGTCCTAAGTGTGTATTCTGGCGCCGATGACTTGAATCCGAGGAAGTAGAATGGAATGTCGTCAATCTTGTCCCGAGCTTCATTCCCGCTCGATTCCGACTTCTCCGGCGACGGGGATTCGTTCGCCAAGGCCTTGGTATCTTCCACAAAACAGGCCCATTCGTGAGGGTGCAGCTGCTTAAGGTAGTCAAGCATTGTCAGTCGAGAGTAGTGGTCATCCTCGCGAATGATTTCACGGAGTGAGAAAAGGACCTTCTCGCTGTAGTGAGGTATGAGGACAGTAAAAGTAGGCATATTGTCGACAGGCATCGGCTCCGGAACGGGGGTGGATAGGGACTGGGCGAAGAAGGAAATGCGACGTTCTGCCTCGCTGTATTTGGGATAGAAATCGGTTCTGAGCCAATTGTCGCCCTGTGAGACAAAGAAAGTCGCGCGCGCGCAAGGTTCTCTTGCCATATGTCTCAGAAGGCACCTGGGTGGTACAGCAACTTCTGAACATGCTCGATCCCCAAAAGGTGCTCGCGATACATGGATATAACGATTGCGTTCCAAACTTGGGAAATGAGAATTTTTGGCTTGTATTTGATGTCCATGTCGGTAGTTGCAAGAAGTTTCGAATAAATTCGCTTCGGCAGGCGAATGAAGACGTTCCGCCAGGGAGTCCAGATTGTTGATCCGACAAAGAAGGATCGCAGGACGGAAAAGACCGTATTGACAAGGACGTACCAAAGATAGGTGTCCAGGAAGAAGAATATGAGGTCCGTGAACATCATCAAGCCAAGCAGTATCTGAGGTTGATAACGGCAAAGAACCCTTCCGATGAGTTTGTCTCCTTGACAACTGTCGACGTTCATGATGGAAAGATATCGGATCGGATCGCGAAAGGACAAGGTGAGGAATACATACGACTCTCCAAATTTTGCCCCGAAAATAATGGCCCAGAATAGGTAGGAGAAGGTGATATTATTTCCGTGAAGACTGGGAAAGGATGCGGTGAACGTCTCCACGGCCGTTTTCCGGCGAGCAGACTTCTTGAACGGGTTGGTGAACAGCTTGCTTGAAGGCACGAGAACAAAAAGCAGGAAGGTCTGTATAGCCATGCCGACATGACCCATGCCCATATAATAATCCAGCTTCTTAGGGCCAGGGAAGAAGAAGATCTTGACCCCCGGAGCGACGTTCACAACAAGAATGCCGATCAAAATGAGAAGCCGGATGCTTAATTTCTGGGCTCCAGGCCAGCGGCGGGGGACATAGGCCCATTCGATGACAGTCGCAAAGATCTGAATGAGAGTCGCAATAGCGCCTCCAAAGCCAACAATGGAACTTGATTTGGCCTTGGAAGGAGATTGGTTGACCTGCTGTTCGTATTTCGACCCGACAATCAGGCTTGGAATGTTGGCGGATGTAAAGAACCAGAACATGGTGAGGTGAAGAATCCAAATGCGGTTGAAGTTGACGACAAGATGGGACCATGACCTTGTTTCCTTGTAAGTCTTGAAGAAACTCTTCTTCCAATCCAGGTCTTTGAATTGGAGGTAGCGTTCCGCAGGCGGAAAGTCAATCAGGCGTGTTTTCTTGTCCGACAGCACAATGCGCTGAATGCCTTCAGGGTACCAAAAAAGTTGATTGCAATCATCGTACCCTATCGTCTTGTCGTGGTCTTTCTCACGCCGCACGTAGATGCCGTCTCGTATTTCGTAGCCCTGCTCCCGGAGGAACTGGTACAACGGAGTGATGACGTGGTCAAGGAACGAGAACTCCTCCATGGCGTCTCCCACTTTTGGCGGCAGGGATTTGTAGTAATCATCCGCACACTTGAAAATGAAGCAAAGGCACTCGGGCATAAACCGAACTTGATTTGCCTCTCCCCAGCATAGGAGATACAAGGCAAGTTGGCGGGCGCGATCGTGTGGTGACATGACTCTCATCTGAGACCTCCAGCGCTCCTCGCGTGCTTCAGGAGTATCGTCTTCTTCAAGCTCCTGTGAAGGGTCTGGCTCGCCTTCTTCAGCATTGCGGCCTTTCTTCTTCGACTTAGATCGTGCCTGCTTTCCGGACGTTGTCTTCTTGCCATCAAGTTCCAGGCCGGCAGCGAAGTACCATTTGCGATAGTTGGCGTTTTCCCCACCGATGTAATCGGCGTGCAAGGAGATGAGAGCCTGGATGGGTGTCTTTCGAGAAGCTCTCGAGTCCAGGAGAGTCATGAGATGGTCGTACATGTTCCGCATGCTGTCCCGTTGGAAGCCGAACTTTGCGGTCAAATCGAGAAAGATGTCCTCGATTTCTTCTTTCAAAATGGGCACGTTGTCATCCGAAGCCCAGGCCGGGTAGGGTTCCTTCATGCTTGAACCGGCGGGGAAAGTGTTGGTGTAGTCTATTGTGCGATTTGACGATGCATTTGAGGTGCGGACACCGAATGAAGCCGGCGATGGAGAATGACCGTAGGCATAGCTATTTGCCTCGCCATTGTCGTGCATGCCGTCGAATTCGTCGAAGCGCGCCTGATCCGATCCATAATGTTCGTTATAAACATCGTACTCTTCGGCAGAAGCATTCTGATAGCCGTACCCGTCGTGTTGGGATTGGTCGTAATATTCATCGTCTCGGTGTTGAGAATAATCATATTGGCCGTCCAAGTATTCTCTACATGGTTTTGTTAGTCGGGGATCGGTAAACATGATGTACAACATACGTTGCGTCGTGCGAAGCGACGGAGTAGGCTCCCCGGTGGTCACCTTCTTGGTAATTTTCACCCCAGTAAGGATTACCCGATTGCTCTTGTGGGTTCTGACCATAATGAGCGTCGTCATAGCCCGTGTGGTCGTCCTCATAGCGGCCGTCCATGGTGAATGCAGTGGGATGCGTATCCGGACTACATGTATACTGTAAATGTCCGCCCTCGCGAGTCAGTGCACTGCTGGAGTCTGTGGATACCGAGTAGGTGAAAGAGACCAGATGTTGAGGTCAATATTAAGTTCTGGGTGGTAATGGTTGCAAATATTTCCTCCCCAATGCATGTCGGTCCGTCTCTTATATTTAGAAGTGAAGAATGAACAGACCACATTCCATTATGGCCTCTGAATAGATAAAGCTATTCTAGCTACGGAGAGCTCGGATATGATGCGGCTGTGTATTCGTTGTGGCCGGAATGCTGCAACATCCCAGTCCACCATCAAACGAGGTAGATGCAGGATCTCTGAGCCCAACTCCACTAAACTGGGGATTATGCGCTGGACTGGCTTTGCAATTCGACCCTAATGCGAGTGCGCCTTACTTTGTTCGGACTGATAGACTGCATCAGGGGTTGGATCTACTCGGTTTCGGTATCGCTAAAACACTCCGCGAATCCATGATCCTGGTTATGCGCGTGAGGTGGAGCCTGACACCTTCAGCTTCCCACCACTCCGACCTTGTTTATTCGAGAATGCTCATTTCAATGAGGCTTTTAATAGTTCGGGCTGCCAACATATATTTGTGGTTGGATAAGGAGCTGTCAGAAGCAAAATGACGTAGCATCAGTGGATACGTGGCAGTGGGAAATGGCAATGTGTTAGAAGGTCAAGATGACATGCTTTAGGAAAGGCTCCCGGGATTTGACACTACAAGATGTAGGCCTAAACTCCGATACCAGGGGCTAGAAGTACCCAATTGTACTTGCCCGCGATGATTGCAGAGTGGGACACATAGGATCCGGCTGTCCCGTCTCAGTGGTTCGCTTTCGGAGCGAGTAGACTGCAGCTCAACCAGGACTTCGATTCAAGGGGGCTTAGTACACCACTCCTCTTCCCCTTTACTTTACCTTCTAGAAAATTCCACTTGATGTAATCGGCGGTTGTCGCATTGGCTTCTGAGGTTACGTCCTTGAGCTCCTACTATCTGTTTACGGCATCTACACACGATTAAATCTAGCTACGAGACGTAGACGTGAACCTACGATTCGGGCCGGTCCAGAATGTGCGAAGCACCCAATATCACATATTGTGGGGGACCAAGATAAATGGAACTTGGTGAAGATAATATTGAGATTGACGGCCCTCGCTCTCGTCGTGGCCGCCGTCTGCGAACTGCTTGTGCTCTCCAGCATTTCAGCAATGGTGTCGTCACAGCTCGCTCTCCTGGCCTAAATTGCAACTCTTTGTGAATCTTACAGATTAGAGGCTGTTAAACCGCGGCGTTACAGGCAGTAGGGTACTCTATGGGATATTGCCAAGTTTACCTAGTCGTGAAGGGTAAGAACAGGTCAAAAGGAATAAAGCAAATTACCCATGCAGGTGCAGATGTAATTCTTTGCATGGGAGTATTTGTGCCGATAGACTTGCAGGTCTCTTCTGCTGTTAATTCACCCATAGAGGCCGATTGGGAAAACCTGGATGCTCAACAGCTCCAGATATCCCAGAATGTTTATGGGATCTTTATTTGTTTGCCCTAAGTTGCAGGATTCGAATGGTCGGAGAAATCTAACGAAGTCAATACGACATTCAGATTAATGCACCTCATTCTTTCTGAACGGACGTGTGCCGAAATTCGAAGGCACACGGAGAGGAGTGTCCGCGCATTTTGGTGGGCGACAGTGCTTATAGGCTAGATGGTTGCAGCGGACCCTGACACTCTGGTTCAGGACGGGGCGTTCTCTCTAGGGTAATATTTCCAGTGGAATTATGTGACTTTTGCATGCGAATAGTTCTACTCTCAAGTGACATATATTATTTATATTCCCCGCTTTAGCTCCTTTCCTATTTATTGTTTCTACTTTTTTTTATTCAATCCATTTTCCTCATAACCTTACGGCATCCACCTGTTTAAAAAAAAATTGGTTTGTGATATGGATTCAGACACTAAAAATGCCTGAACTAAACTCGAGTAAACAGGATTTCTAAAGCGTAATACTATAGCAGAATTTCTAAACATTATTAGATTATTTCCCTCAAGAATAACTTCCCCCCTATAAAATTCAAACTCTCGCTTCTCCTCTCACACACTTCCGCCCATAAACTTAACATCAATGTCAGTCTTACCGAGGCGATCCCCGTTAACCTCGACATCAAATTCAACACCTCTCCCACTGGGAAACATTCTAATATTGTAGTCCAGTTTCTGGATTTCCTCGTTTTGCGGCGTAAGGTAGTTTTGTAGCTTTGAAACCACCTCGTGGAAAGGGTACCACGGTTGCTAAACAAGTTGTGGCTTGCAATTGTCAGCGACCAGCGCGAGGTAACCGACGAAAGTCATCGTTGGTTTATTCCGCGTAACAAACCTTCAGATACTTTGCGTCAGGTTGAGGATTTCAGTCTATTTACAGCTACATATGCGTGTACATGCATCCTGGAAGAGCTAAATCTATATGCGGCCCTATTAGTCGGATTTGAAGTTTTGGCCCGCGCTCAAACGATGTGGTCTAGGGTAAGCATCTACGAGGTGAAACGTTGGCGGAAGCACGCATATTAAGGGTGAAGGGAAATATGTTGGAACGAGCTCGAAGAAGCGTATAATCTTTCTACGACTTCGAAGTATAACTGATCATAATCGGTGCAACAAGGGAAACTTCCCAAACATTCTTCAAATGGGTATATACAACCCGTCCAAGCTCTCCTTCAATCCCGAAACAAAGTACGATGGCAACACAGCTCCCTACAAAACGTATCGGAAGTGGGGGTTCTGTAAACATGTTAGCTTTACTTCTTCTAATGATCGAGTGCAAAAACTGACCTCAAAGTCGGTACGATCAATTGCCTCGTCTGGGCTAGAGACATCGGCATCGCCAATCGCAGCCGCGGCTTCGTCTCGCCGCTTGTTGCGCGCAATCAACAGCATACGCAGCACAATGGCAACCACCATCTGCGTGACAGAGCATGCGAGGATGACGATGCAGCCAGTTGGGTAAAGAGGCGCTTCCTCGGCAAGGAATGCATGAGGTCCGATGATGTTACCACGCAGTATGCGGTGAAGACGATGGCCGAAGCCGTAATACGCTTAGTATAGCCTCCCAAGTTTGTCGCTGGCATCTGGAGAGCGAGGACAAGGGACGCAACAAACGCGCCGACGATGTAGTATCCGAAAAGGACGCCGATCTTGTGGTGCTCCCTGTCCAGCTTCCACATCAGACAGGTTCCGATGACGGTCGGGACCAGGTAGAGCGTCATGACCAAGGTACGCGAGTTGGGAAGCTTGGAGGCGAGGAACGTTCCCGACAGGATCCAAAAGACCTGGAACGCGCCCTGGGGAATTCCCAACGCCGTCGTGAGCAGCGGGTCGGAGACGAGGCCTTTGATAATGAGCTTGCCGAAGTTTGCGATGCCTCCGTTGATGACTTCGTTCAGCAGCATGAACAGAGTCAACAGCCACACCTGCGGGTCCAGAAACGCCTCCTTGATCTGGTACCACTTGATGGATTTGTTGAGAAACACCGGTTTGTGCGAGTTTCGCTCGTCCAATCAGTAGAGCCTTCTCTTCGAGAGTGAAGTTCCTGGCTGACATGATGCTATCCGGCAAGAAGAGAAAGAGAACGATAGCCCAAAGGACTGTGACTCCGCCGCATGTCAGGAACACGGCCTTCCACACGGGGAATGTGTCGATCTGGCCGATGCCATAGCTCAGGAGGCCACCAATCATGGAGCCAAACCCGTTGCAGCAATAGAAAATGCCAGCTCTGAAAGGTTGCTCGGATCGAATGTACCTGTACGACACAACTGTCAGTCTTGGAGCGCAAGTCGAAGAGGCAGGAGTTTACTAACCACATGGAAACCATCATCATGAAACAGGTGGTGATGGGCGCCTCGAAAACGCCCAAGAAGAATCGACACGCAGCTAGACCGCCGAAGTTGCTGCATGCTGCCGTGATCATCAGGACGCAACCCCATGAGAAGACACACCCGGCGACGACCTTGGCCATGCGCGTCTTCTGAGCGAGATAGACCCATGGGTACTCGGCACCGAGGTACGCAAAGTAGAAGATGCTCGCAAACCAGGAATACTGGCCCAGCGAAATACCGGTGCTTGTGAACAGGTCGAACACGGCCGCGTAGGACATGGCCTGCTTGTCGATGTACTGCAAGACATAGGTTCCGGCCAGTAGCGGCAACACGACCAGGTCAATCTTGCGGACAAGACGGCGGTTCTTCTCCTTGTCTTCGAGGAGCTCGTGCAGATACTCGTTGCTGAAGTTGTGCTCCCGGAGAAAGTCTTCCGCAGCGTCGACGCTGTCAACCTCGCCAACCGCGATTGACTCGGCCTTGGCGTTGTATGTCTCGCTCTTCTCGGGGTCGGCTCCCCCTTTGTATTCTGCTGCGCTGCCCATCGTGGCGGATTGATGGAATGTGACGAGGGTGAGAGTCTGAGTTGGGCTCAATGCCAGCGACGTCTTCACGAGCAGCGGTGGAGTTGGTTCCCCCAAGTGAGGAGCACGTCCCCGCCATATTTAAGCACGCATAAGGAACTGCCGATCGTCGCTATCGGGGCCACGGCCTATTCTCGACGATGCAAGCATCTAGATATGCCAGGGATCGGCCTACAGGGGAGCCAGGCCACGCAGATATCACGACTCGTGCGGAGGACGCTACGAAGCCGCGTAGCCGCGAGATACACGACTCGACTGGGGGCGGGGCAATCTCTAATAATTACTGGGCCGGCGGGTTCAAGTCCGCAATCCCTGTGATCTCCAGACCAAACGAGCTGGCGGGTTGCGGGTCACGGCCGAGATAGCCTCGTTCGGCGTCATCGGGCTCTAGATTTGCCCCGGAGCCGCACCACTTCCGGCGGTAGATTTGGCGCCGTAGATCTCGTCAACCAGATAAAGCCAGCGGCTATGGGTTGATAATGAGCCCACGGCCCCTCTCTTATCCTGCTATCTCGGCCTAACCCCGCACAGTTGAGCCAGAGATACGATATCGGGTGTATTGTGTTCTGTGAAGACGTCTAATAAAGAGCCTGAGCCGACTATCGAATTCCCATCAAATCTGCCGAATCTGATTCGACACTCTGGCTAGCTTCACTTGCTTAATCACATCATGGCTACGACAACGCAACCTGAGCGTCCTACCGTCACGCTTCCCCAGGGCAAAGTGGTTGGCGTCACATTGAGCGATAACCTCCCGCGTCCCGTCAAGGCATTCCGCGGCATTCCATATGCGCTCCCGCCGACAGGGGACCGCAGATTCCGCCCTGCCGTCAAAGTCCAGCCGTCTACCGATGTGATTGACGCGATTGAGTATGGACCGTCAGGCCCAGGAAAGCCGCTTCTTCCTGGAGGGCCGTTGGTGTACAGCGAGGATTGTCTCACGGCCAATGTATTCATGCAATCGCCTAATGGCGCTGAACCTGCTGGACCCTTGCCGGTGGCTGTTTATATCCATGGCGGCGCCTTCAACCGCGGTACCGCGTCGATGCACAACACTGCATCCCTGATTGCGTGGGCAGAGGATCCTTTTATTGCCGTGTCATTCAACTACCGCATCGGAGCACTTGGCTTTCTGCCATCGTCGGCGAGTGCCAAGGAAGGTATTCTCAACCTTGGCCTGAGGGATCAGATTGTTCTGTTCGAGTGGGTGCAGGAGAACATCCACCTCTTCGGCGGTGATCCCAATAACGTTACGCTGATCGGCCTCTCGGCCGGAGCGCATTCGGCAAGTGTCTTGCGCAGCAGTGCACTGTGGCAAATATGCTAATTATCCCCTCAGATTGGCCACCATTTGATGCACTTCCAAGAAGGCGTCAAGCCTCTCTTCCACAAGGTCATCATTGAATCCGGTGCACCGACGTCGCGCGCTGTTCGGCCTTACGACGCACCAATCCACGAACAGCAGTTTGCAGATTTCTTGAAAGAGACTGGCTGCCCCGAAGGCTCCCACGAGGAAATCTTCTCGTATCTGAGAGCGCAACCCAGTGACAAGATCACCACGGCCCAGACTGCCGTCTTCGATAAATACAACCCCTCCCTACGATGGGCATTCCAGCCAGTCATTGATGGAGAGCTCATCGCCCGACCTCCCTTGGAGACATGGCACCAAGGCAAATGGCACAAGGTTCCCATCATGACTGGCTTTACCCGAAATGAGGGTTCTCTCTATGTCAACAAGCAACTGTCAGAATCGTCCGGGTTCCTTCACTTCTTCGCCCAGCTGCTTCCCCTCCTGTCCGCCGAAGATATCAAGACAATTGACAAGTTGTACCCCGACCCTGCGACACACGCCGATTCGGAATACAAGGAAACCAGAGACGGAGTCGGTTCCCAGTACAAACGTATAGAGAGAGCGTACGGCCACTACGCGTACGTGGCTCCCGTTCGTCAAACGGCCGAGCTTGCCATAGCCTCCACGGATTTGCCTGTGTACGTCTATCAATGGGCTCTACAAAGCTCTATCCTGGACGGCGCTCGCCATGCCGACAACATGAGATACGAAGTTTGCGACCCCAAGGTGACCAGCATTTCGCCCACACAAAAGGCGCTGTGTAGGACCATGAATGCATACGTAACCAGCTTCATTACCAAGGGGGACCCCAACACTGTGCAGGGCGAGATGGCTGGTCGAGCAAAGTGGGAGCCATACAAGAAGGAGAATCCAAAGGCGATGGTCTTTGGAGCCAACAATGAAGAGTTGATTGGAGGCGCCGCTGATGAAGTCGCGTCCGAGTTGGTTCCAGATGTGTGGGGACGAAAAGAGTCGGAGTTCTGGTGGAGTAAGGTAGACATATCTCAACAATAGTCGCAAGATAGATAGACTTGAACATACACTGGGTGCCAAAAAGGCACAACCAGTTGTACTATTATCGGGAAAATAGATCTACTATGGTTACACTTTCTACCAAATTTTCCAAGATGAAAGTAGAGGTCGCTAATGTACTACCCTACCTCCCAGCATTTTAAGCGGTCGCCCTAAAGCCTCGACCTTGCAATTCGTGTCAAGTCGTCAAGAATAAAGTCCGAAGTAATGTCAGAGACCTTCACACAACCAGTTAGGGCCATGGTGCGTCTGAATTCCTCCATCAAGATCTGCATACACAGCTCAACACCTTTCTGACCATCATACTAATAACTTTATTAGCTCATATGCCGACAAGATCATTGAACAGTTCAAGTAGCGAAGGGTACCACTTACAGCAAGTCCCCAGAGGGATGGACGAGACACCCAAACAAAGTCTGCACCTAGAGCGAGAGCCTGCATAATATGTCAGTAGCGCCTCGTCGTAGAGAAATCGGCACTGACCTTGAAAATATCGGTGCCTTTGCGGATTCCTCCATCGACATGGATTGGAACTCTGCCCTTGGCCGCAGCCACAACCTCTGGTAACACCTCGGCTGTGGTGACAACTCCGTCCAGTTGCCTCCCGCCGTGGTTTGAGACAATGATTCCATCCACTCCATGCTCGATGGCTAATAGAGTGTCTTCACTGGTGAGAACTGGGTTTTAATCGTGTTAGCAATCAACCCCCGATGCATGTCATTGCCTGACCAGGCAATCAGTCCCACATATGCCTACCTCCTTTGACAAAGATCTTAAGGTTCGTAATGGAGCGGAGCCACGCAATATCTTTGCCCCACTCGAGGCGAGAATCTATGGAAGCCAGAGAGAGTTAGCAGACACCTTCGTAGGAAGTCTGACGGGTTTTGACTGACCATTGAGAAATCCACTTTGGTTTGCATCCGCTGAGCCCTTGGCCGTATTTCCTGCGGCTGAGTCGGCAGCCTTTTTGTTCTCTACATCCATGGGAAGCATGAATCCCTCACGGTCAAAATTCTCAAACCACACATCATCCGGGATGCGAAACCTGTTGCGGACCTCGTTTCTCCTCTTTCCGTGTACGGGAGCATCGACCGTGACGGCAAGGGCGCTGAAACCGGCCCGTTCGGCTCTCTTTACCAGTTTTTCTGTGATTTTGTGGTCTCGAAAGACGTATAGCTGCATCATGTAAGGCACACCAGGCGCTCCTGGTGCAATTACGTCTTCCAGAGTTGCTGTTGCAAATGTGGACACTCCCAGGGGCAAGCCAAGAGCTGCTGCGGCCTTAGATGTTGCCACCTCTCCGTCTGGATGGCAGAGCTTTTGCATTGAAGCTGGCCCGATGGAGAAGGGGTAGGGAACCTGGCCAGAGACGCATTTAGTCCGCCATCTCAAAAGCACAAAGTGATATCCTTACCGAAGACCCCAACAACTCAGTAGAGGTATCTATGATTTCAACATTACGCATCATGCGAGGTCGGATGCGGTAATGAGACCAAGCTTCTTCATTGTCTCTCACCGTCTGACAATCGTCAGCGCCCTCGTTGACAAAATCTGCAATCGTGAGAGAAACTCAATTAGCATGCAATACCAATTGAGAGACGATGGGCAAGATCTCACGTACCCCGAACCATTGTGCTCATCTTGCGCGAGGCAGCATCTTCCAGGTCCCGAATGCACTGGATATCTAGCGGGGCCATGTTGAATCGCTTATACCCCAGCCTCGGAATGGGATAGGTTCGTGGGATAGTGTGGTTCGATCTGCGCCCAATAAGACTAGGTATTTGGCAGGTGCCTTGGATAGAAATGGGAGCTTCTTTGCGTCGTTCCAATGGCCTGATTGAAGATCTCGTTCCCCGCTGGACTTTGTTCGGAGGACGGAAATGTCTCCGGTTCCTGAACACGGTGTCGTAATATCTTACGCCGAGTTAAGTGGGTCCTTCGGCGCATCTTTATCCGAGAACTCTTAACTTGGTTCCCAAGAGCCCGAATCAACGATCGAGTGCAGACAATCCTCTAAATAAACAAATGGCCCTTTTTGCTATTGTAAATAATGCGAAGTGACCAATGGCCCCCTAGACTACGTACTAAATCCCCTTTACGTTCCTATCTTTTACATCAAACTCAAACATTCCCGTCTCGGCAAAGTAGTTCTCCCATTCCGTCAAGAGTTCATTCAAAATGCCCTTCTCCTTTTCAGCCAAGTCCTCTATTTCTCCTGAGTCCTTGGCAACGTTGTACAACTCCCATTCGCCACTCCCTCGTGGCGGGGGAATTAAAACAGCCTTAAAGTGGCCCCGGCGAATCGAGCTGCTGGCAGTTGCTCAGTTTTTCCTGTAAATTTCTACTGATATGGCGTGTTTCCCACTATAAACCAATCAGCGACTTGATGTAAGAATGTTGGATTCAATCACCAAGGTTTCTAGTATACAAGCGAGTGATGGTGTTACATTTTGGGATCATCGTGAGACGCCTGGAACAGCTTCCAGACCGGCTGCTAGGAATCCGGTCTGGACTAGGTCTCAGACCTCCGGACGTCGGTCCCGGAGGCTGCCGGAGGCCGCCCTCATCTTCATCTATAAGACCGATCCCTAGCCCCTCGTTAGATAGGAAATGAAGAGCTTTTATCATCATCATCCTGATCCTATCCACTCAGTGTGACAGATGGTGACAGGGAAAAGAGTACACAGGATTTAGAGTACTTACCTGGAATGATGAGCTCTGGTACTTCAGCATAAGGGCCGGCATTGTAGAAAAAGAAGCCATCACCGGTGAACTTCTGCAGCCCATCTCTACAAGTGTCACGATAGTCTGGCTCTCCGGTGGTCCATGGGAGAACCATCACAGTGCTCGAGTACCCGTCTTCAGAAGGTGGCATGACGTGCTCATAGAACCACTTTTGATAGATTTCCATAAGCCTGAAGGCTTCAGTTTGTTGCTCTCGTATGACGGTTAGGAAGTAATCTCTAGAAAATGGCCCGTTAACGATAGTCTCCAACATCGGCTTTAGGGCAATTACTTCTTGAAGCGAAGCTGGGGATTCAGCACCGGCTGCTTGCCAAATTCAACTTCATAGTCGTCCACAAAGTCTTTGAAGAACCCGGTCCATTGGTCTGGATTCGCACCCCATTCAAAAAACATGAGCAAAGTACTCATCAATGGGGGTGTCTAGTCCCTCCGGGTTAGTCCGCAGCCAGAGTTCTCCAAGGTCGATGGGAGTTCGTTTGACGGTTAGGAAGCTCTCCAAGCGGACAATAAAATTGTCAAACACTTTTTGACTCGCCGAGTCCGGGACAGGCCAATAATCCGTTGGGTACAGAATTCGAATCGGTTTCTACCAAGGCAAGAATGAGTTTTCCGAAGGAGAGCAGGGAGGGACAGTGGCAACTCACCTGAAAGGTAGCATCTGTGCCAGCAGGGTCGCCGTATAGAACTTGTGTTAGCGTTTTGAACTCGGCAGCGGTTCGAGCGAACCCCCCGATTGTGTCGAATTTCCTAAGTTTTGTCAATCAGATGGTTGTGGGAGTATCAATGTCGTTCGAGTCTTACGGGCTATACGGCACGATGCCTTTGAGACTGGCTGCACCTAGGGACGACCTCATGCCAAAAGCTCCTTGGGCTGCGGCTGGCGCACAAATGCTTCCGAGGGCTTTTCAGAGTGAATCAGTGACGCGAACGATGTGGAGGAGGAAAGTCGAGGCCTTACTGTCTGTTCCGAGAGTGAAGTCAAGCCAGTCGTACGACGCAATGGCCGCTGCGCTACCAGCACTGCTGCCACTTGTGGTGAGATAACCGTCTCCGCGGGGATTGAACGGCGCGTGGTAGTCGACCCAATCCGAGGTGGGCCACTCGGAATCGGCGAACTGGGTAGTCTTGAGCTTCCCAACGACGACAAATCCGAGATTGAGCAGTCGTTGAAGGGCCTCGGCGTTTTCGGACCTGGTTACCTACGTCGGGATTAGTCATGCGTTCGATCGAGCCCTGGCATTCGATAGATATCGAATCTACGGGAGACGCGTTCGATTCGAATCGAATCTACGGGGGTCGCATTCGATTCGATAGATTCGATAGATGTCTGACTCTGGCGAAGACTGATTCAGAGTGTCGTCGACAGGGGGCACAACAAAAACCAGGCCCCTCGTTTTCAGAACCGGCCGACGAGTCCGGCTGATGATTCAGATAAACAACGGGAAGCAGGCCCAGGCACCAGTTCGACCTCCAGAATGCCTTTTGGAGGAAGAGATGGAGGATCAGTTATTCTAGATGTTCGCACATGTCGGCCTCAGCCGTGACTCTCGTGACACAAGGGACATGGATCCTAAAGAGTATGGGCAAACCTGCTGTTGGACCTGAAAATTGCTGAGTTGGAAGAGCTGTAAGCGATGCTCAAGTAGAGCCAGCACAAAATCTACGGCCGAGAAGACGAGGCAGAGATCCGAGGACTCAAAGACAAGATTAGGATCAAGCCGGCGCATCGCAAGAAGAGGATTGTGAAGAACTATCGTGAGTATTACTTTTATCACCGCCCAACTTGGGAAAGACCGCGGGCTATTTGCGGAATTACCGACTTCAGCGGCTAGTCGTCTTGGGCGGCCAATAGCAGGTTTTCTTCGACAGTAATCTGTAAACGGAGACGTAGTAGGGCAAGCGTAGGACGCTGTTTCTTGGAATTATCCCCGCTTCGAGCGTGTTTTCCTTCTAAAGCTTAAGAACTGAGTCACTATTCCGTTCTCCTTTCCCTCTCGATTTATATGCAGGCTATACCCCTAAGATATAGAGGTCCGGCTCCCCATTGCCATCCTATGTTGTGCCAGTTTAAAAAGAACCCGTAACGTTAGCGAGCCGCACCATTCCCACGGCGTAATAAGACAGGATATGGAAACATAGCTCAGCGGCAACTCCTCGCCGTGCCGCAAGACGTAGTCCTTCCGACTTCTAGGTCGCAATCCCTATCAACCAACTCGCATACACTTTGGTTTCGCAAAAACAACTTGCCCCTGCAGTTCTTGCCAGATGGTGACTGGGAGTGAGATGCTTGAAGTGCCCTCTCGATATATCGAAACCTCGGAAAGCCCAACTTGCCTAAAATATCCTCGGTTGAAGCTTTCAGGAGCGGCAGGGACGATGCCGCTATCAAAGTAGCCTCCTCAATGCGGCACCAAAAGAACGTGGGCATTATTTCACGGAAAACATCAGAAGAGCTATAATTCAATGTCTGGACGTAGTAAAGTCTTGTTGCCGCGGCTGCAGTAGCGAAAAGGCCCGATGCCAGCAAAAACGAGACAAGGAACCGCTCTAGGACGGACCGGTTCAGGTTCCAGATCAGAGCGATGGGCATTATGGCAAACACCAAATCGCCAGCGATGCCAACTCCTTCCATTTTGATCCCGGTTAGTACCTCTTGCTTCAATGGCCCTTCCACGTTCAGAGGACTTACCTGTATAAAGATAGCCACCTGCCTGTAAAGTTTCGATACTGAGGCATTGTGCATCGGGAATGTCCTCCCATATCGCTTGGATGGGGCGGCATTGGAGCAATGTAATAGCCTCGGTAATAATCAGCGCTCCGATTTGAAGTACGATCATGCTCCAGAGGACAACTCTAGCACTTCTGCAGCATGTGGAGAGCGTCAGAAGGAGGTATGCGATGGAAATTCTGGCCAGAGCAGAAGCCCATAAACCTACGACTGCGATTGCGAAGATGCAGCGTCGTATCAAAGCGCCGTCCTTCGGGGATACAAAGATGCTATGACGACCCAATCCAAAGGCAATAGCTGCCGCGAAAAAGGCAAATGTGATGGCCTCTGCGACCTGCGCAATGAATTCTCAGCTCGTCCTCGTTATGATAGAACAGTCGGCCTTCTACTTACGAGTGCACACGAGGCGCAATAGTCAGAACCATTGAGCTTATATCTGGGGATCACCCGGATATAAATTCTCAGTATGTAGAGGATAATGCTAATAGCAAAGATTGAGCCCACGATAGCTAAGGATGTTGGCCCTATTGAGTCGTCTACTAAAGGCGCTTTTTGACCCATAGTGAATTAGTTAGTGAGATTTCAAGCAGACAAAGCTCCAGATGAGAAATCGCGCTATCCGGTGGGTGTTATTACGCGAGGGAATCGTTTCTCATCGTGCTTATGTCACCTGATCGCCATTTTAGCAAGCCTCAAATTCCTGGGGTGTCTCGGCGGCGAAGCGATAGGTTCGCCACTTACAGTGGCTGTATGAAGTGGCGTCTGTGTTTTTTTTTGGTTTTTTTTGGGTGAGAATGGGTTGCATATCATTACATATGACTGCGTGCTTTTAATAATAAAAATAATAAAGGTCCATTTTCTCCTTGGCTGAGCCCAGGCCTGGAAACTGTCAGAATGTTTTTTTATATCGATTCAAGAGATTATTGATTTTGTTGTGGGAGGCGGGGCCTGAGCCTGGCTCTGTCTTTATTCCTTTTTTTTCTTCTTCTTTTTTGAGATGCGACGCAGCCCTTGGCTAGAAAGTAGTGACGATCAACGACAGATTATAAATACCTCTGAATCGTTGATCTGTCATAACTTGGATCTGTCATAACTTATGCTGAGCCTGGTAACGGTGGATCCCCGCTAGCCGGGCTCCCACTAATAGGTTCTCAGCCAGTCCTCCCTATTGGTCCGCGGACGGAGTGTGCTACACCCGGGGCTAAGCAGCGCCACTCTATTTGGGCATCCAGGTGCCCCCTGTCCTGTTTCCACGGGCGCAAGACCGGAAGTTGCCGACGAGGCCCCGAAATTGTGGATGCCACTCTTCGGCCGCTCGCAAGCCACCAAGTGGGCCTTTCTTGAAAGGGAGGACATGACGAATGTTGTAGCCCCAACCCAACGGGGGATTGAGCCAGAGCCCACAAAAGCCAGGGAAGGTGGATCTTATCAAGATCAGGAAAGGTTCAAGCAGGGGTCGAAATTGAGACCCCCTAGTTGACTTGTCCCCAAGTGACCCCTGCTTAGACCCCCCTACAAGAGTGGAGGGATCTGTCTCCTTTCCCCGCTTCCCCCTCTTCGCCAAGCTAGACCCCCTATTGCTCCGAAGTCGACAACGGGAAACCTCAAGGCGAACTGCAACACCGTGGGATTAGGGACCCGGGATTAAGAAGGGCTCTCTAGATGTGAATACAGGCTAGGGGTTATAGATCCCTCGAATGAAGGGCGGAAATATACAAGACATTCTGCCGTTTATACCTATTGGTTCTCTCCCCCCCCGGGGCTAGCCGGGTTTTACAGTAGGGAGGCTCCATGTGCAAGATATCTAGGGTTTAAAGGCATTTTGTGGACTATTTCGCAGTTGGGGTGGAGGAATATAGGCTGCCGCCGAACCAGCCTATCTGAAAGCGCAGCTGCCTTATATATACTGATAGCTGGAATAGCTGGATAGCCTCTTGCACGCCACATGCCCCCTGGGAGGCTGGAGCGCCTCGCGCTCCCTTTGGCGTTAAATACATCTCTCTCTCTCCTAGGGTCAACACGACGCGTGCTATCAACGGTGCGCAAAGCCCATTGATCTGTGGGAACTTGGAGAAGGAATCCAACAAGCATCTTCTGCCATGAAAGTTTTCTATCCTCAGTACGAGGGCGTTGAATGCGTGGCTAGCGTTGTCCGTGAGGTGGTCCAGCACCTGGATCCTCTCTGGGCCACAAGCTTGCCCGCCAATTGGACAGAGCTGCACGTTAAACAACCTGAATATTACCTCCAGGTCTCGGTTGCTGTGGACTGGAGTTTAAGGCGTGGCAGGTGCCCGAATAACGACGAGTTCAAGACACTTGATGAGATGTGTCTGTCCAGGCATGGGCCAGACATGTAATACCTGACAGTGAGCTAAGAGTTGTGCTGAAAAGTGTCTGTTTACCCAATCTTATCCTCTATTTCAGTGTCTGACGATATGGAGGCGTCACCAGCGTTTTTAGATCAAGGAGATGGCCAAACCGACTTTCTTATGATTACGCCAACTTTGGCGATCAAACTGAGGCAACTGGAGAGCAAGGTTTGGCAGCAGATCATGGCGACTTTCCTCCGCGATAGAAAGAGATGTTTCTTCTCTGAGTATCAGTGCATTGAAGCATCTCTGTGCGGTATGCTGTCCACTCTCGGCATCGGAAGAGGTAGTGTCCAACTGTCTCTCTCGCTTGTCCGCAATCACACCGGTCCGATGGTACCGCTTTGATGTGGAAGAGATATACATTCAATCTCCCCATGCCCGTTCTGAGCTGGGCGAGCACACTAGCTTCCTTCTATAACAGCTAGTCGTAGAGTTGTCTCGTGTGTTTTCCTGGCAGTACTGCATCGATGCGTTCGGAATGTCTTCCAACTTTTTCTAGTAGCGCCATATTAGTGTTGACTTTCAGCTGTATAATACTGAGTGCTGTCAATTGCACTCTAGGGAACTGCTTTTGAGGGATAGCTCCCTGCTTAGTTGCCTCCCGTGCCTCTGGTTTAGCACCCTTCAGAAGCTTATTCTTATCACTTAATAGCAGCCATAGGACCCTCATAACGTTTCTGTTTTTCTGTAGCTCTTCAATCAACTTGTAGATACAGCATATAGATTCTTATCCAGAGTGCTGATGGGGTTACTTCAGTATAAGCGAAACAGCCTTGTTGCTCGGTATTGGTGCGATGCTGCGATATCTACACTTTGGTAGGGCTCGCCCCAGGGCATACGCTAAAGCTGTAAGGTCTCCGCTATACGGGTTCTATTCCGTTCTTATACTAAGAGTAAACAAGAAGGTCTCGACCTTTGGAGCGCCTCGCACAGCGGAATCTGGACTGCTCCGCCAACACCCACCACATCATTCCGCGCAGAGCTGCTCACCGCAATACGTATGGCCCAGCCTGCTTCCAACTCTCTTGGGGCTGCCTTATCGGTAATGGCTTCCACTCTTTCTTCCTATAGCACTAGTGTGAAGGGTTGAATAGTTTCCAGCTGTTCTATAGATATATCTCTAAACATTATTACTACCTAGTAGAGTAGTAACCAGTAAGCCCTTCTGAATGCTTATATATGGGATATCATGCTGCGGAGAGGGTTAGTGCCGGGTAATATGTAAATATCTGTCTATATCTTAATTGCCCTCTTTTAGAACTATTATTATACTGAAGCAATATAAACTTCTGCTTCTGCTATACTTATTGCCACTATACTAAATATTCTAATAATTACCTAAGCTTCTATTTTCTAAACCCTATTAATTAGTTCTATAACTCTATCTTTATATCTATATATCTACAGATTAAAGATATATTCTACTACTGGAGCAATAGTAGCTGTAAATAACTATCTTGCTGTTACTAGCGATAAGCCTCTTAACCTCTTTAATTCTATTACTGCTTTTAAACCCTTAGAAGCTACTCTTACAATTTATTTCTTACACTTAAGCCCAGTATTTATAATAACTCCCAGAATCTTAATATAGTCTTTTAGTTAGACTATCTATTCTTTAATTATAAAAGGCTTCAAGCCGGTCTTATAGCCCCTTTAGATAAAGTATTGAGTAGGGGATTTACTGTCTTTGGGGATGTTGGTCATTTGATCAGATCCTTGCCGCAGCTGGAGCTAAAACTGCTGCAGCTTCCTTCAACAGGAAAGGTTGCACGGCACAGGGACTAGTGGCCTGACCCATTAGAGCCCATAAAAGAGCTTGAATGTGTAGATAGAAGTAAGCAGAAATCATCCCTCTTGCAAGACGATCATGAGGACAGCTGTCTGACCACATCCTCAGTCATGATCAGTCTTCAGCTCAATTTACAGTCTTTCTAGTCATTTTTCTACAGTCTCTTTTAGTGAACCGTTTGATCAAATGGTACTGAATACAGTAGTTATTAGTCCCATTCATTTGATCTGTTTTTTCCGCCTTTGGTCCCAACCCCTATCTGCTATAGCAGACACATCACGCCTTCAGTCATCACCAAAAGCTGTTTTCTGGGTGGGTTGTGTGTTTCTAGTGTCTCTTGTCCCCGCCCACCACTCAGTATATAACTGCTATCTTATCTACCTTAAATATCATACTGCTTTTTTTCTCTCAGTCTACTGCCTTCTTAATAATTAATTTAACTCTCTTGAAGTTGCTTTATACTATTAGCCCTATAATCTATACTATAAAATCGTTAATAAATACTATTGCCCCTCTATTGCTGTCGACTTACTGCTGTACCAAATCTACATTTAAGAAAAGAAATAATATTAAGAATAGCAAAAAGCCCTAAGGTAAGTCTTTCTGTAGTAGGTCTCAAATTTCTAATGACTTTCTGTTAATTGGATTATTACTATACAATTAGAGCAAAATGCCTCTAACTATTAAAGTATCTTCTTTGGGATGCTATAAGCCTTTATTTTCTGAAGAAGCCTTTCCTTATACACTCTATTGTAAGCTCCCTTAATATCGAAACTGACCAGGCTTAAGATCCGTCGACCTCGCCAAGCAGTACAGATCTGTTCCTCCTTTCCGCAACCACCGATTCCAGCACCTTGCCGAGAGTCGCCAATAGTAAAATAGATCGCCAAGCTTTTGCCATCATATAGTCCTCCTTACTGAGCTTTTTCAGCAGTAAAATCTTTATATACTTCCACTAGTCGGGCAATATCCCCTCTTCTAATAAAGTCCGGAATATTACTATCACCTAATACTTAACTATTAGTTATATCTATAACTCTCTCCTGTAAAAATTCTTCCTGACTAGCGGCTGTTAGCACTAGCGTGGAAAATTTTGCAGGCCCACCAAATTTGGCTGCTACAGCAGCTGGCGCCCATCGGGCACTAACACTGCAATAAAGGAAGGATTGAGAGGGTTGACTTCCTTTACGCAGCAGCCACGGCCACAGCCCAAGGGCTCCGGCTATGATCGAGGCCTGCTGCCCTGACCAGCTGGGCAGCTAAGATAGCAGCAGGGTCACAGCACGGCTTGCGGGGGCCAAACGACACCGCTGTGGCTCCTATACATGCTGTAATGCTGGTTCAGACCTCGCAGTAAGTATAGCTATTGCAGCCGCCAGGAGCAATCACGACACCAGCTTCAATCTAGGTGGGCGTCGACCTTTGCCCTGATCTCTACGACTCGGCACTTAGGTATATAAGGCCACTACGTCTTAGTACCTGCTTAGGCCTCCGGGCCTGAGCTGCCTTGGCCTCTGTGCCCGGCACCTGCTTAGGCCTCCGGGCCTAAGCTGCCCTGACCTCTGCGTCTCGGCACGTAGGTGCATAAGGCCACCGCGTCTTAGCACCTGCCTCGGCCTACAGGCCTAGGCTACTATGACCTCTGGGTCTTAGATGCCTTGATCTACGGATCTTGGCTGTTAATCCAGGTCTACAAGAAGTCACAGAATCGGGCTACTTATAGGCATCAGGGTTCTGGCTTGATGGCCCTGATCAATGGATGCTAGCTGCAGTGGTTTTTCCCTCTAAGAGCTCCCGCGAGGTTTTCCCATCTGCAGTCTTTCCTATCATACGGATCTCGATTTCTGGAGGTTTTGAATGCCGGCAGGCAGGAATAGGAATACTGAAGAATTTCAAGCTGGTTAATAAATATGGGTATGCCGACACCCGCCCTGACAATCTGCTGACGGATATCGGGCTCGAAATAACAGGTCAAATAGGGCCTCTTAATTGCTAGATGGAGGAGGAAGAAGGGTTGCAGTCTAAGTCTAGGTCTAGGCCTAGGTCTGTGACTGCAGGCCCGAGCTATAGGCCAGCAGTGTCTATAGCTCCGGCCCCGGGTTACTGTACTTTAGGTTTCTTCAGCTGTTGATACCAGCCTAGCACGTCGTCTTGCCCCTTTGGGGATTCTGTGGATAGCTTTAGGCAATCTTCACGACGGTAATAAAACAACAACAACAACAACAATTAGTTATATCTATTTCCAAACTATCACCAGTATTTCATCTTCCCTAGAAGCCTTTGGTAATTTTGCTGCAGATAATTATCGTTCTACCTCCTCCATTGTGATGTTGGGTATTGCGATAGAAGCTCTCTGAGGCCGAGGGCCTTCGTCTTCGATGTCGTTCGGCAGGGGAGGAAAGAACTTGGGCAGAAGCTCTTCAGCTTGTTCCCGGTGATTAGTCGTGACTGACCCATCCGTCTTGACCAGCTGCAGAACTTTGCCGAATGCTGTGTGGTCCCCAGACTTCAAGTGCTTAGCCTCCTTCCAGATGTTGTCATTGTCCGCCAGAAACTCGTTCCAGTGCTTCCCACCTCAGCAGTTGAGCCGGCAGGCATTTCAAGCATGATGTTGCCTGTTCCCTCGACATCATCGACGCTCAGGTCGACCGCAAGCCGACCCAGTGGAGTCTCAATCTCATACTGAATAGAATCAACGGCAGAAAGCACAGGCTCTATCTTGAACCGTGACCAGCCAGGCTCCAGCACCGTAAGACCAGCCAGGTACTGCGGCAGAAGGAAGACGGGCCAAGTTGACCACGCGTGCATCAGGGAGGTGTCATGTCCGAAGGGTGTTTCATCCGTTTTCATTGCTTCCCAGTGACCACCGGAATAATTTGCATTGGATGGATCCGCCATGACGCCCCAGACACGCTCAGTGAGGTCCACTGCGCTTTTCCCCAGGTTACGCCTGAACATGGCTTCGATGGCAAATCCAGTTGCATATGGACTGACCACCTTGGCTGCGTCCCAGTGCCCAAGGTTTTTGAACGCAACTGGCAAGTTCTTCTCATTGCATGCCAAGTTTACTGGGTCGTTGTCGTGTTCTGGGGATATGCCAAGGGTGATTGCATACGCATTCGTGTCTTGACAGAGGCCATCTCCCGATGTGTTTTTGCTCATGCGGAAGATGCCAGTTTGGGAGTCCAAAAGTGCCGTTGACAGATTATTTTGGAGACTTTCGTCCCTCGTCTTGAGCTGGGCCTTGAAGTCTTCGTCAATCGACATTTTCTCCATGGCATTGAGCGCATCGTAGTATGCCAGATTGATAGTTCCCGAAACGCCAAATACTGGCCCTCCCATGGGAAACCAATGCACTATTAGCTGTTAGTTAGAGGTCAACGGCAGGATATCTAACAGGGACCCTTACTGGATAAAGGAGGAGGGGCCTCAACGAGGCCATCTGGCCCAATATGCGCCTCGACAAACTCAAGCAGTCGCTGCATTTTAGGGAAACAGGCCTTTACAAGATCCTCATCTCCAGAGTGCATCCAATAATCCTTGATGGAAACTACCAGGAGCAAAGCGTAAGTGAGAGAATAAAACGCATAGGTTGGAGGCAAGTCGTCCCCAGAGTGGAGAGGAGCCTGGGCTGGACAAAGACTGCCCAGATATCCATCTGACATTTGATGACTGGTGAGAAGCTCGATAGTACCGGCGACGGCAGTCAGGTCCATGGCAGAGTAGGCAATGGCACGACCAGAGACGAAGAGGTCCCCTCCAAAACAGGCCCTATTTCGCTTGGCTCCATCGATTGTGCAAGCGACAGAGTTTGTGCCCACTTGAAAGTCGGCCAGGGTTCTGTCCTTGTTTCCAATCAACATGTCGTTCTCGTAGAGAGTCGTGTCGTCAACGCCCTTGACGACGAGGTTTCGATACAGGGCAATCCAGCCCTCGGGACCGCCCAGTGCAACCGATCCAGAATTGATGTCACCGCCCAAAATGGGTCGAATTGCGGGATCTTGCACCGATCCCAGCTCTTCGCCATTGATGGAGACTGTAACACTAGCGCTGGCTACGCGCATAGAGACATCGATCCATTGTCCGGGGTCAACGTCTCCTGTAAGAGGCCATGTGCCCTTGGGAGTGCCGGGGAAGATTGACGGCTGATCTGCCAGACCCTCAAAGGCACTCAAGATTTTCGCCTCAGGGTCCAGACAGAAAATAAGACCATTAACTACCATGTGAATGCCCCAGCTCGCGCCGCCACGCTCAACAAGAACCTGGAAGGATACAGTCTTGTCGCCCCATCTGGGCCCTGTCGACAAGGCGCCCAGTGCTGACCAAATACTCTGGTTCCTTCTTCAGTGACTTGCCATGCCGGTTCAGTCTCTTCCTTGGCGATGGTACACATATCGAGGGTAGTGACGCCGTCGTTCCAGATCCGATTCAATGTCTCGTTGGAGCAGTGGAACCGAGCTTTGGGTACAGTCGGGGCCCGGATCCGACGGAAAACTACCTTGGAGAAAGTGATTGACGCATTTTCGGACACCAGGACCAACTTCTGATATCGCTGAGACCGCTGCGAGTGGATGGGCTCCAGTGTCTGCGGCTCAGCGGAGGAATCTACCGTGTATGAGACGTTGCGGTACGAGTCCATGGCATTTGAAACAGAAAGAAAGGGCCATCGCCTGCGAATTATCAGCATACGAACTCACTGTATAATAGGCAAGGATGCATGCCTGTCTCGGCGTCGATGCCATCAACCGTCTCGCTGAAAACGGCCCGTAGAGAAATGGGCCCATTGCCTTTGGCCTCTTGGATTTCGTAAACCGGGAATCCGCCCTCGCATCGCCCATAATCCAAAATGATGGATGCATTCTCGGAAGCGCCATTGTTAGACGCACTTGAGAGAATCAATAGCCTTGTGTTTTCCTGCCAAGTATCCTGGGTGTCACGACGGACCCGGGGCGGCACGATGAGGCCGGCGTGAGGCGTAAGCGACATGTAAGGTAGACATTGGGTGGACATTTGACTAGTCCTTCTACTGGATCGCCTCTCTCGATATGTGGAGCAGGTGGACATGAATTATTCCAAAGACGGATAGTCTTCGAGACCTCAGGTGGACATAAACCTTAGTGTGGGTGGACATTTGCCAGAATCATCATCAGTTAAAGGTGGACAATCCCCCAACTTTTGTCAGTTCCGGTGGACATTCGAGTTGGACATGTCCATTTTCCTCCTGCCATCCAGCCGTTTCAATGCAAATTGCCGTTGCAGCATCGTTTCAGCCTAAATCTCCATGGCAGAGTCGCAGTCCACTCCGGCCACGAGGTCGTATCCTTGTCCCAGCTGTACGCGGACATTCACCCGCCCTGAGAATCTGAACCGGCACCGCAAGACTCGTAAGCTCCACTGCGGCTATCCACTGTCTCGATGGTGAATGATGTTGACCTGTGTGTGGTACTCTCAAGACAACAAAGTGCTTCCGCATCGTTGCTCAATCTGCCCCAAGCAGTTTTCGAGAAGCGACTTGGCAAAGAAGCACGAATTGCTGCACCAGAAGCGAAGCAAAGACACTTCGCCCGCCGAGAGCTCAACCGTCAGTCCGTCACTGACAACCGACGGTCTCAACTATGGCCAGGTCCACCCTGCAGACTCGATATCACCTAGTCCACCACCGATTGATCCATCGCTACATGGAGTGTTCAATGCGCCGAGCCACCGAGAATATCGGCGGTCCAATGTCGATATGCTGCTAAACGAGGACCCTGGCATTGGCATGGACACGGCCCTGGACCACTCGCATTTTACAAATTCCCACGTCGACTTCTCGTCATTTGCCCGTCCGTGGGATGAACCCGGCCAGGCTCCACAGGACTGGTTCACAGTGGACTTTTTCGAGGCTCTGCATGAGACAAACGGCGGCTCAAGGGACCCTGGAGGTTTCCAGAGTCAACCAGATGAATTTCCTTTCATGCCCACCTTTCATCCGCTGCTGTCATTTGAAGATGCCGTTGGATCGCCTGCACTAGATGGTACCGAAAGGCACAGCGAGCAGGCTGAAGATCCTCAGTACCAAGAACCACCCGGGAGAATATCCCGTGTCCCATCACCACCCAATGTGCCGTCTCGGAGGATTGCTGGCCCTTTGCCTGGAACCCATCGTCCACTGCAATTTTCCACAGAAAGCCCATCTATGTCGACGACCATGATCCCCTATTGCTAAATCATGACTCGAGATTCGACATCAACGAGACTACGTGGTCGCGGTTGCGGCGGTTTCTAGAACCTCCAACGCCAGTGCAAAGCGACGTCTTTATCCTTCCGTCTCTCCGTGTCGCCAATGCCTTCATCGCCCTTTTCTTCAAGTTCTTCTCAGCCCAATCGCCTGTTCTACACGAACCCACACTGGACATGAATTCTCTTCCGCCGCCATTAGTCGCCATCATCATGGTCATTGGCGCCAAGTACAGCCATATCCGCCACACTCGGCGGTTCGCCATTCTTGTCCAGGATCGGGCGCGTTGCAATCTCCAGACCGCCATCGACAACGACCGAAGACTATTAAGAGATCTCAACGTCATTTATGCGTACGCACTCATTTGCTACACCGGGCTGTGGTGTGGAAAAAAGGGAGCGTTTGAGATTGCCGAAGCCCTGAGGGGTACCTTAGTGACATATATACGGCGGCTGCCAAAGGTCCAGGATACAATGGTCCAGTTCTCAAACTTGTCTAAGGATCCTAAATCTCAGTGGGGACACTGGATAGCAGCAGAGTCTCGGAGGAGATTGATGTGGTTTGTCTTTACTCTCGACGGAGAGTTTCCTACCCTGCTGAACATGAAGAGCATGATGTCGCTGGTAGAGATTGCTCGGTGGAAATGCCCTTGCGACGATGAGTTCTGGATTGCACCTACAGCACGGATATGGAAGAATCTCCTGGGCTTGGCCTCCCTACCACCGGCTCCTACTTTTGCCATGGTCTCTGGTCCGTTTCTCTACCAAGCCAGCCAGGGAAACAGCAAGCCCCAGGGAATCCAGATGGCCGCCTCGGCACTGCGGTTGAACCAATGGACTTCCTTCTTGGTTCTTATGGCTTTGTCAACGAGAGCGTTGGATTGGTCCCACGATTGGGGACTAGCTGTCATTATAATTCTGGAGACTACCGACGAGGACAGTCTCAGTGAGACCATTGCCGGGAACAAATATGGTCACCAAATCCACGATCTCATTGAGCGTCGGCAGGGCATTATATGTACGTAATCAAACTGTCCTAGGAAATATTTACTGACTAGTGGCAGCTTCTCTCGAAACATGGGCTCAAGCATGCGCCCAACCAGGATTTCCACCTCCACGACAGGGCGGCACCGGTTTGTATTTCCAAGAGGCATCATCGCTTCTTTATGGCCTTACCCGAATGTCCCTCAACGTTTCCATAACGGACCTGCAAGAGGCTATTGGAAAGGATGGCCCAGATGGTATCAAGCCGGCCATTAACCGACTCAAGGTCTGGTCTTTGGATGGATACTTTGCATCCGCATCATGGGGGTCGTCGGCAGGCCAAGACACGAAGAGTCAGGCATTTATGGGTGCGATCGAAGCAATTAATACCATTGCTTCCATCTCAAATCGGCCCTCGGCACAGGCTGCCGTGCCGTACAGTCTGATTGGCCTGTTTCTTACCCACGTTCTGCTTTGGGGGTTTGCCATGACGGCCTCACCAGAATCAAAGCAGCTCCTAAGACAACACGTCTCTCAATTTTCGCTATCTGGCCCGATAGCTGAGCAGCTGAGCAGCGTGTTGGAGTCTTCATTGTCTGCGAATCCAACGCCGGGATTTGATGCACCTTGCTCCATTTTCAAGCACGCTGCGTATAGTTTAACACGCTTGGGCACTTGGGGGGCTTCGTTAAATATGGCGCTACTTCTACATAAGCGGTCTGAGTTGTGAATTGAACTTTAAAGCTCGTAACCATTTTCCCAACTACTACATCACCTGCACGCCTTATGTGAACCATCACTTCGTTCTCGAATCGTGCTGATATTTAGAGCTTGTATTGATTTCCATATGTCGTGAGGCCAGGTACGTGTGAAGCGTAGGTTGATATCAAGACATATTTAAGCACCGAGTAATCGAGAAAAGTCAGTCACTTAATTGTACGTAGTCGTATTTTTATCTATCTATAATTCCAACGGATATTTACAGCCCTTTCCACTGTCCTCCTTCAGTACTGTTGATAGTCCAAGTCTGTTTGAGCAATGACGGACAGTGCGTCTCTCCGCACATCGACTACATAGTCCCGTGCCTCTATCTCCCACATCTTGGCCGCGTCATTCCAAGCGCTGAAAGAGTACTTATCAAGATTCAGGTTTACCGTGACGCTACTTCCTGCTGAAATCAGGACCTTGTCGAAAGCCTTCAGAAGCCCGTCGATGTACAGTTGAACCACCTCCATACCATCCACCTGTGATGTGTTTGTAACCTTGACTGTAGCAACGCAAGTGTTCTGGCCCTCGCTTGTTGCCAGAGAAAGTCCGGAATATTCAAACTTGGCATAAGACAGTCCATGTCCGAAGGGGAACAGTGGAGCAGGCGCGTCGGGTTGCATCAAAGCTCGGTATCCCACGTTCATGCCTTCAGCATATCGAATGTCCAAGTTCGCATCATATGGGAAATTCTTGTTGGATGGGACGTCTTCGATGCGCACTGGGAAAGTTGTTGGGAGCCGGCCACTTGGCGAGATGCGACCAGAGAGTAAATCGGCGACGGCATTTCCAACCTCCATGCCAGCGAACCAGTTCTGCAGAACAGCGTCGACCTTGTCGAGCCATGGCATGCTGATAGCACCGCCAGTTTGGTTGATCACCACTGTTCGCTTCGACGCGTTCGCAACAGCTACAATCATTTGTTCTTGCGCTGAACTGAGGCCGAGCATCTTCCGGTCGAAAGACTCGGATTCCCACTCCTTGTTGTTGCCAGTGAAAACGATAGAGACATCACTTTTGCGAGCCAAATCCTCAAGTTTGCCCATGTCTTGGTTGCCGAGGTTTTCGAAAAACCCAACCTGAGTCGCCTGCGGCGGAATCTGTCGCGCTGGTGGTGGAGGCGGCGGCGCGATGGTGGATAGAGTGTTGATGACGACCTTGTAGGGCTGTCCTGCCTTCATTTCCATCGACGCTTGATTCTCATAACGCCACGGCTGCATGATATGGGGGACCGCGATGTGGTCGAATCCGTCATGGGAGACGACCTCCTGGCCGTCGACGTAGAGGTGTGTCTCTCCACAGGCTGTGATGCCAAAAGTATGAGTTCCAGTTGACTTGGGAGTCAAGGTGTACTCCATGCGAGTGCAGTGCTTCCTTTCAAGGTTTCCAATCCTCGAGTCAATGACAAGTGTTCTCGTCGTGTCCAGTCGCTCATGGAGAATCTCGTTTTCTCCAAAGACCCACCCGTTGAACCAGTGACAGTCCACCCCAGGCTCTCCCGCAGCCGTCCTCATACACTCAATTGGCGCACTCGGAAGTTTGCGGAAGATTGGGACGCCGTAGTTATACTCAACATGAGAGTATGTCTTTGTGAGTGCTGAAAAGGGTGTTTCAATGTAGTGGGAGGTTAGAGAAGCACTGCCACCTCCGTGAATAATGGGAACGGTTGCTGGAGCACCGAACACAGCAATCTTCATCGAAGTGTCGGGTGAGATTGGAAGCAAGTTGTTCTCGTTCTTCAGAAGGACTATGCCTTCGGCCGCAGTCTGTCGAGCAACTGCAGTAGTTTGCGCGTCAAGGACTGCCCTTTCCGGCGCAGTCTCATCCAACATTCCGACTTTGCGGGAGAGTTCAATAACTCGAGCGGCGTTGCGGTCGATGTCAGCTTCGGATACTTTGCCCGCCTTGACGAGATCCATTGTCTTCTGTCCACGGTGGAGAGATGGACCGGGCATTTCGAGGTTCAGACCCTTCTTCAACGGCTCGATGTCTGTGTACACGCCCTCGAAATCCGACATGACGCAGCCATCAAACTTCCACTCCTTTCTAAGGACTTGCTCCAAGAGAAATTCATTCTCCGAGCACCAGTCGCCGTTGAGCTTGTTGTACGCTGTCATGATCACCCATGGGTTGGACTTGCGGATACATGTCTGGAATGGCAACATATAAATCTCTCGAAGCACTTTCTCATCGACAATCGAGTTGGAGTTGTTGCGCTCCTCTTCGCATTCGTTGCAGATGAAGTGCTTGGGTGTTGCTGCCACATTCTGCGACTGCAAGCCGTTGATGTATGCAGCAGCCAGCTCTCCAGAAAGAACTGGGTCTTCTGAGTAGGACTCAAAGTTACGGCCACCTACGCCATAATTAGTACATCTAGTTGGAAACACAAGGCGACCTAACTCACTATAAGGGTGGCGATGAATATTGAAGGTAGGGCCCAACAGCACGCCGACGTTCTTCAACTTGGCTTCTTTGCCTAGTTCAACACCAATCTTCTGTAGAAGCTCAACGTTGAAAGTCGAGCCCATGCAAGCACCACAGGGGAAGCAAGTAGCCTTGGTTGAAGCGTGGAGGGCTTCACCCCGAACACCGTTGGGACCATCACTAGTCTGCCGCAATCGTTAGTATGGATGGTGGGGGTAGTTTATTGACCACAAACCTTGAGCGCTTTAATGCCAAGGCGAGGTATGGAAGGTACTCTCCAGTATTCCCGAGCAGACAAGAGCGACACCTTTTCTTCAAGCGTGAGCTGTTCCAAGACCTCACGGACAGGAAGCTCGTTGGTTGTGGAAGCCATGGTGATTCGTACAGTCGCGGCCAGGATGGCTGTGAGATTCTGTATCCAAAGAGCTTGGGAAGCCTTCTTGGTGGTGTATCAATTTGAATTTGAGTTTCTCTTTATCTGTTGGTGGTTGTGGCGCTGGCTATGAGGTGGATGATAAATAGTTCACTCGCGAACCGACGATGCGGATTCAGGTCCACAACGCATTTCGGAGAACCCGGTGTGGAGTCATTCGGATCCAGTGTGGGTTTTTTCGGATGTCCCGGATTCTTAGGAACAATAATAAATGACTCTCTAGCCAACCAACACGCTGCCTACTCATATGTCCACATTAGTGCCTGTCCCGTCCACCTGAATGTCCACCTTCATAAGTACCCCACGCCATGTCCCTAATCCGGGGCAAGTCTGGGGTACTGGTATTAACCGGAACCATTTCGACGAACCCGGGTAATACAAACGGCAAATAGATGTTTGCAGATGAGAGCCAATTTATTTTCCTGTTCACTAGTCCACCTGAATGTTCTCAAGGAGCGTGGACTAGTCGTCCCGGCCGCACTCTGAGTCTTGTAATGAGCAACGGCATGGCACGAAGTCATTTACTATTGATTGATGGTGATTAATATGACAGCTCAGAACAATTTTAACATTGCGTATCATGTCGCTAACCATTAATATAAAACATCGGAGTGAAATCGAAACCTGATATTGCGCACTCGAACTCAACCCAAGGTATCCAAAACGAACGACTTACGCTCCGCTGTGATTCCAGTACAATGTGGAATCTTATCAACTCCCAGGTTCCCCTTATCCCAAATCTCCGTAACGCCAATACGCGCAGCTGATGTATCACCCAACACAAAAGGATGATATTATGCCGCTTCATTGTCATTTCGAACCCATGAGGGCCGTACAAGTCTGTATCCTCGTCCAAGTCATTCCAATAGATAATCAGTGCCCTAACAATGCCCTCGAGAGTCGGGAACCTGATCAATGAGTCGGACAAGATTCTGGAGAGGCGATTCCTCTGCGTTTCTAGGAGCATACATGACCCAGATACAAGAGAGGGCCACATGGAAGTAGTCCAAGTATGAGCATCCGCTGGCAAGCTTTCGATGTATTGCAGACACAACTCAATACAGGGTTCGACCTTTGCGATGAGGCCTGTCGTGGGCGACCTGGGACCGTGGAAGGCCATGTGCAGGTAAATTAAGAGCGATTGTTGGGTATATTAGCCCGGACAACTGGTAGCCCAGGTTGTATTCGTCATCTTTCCCGTCCCATGAGGTGATTTCTGACAGAAGCATCGAATACGTCGTTTCCAGTTCAACCGCGGAGTGTTCCTCATGCCGACATTGTTGAGCTAGATTGTGGATGCGAGGAATCAAAGCAAAGAGGTTGTGCGAGCGGCCAAACATGAAGCCATAGATGGGGCTGTCTTTGTTGAGCGTCTTCAACGAGTCAACGGTGCTATTGTGGCCTTGGTTCCAATCCAGCATCTTTAGGCCGAAGCCGAAGCCGATGTGGGAGACAATGGCCAGGTACTGGTACTGCTCGATGAAGAAGCCGAGAATGTCCTGGTCATAAATTCGCTCATTTTTTAGCATTTCGGATATCATCCACTTGAGCGCACGCAAGTGGTGATATAGCGAACCTTGGGTGTTAGCGTTGAGAACCTGAGATGGTCAGTAACACTAGACGCGTGGCGGAGAATTGCTACTCACTTCGTACTGGCAGAGGGCCAGCGAGGTTGCCACGATGAGAATGCGGTCCCATGGCAGAGCATGACTTCCATCTGGTTATGGCGTGTGTCAGCCCGCGAAGGGCGACGACATAGTGATCCAGCGACGAATCGGTCGACGAGGGAGTTGATGTACGACACATGGGACGAGCTGATGGCGAGAATGGCATGCTGCAGACCATCGCAGCCGGCGGCAATGCGGAGGTTATACGTCAGGTATGCATTCTCGGGATACACTCGGCTTGCCATCTGCAGCGAGGTGACGTGGGCGAAGTGTCGGAACAAGAGGCTATTCCGATGGTTCCGAAACAGCGGAGGCAGGGCGGTAGGCTGGCGGATAATAACGGGGACAAGACAGGCGTCTGGGTCTGAGTCTGAGCTGGCAGATACAAGTTCCGGCTCCGTCGCCGGGTCATCGGGACTCGAAGACGGCCAGTGACAGAGCAGTTGGTTTCGAACACAGCCGGCGCAAACAGAACGAACCTCGTCACACTTCTTATGCCGCCGACGACACGTAAAGCAGCCCGTCTTGGACCGGGGGGCGATGATCCCGGTCGTCTGGCTGTTCCGAGCAGGCGCCATGTCTCAGAGCAAAGCCGCGGCAACGCAGCAAGCAGGGGCAACTCTCCACGAGAATGCAGACGAGGCGGATAATGACGAGGCGGAGAGGGCGTGCAGAGCTTCGCAGAGCTTCAACATGGGCTGATGCCGATTAGATAAACGCGACACAGCGCTAGGACGCCGGGGTTCGCAGATAACCGCGGGAGCACTATTCCCATGTTGGCATCATGAAGCTCGAGCTGGAGAAGCTGACCATTCACAGGCCTCATTCAAGAGTCCAGGGTCCACGCATCGTCTCATCGGATCCACTTGCGTGCGTTGAGAGTCGTCTGCTCGGAATGGACATTTGGATGTCGTCGGGAAGGGCATCGCGGAAAGACATGTATAAAGCATGGCATATTCAGTCGAAATATTATGTTTCCCATCACTCATCACACTCACATTCTTCTCATTCCTCTACATTCGCACTCTCATCTCTCTATTCCTCGCCACTCGCCTCAAACACCCCCCAACAACACCACACATCATATACAATGGCGTCCAAAACTGGAGAGCAACTGTCTGAAAAGACCCTCGAACTCCTCAAGATGGAGGAGGACTACGCTGTCGGCGCTTTCGGTTCTCTTCCTGGCTTCATGGTGTCCGGCAAGGGCTCAACTCTTGTGGTGAGTGACACCAGCCATATTTGGTTCCGAAAGTCTCCATGACCATATTCTAACCCACTAAACAGGATGTCGACGGCAGAGAGTTGATTGACTTCATCTGCATGTTCAGCGCAACCAACCTGGGCCACTGCCACCCCAAGCTTGTCAAGGCCGTCACCGACTCCGTGCAAACCAGTAAGTCCTCCTCTCTTGTTTCTCGACAACCCTATCTAATTATTCATCTAGTCACCCTTGCCAACATGTCTACTCACTCCGCCCAGTGGCCCTTGGTTGCCAAGGAGCTCTGCACCCGACTTGGATTTGACAAGATCACCCCCATGTGCACTGGAGCTGAGGCTGCCGATACTGCTTGCAAGATTGCCCGCAAATGGGGCATCACCCACAAGGGCATCTCTCCCGAGGATGTTCTGGTTCTTGGAACTTCAGAGAACTATCACGGCCTTACTGCCGGTGTCTGGCCCATCATGGAGCCTCTCGACCAGCATGGTGAGTCCTCTGTGCATTCCTCCGCCCACATCTCCTAACTTGTAGCAGAGTATGGTGTCTTCAGCAAGAACATCACCAACGTCCACCCCGGCACCGGAAAGGTCCTTCGATACCTGCATTCTGAGGACTTTGAGGCCGTTCTTAGCGAATACCATGGTCGTGTGGCGGCCGTCATTATGGAGTGCTTCCACGGTCTAACAAAGTAAGTAGCTATTTTCTCTAGAGTCTCAGCTGTCATAGTCTACGTTTACTAACAGCATGCAGGACCTTTGAGGAGGAGCTCAAGTTTGCCACTGAGGTTCGACAGATCTGCAAGAAATACAATGTCCTCTTCATTTCCGACGAGGTCCGCCAGGGTGCTGGCAAGACCGGAAAGTTCCTCAGCTCTGAGTGGATGGGCCCCGAGAACAAGCCCGATATGGTCACCATGGGCAAGTCCATCAGCGGAGGAGCCTACCCGGCTTCTTTCGTTCTCGGAAGCAACGAAGTCATGACCCTCGTCAAGCCCTACCAATCAGCTAGCACCTTCGCCATGGCTCCTCAGGCCAATGCTGCGGTTCTCGCCACCCTGGAGGTGATGGATGAGGAGAAGTTGATTGAGCGTGCCTTGACTATCCAGACCAAGTGGAAGGAGGAGACCTCGACCTGGAAGATCCCCTATGTTCACTTCTACACATCCCGAGGTGGAGATATGAACATCATCCTCGACGAGTCTTTCAAGGGCGTTACTGCTCGCCGAATCGCCCGACTTGCTTACCAGAAGGGCGCATTGATGTACTCTCAACCCGGCCGTGTCCGTCTTGGAGTTGCTCTGACCATTACCGACGAGGAGCTGGAGAAGGGTATGGCCATCCTCAGGGAAACCTTGGAGGAGGTGCAGGAGTTTGGCGGCATCCCCGGTTCCAACCACAAGGCGGAAATGTAATACAACTAAGATAGTCTACTTGTACAATAAGGTTTGAGCCGAATATATTGCTTCTTCTACATTAAGGCCATCTGTGGCATTAGACAATTGAGACATCAGACGGCCTACACTCGTATCAACCGCCCCGGTTCTTAAACAAGAATAATTTCCTTTTTGGGCTGAGAATGCATGCGCTTGAAAAACTCCGACGACTTACTTGGGATCGGCATTGAAAAGTACCCAATTCGCTCGAAGTCATCGCGAAGATATAACGTGCGCTTGACGATCAGGCCGTGAATTTCAGAGCTTGATCCCTCCGTATTGCTAATTCCATCGAATGTGAGAATACGCAGATATACTTCATCTCTGGTCAGTAAGACCTCCGGCTCGGCATTGGGGCGATCTAGGATGACCCCAGGGTTAAACTTGGAGAAGTCGCAAATGCGTCCCGACATCTTGAGCCTGGCATTGGTGATCCGCCAATTGTGCCGGCCAATGGTCTCACAGCCCTGGAAGGATATGAGATAGTGTATCGTAGTTTTGTTTGACTCTGTCTTGACGTGTTGTAATTGCGTTTCAACTCCTCCTCTTACTGACACCCATGACCAAGTAGGCGCGGGAAATGATGACCTCACCGAGCCGGTTGCAGTCTTGACATTCCAAAGCAGGTTTATAGAAAAACATTCCCACCAGAGGCCTGCAACGAATTACCGAGAGGAGCTTTTCTCGATGAAGTCGGCCACCCCTAGCAAGGCAGGGATCTTATCGCTCTCCTTTGTCAAATTCCGCCCTGCATACTGCTCAACCATCTCGTACCAGCTCTTGTGGAACTCAACCAATTGTCCAAGTTCGGACCCTTGAGCCTCGAGGAGGAGTTGAAACCCACCACGCATACCCGCCAGCGCAGAAGATTTAAGATATTCAATCCTATACTCCTCCGGGCTTTTGTAGTTTGGGTTGTGCGTGCTCCGAATTGGATTCGCGTTGGGCACCATGATCATCCCACCCGCCGTTGGAATTACATGGAATTCCTCAGCCAAGGCCACCTGTAGATCGGGCGCCTGAAGTTTCTGCGGTTCTATTTTCGGCCTCAACAAGCGATCTTCCTCGCCAGCCTCTCGTAGGGTTCCGTCGTTGCGAATGTTTTTCCGTATCAGGTGATGGATACCGTTAATGTGCCACTCGGAGGCGCGAAACGTGTTGCACTCAAAGAGGATGAACCCATCGCAAAAGTGCAGGACTCGATGCGCGAGAACTCGTTCTTGAAATGTCCAGCCCCTCTTTGTCAGAGGCGCTCGTTCAACGTACCGGTCAAATAAGTTATCCATCGCGGCCTGCTGTCGGTCTTCATCCGGTTGAACAACCAAGGACTTGTGGCCATCTCTTCTCAAGACGCATGATGACACGTCTTCCAACTTCCGCCTCTGAGAGAAACAGCCTCCGTCGCAATTTGGGGAGCCAGTTGCGGATATCATGCAAACGGCATGCGCATACAGCTCGCCCATCAAGACAGACTCGTGGTCCCAATCATCCTTCGAGTCCTGTATAATACAGAGCGCATCGATCCAAAGGAAGGGTATCTTGATCCCGCGGGTAATATAAATGGCATCTTGGAAGTTTTTTTGGCAACTCTGATATTGGGAGGGATTGTTTCATTGATTCCATGGTGCGTGACTGAAGACTCCTCTCCGGAACCTTTCCGCCCCAGCAGTGGCTTAGGGCTGTATATTCACCAACTGCCTTGGTCGGCAACATCTTTGTTTCAACCAAGCGGACGACGGGGCTGTCGTCTTCACCTACTTCCAGCAGACGAGTCGGGGTAAAGGATGTTTTCCGCTTCGGGGAGAAGTTCTTTCGGCAGATTGGGTGCGCCCTGCACATTCGTATCCATTTCATAGCGAGGTTCATGGTGATTGGCGAGTCAGTTGTGTTTGATGAGTCGCATTCGTGTATGTTTTCGGATTCTACACGGTAATGTCAGAAACTCGCTCTTTCTGATGGATGGGTTTGCCGGCGTCTTACCTTCTGTGACAGAGAGGGCCCGGGGACAGATGATTTTTCCGTTGAAAACTTGCATTCTGAAGCGGTCGTGGTAGGACGGTGAATTTTCCTTTTTTATCTCAACTACGAGACATTCGTCTCCAGAATCGGCACCGGGGTTCAGATTAGAACTTGTTGAAGGCTTTGTCTGTTGAGGCGGCGTCTCTTCGTCTTGGAGGTCCAAAAGAAGATTGCAGAGCGTACATTTCGGAGCAGATATCCGAAGGTCGCGTAGGGAGTAGTGGCTATGGCGCTCAGCAGTCGACGTTATTGGCATGCGAGATCCTGTCAAGAGCCGAGACCGGCTGATCATGTCTTCACATTTGTTGCATAGTAAACCCGTACCTGTCCTGCAACCTGCGACGAATGCTTTTTCTCGGTACCGTGGCAATCGGCCAGTGATACCCATACTGGGTATTGAGACTGCGGGTGTCAGATGGGACTCGCTGTTTCGACGAATATCGTGGTGTGATGGATACGATTTTCTTGTTCAGCTCATCTTGGGGCTCTTGTGCGTCTACAGCACCGTTTTATATCCAGATTGTTTAGCTCCATTCAGCCTGACAACGGATATGAGCTGACCGCTACGCCGCATCTAGCCCTGTTTCGCACAAGTACTGGGCTCTCTGCCATGAGTCTTTTTCCAGTTTCAGCAGTTATCGGTCCCACAGCGGGTTCCAAAGTCCTGCAAAGCCACGCGTCGACTATGACCACATTTCCTGCTACCTTCATCCCAAACTTCCACGATTTTTACCAAAAAGCCTCATTCATGGTATCTCAGGACCACAATATCTGAAAATCGTCAATGAAAGACCCAGTGCCTAACCTAGATCTCGATATCGGCGCTACAAATGTCCGCCGGGATTTAATTGAGGTCAATTTGTGCAAGTAGCAAGCTAGAGGAAAGAGGTTTACAGGAATAAGATGCTGCTTAACGGGGTCAATTTTCTTGCGCCTGGGCGATGAGAGAGGGGAAGAAGGAGGCGAGGTACCCCTCGTCTGCTACTATACGACTTATTCCTTACACACACTAGCTCGACGATCGTTCTTCTACTAAGTTTGGTAGAATGGCTGTTATTGGCTTACGTGAATAACGCAATCAGTGATATTAAGTGAGCAATGTAGGTTACGATTGAAACTGGTAAGATAGGAAGGCTATGTGAGTTGTATTGAATTAAAGAAGACATTGTTGAGAGAAGTACGTAGGATGCAATACTACCACCCACCACAGCTGATTTTGCCTTGAAATCATTGACAAAAACATTGTGTCCCAGTATGGTAAACTCTTTTCACATTTTTACTCCATTCTTGCGTGATGTCTTGCTCGGCTCGATTGACAGAGCGGAGATGACTACGGAAAGCACATCACTTGTTCAGAAATATTTACTGTCATCCCGCAAACTTCTCTGAAATTTAGAAAAGTAGCACTATATTTTCTGGCTTGATTTCGTCTGTCGTGGTTTATCGATAAGGATCCAGCATGGCAGAAATGAATAAAATCTAAAAGGCAAATTACCGAGGCAATGGCTCTAGGGTAGGAATGCCAGATGGCGATTCAGCGCCATAGGACGAGTCGCATGTCAGGTATTTCAGAATGGCTCATCAAGCATCGCATCGGCATTGGAATGATGGCTAAATGTTTATTCATAGCACATTTGTAGGTTGTAAGGCTTCATGGCAAAATTACGCCATATTCGATGTCTCTGTCGTATGACAATTCCTCGGATGGATAAATTAGTGGAGGCTGAGAAGCTTTGGAGAGAAAACAGCGACAAAAGCTGGGACGGGTGGGGGCGAAGCAGGGAGAAGGCTGAGGATAACAAAAGCGATAAGCACATACAGCCCATCAAAACATCAAACTGGGCGCCGACAGGACGCTACAGTACACAGCCCGATGTTTAAGATTAAGATGATCTGGGAAAGCCGCCCTATAGGGACCGGCTAGCGCTCTGAGCCCCCTGGAGATGAGCCTCCACCGGCACTCATCCACCTATCAGGTAATGTTGTCGGCGAGTCCGGCTTGGCAGGGGACGGATTGCAATGAGAATCCGGGGCTCACTGGACAGCTGGACAGCGAATCGAGGCCTAAAAACAGGCGGCGGACAGGGAGGATCCATGTCGGGAGCAATGAGCAATCTCAACAGCGCACCTCCGCCACGCGGGGATTGTTGTGTCGGCGAACAGATCAGAGCGAGTGTGGTGCTCTTTTGCGCAGCAGGATCGACATGGTGGATGGGTTCATTAGTTACCTTAGGATAAGAAGGTTCATTCAAAGTCGTGACACCCTCGACACGCCCAACCCCTCAACAAAGCCCATCGCCCTATCTACACACGGCACGTATCTCGCTGCCATTGCCGACGCTTTGACTTGCCCCTTTGACGCCCCTGGGAATCCTCCGCCTCGCAACTGGCAGGTCGACGGCCTTGTACATCCAGCGGGGCTGTGTGTACCTCCCCGGTACCGTCGCAGCCGCTCAGCCCCAGACGGAGATATAAATACACACGAACTACATCCCCCAGCGTAGCAGCTACTTCCAACCGTTGCAGCAGCGCTAGACCCGTTCCGAGGGCCCAGCACGTACCGCACAGTACATATGTGGCTTGAAACCCCTGGAGCAGAAGCGGATTATTAGCTCACGCGTCGTTCGTCGCCGCACCCAACATCTCGAACCCGTCAGTCCGTCGTTCGATTCAATCGTCCGCCGCCGCCGCCTCCTCTTTGATGCACATACCGCCCGCGGCCTCTTGCCAGCCTTACGGTCCCTATCGCGTAAAGACATGGGCATGAGCTCCGAGGTCCCGCCGTTGCCGTTGGGCTCGTCCTCGACGATGCTCCGGCACGGCGGCGGAGGCGGCGCGTCGTCGTCGTCGTCTCGCCCTTCGGTCCCCGCCGTGCCGTCTGCCTGTCTAGCATGTGTGAGTTTATATTATATACGTCTATACGTGCTGTCCACAACTCTAGAAGCTAATCCATCCCACCCCAACGCCAGCGCACAAAGCACCTCAAGTGTGATGGTCGCCGGCCTTGCTCCCGCTGCACCACCTCCGGCTCGGACTGCGTGTACATTGCATCTCGCCGTGGCTACAAGGGCCCGTCCCGCAAGAAGCTGCCCAACAGGAGCCTTACGCTGAGGCCGGCCGGCCCAGCTACTTATACCACCTACGGCCCGCCTGCGGTCAGCATTAGTTCTCACGCCCCCGTCCCCGTACCCTCATCAGCCAGCGTTCCTACCTTCAATACCACCGCCGTCTTCCCGGATTTCGGTCTTGACTATCCTATTTTCTCTGAGACGTCCGCCCCCAGCAGCCACTATAATCTCGCCTTTGATCATACCTACGCCTTCTCCGTGGATGCGTTAAACTATGCCGTCACCCTTCCCACCCAAAACCCTACCTATAGGGATCGATACATTGAATCCTTCTATTACAACTTCCATGCCGCCCATCCCTTTTGTCCTGCCCAAGGATTACCTCCTCCCCTTAGCCCCCGGCCAGCCCACCATCGAGCCCCTACTGGCCCGTTATGCGCTGGATTGGCGCCATCTTCGTCGACACGCCCTCGACATGTGCCAGGCTTCTAGACTATGCCTACCGGCTTGTCTACAAGCCCGATATTCCCAAGGATGGCTTTATAGTCCAATGCTTGCTGCTTCTCATTCTTGGACTCGACGGGCATCGCCAACGAGACAAGGTCCACGCTCTGCTGGTCGATATTCGAACCGTCTCGCTTCACATTGGCCTCAACAAGCGATGGTTTGCCGAGTTCAACGGTCAAAGCATGCCTGTGCTCGAAGAGAGCTGGCGGAGGACCTGGTGGGATCTTTACATTGTCGATGCCATGATTGCAGGAGTTCATCGGTCCACCAAGTTTTCCTTGTATGAAATTGAAGCCGATGTCGCCCTACCGTGCGAAGAGCACGAGTTTCTCTCAGGTGTAAGCTCCTCTGCGTCCATCTTCACTTCTATACTGACCCATCTAGTATATCCCCCAACCACTCCACTTGGAAGACATGGACAACATCACCTTCTTAGACGACAGCGCTGGATTCTCATCCTTTGCCTACCGCATCCAATGCGCCTGCTACCTCGGGAAATTCATCCAAACCCCTCCCGTCTTCGGCGCCAAGGACAAGAACCTCGCCAAGTTCGATGTCCTCCTGGCCAACTGGCGCATGCACCTCCCGACCTCCAAGAGCAGCATGCTCTACAAGGACGGCAAGTTCGACGAGATGATGTTCCAGGCCTTCATGATGGCCCACGCCATCTCCATCTTGCTGCACCAGCCGCACTCGCAACTCGACCCGTCGCTAACGAGCTACATCGACGCGTGCGCGCCCACCACGCCCGCCGTGTCGAGCGACGCCTTCAACGCGCACACCAAACACACGATCCGGTCGGCCAACGAGCTGAGCAAGCTGGTCGGACACCGCGTGTCGCTGCTCACCCACACGCACTTCTTCGCCTACATGGTGACGCTCGCCGCGACGATCCACCTGAGCGAGTGGACGCTCTCGTTCGTGCCGCACAACGACGACAACCTGCGGCAGCGCATCCGGCTCAGCATCGGCGTGCTGAGCGAGTACGCGCAGGTCTGGCCGGCGGCGGCACACTTGGGGATGCAGGTGAAGCGCATTGCGCAGGATATTTATCAGGTCAAGAAGCAGCGGCTGCTGCCGATGCATGGGCTCGGGACTCAGGAAGAGGGTGTGAGTAATGTGCCTGTTGTCCGCGAGGCTCAGGAAATTGTCTGGGATCCTGCACTTGCTGGCCACAGTGGCTAGGTGGTTGAGGGTGAAGTATCCGTCAGGTTGATGGAATACACAGTCCCCTCAAATCACCATGTCCGGCGCGTGGGACATGGTGGCCAAGATGTCTGGTTGTAAAGACAACTCGACGACAAAAATTGCATAATCTAGGTGAAATTCCTCGGTGATCAAGATTGGATATCAGTCGCCGCCAAGGCAAAGTGCCAACACAATAGATCAACGCCGGGCAATCTCAAGCTCGGAGCGAGAGCGTTGACGGCAGACTTGACACAGAGTCTGAATATCTGGGTCCAGACCCTAACAGGGATCACCAGAGGTAAGCTCCTATTATGAGCCGCAAAAACACCAACTCCATGACATAATTTACTGACAATTTGCGCAGTTCAATTGGACCCATGATCGGGCTGGACCCATTCCCAGTCCGTTTTGCTGCGGACGCCCGACTTGATATTTCGACTTGGCGATGGGAGTAAAACATGGCCAAGCTCCAATCGGGTCGATTCACTGCCCCACGATGTATCGCCCCACGATAACTGCATCTCATTCTCATTGTATTTTATGACATCATTGACGTCACACGTTAATGAGAGGGCGGGAAGCCGCACTAACTCGATGGAGCCCTATGCAGCGCTTTCAGAGGCGGAGCACGAAGATCGTTTGGCAATATGAAATTACGTGATACGATCAGACCAATTGCGTTGCGGCGGAAATTAATCATCTGGCAGCCTGCGATGTGGCAAGGCATTCGCTGGACCTCGACGTCGGTGTTAAGGCCGACCCAGAGCAAAACGTAGACCATAGGCTGTGAAACACATCATATCGCCGCCTCGCCGCCTTTTCCAATTGGTTATGAGTTTTGTTTATTCCCGTGCAAATCATGCCGCCCCGATCTCATGTCGGTGATCGCCACAACGCACGCGCGTTCGGTTAGACACCGCCTCGGGTCTGCCAAGTCACAGCGACACAAGAGACCATAAACGGTTAATGCTGTGGCTTGGCTGGAAATGACGATGGTGTACGACCGCAGCCATCATCACGAACAACAGTATATAAGGCACGGGCATGATCCGTTGACTAGAATGAATTAACCCAAGTCAAGGCAGGCTTCTCATACAACAACAATCTACAGGTTGCAGGTTGTAAATCTTAGCTCAAAATGTTTCTTCACAAGACATTGATCATGCCTCTCCTGGCTTTTGCAGTCGGCACAGCAGCAGGTATCGCCTTCACAGCCGACATGCCCCTCATAGGCCCATCCTTCAGCGCCAACTTCGATCCCTCCAACTCAAAGGCAATCCGCTCCGCCAAAGCAGAATTCCCGGGCCTGATGGAGGGTCTCTTCTCGGCGGGCACTCTCAACCGTACCGACCTGGTCTTTGCCGTCGACGTCTTTTCAGCCGCAACCAACAAGTCCCTCTTCAACTACTACCACGTCGGCGAGGGCCAGAACGTCACTCTGACATGTGGCGACCTCAACGACAAGACGATTGGCCGCCTCGGCAGCGTGAGCAAGATCTTCACCGTCTACGCAATCCTCGCCGCGGCGGGCATCGAAGTCTTCAGCCACCCTGTGACGAGGTATCTTCCTGAGCTCGCGGGAAACCCACCCAGCGATTCTCTGGACCGCATCATTTGGGAGGACGTCACTGTTGGAGCTCTTGCGTCCCAGCAAGCTGGTTCCGGGGGAGTAGGGGGTTGGTTTTCTCTCTCTTCATCTCCGAGAATAGCTAAGCTAACTGTGCTTCAGACCTTCTACAACAACACGACAGTCTATCCGATTTCACGACTCCAGGTAATTCCAATACCATATCCCCCGGCCAATCATTCATTAATCATCTTCTACTTAGTTCTCTTGGAGTACATGCGCAAGAAGCGCCCCGTGATTTCTCCATTCCGAAATGCCGTTTATTCCGATGCAGGATTCGCGCTTCTAGGTGTCGTACTTGAGCGCCTGTCGGGACGGCCTTACAAGGACGCAGTGCAGCAGAATCTCTTCAACCCATTGGGACTCGATAACATGTCGACGACAGTGCCGAATGGCTCAGATGTCAACGCCATCAATCGGTTGCCTCTTTCCAACACGTCTTCGTGGGGCCTGGAGATTCCAATTGTCACGCCGTAAGTATTTTCTCTCCTCTCCTTTCTCCTTATGCTTCAAACGTACTGACTTGGCCTGTAGATCGGGCGGTATTTACTCCAACGGCGCAGACCTTCGCACCGCCGGTCTTTCCATCTTGAACTCTGAGCTGCTCTCTGCAGCCACAACGCGGGCCTGGATGAAGCCTCTTAGCGGCACCGGATCTCTGGTCGAGCTCGTTGGTGCGCCCTGGGAAATAGCCCGCCTTATGATTCCCGTGACGCCGGGCTCGAACCGCACTCGTGTGTCGGACCTGTATACCAAAGCGGGAGGCAACGGAGACTACACTTGCATCTTCGCCCTCTCACCGGACCACGGCATTGGGTACTCCATCTTGATCGCCGGTGCGACCGCGTCTTCAGCTCGCTGGCCCCTTCGCGACCTCGTCGGCGAGACCTTCATTCCCGCCATTGAGCACGCCGCGGTAGCGAATGGCAGACGCAACTTTGCGGGAACGTTTGTCGACGAGACGTCTGAGGGAACCAACCTCACAATAACTGTCGACGAGGGCCGTCCCGGCCTAGGCTTGGAGTCGTTTTACATAAACGGCACCGAGAGCCGCGCGATCCTACTTGGAGCCTCCAAGCCCGCCAATATCTCGGCACGCCTCTACCCAACCGGTCCCAACTCGTACTCGCGATCCTTGGCTTCACTGTACAAGACCAACGGGACGATTCGCCTGGCGTACCGCATGCTCGGCCAGCCGTTCACTCCTCTAACTCGTGCCACGGTGGAAGGCGGTAAGAAAAGTTTGTTTGACAATACTTTTGCTTGGATGAACCTCGACTTTTTCGGTCCGATGGATGAGTTTGTCCTGGAAGTTGTTGATGGGCGGTTGGAGAGCGTGTCGAGCACTGGCGCGGAGGTGGTATTGAAGCGTGCTAATTAAGGATTGGATTAGAGACTGCTAGACGAAGTCATGATATGTGCGGGTTGTATTTTCAAATGTATACTTAGTTTAGAATGAATAGAATGTCCCAAGGATGAGCTTTGCAGCTCCGTTAATTTTCCGTCCGCCCGCTACACTATTGCCTCAACTGTTAGATTCCACGTCTACGGTAGCGTGACTGATATCTCGTGAGATACGGGAACCTTAAAATGGGTGGTCACGTCTGGTAATAGTTACTTAGCAGGTGCTGTAGGCGAAGGAGCCAATTGTTTGAAGCTGTGTGAGCCATAATCTAATGAAGTGCAATTCCGACTGTTTATATCTTAGGACACTTATACTTGAATACCGTACTATAGTCACAAGGAACGCGCGTACATGGATACAGTATCTAGCAGCTGTAAATACATTTGGTTACCTAGATCTACCTTTTCTATATGTTCCCATACCCCGATCTACACACTACAATGTCCAGATCCACTCCATCATACATCTCACCCCACTTCTACTCTATACTAAGCTTTAGGAAAGACTGGACCGTCACTTGACCTCTGCTCCATTCATCAAACTCGTATAAGTCGCATTTCGTATCAGTCGTCAAAATGGATTCAGATATTTCTTCAAGTCCAGTGTATCCGTACTCATTATAACATCAAACTCCGTCTATACCGTAACAAGTCGACCAACAGCGTCTCCGATGCCGTTTAGTCGACGTACTTGGGAAGAGTTGCCATCACGCCGTCCTTGGCAATAAGCTCCATAGCTTTGGAGACCTCATCAAGGAAGCGCTTGTCGTTTCGCAAGTCGTCACCGAACAGCATCTTGATGCTTAGCAGCTGGCGGGGATCATTGCCACCTGCCTTTGCCAGGGCCTGGAGCTGCTCTCGCATCGGGTCTTCGACCTCGAATGTGTTGCCCGCGTCGTCGACACCGTTGATGTAGCGGAACCAGCCAGCAGCGACGAAACACAAGCGGCGGAAGGGACCCGACACCCAGATCTGCTCAGCAATGGAAGGCATGATAAACTGAGGGATCTTGCCCGAGGCGTTGAGCGCAACACGGGGAATCTGGTCCATGATGGTGGGGTTGGAGAAGCGCTCCGTGAGCGTTTTGCAGTACTCGTCAATGTCGACGCCGGGGATCTCGGGCAGCAGGGGCTTGACCTCCTCCTGCATCATCTGCCAGACGAACTTGCGGTAGATCGGGTGCTCCATGACCTCGTGGACGTACTTGAAGCCAGCAAGCTGTCCCGGGTAAGCCATGGCCGAGTGACTGGCGTTGAGCAGACGCAGCTTGTGCTTCTCAAACTGCTCGACATCGTGCACGTCATGGACGACCTGGACGCCGACCTTTTCAAACGGCGGGCGGCCGTCGCAGAACTTATCCTCGACAACCCACTGCATGAAGGGCTCGGTAACGACGGGCCACGCGTCCTCAATGCCAAAGTTCTCGGCCAGCGACTTGATGTCGGCTTGAGAGGTGACGGGAGTGATGCGGTCGACCATGGCGTTGGGGAAAGCTCCCTCCTCGACAATCCACTTGGCAAGCTCCGGGTTGCGGAGACGGGCAAACGACTCGAGCATGCGACGGGTGATGGAGCCGTTGTGCTGCATATTGTCACAGGACAAGACGGTGAAGGGCTTCATGCCCTGCTCGTGACGCCGGGCCAGCGCAGCGTAGAGGAATCCAAAAGTGCTGATGGGCGAGTTCTCGTTGGCCGGGTCAATGTCGTGCTGGATGTCGGGGTGCTCAGCCTGCAGCTCGTGGGTGTTTTCGTTGTAGTAGTAGCCGCTCTCGGTGATGGTCATCGACACAATGTGAGTATCCGGGTGAGCCATCTTGGCAATGACGGCCTCGCGGTCGTCGGGCGCGAAGAGGAACGAATTGATGCTGCCGACGACCTTGGCGAAGCTGCCCTTGGCGGAGCGTTCGATGACGGTGTACAGATGGTCCTGAGCGTTCAAGACATCGCGCATGGAAGCATCGTTGGGACGCAGACCGACACCGCAAATGGCCCAGTTGCGCTCGCCATGCTTCTGCAGCAACCGGTCGACATAGACAGCCAGATGAGCTCTATGGAAGCCGCCGACGCCGACGTGGACAATTCCCTCCTTGACGTCATCCCGGGCGTAAGTAGGGATGTGGACCTTCTCGTTGCCCTGCTGCGAGGAGATCAAAGGCAGGTTCTTGCTGGTGAGCTTGAGGCATTCCATACCGGAGGCCATTGTGATGGGATGAAGGGAGATGAAGGCCAGATAAATCAAAAGAGGCCGTGGTTTGAAAGATCAGAACACACCGCTGGCTGACTCCTGACCGCAGGTTTTTTATCAAGGGCCAGATAGTCTGACTTTCAATTATATGGGCCCGGTGACGTTTTGACTGGCCCGGTAGATAAACTGGGACTAGCGGTGGACTAGCTTATTCATCAAACAAGCCTCGCCAACTATCCGACCTCAACATTTTGGTGTTGCAAGGGTATAAGGAGGTCTATGCAGTTTTACGAGGGACCTTCTTCTTTTGGTGACATGGAAAGAATGACAATTATGACGTCTCTACCATATGAAGTCTTGGACGAGCTAGAAAAATCGATTCTACTGGAATGGTTGTCAGTGCACAGGACCAGGTAGGCACAGTCTGGCATCCGGATCATTTAATGTACAAGGGCACATTGAATTAATAGAAAATAGTTGCACAGTAAGATTTATTCTCATCGTGCCAATAGAGGCAAATCGTAAGAGCAATGCCAAATAGAACTATCGAGCGCCTTAACACTGTTTCAGCGGCTTTGTTGTGGATATTTCTGTCATGCATCATACCACTGGCTAGCAGAGCCATCCATAGATCCCAACATGCTTACAACGAATCTAAAAAGACAGAACGAGCCATGGCTCTGAGAGTGACCCAGGTCCAAGCGACTATGACGGAGTAGCTGAAAGTCGACCATGCCAGCATCAGTATCGCAGTGGTCGCTATTAGAGATGCATTTCTTATCTTGCCTCGTAACCTTGACCAAGCTGTCGCAGCAGCTCTTATCGTGTTTCCTCCTCCCCTTCTCGTAGGTTGCACTGAGAGACACTTGATCGGGTGTCCAGAAACCCCAATTTGCCTACTCACTTACCTGGTCAAAACCTGGATCCGTATTTCTCTGATTTTATCGCAGGCCTCATACACTCCCCGTCCCCAGTCCGGTCTGTACTAAGTGTATCTTCCACTAACAAGTCGCACTCACTTTGGCTGCTGCCATACCCAGCACCATTTGTTACCAAAAGAAAAATAAGGACGAACAGTCCAAGTTCAGCCCGTCTCTGCCTGAACTCCGGATTCCCGAACCCGATCTTCACACTAGCTCAGCATTACTTGTCTCGGTCAACACCGACTTTTAGGCAAGCATTCCTTCAACGCGTGTATCGGAAGTATTTGGGACCAACACTTGCTTCGCTCTTGACCCACAACATTGTGTCATGCTCCAGTGCAAATTCTTCCTAGCTCCAGTATCACGAGGCCTTATGAGGGGGCTGACAAGAGTCCAGACATCTCTAGAAAAAAAAGAAAGAAAAAAAAGACCACTCCGTTCTATCTAGTCTCAGACATCAATGCACTCTGTATCATGTGTCTCAATTTCATGCTTCTTTTCTTCTAAATGTGACTTACCCTACATGTCGTCATCCGCGCCACTGCCTTGAACGCCACTAAAATACGCGATGAGGTATATCCACAAGGATCCACTACTTTCATCAGCGATCTCCCAGACTGGAAAAGATGTTCGCAACGGATCAAGCCACAGAAAGATTGGGTTGGTATTGCTCTTTGAATCTCTGATCGGGTTCTGTGAGTACATAATAATCGGTGACACGTAGCCAATTTCACCCCACGATGCCTTTTATTCCCGCAATGAATCTAGCGCCGGATTAAGCCTTTCCACGTGGATACTGCCGCATGGCTGAGACAACAACGCCCCATTGTAGCTTTTAATATGTGGTCAAGATTGAGTATTTGCTAAAGAAAGAGACCCTTGCAATGAGCACCGTCACTAATTGGTTATTCATCATTCCTCCAGCTTGAATCTGGTGACGCAGCATTCACTAAAAACACGGGTAACGCCCCATACCTGCCACTGAGGAGCTCCACGAGTCCACTGTGCTAAACCTTAGCCTACAAAGATGGGTGGGGGCGGTGGATGGGGGTGTGGGATGGTTATTAGTCAAGTCATAGGCACGTCAACTTGTGGAGAAGGGGCTCATCATCTTGCAGAGCATCTCGAAGATTCCAGTAGTTAACGTTCAATTTGAAGACATGGCGGTTTATGTCACTATCTACTGTTTCTATGTCCGCGCATTATATCGTACAGATAATTATTAGACAAGGCCTTGCTATTCAAGGCACTTTGCTTTGGCAAACGCCTAAGAGTTGGCAATGACAAAGTCGAGAATGGTGAGGTTGGGTCCGGTCCAGTGCTTTCTCGCACGGAGGAACCACAAGGCGAGGGTGACGAAGAGCACAAAGACCATGACAGGGCCGCAGTAGTTCATGTTGGCAGCTGTGACGGGGAGGGTAGATGGGAAGGGGAGGAAGACGATGATGTACAGGGTGTAAACCAAGGCGAAAGCGTTGACGTACAATCCATAGCGACCAAGGTTCCACTCTCCAAGCTTGAGACCAGCGCTGTTGAAGCGAGCGTACAGGATGCTGCTAATGGCGATGGCGTAGCTGATGTAGAGGGCCATGGAGGATAGCGAGGTGATGGCACCAAAGGCGACGTAGCTGGAGCTGCCGATGTTGAGGAGGCAGAGAGCGCAGACGAGGAAAACGGTCAGCACGATGGAACGGATGGGAACCCGGTGCTTGGGGCTGACGTAGGCGAAGTAGGCCGGCATGCCGCCATCACGGGACCAGGCCCAGGTCAGACGAGAAACGGACGCAATGTTGGCGAGGTTGACGCTGAAGGAGATGACGAAGAGGCCGGTGATCATGGCGGTGGTGGCCTTCTCGGAGCCAGTGACGGTGAGGAGGATGGTGAGGATGGGGCTGGTCGAGTTGAGGGCGTCGTCAATGGAACCCATTGAAGCGAGCAGCACGTTGACCATGATGAAGCCCAGCACACCGTTCATGAAGATGGACCAGAACATGGCACGAGGGACTGCCGACTTGGCCTTTCGGGTCTCCTCGCTCATGTGGATAGCACTGTCGAAACCTGACATACAATTAGAGAACGAAGGGAGAGGGAATGGGTAGAGGAAACATACCGGTGAAACTCCACACACAGGTGAGCATGCCCAGGTTCCAGGCAATGTAGGTATCATCCCAGCCGGAAACGGTGTTGGACTTTAGCCAGAAGCTGCCATCGTGTCGGCTGCCCATGACACCGAGGACAACAGCAAAGACAACAAACAGGCACACGTGCAAAACACCGGCCACCATCTCAATCCAGGGGATCATCTCGAAGGCGTAGGTGTTCATCAGGCCCTGGACCACGCACATGGCGATGACCAGGAGGGACGTGTGCCAGCCGCCAGGGACGTAGTTGGGGTGGTTGAGCTGGATCATGGACTCGAGCAGGATGATGGTGACGTTGGCAATGCCGGCCAGCAGCGAGATGTAGCCAAACCACGTCGCCCAGCCTTGGACGTAGGTGGCGAACCGCCGGACGGACGGAGGCGCAAGGTGGTAGGTCCAGTGATACTGGGCTCCGGCGACGGGCTGGATGGACGCCATCTCACCGAGCGAAGCGGCCTGGGAGATGGCGCCGCAGAAGACGATGATGAAGCTGAAGATGAAGGTCTGGGGTCCGCCATTGTACAACGCAAAGTACATGTTGCTGGGTACAGGTCAGCACACTGCATATTTTGATTTACGTGATGGGCAATACGAACGTGCACATGCCCTCCCATAGTGACATGTACGTCAGGGAAAAAGCAAACAGCTGGGAAAAGGAAAAGACTCTGCGGGTGCGCGTCTGGTTGTAGACGGACGAGCCGCCATCCTCGGTCTTGGTGGCGTCGACGGCGACGTCCTTGCCGTCGGGCTGCATCTCGATGCTGTCTGACAGGGCCATTGCGAAAGAGACGGGAACCAACAGAACCGAGAGGCTGGGTCGGATGAGACAATAGTGGTCGTTGGGAACAGGCGTCGGGCTGCAGGACGAGGGTGGCTGGCTGGGGGAGAATATTTAAGAGAGAATGGCGAAGGAATTAATCAACGGCGAGAAATCAATGCGAGCAATCAAATCATCGGCCAGTAATCAATGTACATATGCATCGACAGGCCCCGAGCTGCACCCCGGCGGTGGAGAGGCTCTGATACCACCTCTACGGACTCCAAGAGCGATTGCCTCTGGCGGGGCTACGACGGTGAGATTGAATGCATGGCCTGACGAGGAGGAGACTCTGGTCCTTGGTACAATTGCCTGCAGAGTCGACGTGGGCTGTGGCTTCGTGTGTGAGTTCCGATTGGCAGCTAGCATTGTCGTCAACGACAATTGTCGGAGCCAACGGAAACTTGCTAGTGACTCTGGCCCTAGATGGACCATGGAAGTGCTTGAATGGTCCCTCTACAGTCCCTGGAAATGCCAAGATGGACCCTCCACACTCCCTGGATGTGCATTAATGGACCTCTAGAAACCTGGGACTGCATGGACAGACCCTTGAACGCCCCCATGGCGGCAATGGCGCGTAGCCTAGGGCGCATCCGGGGCCGAAAAGTGGAGGAGCTCACTCCTGGACGTTCCTTGTCTCCGAAACCCTGTAGACACGCAGGGGCAATGCATAATTTGGATTGTTTAGCTGCCCAGTATGAGTCGTCCAGTATGGGCTTCTCGTCTCGCACCCGAGCCGGGCCCGTCGACGACTCCGTCCCTAGCGCAGATCCTTGGGTGGTCTTAGTGGGAAAGGCTTCTACGCGCGTACGAGCCTCCCAAACACCCCCACCTCCATCTGGCCGTCCGTCTGCTGCTCGCCCCGGCAGATTGGATACTGTGGCGTCGTCGTTGTCCGTCTCGGAGCATTCTTACCCTTGGCGTGGCGCTGATGCAGGCGGCGGACCACGCGGAAACGAGAGACATGCGTCGAAGAAGGAAGCTTTCTTGGCTGGGATATTGGCTGTTGGTTCGCACGCAACGAATGCACAGCCGCGATATATAGACGCCCGACGATCCCCTTCTTCGCTGCCTCTGGTTTGGTGGGGAATCTGCGATCAGTTTGACTTGCACGGCCTGTCCATCCATTCTCTTGAAATCAAGACTGACCGCAGAAGCCAAGAATGTTGATTCCCTGACAACTGCCAACATGTCTACCGACTCGCCCGCGGCACCAGCCTTCTACCCGCTCACCAAGGACGACCATGCGGCCTTGGTGGTGGTGGCTTCCATCGTCTTTCTCATCTACGCCATTCTGGGCACCATCACCAAGCTCCTGATCCGCCTCAACATTACCTCTATGAGGGACTACGACTATACGCTGCTTGGCGGACTCGTTGTCTACTTTGTCCAGACGGCTTGTGTCATCGCTGCGTGCAACAACGGCCTCGGCCTGCACCGAGATGATATTTCTTCGCATGATTTCGAACGCTACAGCAAGGTGAGTGTAAGCAACCGGCGAGTCGATGTACCCTGGCTAAGATGTGTCCTCGACAGTTGATGTATACCTCTCGGATCCTGGCCTTGTTCGTCAACGGCAGCACAAAGATTTCGCTCTGCCTCCTCATCAGGCAAATCGACAACCGGGGAAATCTGAACATTGCCAACATGGTCCTCGCTGGCCTCGTCCTCGTCTGCGTCGTGACCGGCTTCTTCGTCACCGTGTTCCAGTGCCCACTGCCATCGCCGTGGCTTGCGGAAAGCCACGCAAAGTGCCCTAACTATGGCTCCATTTACATCTACAATGGCGTGATGGATATTGTCACGGATCTCGCGCTTTGTGTCCTTCCGGTTGTCATGATGTGGCATGTTCAGACCACGACAAGGAGGAAAGCCGTTGTCATGGGATTATTTGGAACTCGAATCATGTTGGTCTCCCCGCAGTGCGCGCTTCGATCTTGACGCTAACTGCCATCTAGTGTGCCCATCGTAACTATTCCAAGCCTCACAAACGCCCAATACCTCTTCCAAGATTATTCTGACCCCACCTGGCTGGCGGTTCCGAGAACCATTTGGTTTCAAACGTCTCTAGGTCTTTCTGTGCTCACGGTCTGCATCCCCAGTCTCAAGGGCATCATTGATAGTCTCCTCGGCTCTACCGCCGTGGCGGCTATCCAGGCTCCCTACGAGCTCAAGAGCAGCGACAAGCGCAGCGGCCTTGAGCTGACGGTCATTAACGACGGTTCCAGGGGTGCCTCCCACAACATCAGCGCCCGCAGCACTACGCTCAAGATGAGCTCCAAGGGCAAGTCCCCTGAGCACTCGGCGTGGTACTCGGATCGCGAGCCAACTACCAAGCACGGCGGAAGGGCGAGCCCGGGCGGCAGCGAGAGCGTGCGGAAGCTTACGGAGGGCGTCATCGTAGTGCGAGACGAGTTTGAGGTTCACTACGACGATAGGAGAATGTCCTCATCGAGGGCCGGTTCACACGAGTCCTCAGATGCCGGGTATCGGATGTAGAATTCAAGCGCGTACCCAATACCTCAAAAGATCACTACACCCTCATTCTAGTGCCTGCAACGAAATGCCTCTAGTGACTGTACAGTACATGCCCCATCCGCTATTCCAGGACCGGGGAACATGGATTTTCGGCAGGTTCAAGCTAACTCACTTGCGGATCCGAACATAAGTGCCGTACGGCGTATTTTTTGCCTCTCACAATACCCGGCAAATACCCGAGCCACAGTAAAAGAACAAGGGTTACAGGGTACGCGGCAAGTGTTTATTCAGGGCTTATTCAGGGCAGGGATTGTGAATCCGATTGAAAAATGCAAAACGCTATAGGTCCACTTCGCCAAGAAGCCCTTGTGGAAGACCCGCGGACACGGGCCGGTGCCGGTAACGCGACGTCTCGGCTCTTAAGGACTAATTTATTTAATCGGTACGAAGGCCAGTATGGAGCAGGGCCATCGGAAACCAGGGACCCGGAAGCCAGCAGTCAGCGGAGAACGATTGCGAAGACAGGCCGCCGCGTGACCCAAGTGGCCTGCGGTATTAACAGAATTAAACTAGCCAAAAAGCAAGCAATTATTGTCATCCTGGCAAAGGCGGAAAGGGGAAACCATGCTATATGCGTACGTCTTGCGCCCCTTGCGCGACGTTGCTGTTTAATCTGTTGCCCATGGCCTCATTCCCTTCCCCTTGCCCAGCTTAGCGGCGTACAAGACTTCGCCGGTTTAACCCCAGGTGACGATTGGACGTATTACGCAGAAACTGGTAAGCTAGCCTTGCATCGTTACCCTCACTACGGAGTACAAAAACGGGGACTCGCATTGCCCCACAGTGTTGGCTCCCAGGGTTAATGGGCTCATGCTTCAAGGATTCATGGGTTGTGCGCGCGCAAACCACTTGCTTCTGCCTGCCGCTTAACAATCAAGTTTGCCGACGAACCGCTGTCGGAATGCCCCCCGTCCGTTCCAGCAGTTGGGCTCTGAGGTGCTGATCGTCCTCGCTTGAGACGTTTCCCCGTGGTCCCCCAGGCCTCCTCCTGCGCTCCCTGGTCTGCCACGCGATGGAGTCTGAGCATCGCTTTTTTGCTGAGACGGAGCCGTTGCTCTCAGATGCAGAGGACGGCGATGGCTTGAAGCCCGAGACTGAGAGCGTGGGCTCGGAGCTGCGGCTTCTCGCTGAATACTCGCTTCCCCTCATCGCCACCTATCTCCTCCAATATTCCTTTACCGTCATCACGACCTTTGTGGCCGGGCATCTAAGCACCGATGACCTGGCCGCGGCGAGCATCGGCGTCACGACCATGAACATCATCGGCCTCGCCATCTTCGAGGGCATGGCCACTGCGCTCGACACGCTCTGTGCCCAGGCATATGGATCCGGCAATATCACTGGCGTTGGCCTACACGTCCAACGGATGATACTCCTGATGGCTCTCGTCTGCGTCCCCGTCTGTGCCCTCTGGCTCTGCTCCTCCTCCATCATTGCCGTGTTTATCCCGCAACATTACCTGGCCGTGAGTGCCGGCTCCTTTCTGCGAGTGAGCCTCATTGGCCTCCCCGGGTACGCTGCCTTCGAGGCTGGCAAGCGCTTTCTCCAGGCGCAGGGAGATTTCAAAGCCGGCATGGTCGTGCTGCTCGTTTGCGCTCCGGTTAACGCAGTACTGAGCTGGCTCTTCGCCTTCAAACTAGGAATGGGCCTCGACGGTGCTGCCCTCGGAGCGGCCCTTGCCAACGACCTTCGACCGATCCTCCTCCTCCTATACATTGTGTTCTTGAAGAAGTCGTCTCACAAGTGCTGGTCTGGTTTCTCTCGCAGTGCCTTCAAGGGATGGGGCCCGATGGTTCGGCTGTCTGCGGCCGGATCTGCAGTCACCCTGGCCGAGTGGGCTGCGTTCGAGATCTTGACGTTTAGTACCTCGTACATCAGCACGGTTCACCTCGCTGCACAGACGATCTTGACGACGACGTCGGTGGTTGTGTGGCACATTCCTTTTTCCGTTAGTGTGGCCGTTAGCACGCGTATCGGCCACCTGATCGGCGCAGGTCTTGTCCCAACCGCTCGGCGAGCCACTGTCCTCTATTCTGTCTGCTTCGTTGTTATTGGGATATTCGATGGAGCTCTTCTGGTCTCTCTGCGTAATCATATTAGTCTTGTGTTCTCGGATGACTCGACCGTTCGAGAACTTGCCACCAAGGCCATGCTTGCTGTAGGCGCGTTCCAAGTAGTCGATTCTATTCTATGCGGATGTAACGGAATACTACGTGGTCTTGGACGACAGTCTATCGCTGCGTGGGTGGTTTTCGTTGTCAACTACCTAGCAGCCATCCCGTTTGCAATCTGGTTGGAGTTGGGGCCCCTGAAAATGGGGTTGAATGGCGTCTGGATCGGCCTTGGGTCCGGGATGGTTATCATTGGCATTATTGAGGTCGTCTACATGAGAATGATAGACTGGAAGAAATGCGTGGATGACTTGAAGTCCGAGTAAACGTAATGATGGTGGATAGGGGTAGGCATGGGTTTAGTTAACCCTGACTTGACTAATTTGAGACAATTAGCGATGCAAAGTATGAGGTGTGCATTTCTCACGCCACTCGTATTCATCCTCGACGCACAAGGGCCGGCTGTGGGAGAACCAGAGATGCGCGGTCGTTTTGTTCGCTGTTGGAAAAATTGGTCCGAAGGACGATACTTTTCACCTCCTAGGCCGAGAGTTTAATAATCCCCCAAATATAATTATCGCGTCCATATTTGATATGACGACCCCTAGCGACCGTAATAGATATAAAAACCAGTATCCTTCCTAGTTCCTGACACTGAATGTTATTAGAATGCTCAATTCATATTACCATTCATCAACTAGATAATGCCAGTAACACCCAGTCTCCTGGCGTATCAAATGATGGAAACTATGGAAGTCTGTTGCTTGGGACTCAATATCGCTAAGCCATCTTCCCGAAACTGCAAACAGAAACATTCCACACAATTCTGATCCTACACAAAATGACCAATCCGATGATATCGTGGCTGACTGTGGCCAAACACCAACTTTAGAGTGATGCACATGACTCGCGATGTTTCTATTCCCCCGGATTGAATCAAGTACGAGTTGATCGGGACGAAGCCAATATCGTCGCCTGCACGAACGTTTATTTCGAGGTAATCGAGGTAGAGCCGAAGCTCTATACAATGAGGCTTATTGTCGTTGCCCAAATGATAGCCTGAACCGATTACAACCTTATAGTAGCCATCTATTTCCGTAGATTGGACTGTAGCCTCGATTAGGGAACCACGAAGTGTTACGTGGCCTGCAGAGATACACCCTGTTTTGTCTGATCCCCGTGGTTGAACTTCGGCTTCAAGAAATTCCACCAGATTCGTAGAAACAGCACATGGCAATTCTGGTCTTAGCGGCCCATCCACTGAAGCCCAGGACCACGAGGGAGCTCAATACTCAACGGTGGCTTTCTTGACTGGTTCTGTAGCTCTACAGTCTGCACCCCTCGAGAATCCTTGACCGCCAGAGCCCAGCTAAGCAATCGTCACCAGTGGCCTCTTGGAAGAGCTTGGCTATTCCTGTGAAAGCAGGCAGCTTGTCTTCAGTCTTTGTCAAAGCACACTGGCTATAGCATTTTACCAGGTCCCGCCAAAGTGAATAGACCGGTAGAGACATAATACATTTGTCTTCAGGGCCGTTCATTGGAAGGAGTGCTTGTAGATCTAGGAGATCCCACTGGTTGGATAGGTCCTTATCTGGCGAATAACGGAATAACTTGGGGAAGCTTTCGCACTTGGTCTCTTGGGAGCATTCCCAAAGCACCTGCGAGTTCCCAAAATACCATACGCGAGGTGAGAGGTAGCGTTCCTGGAATACCCATCCCCGCTTGTGCAGAGGACCCGCAAATATGTTTCGTTCCAGTAATTCCTCTCCAAAAAGCATATAATTTGAACGCCAAAGAGAACAGTCGATAGTTTCACTATGCCCTGAGAATAAAGGACCATCGTGGGCTGTGCTATAGGGCTTCCAATATGACGACCAATTGGCACCAAGGTCAATGAGTCTAGTTGGGTGCCAGTTACCTAAATTTGCTGAATATTGGCAGCAGCGCATGTAGTCACGGTGGTAGGAATGGAACCAACTGAGCAATTTCCGGAGGGTTAATGCATTAGAAGTCGAATTTCCGATCTGATTGTCAATGGCTGAGCAAACTTTGTCTAAATACGCGACAATGTTAGCTTTGACTAGGCCGGTCCGGAGGAAACTAACCGCCGACCCTAGACTGCTTCAGTAGTAATATGTGGGAGACCAAGCTTTGGCCCGAAGGGGTTTCCCTCCTGAAGGCACCTTGGCCTTTAGCTTTAGATAGGCAATCGTAGTGGCAACAGCTTGTTGGGAAAACATCTGCAACCGCTAGGTAGCTTTACGGGGGATGCGGAAGGGATCCAAGTCAAACATAATCATGTAGATACATAGCTGGCCAAGCACCCCCCTTTGACCTAGAAGGGGATGGTGTAAGTCTCTAGCCGTCGAGACTGATACAAACCCAGTCAATCAACCGTCCCAATGTTCCAAGGTTTAGACTCAATTATACCTATTGGACGCCCTCTGATCTGCTTAGTTTCTATAAAATTCTCTCTGGCGATTGGTGACCCCCACTCACTAGTATGTTCTCTGTACTTGATGCCGCATCCGTCCCTCTCGTGTTGCTGTACTGGACCTGGTACTCGTCCACGACGACTATATCTTTCGGGTTGCTTGGTACATTTCCATCTGGTCTCTTGGAACGATTTAAGCTATTTAACTCGTAGCCATGGTCCGCTCCATCACCTCTCCACGGCATGAAATTACTCCCCGTGGGATACTGATTGGGATATGAGTTCTTGCTATTCGTTCCTCCAACGAGACTGTTGAGCATGGGAAGGTGTTTGCGGACGAATGGCTTGAGCTGTGCTAGGCAATTGCAGATAATGCCGAGGGGTAATTCGACAGAACTCCAGACAGCTGCAGAGGCTTGTGTCCAAGTGACGTCGGGGTTGTTCTGCATCTTGCGAACGTAAGCAACTCGCACACATGACGCAAGAATGACGCTGTGTTTCATGAGAGAAAATTAGCAATGCTGTCAAATTTGAAGATACAGGTATGGGTGCCCTTTTCCTCATCTCAAAGGGGGCGAGATTATGATGGAACTTACGCGGAACCGAGAGCGAGAAGAACCCCGACGGTGATCCTCTGCTTTAGGGGCATGTTCAGGTGGTGGATCATGGGAATCGGAAGAATGATAATTATGCCGTCGGTGACAATATTGAGGACCGCTTGAGAAACAGCAATGTTGTTTAGGCAGGTACCGCTGCCAGTCGATTGAGGATTACATGGTCCGCAGAATAGTGCGGTAAAGACAACGGTGAAGGCAAAGAGGCAGAACGCAACAGCATACACTGAGTAGCGAAAAGATTTGTTGGGAATGATGCGGTGGTATAATACGAGGATGGCTAGCTTCGTCAGGGTCGGTGGCCAAATATAAGTAAGGGCAAGGACGAGGAGGAGCTGGTTCAACGCGACAATTAGCACTGCTCTCCCTTCCTCATGGAGAATATTGTGCGGAGAGAACTTACGTCGAGATAGCCTTGGAGATCTGTCACCGTCACATTCCACATATGATTCCCGAAACCGGACGGCATTGCTATGCATGTGTTAGTTCTGGCTTGCCCGGTTGACAAGTTCACCTCGCGACCAGCAAGAAAAGAAGTGTCTGGTGCAAATCACTCAGCTAGCCACGTACCTAGAATCATGCATATAAAGAATGCGAGAGATATACCCCAAGCCAAGATGATCAAAGCTATCGCCAGAGTTAGCAGATCAATCAACAGGTTCCAAAAACCGACTTACGAGAGTCCCACCCAATCTTCTTCACGATAAAAGCCCCAGTGTAGAGTCGAAGCATCATAGCAACCGTGGCTAGTCCGAACGTGACAGAGTAAACGACAATGATGGTATACTGAAGGGTGGTCGACCCGTGAAAGTTAGGGGTGACGCCATCAGGGGGCTCCATTGCTCCAACTTGGGACATTTTGCGACTTCGTTTTGGTGTTGGATGGTTATCAAAATCGTCGTGCCTTTTGTCAAATTATCTTCATAAAAAAAAGGATGATGCTCATTCCAACTCTACCATTGAATGATCATCGAAGCTGGATTTTTCAAATTTTCGTATTGAAACCAGGTGCTCCGGAATTGTGGGGGTTTTTGTCATTGAAGTCTTATGGAGAATAATCCCCGTATAGGTCGGTTGGATTGCGGTAGAATCCGACAAGGATTGTCACTCATCCGAGATGATGCTGACTGGGAAAGGTTGGAGCGGACAAACAGGAGAGCGCGATGAAGGAAGGGTTGAATAAAACCAGGGTCACGGGGGCTAGCATGGCACCTTCTAATGGGGCAAGAAGACTGGAAATCTTTCGGGATCACAAAAGCAAGTTTAGCAGCCTACGGAGGAGAGACAGGTTATTGGGTTTGGAACCAACAAGTACTGGCAGGGTCTCGACAGACCCTGAGCCGGGCCATGTGCTCCGGGCCCCGGGCCACCTAGTCTTTTTCCGAGGACAGGAGTTACCGGGGAATAAGAACCCCTGGATAGGGTAACAGGAAAAGATTTCGTTCATCAGCCAATGTCACGCCTCCGCAGATTGATTAGAGGAAGGATTCCGGGCCAGGGGTACCACTTCCCCGCCATGGCACACCAACTTGAAGTTGGGGTAAACTGCAGCTGAATGGGAACCCCTTTCTGGGCTGAGAATGGCAAAATAACTAGTGACTGCAGATCAAGTAGAAGCAGGGTTTCGAACCGGGTTTACACCCCGCATGGGGCGACCAACAACTGTTGGTCAGCCGCCACCGGTTGGAAATGGCAGACTTCAAAGCCGAGGTGTTACTGGTTTTAGAGCCGGATGTAACCTTGAGCAATGAAGGATTGACAATCGCCATTTTAACTGTCGTGGCCCTGGTGCATTAAACCGAGCCACCACCAAATGGAGTGAAGTGGAAACCGGCACTATGCAGATCGCGCTCATGCCACCCGAATGATTAAATTTAGCCCCTGCCGCGTGGTCTTATCCTTTTGCGGCTTGCCAGCGGCATATTCTCCGGCTGGTCCGGAGGCGGTGTGCTGGAGGAGAGACGCCGTGGAATGAGATGGTGGCTATAAAATGTGAGTTTCAAGTCAATCCAGGGGAAAATCACACTCTCCCCGGCTGTGTATCCCCTTCGACATCCAACCACTTTTTTCCCCACCCCTGACCACGCAAGGTGTCCAACACTTCACTTCTTTGTTGCAATCGGTTGAACAGTTCGCGGTTATTTCATTGCCAGTTAGAGAAAGGATTGTCAATATCATGACTGAAACCCGAGCTATTCCCGTTCCCATTGGGCCGAGGGGAGTGATGAAATCAAGCAATCCTTTGCCTCTGACCCCCGAGGAGCTCACTCCGGATTGGTTTTCCAAGATCCTGGGGAAGCCGGTGAAAGAAGTGTCCATCGTCGAAGCCATACACGGGACGGCCTCCAAGATTCTCATCAGACTGGAGGATGGGGAATCAACTGATGGTCGGACCGAGGTCTGTGTCAAGGGCGGCTTCAACCCTGCTCTGGTCGCTATTCACCCTTCTCTCTTCTCCGTCTACCGCCTTGAAGCTGAGTTTTATTACCATCTTGGTCCAACACTAAAAATGCTTCTTCCGGAGATTTTCTACTGCGGAACGGATACTGTGAGAGGCCAGGGGATCGTCGTCATGGCCGATCTCAAAGGTCAGGGGAATACATTCGGGCAGCCGCTGGAACCTTGGTCTGTTGCTCGAGTGCGAGCCGGCGTAGAGCAGTTGGCTATTCTGCACGCTAGGACCTGGGGGGCCATACCCGAGGACTTTCCGTGGTTCGATTCGACATTCTCACTACGAGATGTGATTACGTCTATGATGGGCAAGGAGGAGTGGAACAGGCAATTCCTGGGCGACTCGAAGCCTGATGTCCCGGATCACTTTGTGGACCGCAAGCGGATCATCTCGGCATTCAAGACATTGTGGCGTACTACTGATACGAAGATGAAGTGCATTGTCCACGGGGACTCTCACATTGGCAATACTTTCATCACGGCTGCCGGTGAGCCAGGTTTCCTGGACTGGCAAGGTATCCACGTCGGATCAGCCATTCACGACGTTGCCTACTTTATCGTCGGCTCGCTATCCATCGAAGACCGTCGCAAGAACGAGGTGGAGCTCTTCGACCACTACTTGGAGATCCTGCACCAACAGGGAGCACCCAAGTTCGAAAGGGAAGAAGTTTGGGAGGAATATCGGAAACAAAACCTGCACGGCTTTGCATGGGCTCTCACGGGGCCAATGATGCAGACCAAGGAGAGCGTGGATGTTATGGCAAAGCGCCACTGCGCAGCAATCATTGATCACAAGAGTTTGGAGCTACTGGAGGCGCTTCCGGAATATGTGGTGGAAGAGGACTAGAGACCCACGTTGAGACTAGCTGTGTGACCTAACAGAGACTTGGGAAGCGTGGAGCAACCAGATCCAGGCGTCGTCGACTTGGAGTCATTGCTGTGACTACTGTTGCCGAACGACACGGCCGACGACTGCTGCTTCTACTGCTGGTCCGGAGCTAGGGGAGGCATAGTGGCTGGCCGACTTTGGTTACGCAGAGTATCTGGTGCAACCACTGGAAGTTATGAATTTCTACTCTTAAGATGTCTTTTTTTTTAGGATTTCAAATACCTTAGGAGCAGGAGAGGCTACTAGGTCGTCGAATAAGATCACAAAATGCTCGATGAGAATTGATTGGGCGGCCAATTGCAGCACGCTTCATAGAATCAGTTTCTAAGAGCATTGTTTCTGGAACAGACAAGCACAACTCAGAGACCACGGACTGGCCACTTATAATAATTCGCGTTCAGCTGTCATAAGTTGGTTAAGCGCTATCTTGATCATGCAAGTACCTAGTTCCTGAATATAATACATTGTTTTACAGATAACATTCCGCGCATACCTGTAAGTCTTAATGGCTCTTTCGCAGCAAATCAACTGGTGCTTGAATGATTGAGTTGCGGATCACAAATTATAGAAGCAACCAATATGGCACGATGGAGGCAAAGGTGATGAACTGGTGCTGAAATTAAAGTGACAGTTGGCTACTTTTTCGCTGATTTAAGAAGTTTCGCTATGGTCTCGTATCCCTTCACTGCTGCATACAGCAGCGGCATCCAGCCTTCCTTATCTTTTGTCTCAATATTAGCGCCTTTCTCAAGTAACAGCTGCACAACATCCTTGTGCCCGTTCTCAGCGGCCCACGACAGCGGCGTCCGAACATAGCTATCATCCAAGTCCGCGTCCTGGAGGAGTTGAAGAAGCCTGCTTACGGCTGTGTGAATACCGAAGTATGCCGCCAAATGAAGTCCCGTCACGTCCCTTGGAGCGCCTTGGCTGTAATTCGCGTACCGCAATGTCTTTGAATCCACCAGCAATACCTGGCTCGACGCTTCCATCTTCTTCGCATTCTGCAGAAATTCGATGACGCCCTGATTGCATTTCTGAACTTTGCAAGCATGCTTGCCCCAGTTGTGCGCAGCGTAGTCGTAAAGTGGATTGAAATCAAGCCGCTCCTCGAACTCGGCGTCTGTTTCACAAAACCCAGTCCCAAAGACGCTAAATGAGAGGTAGGTAACGCAAATGTTCGTAATATCGGTCTCTGCATCCGGAAACCACTGTGTCTGCGTCCGTTCGAAGTATTCTTGCGTGGTATAGTGGACCAACCGGATGGTGCCGCTCTCTTCATCGACAGTTACCAATCCAGCGCATACGGAGACAATATCTTCAACATCCGAGATATTATCTTCTCTGAAATCTGCCCTGCCTTCTTCTACAGCAAGGGCATGCTGAAGTTCCGACGTAGTCAGCGGTCGCATTGCGCAGGTGATCCAAGACAAAGTTTGCTTGGCAAGGTCATGTTGGTCCTTCACTAGCCCTTCAATCCGTTCCATCGCGTCGCCATATGCCTTATCGTATGCAGCTGACCCGGTCGGTAATTCTGCAAGAGCCTTTCGGACTGCTAGGGCCGATCTTTTCCCGATGAGTGAGTCCAAATGGAGCCGGGCAAGTAGGAACCTAAGAGCACATTAACGTGACGTCTCATCTGCGGAATGATGTCACGCACATTCCCTATACAGACTAGACAATCCCAATGTTGACCTCCCCTTAGAGTTCTAGGCTTCGATTGACGAAGTCTGGTAATCAGGACATGTGTGCTTCGATATACCTCCGCAAGTCTCCGTCGCTGGCATAAATCTCCAGTTGTGTACTTCCTCCAAATTCCTTTTCAATCTCTGGTAGATGTCGCGAAGTTGCTAACACATTTATTTTAGTTTTAGCTTGAAGACTGAAAATTTGTGAGAGGATTTTCGATCGGCAGCCATCGGACGCTTGGCATTCATCAAGTGCGTCGATGACAATAAAGACTCTCGAATAGATGCCGGTTGCTGACTGAAGCGCGCTAGAGATTTCGTCAAATGATGATCTCGTCCGCTTCCCTTCGTGGCGCTCATGGAGAGCTTTTACGCCGTCTGGAGGGATTGGGTAGCATCGCTGCTTTAGCAAACTTGCGAGCATGTCTTCAGCCTTCCGGTTGTCCCCTTGCCGGAAGTTGCAATAGAGATACGCGATTCCAACGGTGGCATCCTCTCGAAACCGATCGACAAGGTCGGCAATTACGATAGATGCAAGGATCGTCTTCCCGGCTCCGGGAATGCCTGGACAGAAGAGCGTCTGGTTGTTTGTAGATAGCCAAGTCTTGTACTCTTGCGAGTCTAAGAGCCATTGGCCGGTTCCTGGCTGCCGCCGGTTGAGGTAGTCGCTCTGTTGAGGACCATAGTCAACCGGCGTGAGCCAATCCAGGATCTTTCCCACCTCTGCATTGTGTTGATGACGTATAAGGTTATCGATTTTTCTTGTCATGTCCGAGACTCCATTCTTGATATCTGCCAGCACTGCGAACTGTTAGTCAGTCCAGCCAAGATAGTCGTTATTTTCCAGCATTGCTCCAAGTGGCAAGCTCCTTTAACAACTCATTTCATTAAATGAAGTTGTGGTTTAGACAGGACTCCTCATTTTCCATTGTCTGACCTCATATGACAAGAGTAATATCTAAGAAAGAGCAGCTTTACTTACAGCTTTCCATCTTTCCTGCCCATGACGGTAGTGGGGTCACCTTTGTAGGTTTCACAACATGAAGAAGCTCCCTGGCATACGCAGCGGCCGCAAGCGCTGAATATTTGTGCCAGTTATCATTCTTGTGCGAATCCGAATAATGGCTGATTCCTCGAATCACTAGACAGGGAAAGTTGTTCATCAAGCCACCGGCTTCCGTCTCAAAGCACAGGATATTCAATTCTGGATCTTGAGAGTATTGGTCTCTTTCCTTGGGACTTTTCATGACCGAGTTGGCGGATGCAATGATACCATAGTGGACAATGACTTTGCGACTGAGATTGCGGGACACACGCTCTTCCAGTCCATTCGCCTCACAGTCCGCACAGCTGTTTCCACTCTTGTGTTCGTAATCGGCACGGTATAGTCGATCCTCGCCCGGGCGTCGGTAGTCGGGCATATCTTCCATCAATTTCAAATGCTCGCCGATTCTATCAGGTTTCCTTGGATCGTTGTGGCGCCGTCGCATCTCCGGGAGAACTCCGAGTAGAACCTGTGGAGGAGCATTTAGCTGGCCGGTCCGTTGGAAACGTCCATTCGACAACCGCTTCCCCAGGTCGTATTGTACTACACACCCCCAAGGACGCCTCGCGGTTCACTAACGACTACGTCACCTAGTCGGATGTCATTTTTCTGCGTCGGGGCGGCTCCCCCAATGCCGACCAGTAAGGCGAATCTCAAGTTGGGAAACGACCGGACCATATCTCTAGCAACGCTAGCAGCAGAGTTGGTGCCGTATTGGCCACCTGGCAAGCTTCCAATGACCACATTATGCTTGTTGATACGTCCGAATGCGTAAGTGTTGTTGTCGTTTATCTCGGCTGTCTCTGGACCGTCGCTTTCGCAATCAAGCATTCGACAAGCAGCCTCGTACTCTTCTTGCAGGGCACATATCCAACCGATCGTGTAATCTTCGACGGCCGGCTCTGACATTGGTGCGGTGGAACACGGCCAAAGGATCGTCTATCGGTTCTGGGGGACGGTTTGTCGATCGAATAGTAGTAGCGTTAGAGGGGGGTGAGAGGGCAGAATGGCCGATCGCTTTCAGCGTAGTGTATCCCCTCAGCGACCGTTGCCTAATGATGGGAGGAGAGTGCGCCAACGCGAAGACGGTCGAGTCTGTGTGGTCGCGAGGGCTTCTTGGTCGAGTGCAAGGGCCTCAATTCATCCGAACAGTGTCAAAAAGCTGTCTACCTTGGGAGAGGAATCGGACATGGCCAAAGAGAGCAGATTGGAATCTGAAGATGTTAGAAAATAGGGAAGGAAGAATGATGCACACGGAACCCCGCGATGTCGAGTGGGCTATGTGCTTTCTTTTTCGCGCATAATAACGTAGCGACAGTTGAGTGGCCAAGATGCGCCACGGCGCTTCCATCTGACGCTCCTACAACCAATCATCCCCCTGCTGGCTTGAGTCAAGTGACCGCTGAGAGCAGGGTATTTTGTAATTTCGATGGCCCACTTCTCAGCAGCCTTATTCTGGAGATGGCCGACGATTCTCAAATCAGACGCAATATAGGAAGGCACCGGACTCGAGCATCGGCCTGTCGTGCCCTGCGTTACCCCGGCCTCGTTCGAGCTAACAGTTTCGTAACCGCTTAACTTATTGACGTCGATTGATGTTTCGGTACTCGGCAGCCTAAGCCATGCGATTTGGTCACTATGTTATGATCTGTGCAGCTGTTTCAGATCGAAGACTGCGAGGGTGCATTATTTTATCAGAGGTGAGGCAATTTTGGTGACTTAAAATTTTGGGAAAGTCAGGTCGTTCCCACTTATACAAACTGTTGAATGAATATCGCGTTCTGTTAGCGTTTTTATGATAACAGAGGGAAATTGCTGCTCAGTCACTTCTTACACATAACGGTACTGACAGTCCTCCGTAGATGCTTACACTTGAACACGAGGACTTTCTGAGGGCTATGAAGGCACACTACTAAAGTGCTAGTATTTGTTAAGCTGCTTTCGAAGTCGGTGTGTCGATTAGTGCAGCCTGTAATACTATGATAGTCACCTCAACTAACCCGGTTTCAACTACAAGACACCCAGCTCAGCACTACCAGGTTGAGAAATGTCCTTTAACTCCATCTGCTCTAGACTTTGGTAATAGAACCAATAATTAGGATGAAGTATAGTAAGTAGAAGTGACATAATGATCATGGGAATAGTATCGAGGGCGATAAAGATTCTTTCTTTTGATACAAGAGGGCCGTTAAAACCCTTGCTCAGCTCGGCCACCCTCCAACAGGAGCGAATAAAGAGGCAAGCCGCAGAAACAGTCACACCTGCAAGCACGAAAAGTATGTCAGCAACTAGTTGGTGCCACAATAAGATCAGGTGGCAGCTGGGCCCACTCACCAAGTATGAACCATTGACCTGGCCTGACACTCAGCCCGCCATGTGATCTCCGATGGATGATCAACACAGCAACGCAAAATATAGCTGTGAACAAGACTTGGGTTGAGAGACCTCCAATCATGAGATCGACGCCGATCGGTTGATCCGCATAAATAGCAGCCAGAGAGCCGCCTACACCGATGAGACAAAGGCATAAAAAACCTCCAAGGATGAACACAATAGCTAGGAGACGTGGGCTGATGGGTTCGAACCGAGTGTCTCGACAGCGTCTCTGCAAGGCGACGACCGTAAGGTATAATGACGACGAGAGAAAAGTAGGACCGAGGGTGAGGCCGATGATTTACCTTCAAAGGGTATTAGTATCGGTGGCTCTCTTCCAAAAGATGTGCAGATTTGCGACCCTTACATAATGATGCGTTTTTGTTTGCTCGGTTGCGGGAGAGTTGAACCTTGGCTACATATCCCAGTAGCTCCAGGAGAAGACCACCAATCATTCCCATTGCATAGCCATAGAACCGCCAAAAACGAACGGTGAGAAGTACTTGCACAAGTAAAAGTGTGGCAAAGAGAGCGACAGCCACGGCATTTACAGTAAAGAGTGGTGTAAAGGAGAGTCCCCAATTCCATTTTGGGGAAGATTGCCAGTGACGCTCATGGCTAGGTGAGTAAAGGTCATGTTTTGATCGCCGAACTGACGTGACGCCATCAGCACTTTTATAATTTCTAAAGAAGTTGATGATTCCACTCATTGATGATCCTACTCATTTCCTTTCACGGTTTCTTAGTGCGGAATGGCGCACTAATATTATCGCCGCGAAATCGCCGTGTAATCGCCGTCGGATAAAATGTGCCGAAGCTGCCGCCTACTGAGATATCCCGTCCGTAAATTTACTGAAGCATCCGCCGCCGCTTAGTCCCGTCACTACTCACTGCTGTTCATGCACACGGACCGTGTTTGGTAATGCGTTTGAAGCGGGGAATATAGCGCGAGTCTTGTGACTTTTGCCACCGACGCAAGATCAAGTGTGATCGCTCGTCTCGTGCGACTGAGGGGCATGAGCAATGTTCGCAGTGTGCCTTGCGCCAGGCTTTGTGCTGTGTTGATGACTCTGACGACATTCGACTCCGGCGCCGCCGGCGAACCGATAAAGCAGGAGAGATGTTGGTTCCTATCTCACGAGGCAGGTGCCCAAGTCAGAGGCGTATCACAGGAAGAGACGGACAACAAGAACAGGACGACGACATACATGGGCAGAACAATCCGGCTAGCAACATAGAAGACGGCAGTCAACTTCACGACTCCGAGGTCGATTCCACGGTATCCATTCTAGAACAAACCGCCAACTTTCTGTTCGTCGACTCTGCCTTCGGGCTTAGCACCGAGAGCATTTCCTTTCTGGATCAGATCTTCATGGGCCACTACGACTTCCCATTGGAGGGCAATCAGCTAATCATGCATAGAGAGGTATCCATTATAGGTGTACTATTCCGCTCCAGTATTTTCCCCGTCGAAGAGCCCGATACCACAGAAATCCTCGAATGAAAGGCCGCGATGGATTACGATAGCACCTACGGTAGAGGAGCAATGGAATGTCCTTCGCCAAACTATTAAAGCACACAGCGATCCGGTATTGTCCACGGCATTCTCCTCTCAAACTCACGAGATCGCGTCGATATCCGAAGACGGAAATGTGCGGCTCTGGGCTGGGAATACAGGCCTGCTCCTGCAAATGCTCAACACCCATCCTAGGTCAGTCTTATCGGCAAATATTCTTTGATCATCGTACGCTGTTAGCAGCGATGAACGACGGGACCGTTCAAGTCTGAGAACACAATTTGGCACTTTACAGCAAATCCTCACAGGGCATGTAGCTTCGTTTTCGTCTGCAACTTTATGGAACCACCTGTTGGCATTCGGATGTTGCAACGGCACTGTTGTACTTTACAAGTTTCGTATGGATGGGGATGCGATATCGATGTGTCTATAGCGCACCCTTGAAGGACACGAGGGGTCAATCAAGCCAGTTGTGCTATCGCATTACTACGTAGTCTCGGTTTCCAGCAAGCATTCCATACGGACGTGGGACGTCGAGACGGGTCGTCAACTGCGTCACATCACCGGCCACCCAGGTTGCAGTTTTTCAGACAACAACTCGCCTTTATCAGTCGCTGTAATTTCGTCTAGACCAAGGTATGAATGGCTAGCGTCAGTGTTGAGCGACGGCACGGTGCGGCTCTGGGACATCAGGACGGGTCAATCATGGCATACTCTACAAGGCCACGCGGGCCCGGCTCTGTCAATTGACTCCTCGGGCGGCGGCCAATACCTGGCCTCGGCGTCTGCTGACAAGACTGTGCGACTCTGGAATATTACGGACGGTAGCCTAAAGCAAATCCTTGTCGGGCACACTGATGCCGTCTTGTCGGTTGGGTTCTTGGAATTAAACGGACAACTAGCATCCGCCTCCGCAGACGGTTACAATACGACTATGGAGAAGCTGCAAGACTAAGGCGTGGGTATTTGTCAACAAAAAATACAAGTTGTGGAACGAGCGTAATTTAGCGCTCACGTGTATCTATTCATCAATATATGTTTGAGGTTCTCCTCGACATCAGTAAAATGTGCGGTCCAGTTAAAGTGTGCCTAAAGCAAACCCTTGTTGGGAGTAGTAAGACCTTAATAAGAGTCTAGGGGATCAGTGAGCCCTCGGTGCATCAACATGCTTTGCCCTTACAAAATGTCAAATTGCCAGTTCAAAATCTGAGACATAACTCATAAATTTGAATTCCAATTGCAAGCTTAATATTCGCTAATTGTAATGTTAAATTACTACGAAGGAACGAACTATCAAAGTGTCCCACCAGTTTGCAGCTTCCTCCTAAAGTACACCCTTGATTTTGAGTACATCCTGCACATAGCTGAGAGTAAGTACACTCCCTTCGCTAAGTGCTAATAATCTTGCCGTCTTCATCACGTTCTTGATCTGACGCCCATTAAGTTCCACTTTAGCAAGTTCCTCAAGATCATCATCAGAAAGGCTAGTAGTATCTCGCTTTGCAAAAGTCCTCCAAATCTGTAGCCTACTTGTAGAGTCCAGCTTAGGATAATTAATGGTCAGGTGGATGCGGGATTCAAATGCCGGATCGAAGGATGCAACTCTGTTAGTTGTCAAGAACATGACACCTTGGTAGTACTCGAGAAGTCGCAAGAAAATCGAGACTAGCTTATTGCTTTGGAGGCCTGACGCTGATGATCGACGCTCCAGAAACACATCGCATTCGTCCAGGAGAAGGACAGCCCCCCATCTTGCCGATAGCTCGAGTACACGGCGTAGATTTCGTTCGACTTCGCCTGCGTCATCGCCCAACTCTCCCGCGCTCATGCCATATAAAGGTTTGCGCATGGTCTCGGCAACTATTGGCATGTTAGCAAACAGGATATGCTAGAGAAAGAAATGGTGAAGACCTGATTCAGAAGTGAGCGTTTTCCCTGTCCCAGGCTCGCCACTTAGAAGCATAATGATGCCCCTTCCTTCCCAGTGGGTTAGTCTTTGAGTTTTTTTTTTTTGATTGACGGTGTCTATTCTAACCTTTGCCTTTGATCACGTCATCTAAATCGTCCAATCCAGACATTTGTACCTTGACAAATGCCTTGATAACTCGCTTGTAGTTGTCCTGCAATACGAGCTGATCAAAAGCAGTCAGGTTCCACGAAATCTCTCGAACCGACTCGACCTCGAGATATGCTGGGTCAACAATGAGTAAAGAGGCATAAAGAATGGTAAAACAAACAGAAACCTACCCCATTTCTTTGCCTTGAGACAGAACCCTTTAATAGTATTGGTGCAAAATGCGTAATACTTCTCTGAAAGATGGTGGTTCCTCAATGCTGATTCTTCATTAGTAAAATCAACCGCATCATATGCCTGAGGGACAAGGGGGCACGGAAAAGAGTAAGCGAATGGTAGCACACCTTTCGGCCTAGTCCGCCGCACAGTTCGTCTTCCTCTGCCACCCATGACCAGCTGTGTCATCATGTGTTGAGGCGACATATACGAAAAGGGAATTGAGATCCCAGAATAGCCATGATTGCCATAATCGCCTGAATCTTCCACGATATCGACTGAGGAGATTTCGACACGATCTTCAGGCGCTGTGACTTCATCCAGTGGACTGAGTGCTTGAGCATGATCGTCGTTATACTTGGAGAACGAGCGGCTGTCGATAACAATTCTTTCGTCATCGGCCTTTTAACGAACATGTAAGCCAGCATTTAGTGACGTTAGATAAGAAATTTGGACCGACATTTTGTTTGCGTGGAGCTCCGAAGATGGGGCTTGCTAATTGGTAGGCTCCAGAGTACGCCTTGTGATGAATCCCTTTGAGTTTTTCAAAATCACGACCTCTCTCAGTCAGCCGCTTCCGAATGGCATCCATACCTGGATGCAGGTGACTAGGAATGACATCGAGCTCCAGGATTGATTTCACATCCTGAAAACCATTGATGGCTAGGACTGCTTTCTTCCAACCGAAAGCTTCTCCATCGGTATCAACAAAGCGACACGCGAGGTGGTATGACTTGGCTCCTTTATTCTCGGCATAGCTGCCGTGATCCAGGAGATACAGACGGCCAGTACCATTAGCCTCGGTGTAAATCTCGGCACCAGGCTCAAATAGAGCCCAAACATAATCAAAGGAGATGACATGGTTTCTCAACAAGTCCAATACTTGGTCGATATGGGGCCTGATCTCGGCGGAGATGATATCAGCTAGGAGCTTGTAGTGCGTTTTCTCAACCTCGTTCTCTTCTCCTGGACTGGCCTTTTCAAACTTCTCCCATCTGTAAAAGAATTCTCGAAATGGGGCTCGAAATTCGGGTGTTTTGAGGTTAGTATTGATGCCTCTATAGCCAGAGAACACTGGCCCCAGCTGCTTTTTGATCAAGGGGCTTTGCACCTTGATGGAATGCAAAGCAAGGACAGGCTCGTCAGTATCGCCAGGAACTTTCTCTCGTCGCACAATGAGAGCAAATTTTGCTGAGTCCGGTGTCGACTTGGAGTTGATGCCTATGTCTTCGGGAGCCCATTCCTGCCAGGGTTCACGGTCGTCTTCCCTGTATAGGTCCTTAGTCATGGTAGTCATTCCCACTTCGATAGGTTCTTCGACTTTCTTCCCATCGGGCCCATCCTCGTCACCGGGCTCATCCTCGTCATCGTCAGATTGCGCAGAAGCTGAAGGGGCATCGGCGGCGGAGTGTAAGGACCAAACCTCTGGGGACTCTGTACCTAGAGCAAGGTGATCGAGGGATGTAAGATTGGTGTCCATATTCTTTTCGATGGATGGCTAGAATATCCAGTAGATTGATGGAGGCAATTTAAGGCCTATGGCTATCCGGGACGACCGAGAATATTAACAGAAATGATCAAGTGCGAGTCCACATGAAAACCGAGAAGATATAGAGGGGCAGGCCTAATGCGTCGCTCAACCTATGAGCTGTAATGCGAGGGACTTTTTGTTAAGCTGCCTTGCAAGAGCTTCTCTACCGCAAGCGTTCTCCAAGCATGGCCGAGGTAGGCTGTGGCACTTCACAGTTGCATTTTTCGCGCCCGGTTTCTTAGTATGTAGTCAGACTACCGCATTATTCAAGCAGATGCAGTCATCCTGACATCAATAGTATATTTCATCGTGGCTAGGCTGTAGTCATGAATTGCACATTGGTGCCCAACATCATGTATGTACGGCAAAATGACGGGTCCATCGGGTACTTGCGCTTACACTTTCAAGCCTTGGCATCCCAGTCAAGTTGTTAGGCCATGCTTACATATGCAGTCATACCCAATATTCAACGCCTTGATTAGGCACCCGTGATAAACATCAGTTGGTGGTGCCATAATTGAACTGCGTTTCAGTGACTGACACGTGCTAGGTGCATGTCTATCCACACCGGTCTATTGCACCGCGCCCGTGGTTGGTCCAGCATATTCTCCATTTGTTGTGGAAGTGCGCCGATGATAGGCATACTGAGATATGTGCAACATAGGGAATCTGCGCATAAATCTGCCTTGGGCTCTATCTGGTCAAAGCCATTCACAGGATCAGCTTGGGTCGAGAGTCAGAAGTTTCTAGCAAAGTTTTAGACATGATTTGGTTGTTATCTAGTTAGGGTCTTTTGAGGCATCGCCTTTTCTATTCCTCTTTTTCTTAACCCCAAACTCGCGGCTAACTACTGTTCCATGGCGTCCAAGCTGGTTGATGATACACAAGAGCTGATTCAGCATGACAAAAAAGACCAAGCATCACTTCTAACGAATGTCGACCAGATCTTGAGACACCGGATCATCCGTGATCATGCGAAAAAGTGGGCTGACAGCCTTCGATTTCTGACCTTTGACGACTCCGAGGAGGATGTACAAAGCTCGACCGTGACAACTGGAACAAGCCAGGAGACACTTCCAGCGATCGAAGGGCAATGCCAACCGTGTCAAGCACGGTTGCCAATACCCTCGGGGCACCTTTGCTCTCAACACCAACTCCCCAGCCATCTTGTTGAGAATTACGAGGCTAGGCTTCGCGAATATGCCAATCCATGTGTCCATGTTCAGCAGCACTCATGCAAAGACTGCCAGAATATTCCACTCTTTCCAAATAAAGGCAAAGTCACGAAATTCCGGATCCGAAGGGTTTACGAACCCAGCTCAGAAACGTTAAGGAACTGCGATCATTTCGTCGCCGTATCCTATTGCTGGAGTAGCGAGGATAAGGGAAGTAACCCCAATGAGGAACCCTACAAAATCGTCGAAGAAGATGGCAAGACAGTTCGAAGCATGCGTGCTTCTAATAGCGGGATTGATCGAGCGGTGAACTTTGCTCGCGAGAATGGATTCCGTATGATTTGGCTCGATAAGGTACCCTTTCCCATATCAATATAGTTGGAGTCCGGTTACTGACGTTTTCTGGTCGAATTCAGGAATGTATTGATTGGGACAAGGACGGCGAGGAAGAGCTCGCGGTCCAGGCGATGGATCATGTTTATCTTCGCGCTCAAACTTCAATCGGCCTTTTCAAAGTCAGGCTGCAACAACACGATCTGGATTGCCTGCTCCTCGGCTATGAACACCGACTGAGCCATCATTCCCGATCCCATCGTGGAAGGAGACCACTTCTTGGTCGCCGCTCGATTGATCCCACAGCATTGTGCGAAACTCTCAGTAAGATCGTAAACGACAAATGGAACACACGCGCCTGGATCTTACAAGAAGCATTCGCTTCGAATAAAAATATGTTTCTTCTTTTTCCTCAGGACAACGTCCATGTTCGCAATTGGTCATTGGTTTGTCATGAATTCTCACGGAGCGAGGTGGCCATCCGACTCGATGCTATCCAAGAATGCTTCCAATATTTTACACCATTCATTCGCCCTATCATATTGAAGAGGATCAAAACTTCGCAGAAGGGAATACCCAAAACACAGATGCCACAGGTATCGGGAGACAGCAAGGGCGGTCAAGGGAGTGATTCCTTGAACAGTAATGACCTGCAATTGACACTGAAAAGATTGGATTTCTTCCATCTTAATGCGCAACACGAACCATGGAATTTCTATGCCAAAAACCTCAAGCCAAGGCGAAACTGCAATGCGGCTGTCGCACTAACATATCTACGACTTCGCGGGCTGCAGCGAGTGGCCGATAAACTTGCGATTCTAGCCAACATATGCGACTACCATGTCCGCCTCGATACAACTGAGATTGAAAAGAGTCAAACCAGTTTGGCTACCTGTGTATTGGCGCTTTCCCTAGTCAATAACGACTTCTCGCTGCTGGTGCCCCAGATGTATCAGTCGCTAGATATGACAGCTCCGGGTAAGTTATCTATCGCATAGAGCTTCTCTCCTCATTCGCTAACATTCTGACCAGCACCCCCCTCGGAAGAATACGAAGAGTTCACCTGGGCTCGGAGTCGAGCAAACAAAGCCACAGTTCTAAAAGCGACCCAGTGGAATCCATTTGGACTGTGGGTCCTGAACAACGTTTCGAACGTCACACTCTCCTCCCAGGGGCTTTCTTTCGCTGGTCTCCTTTGGAAACAAAGATACTTTGTAGACTTGAGCGAGCTGAAGATAAAGCACGCTGACTCCTGGCGAAAACTTCAAACTGCAAAGGGCCCTTCACTTCCCACACAAAGAACCATCGGCCTTGCCACCACACATCTCTTGTTCAAAGTCATTGAGGCATTGGTTTCGCAGGGCGAGAACCAACTGGCTGACTCTATTCTCAACTCTACCTCTCACTGGAAGTGGAACCAGAATCCATACTCATCGGCGAACGACGTGGTCGAGTCAGTCAATCAGTTTCCTTCGGGCTTAAGGGTAGAGAACCGAAAAAGGATGTTTGCACTGGATCCCAGCCCAGACAAGGGATACTACCAGACATGGGTCATCAACAGAGTCATGGAGCAAGGGGGACTCTGGGTTTGGGCATTTTCGAAAACATCACTGGAAGCCTATGCGCTTGATATAGATCCGCCAGAGACCTCAGAAACGCTCGAAACGGGGAGCCACAACAATTTATTAGCAGTAGGCTCCATACTGAAAATCATAGCCGAGTCAGTGGCTGATAAACCCCAAGGTGAGAAAGAGAATAACTCAAAGGGTAACGATATGAGTGACCTTACTTTTCCCCTAATGAACATTTCTGGAGCTGCGATTTTGTTTGGCTTAGGCATGACGGCGGTGCAAAGGACATGGATTCCAGAAGTAGTCAGTCGGCGAGCCACTTTTGATATTGACGTGTGTATGAACGGCAATACTCTAATGCTCACTCCGTTTCAGATGGTCCTGGAATCGATACCTCGAGCATCTTTGCGCGCTATGAGTGTCTCTTGGGTTGTTGAGGTACTTGATTGTGCGAAGACCAACGCGAATGTAGAAACGATACAGAAGGATCAACAATTCAAAGTGAGGGATATAGTAAGGGGAATGTGGAAATTTACAATGGTTCCTAATGGAAGGTACAATATTATATAGACGGTAGCTATGCTTGGTGCATATTATTTATATCATAGTTGTGTTTTAGAGAAAGGCTTTTAAGTAACTGGCCGGTCTTAATATAGCAAATGCAGTTGGAAGGCTAATTACGAGCACTCCTGCTATTTACTTATATCAATTGCTATTAATGCTGGTAAATTTGACCGTTGTACAAGGCTATCTGGACTAACTGTTGGTGAAGCGGAGCTGGATGGTGCATTGCGGCTGTATTAATAGGCATGTTTAGTTACTCAGATCGCCGATACAGGCAATGTCTCCAGCAACGGTAACAACAAAGCTGTGTCATAATAATGAGGATGATCTGGTGATACCAAAGGCGGGTTTGATACCTTTAAGTGATGGATAGCACTGTCAAATGGAGGGTGGGACGGCATGAGAGTGCAGTCCCGCCTATTTCATAAGAGGGAAGCCTCTACTGTAGTCCCCCAGCCACTTTAGCTGGCGTTACCGATTAAGACCTCAGCGAACCCGCCGGACTGGGAGTTGAGGGAAACTGATATAGCAGCGGACAACACCGTATCGCTACGATGACCATTTTAGCATTGAGTTGGTTGCAACTTACGATCCGGGAGAGAGGATGAATATTTTTCTAGTACTCTAACGTTGAAGAATGAAACACTGTCGGCGTTGATGCCCTTGAATACTTCATGGCCCGCAGCCGACTTTAACCGAAATACTCGGGAGCGGGCCCCGACCTGAATAGCAGCAATTTAGACGATAAATGACTCAATACAGTCCCTCCTTAAATGCTAGAAATACCACAAGAAACACGTGAGCCTCATGAAAAAGAGTCATGTCCTTAAAAATCTCAAATCTCAAGTGATGGTCTCGATTAACGGCTTATCAAACCCACTACGGCAGCCGGGCCGACGGCCGAGATCGGGGTCGGGATCTCCAGCCGATCTGAGAGAAGACGGCAAGGGTATCCGTCTCGCCCCCAATTGCGATTCAATATATTAATACGCAGATCTACCCTCAGTCACGCAATCTGCACGAAGTAAGTCTCTCCTGTACAATATCCTCACGTCAATATATTTGCCAAGGATAGCCCGAGTGTTCAGAACCGAGACAACCCCCTGTCTCTCACATCACAATTAAACATGGGTTTCCCTAAAGTCCCCCCAAGCGGAGTCTGGTGTCCCGCCGTCACCCTGTTTGACCGGGAAACCGACTCGTTGATGCCCGAAGACCAGGCCAAATACTATGCCTACCTCGCCAAGACTGGGCTTCGCGGCCTTGTTATCCTGGGTACAAATGCCGAGACCTTCTTGTTGACGCAGGACGAGCGCAAGTCCCTCGTTACTATTGCCCGCAAGGCCATCGGCCCAGATTTCCCCATCATGGCCGGTGTTGGTGGCCACTCGACGCGCCAGGTCCTCGAATATATCGCCGATGCTGCTGATGCCGGTGCCAATTACGCCCTCGTGCTGCCTCCGGCGTATTTTGGCAAGGCCACTACGCCCGCGGTTATCACCGACTTCTTCCTCGAGGTGGCCGCCAAGAGCGCCCTGCCCATCGTCATTTACAACTTCCCCGGCGTGTGCAACGGCGTGGATCTCGACTCCGCCATCATCGCCGACCTGGCCCGCAAGCACTCCAACATCGTCGGCGTCAAGCTGACCTGCGGCTCCGTTGCCAAGATCACCCGCCTCGCTGCGGAGCTGGACCCTGCCAAGTTCGCTACCTTCGGCGGCCAGTCTGACTTCCTTATCGGCGGCTTGAGCAGTGGATCTGCGGGCTGCATCGCCGCCTTTGCCAACGTGTTCCCCAAGAGCATCGTGCGCATCTACGACCTATGGCAGGAGGGCAAGATCGCCGAGGCCTTGGAGTTGCACAAGAAGGCCGCGCTGGCGGAACAGCCTTGCAAGTCTGGCATTGCCGCGACAAAGTACGCCGCCGCAGTTAACACCGCGAAGGCGGCTGGCATTGAGAACGCCCCCGCAAAGATGATGCCCAGGAAGCCTTATGCCGAGCCGCCGCAGGCTGCTAAGGATAACGTCGCGTCGACGATGGCGGAGATGGCCAAGATTGAGGCTTCGTTGTAAGAGGGATGTCGCAACGCGATAGAATAACTCCAACGGATAGATGACATCGATGAGGATCTGTTTGGCCACTACTACATTAAGAATTAGACCTTTATTAGTTCCACTAATAGATGCAAGCACCCTTGCCAAGCGGGTGCTAAATTTAGCAATCATTATTATGTCTCTGTCGTGTGGCTGTTGGTGTGTCGCATACGCTGTCACATCACTCTCGTACCCATGGTCAGACCCATAATAGAACCAAGATATTTCTCTTAAAGGCTCGACTAAGCTACTTATAAAGATACAGAGGGAGCTCCTGTATCTAGGATTTAGGCATGTTCGACTTCCTTAGTCGTACTCATGACCTTTTCCTGGGCCTGGGCCTGTGCGATGCCGGCGGCTGAATCCTTGCCATCGAAGAGAACGGCAATTTCTTCCAAAGTAGGACCCATTGTCTCCACGAAGAAGAAGTAGATAACTAAGCATTCAATGATAAGACTAGGGCAGAAGAAATTAGTATCGTCTGGTGTGGAATTGGGCAGGAATTGTTGACAACTTACACAGCAATGTAGACAAAGTAGAACCGCCACTCCAACTCTTGAATGCCCAGAGGGTTCACATATTGGTTGAAGACTCCGCTCAGAGCAGTGAAGCAGAAGCAAAGAGTCAATCCCTTGGCGCGAATATTATAGGGTAGAATCTCCACAGTGTATGAGACCGTGAGACCCGGCCATGCAGCGCCAGCCACACCATAGAAGAGGAAGATCATAGCCACAACTCCAATACCCGCCGAGGACGATTCGGTTTTGGCGTATAGAGCACTGCAAGCTGTCCAGATGGAGAAGGAGATGAGCATGCCAACGGCGGCAAACAAGAATAGAATTCGGCGTCCGATTCGGTCGACGAAGAAAGCGGCGAAAAGCGAAACCAGCCAACACCAGATGGTGAGGCCTCCGTTGATGTATGCTTGCGTGACGGACCTATTGGAAGCTTGTTAGATGATTGTTATGCATGTATTTGCGGGTAACGTACTCGGTGATACCGATGGTATCGAGAATGGTAGAGAGCTATGTCACACGCAGTTAGTACTAGACGCGATTTCAACTGGACAGGAACACCCACGTAGTACGAAACGAGACCGTTGCCACTGCACTGCGAGAAAATGGCCGTCGCAATAATCAGACCACACCTCTTGCGGTTTCCCTTTGTTCGAATCAACTCCATCCAGCCGTTGTTTGACGATGACTCCCGCTCCAGTCTCAAGGTGTTGGTGATCTCGGCAAACTCCCAGCGCACAAAGTCATCATCCTGGTCGTTGTTGCCGTGGTACTTGACGAGAATTTGACGGGCCTCTTCTTCTCTACCCTTGCTTGATGAGCCATCTCGGGCTCTCGGGGACAAACCAAATGGCCAGCAGCTGGATTCCGGGCATGAGGCATTGCAGGCCCGTCGGGAGCACCCACTGGATGTTTCCGGTCTGGTTCTGCAACGTACCGAAGCACACCCAGGCAGCCACGATGCTTCCCACGTACCAAACAGTGTTGTAAATCGTCGTGACCCGGCCGCGGTGTCGTGGATGAGCGACCTCGGTGATGAGGAGAGGGCAGGTGCCGTTAGAGATGTTAGAGCCAAAGCCCATGATGAAGCGGCCAGCAAGGTACAGGGCGTCTCGTCCGGAGTGCGACTGTTGAGGGAAACACTGCATCAGCGCTCCAACGATGACGAAGACGCAGCCGATGGCAGTGCCCTTCTTCCTGCCAAGACCGTCGGCGATGTATGGTGCGAATAGGAGAACGAACAATCCTCCGAATCCGGGGAAAGCTCCAAAGATTCCGAGGCGGCTACCGGTAGGATGATCGAAAACTACAGAGAGTCAGTGGGAAAGCGCGTGCTTGGTGCTTGGTAGTCATACACTCCTGCCAAGAGTCCATTGTCTGCAGTCCATTGAGAAGACTACCATCGTAGCCGAGGGTCGTCGAGCCGAGAAAGAGGAAGAGCATCATTCCGTAGAGCTTTCGCAGCTCGGTCTGTTTCCAGAATGGAAGTGTTGAACCCTGCGGGACATGATTCTCCCTAGCAGAGTCAATGCGGTCAATCGCATCGACGTGTGTCTCCTTGGAATCCATGACGTCTGCGATGGGTGGATAAGACCGGGACGAGGGGGTTGAGACTCTGATGAAGTGAGTAGAAGATGTAGAATTCAGCTGCAAGGTTTTCGTGCCAGCCTTGAGTCATGCCTCCTTACAAACGGCGACAGGGAGACGAGACGCGACGCGGGACTTTATATATCTGATCGCAGGCCGAAAGCGAAGCCAAAAGCAAGATCTTGTTAGTCGAGCACAGAAGCCACCATCAGGCTACCCATGAACCTGGACACGCACGCGATGAAGGCCATGTGAGGCCCATCCTCGCAAGTTTACCGACAGCGGCGCATGCGACATTAGCGCGAATTGACGGATGGTGCCCCGTGGGGTAGCGAACCCTGGAGAAAGGCATTGGGCTAAGGGATGATGGGGAGACTCGTGGCACGTAGAAGCGGTGTTCCCCGACCACAACCGCGGTGAAGCTGGCGATGCTAACCCGATGCAACTCGACGATCCTGGGGGCGGCTCTGGGCAGTTGCAACTAGTTGACGTTCCTCGGCGAGAGCTGGATGCCATTGGAGCGGAACTGGGGTGGATCAAATGTTGCGGGGTTTTGGCATCTGGTGATGTATTTCCGATGTTTCTGCGCGGCCGCACTCGAATATCAAGGCGATGTTCCCCGAGATTTCTCCTCGGATGTTTGGTGATTGACCTTGCATTTGCATTGTTGCTGTCGATCTCTAAATCAAGCCATGGATGCCCACTCGCCAAATGCCACCACACCCTCGAGAACGGCCGCCAGGGGCAAGTCGGGACGCAACCAGAACGCCTGCGATGCCTGCCGGTCTCGCAAAGTCCGCGTATGTGATGCCCCGCTCGCTACAGTGGATTGAAGGTGGTGATGCACAATGGCGATGGAGACTGATTGATTCTCTAGTGCATCTACGACTCCGAGAGCCAGCCGTGCCAAGGATGCGTCTTTCTCGAGATCAATTGCACTCGACAGCGGCCTAGGAGAAAGCGAGGTCCTCCAAACAGGTTCGACATCAGATGTTTCTTGCAGTCGGCAGTACGACGGACCTGCTAACGCATCTAGACATGCCCAGCTGCCGGAACTAGGCGCGGCCGGGGCTGCATCTCCCACGCCAGGCGTTCAGCTGATGACTCTCTCCGGCCCATCTCCACTCTCTCACTCAAGCCCCGACGTTTCAGCGTCTCCCAGCAGACCTCTGGCAGCATCAGGGCCGCCGTCTTGCCTCCGTCCAGGGCCCTGGCTCGGCTCGTTCGCGCCAGATGCCGTGGTGTCGCGGATGCTCGGCCATTGGTTCGACAAGGTGCACCCCGTAGCTCCGATCCTTCTCCGGCGGCGATTCATGCGACGCCTCCGCAATGGGGACGCCGACGCAGACCGGGCCTTCTGCGGGCTCGTGGTGAGCGTGTGTGCAGCCGTCGCCGCGACGTTGCCGCGCGAGGATCACTGCTCGGTAACGGTTAGCCGGTGCCTGGAGTTCATCGACCAGAACGGCCTCGTTACCAGCGGGTTTGCGCGGTCGTCGTACTCGTTGGACTGGTGCATTACCATGTACAACCTGGGGACGGCCATGGGCGCGGTATCAGATTCGGGACTTGGGGATATTAGATCCTATGCCGCCACGGCGGAGGCGGCGGCCGGAGTACGATACTTGGCGTATTATTGCACGCACGACTTGGACAATGTGGAAAAACAGCTGCTCAAGCGGTTGTTTTGGCTTCTCTTTGCGGCTTCGTGGTGAGTCTCGGCGTTTCTTCGTCGTATTTTCCCCAGCAATGCTCACACGCCTGCTGCAGTAGTGCCAACATTCTCGGACGACTGCCCATCAGTCTACTCTCGCAGGAGCTGATTGATGCAATCCCCCGGCCTCTGGACCTCACTGATGATCAAATGGAACCCCCAGGCCTGCCAGAATCAGATCATGTAGCGTGGTACGGTGACGCAACGAGTTATGTCCCGGGACTCAATTGTCTCAGCGACCTCTTCTCGATATGGAACGAGGTCCAGCTAACGCCACCAAGCTCTGACTCTACCGCATGTCTCGCTAAATATCTATCCAAGGTCCAGAAGGTCATTGACAATCTCCCTCCGGAGCTGCGTTGGCGCGGTGGCTTGTCTCGCCCGCCGAATGTGACCCAAGGCCACGAGGTGCAGATTGCAAAACATATTCATCACCAGCTTGCATATCCGCTCGAACCTGCTGCAGAAGTTGGATCCGACGGAGAAGAGCTTGCCCGAGCATCAAAAGATCGTCGATGATCTGCTGGAGATTCTATACCACCTCCCCCAGGCCGTCTTTAACGCAAACGGCAGTAGCGTCGTCCCGAAGATCCGGGACATTGGAGCTGCTTACCTCGAACAGGTGGAGAAGGGGCATGGAGCAGGCCAGACTGACGGCGACAGCGCGAGATGTAAGCTCGAGCGCCTGCTGAGGAAGCTCGACGATCTAGATTGCTGGCAGGGCCTTGGAGTTCTCGATGGCATCCATCCGGGGCACATCAGTGTGGGCAGCGCGAGTAGCAGGGGCTAAACAGGCTAAAATGGACCATGTGGGTTCAGTAAATGCGATGTTTCTCCATCAAGACAAGTCTCCCCACTGCTCGGAGAAGCGTACGTACATGACCCCAGTGTCCACTATCTCGCATCTCCAACCCCGTGGTATCATTGCATGTCAGCAGTGGTGAGTAGGCAATGGCGAGTTGTCTGGTCTGGGGATATCCCGGAGTATCTTGACGCCTTCGTGACCTCATCAACGGATCCAACGGGATTTCAGCTTTCAACTCCGTCTTCTATTTACCTGACATGCTCTCCCAAAGCTGGGATCCTCATCTTTCTTGTACACTTTCCACTCCTGCGTTCTTCTCCACAGCCGCCAAAATGACTATTGTCGAGGCGCCTATCGTTGCGCAGACCCAACCTACTACCCCTCCCCATCTGAGCCGCCTGGAAAATGGCAACATTCAGCTCATCGTCAAGGGGAAGCCATTCCTCATGCTCTCTGGCGAGCTGCACAATTCGTCATTGAGCTCGGCCAAGTTCATGAGCGAGGTCTGGCCCGCCATGAAGGCGCAGTCCATCAACACCCTGCTCGGATCGGTGACTTGGGAGACGATTGAGCCAAAGGAAGGCCATTTCGACTTTAGCGAGCTCGATCTAGTATTGGCTGGAGCCCGTGAGCACGACATGCACCTCGTGCTGCTCTGGTTTGGGACCTACAAAAACGGCATCTCGACGTACGCCCCGGGATGGGTCAAGCGCGATGTCAAGCGGTTCCCCCGCGTCCAGGTCCTCGAGGCTGGCGGCGTGAAGCGCACCGTGGAGATGGTGTCACCTCTCAGCAATGAATGTTGCGAGGCGGACAGCCGGGCCTTTGCAGCCTTGATGCGCCATCTGGCCGAGGTTGATTCGGAACACAACACTGTTCTCATGGTTCAAGTTGAGAATGAGACTGGTCTATTGGGAGACTCCCGCGACCGCTCGCAAAAGGCCAACAAGGCATTTAACGAGCCTGTGCCGGCCGACCTCCTAGAACACCTACACAAGACTGATCTCCATCCCCGTTTCAAAGAGCGCTTCCCCCAGATCCCCACATCCGGGGAACATTCCTGGGACTCGGTCTTTGGCGCTGGATCCGCCGCAAACGAAGCCTTCATGGCGTATCACATCTCCTCCTACGTTGGACGAGTAGCAGCCGCTGGAAAGAAGGAGTACCAGATTCCCCTCTACACTAACACATGGCTCAACTTTGATGATCCTTCTCAGCTGGATCTGAGGGGCGTGCCTATCGTCGTGGGTGGCGGAGCTGATGCTGGAGTCTATCCCTCCGGCGGACCCTGCCCTCACGTACTAGATATCTGGCGACACAACACCCCGGCTCTGGACTTCCTCGCACCCGACCTGTACTTTCACGATTATGAGACCGTTTGCAAGAACTATACTGAGCAGAAGAACCCCCTATTTATTCCCGAGCAGAGGCGCGATGAGAATGGCGCCCGTCGCGTGTGGTTGTCCTACGCGACGTACGGAGCCCTTGGTGCCAGTCCATTCGGAATTGACACTGGCGCCGAGCTTGTTGGCCGTGAGTTTAAGCTGCTCGAGCAGACCAAAGAATATCTCCTAGCCGCTGCCCCCGAAGACCGAATGGGCTTCTTTTTCGACGAAGAGCCATGTGATAGAGTCCCCGAGCGCTGGACTCGCGTCTTCGGGGATGTCGAGGTCATTATTGAGCGAGCCTTTGTTTTCGGCAAGGCCGGACCTGGCGGTGGAATGGTTATCCACCTCGGCGACGCAAAGTTCTTGCTAGTCGGACGGGGTTTCAATGCCAGCTTCAAGAGTGTACGCAAGGAGGCTACTTTCACTGGCATCTTGTCGGCGGAGGAGAAGGAGGTCGATAAGCAAGGTCAGCTCAAGACGCTCCGAATTTTCAACGGCGACGAGACAAGGAGTGGCGAGTTTGTCATTATGCCCAATGATGACCCAGACTATGGAGGCTTTCCTATCGCCGTTACGGTCCCGGCACGAACATGTATTGTTGAAGTTGAGGCATACTGGGTGGCCGAGGCTGAAGAGGACAGGTAGACGAAACCAAGCCTGGATATTCGACATAGATATATTATAGTGATACGATTAGATTTCAGTCATCGAAGCAACATCTTCATTCAATTAAGTCCAATAATCTTGCCCGAAAGCTCGTGTTGGCGATATTTCCCATCCCGAATGCCGACACAATTCGCACCATCCGCAGGGGTGCGGCAACTAGGATGTTCTGTCGAACCTCTCTAAGACGTTCTCTAACCGCGAGTCTGTGTTGCCTCTTGTTTTAATCCAGATCCAGTAGATTAATGGGTGTGCTGGTGAGCCGAATGCCTACAAACACCATCATTTAAGCCGTTCTCAAGCTCGCCTCATCTGATCAGATGAGGCATGAATGGGTTCGTCGTTGAGAATGGGAGAGTTGGCAATGTCGGAGCAATGAGAGCTGGCATATGGAATAACGCAAACACTGTGATGACATCCTTCGCAGCGAAAAAAGCATAGCTGATCACCGGAATCCGTTACTTGCGGGCCACGGAGCCGAGTTTTGCCAAGTATCCGTCTTTGTAGACGCGCAACCCCGTGCTGGCCATGGTAGTGGCGAGAAATTTGGATGATGTCGCCGACACAGTTTCAGGATGCATATTGTCTTCCGCCGCTTGGAGTGAATCAAACAAATTCGCGCTCCTGTACGTTCCCAGGTAAACAAGAGCTAGGATCACAGTGGTGGCAGTTTAGGCTTGGAGATCTAAGACCCCAGACCTAAGCTAGGGAAACACCCGTGGCGGTTTTTTTGACGACAAGTCTGTATCCAGCCCGTACATTACTGTCACATTTTACGAGAGAGCGGAAAATAGAGAATACTATATCAATCGCTGCCACCTAGGGAGTCACAAAGGCAGAGGCCATTGCCGCGGACGGAAGATCGGCGGCGAAGATTTGCCATGTGTAGAGTCGGTGCGCCATGTCCGTTTTTAGCTCATTCATGACGATGCGAATGATGAAAAGGGGAAGGGGAAACGAATAGAGATACTGACCTGTGAACTCTCAAGTGCAATGGCTACTGGGATAGAGTCGAAGGTCCTCAATATTGACCAATTTGCCGAACGCCGACGTACTTCCACAGTAAGCTCTCACTTGCAGTAGCCCGATAGCTATGTAAAACAGGCACGATTCCCATTAGACAATAAAGGCAAGGTCAAGAAATACCAGAAAATAATGTCCCCATCTTCTTGGTGAGTCAGGAATGTGATATGGCGTCTGGTGGGGAGATGCTCCGGCTACGCTAACGCCGGGATCAAGACGCAGTCAGATGTTTACTCCGATGATCCCATAGAGTCCTATGACAGAACCCGGAGATATGATAGACTACTCCAAATATAGAAGTGGCATCTTACCAATTTGAAACCCCCTGCCCGAGCCTCCGAGCAGACTGTTGAGTGGTCCCTACCCTAGAGTGAGGATAACATCTGGCTTCAGGCACTTGGAAGGAAGCTATTGAAAAGGATGTATGGTATTTTCCTCCCTTGCCTTATTACACTTGAATTCTATGCTACAATCATCACAAAAGTCTAAAATCTGATGAACCTTCAAGACTTCACTAATGAGGGGAATATTAAGTCTGTGATCGTCTGCAACAATTTGCGAAGCCACGCTCTTGGCTAGCTGACTAAGCAGACACAGTCTTTGGGGGACTCATACCTGCACCGCTAGGGGTGCAAACAAGATCCGTTATGTAAGCAAGGGCATCTATAGGGGGGGATACTACAGCGACTCAACCCTCCAGCAGCTATAGTGGCTACAGCGCCCCAACCCTCCAGCAGCTATAGCGGCCACAGCAGCCACAGCGCCCCAAGCCTCTAGCAGCTATAGCAGCTACAGTACCTCAAGCCTCTAGCAGTTATAGTATCTGTCAGATTCAACCATTACACCATTTAGCAAAAGTTTAGGCCTTATTGCATATTGGCTTGATTGTCTGAGTTATATTTCCAACAGTATCTTATAAGGCCTACTTTCTTAGTTATTTAACTGAACTAAATCTCTCTATCTAAAAGTAACTAAAATTATATAATATTAATATAGCTAGCTATATAGATATAAGTCCCTCCTCTCTATCCTTTTAATTATTATAAGCCTCTATCTCTATATCTAGCCCTATAGAATCCTAATAGATACTAATTAATATAAAGAAATCTATAGTAATAGCAGCTATAGTATAATTTTAAGCTATTTAATATAGATCTTTATAGCGCCTATAATAGATTAGACTTCTGCTATTATCTAATTTAGATGGATGCTTAAGTACCTCTTAGTTATTCCATTTTAACTAATTAGATATCCCGAGAGTGACCGCACTGGAGGTTTACAACAGTTACAGGGGTAGATACTCTTGCTTATATAATGGATCTTGTTTGCACCCCTAGCGGTGCAGGTATGAGTCCCCCAGTCTTTTTATATTAGCATCTATCTCGGGCCTCTTTTAAATCTTTCCGACGTATCTATCCATATTACGCGTCTTTCTCCCAGACTGATCTTCCTCTGTCAATACCCTCAATCTCGTTGCTGCGGCTTATCAATCTTCAGGGTCAGTCCAATTTTTTTTTGCTCAATCTACTACAGTGGAGGCTCATCTGCTTTACTACCTATCCGTGCTCGTCTTCGTGTCCACCTTGGACTCTTGGAGAGAGTCTCTACAGCAACAATTTGTATACTGGGCCACTGACCGAGACTCGATTCTGGATGCCGTCACAATGGTCTCCAGGCTTCAGTGCCAGAATGACGTAGCCGCTTCATGTGGATCTCGACCGGCACTAAAGGCCGAGTGGATCGAGAATTGACTAAGCGTACTGGAAATACTCGGACGTGTTCCCGTTAACGGAAATCTTCCCGGCTAACGGCCACCCCCTTATCAGCTTTGGTGGTTGAAACAGAGCGATTGCTAAGCACAACGGAGCCGCTTCTCTGGAATGAGACTGGAATGGGATGTTGACCCACTGCAATTGTCGCCAACACATGGCGACTGCGGGTCCGCATCCCCATTGAAGACACACAGACGACTCTTCTACCGAGGTTGTCCTTACGTAGTAACGGGCCGAAAAAGTCTTCGCAGAGGCGTTGACGTCGTCAAGTCTCTTCATGCGGCGGAGCTGCGTGGTATTGCCGCTTGCCGGTGCTTCTGGAAGCATGATTGCGTGCGATCCTCGGTGGAGTTTTTGATATGAGCTTTCGATCGCTTATAAATGGATTTTGGGTTATCTTGCCAAGGCTAGTTGCGCCGTGAGTATATATCTCGATCTCGAGACGCTTCAGGAATATCTCGTAGAACAGCACAGAGTATCTTATCTCATCTCATCTTTAGCATACGCAACCCACTCAACGTCTCCAAACCTTAGCCAACTATTCACAATGACTGTCTCCGAATCTAGACTATGGCAGCCCCTCAAGGTCGGCAACTCGCTTCTCTCCCAGCGCATTGCCATGGCTCCCCTCACTCGCTACCGCAACGACGACAACCACGCTCCCCTTGACATGATGATCAAGTACTACTCCGACCGTGCCTCAGCTCCCGGCACTCTCATCATCAGCGAGGCCACTGGTGTTTCTCAGGCCGCCGAAGCCGACCCCAACCTGCCCGGTGTCTCCACCGAGGAGGAGGTTGCTGGCTGGAAGCGCGTCTACGAGGGCGTTCACGCCAAGGGAAGCTTCATGTTCCAGCAGCTTTGGGATCTCGGCCGTGCTGGCAACCCCCAGTATGTCCAGAGCCGTGGCTTCAAGTACGCCTCCAGCGGCGCCAAGCAGATGGAGGGCCGCCCTGTCCCCCCCGAGGCTCTGACTGAGGAAGAGATCTACCAGAAGATTGCGGATTTCCGAAACGCCGCCAAGAATGTTGTTGCCGCCGGCGGTGATGGTGTTGAGATCCACGGTGCTCACGGCTATCTCGTCGACCAGTTCACTCGCGATAGCATCAACAGCCGCACTGACAAGTGGGGTGGTTCCGTCGAGAACCGCGCTCGCTTCCTGCTCGAGATTATCAAGGCTGTTGTTGAGGAGATTGGTGCCGAGCGCACTGCTCTGCGTCTCAGCCCCTTTGCCACTTTCCAGGGCTCCTTCTCCACCGACACCTGGGAGCAGACTGGCTACATTATCCGTGAGCTGAAGAAGGCTGGATACAACCTCGCCTATCTGTCTCTTGTCGAGCCCCGTGGCAACCCTATCAACCTCGGCATCGTTCCCGCCCAGCCTATGGACGCTGTCAAGCCCTTCGGAGACAAGGCGCAGGAGCTCGAGTTCATTCTCGAGGAGTGGAACAACCAGTCCCCTGTGTTTGTTGCTGGCGCTTACATGCCCGACACGGCAGCTGAGGCTCTTGATGGACGCTACAAGAACTGGGATGTCGCCATTGCCTTTGGCCGACATTTCATCTCCAACCCCGATCTTGTCTTCCGAGCCAAGAACGGTGTGCCCTTCACCCCCTACGACCGCGAGACCTTCTACGCGAAGAAGAGCAGCGTTGGCTACAACGACTATCCTTTCAGCGAGGAATTCCTTGCTGCCAATGGCGAGCTTACTGCTCGCATCTAATGACACAAAATTCAGTGTTATGCATTGCACAGGCGCTCGGGATGTTCAATAGACAATAGAATAGAAACTAAATGATATCTTTTGCTTTTATCAATCGTCTTGCATATTTCCGTGATCAAGGTCTAATTGAAAGCCGTAGGATTATGTGTCGAATGACTAGTGATATCTATTTTTCTTCGGGCCAGACCCACACGATGAGTGACTTAACCTGCTCGTCGAATAAAGTCAGTGACGCTGCTGATAGTCTCCCAAAAACATGACCCCTAGGATCTTGTATTTGAGGAAACTACTTATTCAGCCTAGTGGCTCGATCAGAATCTCTCCAGAAAAGGCAAGCCTCCTTTCTAATGTTATCCTTCTCCACCTGTGGTCCCTTTGGCTGCACGACTAGTTGCTGTGGCTCATCTGCATCCCCCTCATATTGAGGCCACTTCGGACTACCAGGATATCTGTATTTGTTAGGATCTCCACTAGCGACAAAGCTGGAGAGGTATCCGTGGTATATGTGGCTAATCTCAGGGTACTGAGCCGTAGACTCGTCCCAGGTGTACTTTGTATCAGATGTGTGCGGGATTCCCTGCCAAGCGGGGACATTGTTGGGCGTGTTGAAGCGCAGCTTCCACGTGGGAACGCCAGCGGTGGACGTCCGATAAGATGTCTCCTGACCGGGGCATATGTACGCATAATCACTCCAAGCTGCTGCTATGCGATTATACTGTGTGCTGTTTGGCGAGTTGGCAAACGGTGATGTCGGGTCGGCCGCAGGATCAGCATATAAGGATTCCAAGAGGGCAATATCCTCGGCATTTAGGGCGGGAGAAATGTTGTGTAGATAATCCAAGAACTCCTGGTTGGTCTCCAGGTCTCCAGGCACGTAAAACTTTCCTTCGTCCGTGGTGGTGGAGCTGATTGTTGGGACGTGGAAAAAGGTTCCGTCATAACCTGATTGTGAACCTGGCTTCTCGAACAAGAAGCCACCATGTACAGGTTGAAATGGCCACGTTAATACTGGGTCGTAGTCGTTGTAAATCTTGCTGCTGATGGTTCGAATTGCATCCACGTCGGCGTTTCGAAGGCAAGCGAGAGTCGACTCGTTGTCGTATTCCTCATCGCATCCAAGGTAGGCCAAGTACTCGGCGTATTGAGTCTGGTAGAGCGGGTAGCTCGCATTGGGAAAGGCTCTGGATGTGACAGAGCCGGATTGGTGGATAGCTCGCGCAAACAATTGCTTGGATTCTTTGCCGTAGTTGTGGAAATAGTGAATCCCCACGGAATGGCCGCCAGCAGAGCGTCCTCCGACGGTGACAGCTTTCGGGTTTCCTCCGAAGGATTTTATGTGCTTCTGGACGAACTGGAGAAATTGATGCTGGTCGCGAATACCAAGGTTCAGCAGACCTTCGTCTTCAAAGAGCGCAGATGGCAAAAATCCCAACGAGTTGACGCGGTAGTGGAATGTCACCACGACAATCGGGACGCGAGAAGAAGCCACAAAGGCAGCGCCATCAAAGCTCTTCCAGCTCCCAGCATAGAAAGACCCTCCGTGAATCCAGACCAGAACGGGCAGCTTCTGACTCAACGGTACGCCTTGCGTTCGGTAGACATTGAAGTTGAGGCATGCTTCATCTTGGATTTCGACGGGGAGGCTTGACGTTGCCTCTTGGATGCACGCCTTTCCGTAGGAGTCTGCGGGCTTGACGCCCTTGAAAGCGGCAGGCCAGTCTACCGGGCTAAACCGACCGTCCCCAGTTGGTTGGGTGGAATAGTCGATACCAAGCCAGGCATCAACGGGCTCTGGGAGTTCCTGATTGCTATACGTAGTATTCAGGACGGTTCCAGAGAACTTGCCATAGCCGTCGAGCTTAATTGGCTTTTCCGAGTTGCTGGTGGCATGAGAGAACGGAATCTGCGACGCGGCAAGGACTGCGCTTATTTGCTTTAGAAGTTTTATCATGACTGCCGCATATCGTTTGATTGGAACAGATAAGAAAGTCAATAGAATTCTCGAAGTATTTATTCACCAGACATTTGTGTCTCTTGTCGGGGGATTAGAATCGGCAGTTCCTTACCCCGCACGTCCATGGTTCGGACGGAACCCACTATTGTGCCATTGTATTCGCCATTATTCCCTGCAATTCGGTTTAAATCTCGGTCAAGGCGACTCGAACAAGGAATAAGTAGTCGGAAAAGGCAGGTTACATCTACATAGTATGTGGAAGTGGAGAAATGATATCATGGGACGCCAATAGCAGCTATCGGTGAGTGGCCCGGTGTTTTGGTTGAGAACGCAAGGCCGAAGGTTAGATGCCGGAGTGCAAATCTGAATGCCGTGGCGATATGGGCCTTGGCACGAGAGTATTTACTGTCTGACGCCAAATGATAGTCGTAAAACCTTCCATTTTTGGTGATAATGCAACTACGAGCGGGGGTTGTGTCGCCTATCCTGCAAGGCTAACCTAGTCTACCATCGTCGAGCTAGCTTCTCGTGAATCCCAGAAACGTGCCAAACACCTCCTCTACCCACAATCCAAAGCTCATGGTCTCCAAAAGCCAAGCTCACGCCAAGATTCTCTCCTCCAACACGAATTGTTCCAAGTGTTAGTCCGGATGTTGGGTCAATAACGTCAACACCATCCCCAGCCTCGGAAAAATACCCATCCATTTCTTGACACTCGAACGCCGTCGTAGAAGTATGAAATTAGGTTGTTGAAAAATTTGGCATTCGTCAACACACCGCCTCCCTCGGAAGCTTCATACGAGACTAGCGACTAATTGCTATAAGGGTTCTTCCTAGAAATAGGCTTGAATTCAGACAGGCCCGTGTCTGGCAAATACAATGTACCCCGGCCGTGTTTTGATAGCCCGAAAGCAACACCGTTTACATTGCCTGTCGTGATATGAACAGCCTTTGGACGCATAGTGTCACGGCTTGGCCGCATGTAAGGCCTGACCCACCTTCTCTCATCCTCAAACGGAGGTACAATGTTCCGCCCATCAGTAGCGCCAAGACTCCGATCAGTACTGATCCCTCATGGATCAGCACTGATCCAGCCCAACCTCACTGATCGACTACAATGTACGATCTATATCAATGCACCTATAGAACCCTAGAAACAGTCGTACAGCTCCTCAGCTATCAGTACAACTTGGTTACCTAGCTCACTGTACCTGCTAACCATTACCAGACGCAACCCATACGACGCCCCCGTACTGCTAACCGTTACAGATAGTAACCACCCATCACTTATACCTAACGTCCTGATCCCTACAATCCCTGCCTACTCTATACCGCCGGTGTAGAATAGATATGGCTGTTACACCAGTGTAACTTTAAACATTCCCATTTTCAAATATTAGATGTAGAAATTTCGTGAGTCTAGGTCTTGCCTTTCTCCAGCTTACTATTGAATTCAGACCCTAAATCTATAAAGCCATGGACGTTACTACTTCCACCGGTATTTCTCTGACTTTCTGCTATAGTCAGTAAGTTACCGATATGAATACAACTAAAGCCCTATTGTGACCTAGGGATTCCAACGTTTATAGCTCCATTAGTCAATAAGGCTTCAACGAGAGTTGCGCTAGGAGATTGTACACCGTTTGCCTGCAACACCTGTCCAATTACCGCACAGCATTCAGCCACCAAAGGGGTAGCCATACTGGTACCGCTGTTAAACATCCAGTCCGTGTCCTTAGTAATCCTCTGAACTCAATATTCTTAGCAATATAGAGAACGTTATGATGATATTGAGTAAAGCTAAAAAGAAATAAAAAATAAAAAATAAAAACCAAATAGAGAAAGTTACACGCTAGAGTTCGAACCTTCCGCAGTTCTCGCTTAGGAAATCAAGATGTCCAGACTCAGGATCTAGAAGAATTTGGCCCTCACCAGTCTCTCGACCGCAGAGCATGCATCAACTTAGCGAGAGACTGACGGTATCAACTGACGTCTTTTGGCGTTACGACCAGCGGCGAGATCTTCTTCAATTTAATAGCCCACCTAAGGGCCCAGTTTAGGGAAATGTAAGCCATATTGCACCCACGGAGAAAGAATTATAAGGAATTGCCATTGAGTGGAGGAATATGGAGAAAATACCGCAATATTATATTAGACAACCCGCACACCGCTGGCTATGACTCGGTCAACATATATTCTTCTACGTTTCGCTCGCTCCTCTTTGTCTAGTTCCCATTGATAAGATGCGTTGTGTCGCTGCTGTTCATCCTTGGCTGATTGTTGCGCTAGATAGTATCCGGTCTTCTCAAAGATGGAGCGGAAATCGACAATGCTCCACGGCAAAATACTTTCATCTTCTAGGCCTGTTCCTATGTGATCGGATAAAGCGGAACGAAACGTGAATTTCATGTGGACTTGCATCCGTTCTCCAAATTTTGCTATCGCCTGTCCCCCACCCTTGTGCCATGTAAGTTGGCAATCGAATTCCAGGACCACTACGACACCGCCCACACAGATGGAAAACTTAGCTAGAGATGCCCTAACACTCTCGACGTCTGCATACCGACGGAACCTGACGGACTCGTGGGGAAGGAGTCCGTACTCAATCGCCATAAATATCAGTCCTCGATTTGTGCCGGCACGTTCGAATCCACAAGAAGCCTTCAGGGGTGGCATATTAGTATTGCTGCTCAAAGATACGTGGAGAAAGAAATAAGTGCCGGTAGTGCCCCAAGTATTTTCGTCAGGCTCGTCCTGTTCCCCGAGCCGAAGTCCGTCCGTTTTATAGGACACCGAACGCATTGTATACCCCAGCGATTCCTCATTGGCCCTCGTTGTAGCCGTGAGTTCTTATCTCCACTTCCGTAGATACCGAGCCCCGGAAGTCCATGAATGTGGATACGGATTTGCTCCAGGGCAGGCGATTTCAGAGGCTCTAGAAGTGGGTTTGAAACAAGCTCATGCCGGTGCGTGCGAAGAAAGATGGTCTGGAATCCTTGGACATATTGGTAGCGTGCATGGTCTGTGACTGATAGCTTCTGCGGAACCGCAAGCCGGGCGTAGCAAGTCAGATGCTCAGCCGTATTCTCAGCGCCATAGTCTCGGACCAGCGGCAGGATCATTCGTCTTCTTGACGTTCCGGTGTCTAATGCGCAGTTTAAGATGGCAATATGGACTGGCCAGGGACTGTACTTGCTGAAGGGGAAAAGCAGATTGTCAAAAGGTGGGTGGTCCAGTACCAGCGAGATTTCGAGCCCCTTTCTGGTAAGTTGGCTTAGGCTGCCGAGTTCTTCGTACAGACGAACAACACCGCCACTTTCACGAAAATCACTAGGCGACGACGCCAAAACGCCGCTCAGGGTCCAACTGAGTTCGCTTCCTCTCGGTAGGTTCCAGGCTAGGAGAGAATGATCGTCGGTGGATGCCAACAGTTCTTGCTGTAGCCGGCGGAATGCCCAAGTTCCTTCTCCATAGAGTAGAGGCATGTTGATGTTGAAGAGGCCAAGGAGGCAGTATGCAGTGTCTTCGATTCTGGCGCAACGTCTGTCTGCGGCCCAAGACATCCTCTGCGCAATGCTGTATTTGGACAACATTGCAGCTAAGTTGTTGGTAGAGCTGAGAAGCTCTTCGGGTATGCGGGTTCTGTGAGCAATGAATCCACAGAGACTAGACCGGTCTTCGATGGCTTTCCAGGTTGTTCCAAAGAAAAATACTTTCTGAGGCGCAAGCAATTCCTGGAGAGTCCAGCCTCGACTGAACCATCGGCTGGCTTCGAACCTAGCGAGCAACTTGGGCCCCGGCTTGAGTAGGACGTAGCCGGAGTCTAGAACATCTTCTAGATAGGCGTAGCACTCGGCTGCGTTGTGATACCAGTGAAACATGGAATTGATGGCCTCGCTGAGCTCTGCACTACTGCCTTTATTGATGCAGCAGGTATCCACCCAGGCCCAGTTCAAGTCGTGCACTTTGCTTGCCAGCATGTGTATCGGATCTTTTTGAAGGCCATCTTAGATTCCACAAAACTGTTCTGTCTATATGAATGTTTGGTCAGTCCTCTCTTAGCGAGAAGCCAAGGTCGAGATGGAGGGTAGAGTAAAGCGGGCACGACGAACAGCTTCATGTCTCTCAGGGTCACCTCATCATCCCCCCACGTGTGAGATAGAATGGCATATCTAGGAATGCTACCTCCGAAGAACGAACTCGTGGATTTGATAAGTATGTACGTTTATGAGTCGCATAGTAACTATAAGCCAGATGAGCTGGGAGCCTAGAAAGAAATGTTGATGAAGGAATGATGGTGTGACGTACTCGAGATGTGCCTGGGGCTAAATAAGAAGAGGTGTCTTCTTAACGTGCCAGGGTCGCACGCTGGAAACAGATCACAAGTCCGCTCTTGCAGGATGCCGTGTATCAAATAGGTGGGACTTTATACACTATACGACTCTAATCTGCCCAATACATTTAATATCCCAGTACGTTTCACATCCCAATACGTTTCACATCCCAGTAGAATTCGTATCCGAGTACGTATCATGTTTCAGAGCATTTCATTCCAGGAGTTGACATTGTAGAAGCTAAACCGGTGTTGGCTATGGGGTTAGGGGGCAGGAAGCGACGCGGGGTAAATGTGGCGCGATGATAAGGTAGAGACACTGGAAGCGCCCGTACAGGATAAGCCGGGTCGTCACAGCAAGAATTAGAGAGAACAGAAATAAACAAAATGGACAAAATATTACGGATACTGCTATCAGTACTACCTGGTTAAACAATTCACGAAGGGATACTGGGATACTGGAATAATGGGCCAAAATACTATAAATTGGGCATAATAGCAATAACGCCAACTAATAAAGGTAGACAGTTTATTTCACCGTCCCGAAAGTTTCTTCCATAAGTTTTCAAGACTGACTAATCGGATTGAGCCAATAGTCCTGGACAAGGCGGAACCTCCTGTTGAAGGTAGCCCGAGGTGGGCTCCTTCTTGGCACAAAACAAAGACTCCAACATCCTCTATATCCCCAAGACCAAATATCCCCGACATAGTGGCAAAGGTGAAAGAGTTGCTCAATATAGCTGCATTAATGATAGCTTGATGTTTAAGGAGGTCAATCGTTCACTTGCCCCTGGCGCCAAGAATGCATGGCTTTAATCGAGCTATCGGAAGATTGTTGAACTCGGCACGTATGTATTATGGCGAAGTGGCGGCTGGGGCCGGAGGCGATCAACTGATCATGAATTTCTCGCGATGCTGCACTCGTTCAAGCTTGTAAATGCCGTTGATGTCCACACATGGCGGGGTTAGCTAGGCCGGGCCTGGAGCCTGTAGTGATGTAGTGTTGCGATCTGTAGTAGCTTCTCTAGAATATTTGTTTTTAATCGGCAAGTTATTATCATTCCCGACCGCGATCAGAGTAGGGCTAGTTGAGACATCGATCGATGGATTGCCCGGGTTCTGGAAGAGCAGCTGGCGAAAGTGATGATTGCACATGTAACCTGGCTGATTCGGTTGGAGGAATTGCTACATAACCAAGCCGACATATGGGGATCGGCCGCTATGCTTGACGGCTTCTCGTAGAAGGATGCGAGTAAGGGCCCAGAGGATACCGAGTATTGACCGAGAGGTTGTGACGACTTACAGACTTGCATATCGGCGTAGAACTTGGTGTCGCTGACTATCAGGCTATGGCAATCGAGTTTGAAAATCAAGGTCTGCAGGATTGTGATACGGCAACTCATGGTGGAGGTCAGTGAGCGGTTGGATGTAGACGATAACTCGCGGGGTTGATGTGTGATGGGCGAAACTTGAGAGGGATGGAACATTGAGGATATCTATTAGACGAACACAGAGCAGCAGGGCAGGGTTATAGGTTTGCGACTGGGCGAGCGTTCCTTATCGTGCTACTAACCGGGGGAGGCTAGAGCATCTTTTTCGTGTTCCCGCTATCGTGGAGGACTGCGGAACAAGTGTGATTGTCCTGCTGTTTGTTTTATTGGGACTCAGAAATACGCGCGCGAGGCTTTGGCATTTACTGTCGAAAATAGCTGCCGGCGGGGGTATCGGGACGGGAAGAGCGGCACCCGGACACTCCGCTGGTTGTGGTGAGCGCGGACGTTGCCTCCACGGTCGAGTTCACAGCATAAACAGACAACTTATCGGCAAGGAGTTTACGTCGGCGCATTTTCTGCTCAAAGTTTGAGCGAATGGCGTGAAAATCAAGTACAGGAATGCATCAAAAGCTATCAAAAGCTATCAAAAGCAAACATTGCAGAGAAAACGCCTTGGGCAGCCGGCATGGAAATGATACGGTAGGAGATCCGTCTTCTCCGGAGTTGAGAGCGGAATTGTCCTGCTATAACCGATCACGTGGGATAAGTTCCCGACCCTCCGGGCCTGAATCGGAGCCGACCCTGGTCTAGCCGGACCGGCTGACTATGTCAGAAGGAAGTCTATTATTCACATCACACGAAATGGTGTTGAGCTAAATCACTCATCGCAACCACTTGTCCACTGGGACACGGCCATGTGGACGCATCGGACCCTTATCTCGGGACTAGCAACGCCCGAGTTGTCGTGGCATTTCCAAATTCGGTCTTGTTTACCATGCAATATGTTATCTCCTCAACACTAAGCCTTGTCAACACGGGTCTATTTTTGTTTTTCAGCCACCTGCCCCGGTTGTTGTCTCAGACCAGGCGAGATGGAGGGCTTCTATTGTTCTCGATGAGTCTGTTGATGTGGCACATCTGCTGGTTCACCAGCTGTGTTATCAACCGAAGGTCTTCAGATTGTGGTGTGGCAGTATGCAAAAGATGGAGGGCAGCCGTGATAACCGAGTCGATGGCGAGCGTCTCTTAGACTGATTAGCAACCATCTTGGAGGTGGCATCCTTCTTGTCGGGCGCTCATGTGGACATTGCGCCTCAATATGGAGCATCTAGCGGTCAATGTGCCATGATCCATTTCTGGGGTCGATTGAGTATAGAATCTCGCCTAGTTACGTGTGAGTCAACCAAGCCCACGTTCACCATTCCGTGCTTCACGATGGTTACAAGTCGATTGAAGAGCTTCATGCATGACCAGCCCGCGGCAGTGTCAAGGTCCAAATGCAGCAGACGGTGCTTCGCAAACAGCCCGATTGATGTCTGATACCACCACACGTCAAACAAGCATTCGCCACCAGATCTTCTCGTCGGCGGGCGCTTGTTGATAGGAGCGAGCACCGAATCGACTGATGCCGATCATGTGAGCGGCCCACTGCTCCGCAACGCCGGCAGCCGATTTGATAAGATTTGAACCACTGTCTTAAATGTCTCTGAATTTATGGTGCTTTACTCAAAGGGGAAGTATCCCTTCTCAATGTAGCTTAGACTTCCCCGACATGTAATATTTACATCACGAAACCAAAACTCCCCTATCGGTTAGGCTGGACCCTGCGGTGTATACGGCACTGGGAGCCGCGTCACGGACTCAGTCCCGTTCGGCGCCCGATAAGGTACCGTGCCGGGCTGGGCCAGAAGAGGCATGCGACGCCGGCCATCCCGTGAAGGCAATGCCACACCTTTGCGCCACCTGATTGTGTCCGTGTGAGATAGCCGGTGGGTCGGTCTGGGGAAGATGGGAGAGAAGCGAGCCAGATGAGGGAGGCTGCCAAAGCGAGGGTGCAAAGTATATGAAAGGCGATACGTGCTCTGCAATCTCAATCTTTATCTCAACTAGTATCATCATACAGTCTCAACTCCCGAGCAAGAATCAGCCTCTCTCGTCTTGAAAACATCTCGACCTTGATTCACACTAGACATGTCGTTCCTCAAGAGCTACTTCGGCCTGGGTGCCACCCCTGCGCCTGCGCCTGTCTCTGTTCCCGACACCGACACCTCCAAGCCCCAGAATGCCACAACTCAGTCCACCGGTATCCGGGCCCTCCCAGGCTCATGGTACGTCTCTCAAGAGATGTACGATCTCGAGAAGCGCGCCATCTTCTCCAAGAAGTGGCTCCTCACCACCCACAACCTCAGACTGCCTAACAAGGGCGACTGGCAGCGATATCAAATCACCGAGTTCCACTATGTCATCTGCCGCGATCAGAACGATAAGATCAAGGCCTTCCACATCGACCAAGACCTCAAGGAATTCGACATTGAGAAGCACGGTGTGTTTGGCATCCACGTCCAGATCGACAAGAAGGGTTTCGTCTGGGTCAACTTGGACGGTGGCGAGAAGCCGGAAATCTCCTGGTCCGAGGACTTGGAAGGCTGCGACGACCAAGAGCGATTGGACTACTACGACTGGGACTGCTACGAGTACGACCACACTTGGGAGATGGAGGGCGAATACAACTGGAAGCTCCTCGGCGACAACTACAACGAGTGCTACCACTGCCGCGTCTCGCACCCTGATCTCAGAGACCTCACCGACATCAACACCTACGTCGTCACACCCGTCAAGTCCTATCTCATGCACTTTGGCAGCCCCACGCCTGAAATGGTTGCCCGTGGCTTCAAGATCGCCCCTACCTACTTCTTCCCCAATGCCTCAGTCAATGTCTCGTAAGTGCTTTCCAACCACACCAACTCTCCCCCAGTATGACGGCAATGCTAACATTACTTAGACGAAACTTCTTCATGATGCAGCGATTTATCCCTACCAGCCCCCGCACTTCAATCATGAGGTACGAGGTCTACCGCAACAAGTACGCCACCGACGAAGCTTTCCATGAGATCGATTCCCTGTACAAGCGGGTCATGGGCGAAGACAAGTTCCTGGCATTGGGTGCCCAACGGAACATCGAGCGGGGCGTCTTCATCAACGGCGAGATGCACCCTGGCATGGAGAAGGGCGCAATCTGGTTCCAGACCAACGTGCGCGACCAGGTTCAAGAACACTTCAACCGAGAGGTGGAGGCTGGACGCCAGATCTGGCCTGCGCAAATAACCATGTCCAAGATTGCGGCCCAGACCGAAGAAAATGTTCCGTTCGCGCCGCTGGAGGCAGGACCAGAATCAATTGCCATTTAGAAGTTGTTTGTCTTTTTCAAAGGGTATTGCCTATAGGCTAGGGTTCAGGATTACACATAGCGCTGTTTTTTGATACAGTTAAAAGAATGTGTGAGTGGAGTAGAGGAAATCAAATAGTTTCATAATAAATCTACGATAGCAATACTTATGTGCCAAGCTGAATAAGAAGTGTGAGGTGACGAGGATGCATACCTCTAGCTCTGAACAACCACATCCACAGCGATCCTAGAAGGCTGAAGAATGAGCTGATAAGGAGCTGATGCCTGCTTTTCTACACGATTGCTGGGCCGTCTCTACTTAGCTCTATTCTAGAATGGATATCAACGCCGAATAAGTCTGTAGCATCGGATCGGATCAGACGTGATCAGGATTCTTGAAAAGTTGGAAGAAAATAGTTCCCGTATCAGCATCTTGGCTAGAGGCCCTAAAGGCTTGAATGAGAAAAAGATGCAAGACTGATGCCCTTTCCTGGCTTACAGAGTTCTGATCTTTATATCATGGAATTAGTGTATGATGAGACCCTTGCCAACCCCGTGGCAAATGCAAGTCAGTCTATTTGGTAATAGAGAGGGGTGGTAAGGCTATTGAGAATCATCATTCTCCGCATCATTCGAGCTAATCCGGGGTAATTGTTGCAGGGGAGTTTTAATGGCCATGATAATACGATCCAGGACGAGTCAGAAATTTACTGATGTGCGGGGTTCCTTGCTTAGGTTAAAATGCAACGGATTCTTCCCTGACACCGAGATCCGGAGCGCTCCGACACACGGAGATATCCAGACTCCACCGGTCAGAAGCTGGGGAAATGAAATGTCTACCGAGGGGCGTAAAACTCAGGACACTGGCGATACGATCGTCTTGTCTGCGAGTATCGTGCATTGGCACATCGTCTTTGCCCGAATTTACCCATTCCCTGTCTATCCTCTTTCAGCTATTGCACTGGCATGTAAAGGACACATGTCTCAAAGCTGATATCATCTGTCGGCAATCAACCCAAGACTCAGTAAACTGCATCATTTGGTTCTGTATCTAAATGCTGGCGTATGATAGTATTGGTTTCTTGAGACCTTCTATAAATTTCCTCTGTATGTCCCCGAACTCCGGTAATAATCCTGCCCCAACTCCTGCAATATGGGATGCCCAAATTATTGGATAACATGCCCTCATTTCGACTTAATATTTAAAACAAAAAAGAGTTTCGGGATCGTCAGGGCATGCTAGTCGGCCTTGATGAGCTTGCTCTCAAACCATCTTGCAAACTTCACTGTAGGAATATCCACAGCCCGCCAGAAAATGTCAGCGGACCAAATAACGCTAGGAATGCAAAAGAAGGCGCCCAAAATGAACCCGACGGTATAGGCGTTGCCCTCAACGCCCGTTATGTCCCAAGCCAACTTCTGCCAGTGATAGCCAATCACTTTGTTCATTGGGCCGTGCATCAGGTACAGGGAGTATGAAATCTTCCCAAAGTATTGAGCAACAGGGGAGTTAAAGACTCGCTGCCACCATGTCAAATGGCCGACAGCGAGAACGAAAACAACCGAGCCAGTAGCTTGCCAATAACGATACTGCTCAGCTGCCCACCACTCCGGGATCAGCGACCAGAGATAGACCCAGCCAGGGGTTTTCAAACCTCCGTGGTCAGGACTGCTCAGGAGGTATAAGCCTAGGATGCCAACAAGATTCCAGAAGATCAGCTTAACCGAAACTGTTGAAGAAGTAGTCTTAGATTCCTTCTCTCCGAATGGCAGAGCCGGACCCGAGATATGAGCGCCACGGATGTAATCCCATTCGACCAGAGCCATTCCAGAAAGGAATAGAAGAAAGTCCCATCTGGAGTTTGCGTAGGTAAAAAAGGCAATGACGGCAAGAGTGAGCAATCGGTATTTAGTCTGGAGACGAGCGGTCCCCAAAAGCGCAAGAAAGAGGTAAAGCGAGCAGCGAAATTCCACAGGGATGGTCCATAAATGAGGGTCGAGAACTGGGCGCCACGATTAGTACAAAGTAAGACAGAGGGAGCCAAGACAAACTTACCGTGGAATCCCTCATAGAAGTCCCAGCTAAAGACTTTGAAGCCACCAAAAATAACATTGGCCCACTGAACCCACTGCTCATACGCAGTTGCAAGTAGCCGGGGATGAGGTTCACGAGATTCTTTCAGATAGGTATCCTGTGTAGCAAACTCGCGAGTCCATTCAAAGACACCCATGCGAGTAAGACAAACAATCATAAAGGTAGAAATACTGGTCGGAAGAAAAAGCCGAATAGCGCGCCTGAAGGCCATAGAGCTCATACCTGTAGCAAAATCGGTCAAATTGCCGCTCCGGATGTATTTGATCGGCCGGTAGGAGAGAGCATATCCTGAGATGACGAAAAAGACGCAGACGGCAGCCGGTCCCGCACAATACAGGCGGATGAAGGGAAATCGCATGATGTTGTAGTTCTCCTCAAAGCCCCAGGAAAAGCCAATTCTATAGCTCTGGTATATGTAGTGGCAGAAATAGACGAAGAGCGCAGCTATGCCTCTCATGCCGTCGAGGTAGGCCGTGGGGCCTAGCTTGGTCGGGCGGATCTTCTCACGCATACTGCGACCCTGGAGAAAGCTAGGGACGAGGAACCAGGCGAAACGGAGGGCAAGAACTCGCCAAAAGATGAATCGGACGGAGTCTAGTGGTGATAGGATACCAGCCAATTTTGGCACGGATGTGTTCTGGGCCGCCAGGTTGATGGTATTGTCGCGGTCGGATTCGGAATCGGATACGTCGAAAAGACGCCCCCTCTCCTCCGAGGAGAGGGAGTTGGGTGTAAGGCCGTTCATTGTCCAACAACGGCAGTGCCGTAGTTGAGATCGAGAGGGATGCTCGGGAAACGATCGTGGGGGCCGGGGGAGTGAATAATCGTCGGGAAGGACGGAGGCTAGGATAGACGAGGTCGGTGCTCTCTACCACATTTGGGATATGCTAATCGAGTGAAGGCGAACCGAAGCTGAGACGAAGCGAGGAGCCAAGAGGTGGATTACCAGGGGATCTGGAGAGATCGCTGGTGCTTGGCGTTGAAGAGTTATAGCGGCCCACGGTTGGGTAAACGGTTGGAAACTCTACGGTGGAGAAGAGGGAAGCGATTCGGAAAGCAGGGGAACGGGAGAGAAGAGGAGGAGGAGAAAGATAAATCTCTCGGCTAACCGGGTGCAATCGTCCAATATTGTAGACAGACTAACTCCTAATTCGGCGGTTTATTCATGTTTCTATACGGAACATCTCTACACACGGCCTTCTTCACATGGGAGCCCCCAGCTTGCCGGTCCGCGATCCAATGCTATCCACTGCCCCTGGCGCCCGCTTCAAGCCGCAGACAATAAGTTAGTCTAAAACAAAAATGGGTGATGCCCCTGATCGCTGAGTGGAGACAAGCGATCGATGGGGCCTGCTCCAGTTCTCCTGACGAGTCGCAGATCGTGTCGATGTCACTTGGAATTGCACTACGCAGTTTGTAGTAAGTTGACGCAATTCCGTCGATGCTATGAGTGCGGTACATTGTTGTTATTGCTGTGTTTCATGCCATTGCTCCCGTTGCTGTCACTCTGGTGTATGCTGTGTTGTGGGATGTACGTAGGCAGGGGGGGAATATTACTTCATTTTTCATCTTTTTTGGACACACAAACGTTTGTTGTCTCGCCGAATACTCCGTATACCCGGTTGCTTCGGCTGGTAGCGCAACGGACTAACAGTCGGATACGAATCGACCAACCATTGAAGCTCCACGCTTGCACCCACAAACAGGGTACCATGGCGGGCCGAGAGCCGAGACTCTTGCCGCCATCATCTGTAACTGGCGAGTAAGGTGTCAAGCGAAGGGGGGCCTTTCGGCGTTGTGGATATTCTTGATTGGCAAGGGTTTTACCAACATGGCATAGCACGGCAATAAACGCGCGTCGCTTGCTGGGCTGAGGAGGCGAAGACCCATTTTTGCTGAATGTCGACAGCCCGTATTCTGTGATTAGCGGAGCCTGCTTTTTGTTAGTTTGTACGGAGTAGCCGACAGGGGATGTCGACAAGGCGTTACGCCGCATCTTGGCGATATCTTCAGCTCCCACGTTTCTCGACAGCGAAAGGGGTCACTCAGCTGCGTTGGTCCAACAGCAAGACCATCAAGACCTTCAGTTGATCAATTTTCACAGTATTTAACGATCGGCCTGATGCCCCATCGCTGATCTCGCTCCACCCACCACGCCCTGCAACACGCTGATGCACGTTACAGGCGGCTACGTTTCACACGTCCGTCCGGGTCGGGTTCCGTCCGAAATCTGGTCAAATGGCCAGCCTTGTCGGATGTTCATCTGCATTACTTTAAAACATTAAGCTGGAACCGGGGCGCTCTTATTTAAAACCATGCCATCTTGTCTGGCCAGTCGCACACGTGTGGCGCCTGTAGTGTAGGCGATGGCAAGACACGGCCCACTCGCCTAATTCCTAATTCATCCGCTGAAGAAATAGATGTGGAGTGTTCTGTAAAAAGTACAAACTGGAGACACTCTCCAGCGTGTCCATCACACCAATGCCCACCCTGCGCGTATCCCTGATTGATCTGCAGGAAGAAAAACACGCGAGGTCCTATGTTTCGTCTCTCATAATTACCCGAGCCAAGCTTTTCAACCCCGTCCACCGTTGCGTTCCATTATTTCCATCAATCCCTTCTCCCGCTTAAGCCCCATCCGGTTAACACGGACTCTCCTGAAACTGATGTAACACCGGGCCCGGTTCTCCGGGGGATATTTTGTTTAGCAGCGGCGGTGGCGGTGGAGTGACCGTGTGGCGTTGTCTCAAAGAGAACACCTTACTCATGTGAGGAGCATCGGGTTTCCGGCACCGGCGATCATCACAGAGGTGACTACGACGGAGCCGGAATTGCCGAGGCTGGCACAGTTCCCCAGTATCAAAGATGTGCATCTGTGACATCACTGAGTACAAATGTCTTGTGTGATGGGACACGGATGGGAATCTCCAGAATGTTGGGATAAATAGACAAGGCATGCACACATCTGACCAAGTAAACGGAAGAGCCACTCAGCATCGTCGCTACGGCGTTTCGGATCCTCTCATCCCCAGCTCCTCGAATGCACCGTTGTCTTTCTTCTTTTTCGTGTGTGTCGCAAGATACCACACCAAGACCGTGATGACCGTCAACCCCAGAGACAGAACGATGAAGATCCAGATGTATTTGGAGACAACCGTACCCTTAGACGACCAGTCAAAAATCCCCATGCTGAAGACAAACTGTGGCCAGGATTAGCTGTGATGTGCAACCGATACTGTCTTGCTTATCGTACCGCAATCGCTGATACCGGAAGATATATCATCGTCAATAGCGCTATTGACCTCATTTGTGCATTGTCTTGTTTGGAGTCGAGGGCTATCGATGTGTTCGCTATGGAGATTTTATTGTTTACAACTGCATCGCATCTGGCGATGTGATTCAAGATCTTTTATTCATTGTTTAGTTTATAGCTACTACAACGGGGTCGATCACTCCGACGGTTTGCCAGCACATACAACACTCGTCAATCTGATTATAATAGGTGCTATACACGGCACACAAGGATAGTTCCATGCTGAGACAGGGGATATTTGATTGCAGCTAAACTGGTGATGAAACTCACGTTGAACCCCGAAAGAAAGACACGTATCGTCTGCTAAACGCCGCAAACACCGCGAGCCGTAGTCATGGATTAATGCCAATTCGACATCGAATATTCTGCGAAAGGCGTCGCCCGCTAAGCACGAAATTTGTTGTACTGCCCCAAATTGGAACAACTGCTACTAATCCGGGATTCTGCATACGTTCTTGGATGGGGCGGGTAATTGCCAATTGATCGCTCACAATGTTTGAAGCTTCACATTCTGGTTACAACAGTGTTCCTTGGATCTTTGGTCGCCATTAACAATGTTGCCTACTCGGCAGCTTTTCTGAAAACACTATTTGTTAAAAATCTCCGAAAGTTCTCTAACCTCTGATCTCCTTCTCTTGTTTGAGCAGCTGTTTCTGCCGTTTCCTGACACCCACAATTTCTTGTGAGATAGTTTTCATCACTTAGGCACCTTTTGTGCATGACTTCTAGCTTCTCTTTTAGCGCGGTTGCTGTTATCCGAGACTCTTTGGCGATGATCAGAATCTCATACTCGACAAGATTTAATAGATCATGCACATAGAGCGTCGCGTCTCCCGACTGATGAAGATGCTTGATCCATTGGGTGACCTCAGGTTTGACTATTGCCGTCTTGGAGTCTCCCTCTTCTTGAATCTGAAAGAAGAGATCAGAGTAGATGCCGTCGTGATCGAGTGTCTCTCGTAATGCTGGGAAAGTCGACTCTACCGCCTCATATCCCATCAGGTACCACGTCACGAACTCCAGGAAGAATGCACCCAAACTCCAGATGTCCGACTTTCGACTGAGAGTGCCATTTATCAGATCGAATTCGGGAGGACGGTAGGAAGGGGACGCCGCCCTAGGGATCACTTGTGACCGCGAATGCTGGCGATGGAATCTCGACAGTCCGAAATCGGCGATGAAAATTAATCCCTTGCTCAATGGCTGCGAAGGATCCTTGTAGACCAGGAAATTGCCGGTCTTGATATCTCCGTGTCTACCCCACCGTTCCCGATCGTCGGGATGCGGGTTCTTTGCGTAATTGTCGTGGATGAAGGCGAGCGAGTCGCTGATGGCAAAGGCCTCACCAGCAATCCATTGAAGCCACGAGGGATCCTTTAGATCAATAGAGGAAAGGGTTTTCCAGAGCGTTTTGAGGCTCCAATCCGCCCAAGGGAAGATGAGGTGGTAACTGACGTCATCGCCATCCCACAGTTCGTAAGTCGCAAGCAACTTTACAAGCTGTTTGTCTGTACGATGAGTAAACCGTAACAGCACCATGACTTCTTCCTCAAAGTTCGTTCTTTGCCTGGTATGAAGAGACTTGATGGCGAAAAATTCCACATTAGGTGACACCTGCGACGCTCTTAGTATAACAGTAGATGTGCGGAAGTTATTTGCATACCCCGTAGTTACCAAAGCGGTGGTGATCTGCGTGTATCTTGACACGTTTCACCGTGCTAAATCCGCCCTCGTTATCATCCGCGTTCGCACCGAGGCCGACCTGGTTAATTGGATCCCTGGTGATTCCATACACCGAGGGTATCCTCTCGAAGGGGAGGATCATTCGTTTGTCGAGGACATAATGGTATACCCCTCGCTTACTTGGCCGCATGAAAACCGGGACGTTGTATTTGTCCATCGACCTCCAGTATTTCACTCGTGTCTCAGAATCCCAATTCTTCATCGTTTGGCATATTCTGCCTGTTGTCCCATCTCGCAGTGTGTAATCGTCGGTAGACTTAAGAGTAACATAGTCGTCACTGAAGCCTTCCTCGACAACGCTGCGAATATCTTCTTCGCGTTCGATCTTAATTAGCGCCGCAACGATCTTCCTGTAAGAAGAGCAATGAGGCCTATCCGAAACAAAGCATATCTTATTCGCCAACTGCTCTTTCTCGCTTGGCGACATGTCACTGCACGACTTCAGGACCTGTATCAGCTGTAAAATGTTGGGTTGGCTGATGATATCGCCTAGCTTGCTGACAGGCACGAACTTGTTCCGCCTGCTGCTAGGAACTCCGGCTTTTTTCAACGCGTCTCGGATGGCGGCGGCGACATATGTGCTTGGACGAATGGCTGTTGCATTGCCGGTGGCAGATCTTCCCATCCAGAGCTCACGAGAAATAAGTTCATTGCCCCCATCATATATATAGATAACGCCGTGGTTCGGTAGATGCGACTCCGTTTGGAAGCTCTGTCTTTGTGAATGTTTGGGGATAATTGCGACCGTATCTTGAGCCCTTTCCCCAGCAGTCTCCTGTTGGGGACCTGACAGATTAGTTTCAATACGGTAGTCTTCGGTAGACAGACTATGTGAATGGTGTTCAAGTCCTGTTGTCTCCAGAAGCTCTTTCATCTCGGCAGGCGTCATGGGTGGGACATGAATCCCCAGGATCGAGTTAACAAGGGACGTTATCTTGCTATCCGGGCTCGTCCATAGTACTGTTCCCGTAGATCCTTGAGGGACGTAACTGATGAGGTTCTTCGACTGCGCTGCTGTTCTGAACAGTGTTGGATCAGCGGCGTTGTCGAGGACGAGCACCCAGTCTTTTGTGGCTTCGATTCCCTCCCGCACAGCCCTGAGCATATCTGCGCCGTCGAGCTTTCCATCCACGCCAATTTTCGTCGCGATCAAGTTGTAGTCTTTCACGAACGTCGCCTCACTTTCGGCGTTCACCCAGAAAATAGAGGACCTTCCATCGCATCGTCGGTACACATAGTCGAGCGCAATCTGCGTTTTCCTGCACTACTCAGCACATGTTCAGTGAAATACACGAATACAGAAACTTACCCTGAGCCTCTGAGGCCCCAGAGAGCGGCGGTGTTGAACCCAGGCTGTGATAGAAAAGCGTCAAGTTTATTGACAAGGTCCGAGCGGCGGATGTAATTTTCATTACGGGGGTATGGGATGATGCGAACTGGATCCAGGGGTGCTGATTGATTAAGTTTAAACATCTCCTGCGCCGCTAGAATTGAGGTTGCTTGTTTCTGGCGTTGAAGGGAAATGAGAATCGGATCGTTGGTGCTATGTGTGGGCTTTTGGTTTAGAATCTCCTCCCAGTTATGGCTCAACATCTGCAAGCGGCCATCATGTGATGTGACGATGAATTCTCCATTAGGGTCAGGGGGATCGAAGTCGGTACTGATATTCAGTTGATTCTCATGGATCAGCTTATCCAAAAAGACTGGTGGAGGCTGATTGTCTTCCGTGAAGTATAATGAAACAACTGACATCCGCTCGATGCCACTTGGCTCGCTCGGACTTTCTTGAACCGACCCTTCGCCAAGTTGCCGCTTCAACGATTGGTGTTCATCGATCGATGATACCCCGTCTTGTTCGGCAAGGCCTAAGTCAAGTCCCGGGAGTGACATAAAGGCCAGCGACTTGATGTGACCGGCAACATGCCTGATAAGTTTATCGTTGAGATCCTCTGGCTTTAACTTGCGTAGAAGAGTTCCAATACCCTTCGGTATACTCTCGCACAAGGGACAGTGGTATTCTTCTCGAAGTACAGTCTCTTGCTTCCTTTGAGCAAGGGTGGCGAGTTGAACTTTGGTAGGCGGCCTGGTGAATCGGCTAGGGTGGAAATCCAGATTCTTCATGTGTTGATTCCATTCTTCCTCGGTATCGAACTGATAAGGCACCTCGTGACCTAGATCGCAGTAATAGGTCAAAGTATGCACTTCCCTCAGCCAATCTCCGGGGTGGACCTCCTCCATGTGTTTCTTCCACTCCTTTTGTCGAATGAAGAAGACATGGTCTTTGGCACATTCAGGGAATAGACAGACATAGGGTTCTAGGTCCTGATCAATATGTTCACTGCATATTCGATTAACATATGCTCCTGGTCGGTAAGGTTGGCTCCTCATACTTCCAATATATTTCCTTTGTGTCTCCTAAGCGTGCGGTTTCAAGAGGAGAAAGGCAATATGGGCAGGGAGTGTGCTTGCCGTCACCCCGAAGCTTCGGCGGCTCTGGATAAGCAAACCTGTCTCCTGCGGTGTTCATTGTTGTTGAGCCTCGTGTAGACGATAGAGTTGCTTTGGACTGAGGATTCAAGTACGCGAAGACTTTTTTTTGGTCAGTTGGCTTGGATGCTTGCGTCGCGGTGCTGAAAGGAACATTCGGCCCTGCGGCTCCAAGACTATTTGTCGGCGCCTCTTGTAGTTGTTGAGCTCCAACAACGTGGGTACCTGATTCCTGGATAGGCAAAACGGGATCAAAGTTGAACGGGAGACGTCTTCTAGCCAGATTTTGGGCATGTCGGCATTTCTGTTGCAGAATTCTTCGCCGAACTGCGATTGAAACACCCAGCTGGTCGCACAAGGCCTTCCGCGCTCTGGGGTATTTCCACCGAACGTACGCTACCATGTCTCTGTGAAAGGGAGTATCTTCGTCTCTGAGAAATGTGCCAGCGTCATATCTCATGCGTTTGGCGGAGGCTTTTCGAATCGCAATTGCTAGGAAGTTGAGGCGATCTAGGGCCTCGTCGACAGCTTTCAATGAATCGTCCCACTCATTCACTCTATCCAATGACGGCTCATCGTCATTAACTAGAATATGCTCGTCAGTATTGTGGCCGTGCTTCGAGGAAGAGGCTTCGAGGAAGAGAATGGTGGGGGGGGGGGGGGAGAGCATTGGTGTGAGGCCATTTGCGGTATAACTTTGACAGGGAAGACTTACGCCGGCGTAGATTTCTAAGAACCATCTCCAGAAGCTCCATAACCATGGAACATACGTCTGGTAAACCTCGTAGTCTAACATCTAGGGACGATTCCTGTCGAGATAGAGCTCCGGTGTAGTCAGCCCACATGGCAAAGGTGTTATGAAGTCCAGCCAAAGTGAGGTGTTTGACCTCTTCCTCTGTTTCATATGTTTCGAGACGACGTCTATCAATGCTCATCTGAAAGCCTTCGAAGAGACGAAGACAAGCGTAAGAAATGTCAAACACAATCGTCTCGTCATTTTCTGAATCTGGACTCTCACTGTTCACCATACCTGAAACGACAATTTCTCCTTCCTGATTTTTTGAACTCGGACCCCACCGACAATCTCTGAGACATTGTGAGGCGTTCAAGGTAACATGTAGTAGATGTTGTTGTCTGCCACCTGGCATTGAGAAGCCGAGGCAAAGGCTGGCAATGGGCGGACAGACAGCGTCTTTGGCCCGATATTGATAGTAGCGATGAATAGACACCTTCCGGTATTGGTTTCTCGATTCAAGGAACCCACTCGTTACGAATGCAGAGTACCTGTACAAGAATTCAACCGACGGGAGCCAGGCAGCAGCAGATGTTGTGCGTTGAGGAGTTGTTTATTGTTGATGAGTTCAGAATGAGGGGGTTGTATCATGTGATTTGACTCGTATCGGTGCCTCGATTTTCCGGCTCGGATAAACCCTGACGAATAACTTGATCTGTTGGTCGTAACACTCAGCCTGGTCTGCGTTCCCCGCATATCATCAGACTGACTCAGGACTCCTCGCTTTTTTAATCTCACCATGTCCGAGGGCACTCTTCGGGAGCCATGGGACATGCTTCAGGCAGTTTTCCCCATATTTCAGCACTCACCAACTCTCCCAACCATAACCGCAGCGGATGAGGGTCGATATGGGGACTTCCATGGCACTACGCTCAATCAGTTCAAAAACCGCATCACCAAACTTCGGACAGACCTAGGAATGAATGATATGAGACGGCAACATGTCAGCGATGAGTATCTGCATACTCTATTAGCAAACGATGGCCTACTGGAACAGATAAACATGTTGTTAGGACAGTTTGAACTTCTAGTGGATGATCAGATATTGTCTGACGGCAGCGCCACTCCCAGATCGCATTTGGTTAGAACTTTCCTCCTCTCTATCATCAAGATAAATTCACTGACAAACTTTAAAAGGTCGACGGGGCTCTCGAAGCGCAGTTTCCAAAATTAGTTTATATTTGGGAAGTCGTGCTCAAGTCTGAGTCAACATTCCCACCTGACGTGTTGCAAAATCGACCACCGCTTGAACGTATCCATACGCCTTTTCATGATCTTGTCAGATATGTCCAATTTCCAATCACGCTGCAAGCCATTTATGCGTGCCAAGAGATAATCGAAAGCTTCAGCCTTGCCTTGACTACCATGGTTGCAAAAAGCATTGGTCAATGGAAGGCCGAAGCTCAAGTCGAGCATCCTAGCGTGGCAGACATAGCCGCAATTAGAAAAGCCAGGGATCCTAGAGACGTTCCGGTATGTAGCGAAGAACAAAATCGCGACGTACATTCGGCCGGCTACAATCAAAGGGAGCCGGGAGAGGTGGAAACTGGAACCTGCCACGAAGCTAGATGGATCACTGCTTCCTTCACAAGGTCTTTTCCATTGCAACTTTCGTCGCTTGCCGACATTCGCTAACCTGAGTCTTAGCGATCTCTACGTCGACGAAGCCGCAGCAATACCTCTCATTGCCTGCCAAGTCTGCCCTGATGGACTAAGCTTTACGTCTGAAACACCGGCCATATATGCGGTCATCGCGGATGATCCGCTGTCCGAGGGCTCGACATGTAGCACCGTCGACTTCCAACATTCTCCGAAAATGGGGCCTTTTCGACTTAGTGATCATCTTCCACTATCAAGATTGGATCACCCTCCGAGCCTTGTCAATTTGCAAAGGCAGTCCCTTGGGTTTCTTTTAGCCCGGATACTGTTCGAGATGTGCCACAGCCCTTGGATCCAACGGCATTGGCAGCGCGACATGATGTACCTACATGTATGGGACTTCCGCAAAATTGATCAACTGCAACTTCGCATGCCTTGTTCGCGCTGCGAAGACCCATCATCTAAGCCAGCGGATAGTGAATCTATTGCTGCGTTCGGTGTCCTTCTCCTGGAGCTTGAGGCAGGGAAAGAAGCTAGATGGGACGAAGACCGCGACCTGGATCTGCAGTCCGGTAAATTGTCAAACCAGAATCGTCTCGGAAGAGTTCTTGAGGAATGGCTCCACATACGAGACGCATATCGACAAATAGGTCAAGACTGTTTTGATTTTAAAAACCTTGTGGACGCAGCGTCTTCCCGATTCAGTCCGGAAGAAAGCCACGCTTTGGTCATTTACAAATGCATTTTTCAGCCGCTGTTCAAGCTACTCACCGGCGAGTACTTGGTAGCTAAACTTTTTTTTGATGGTCTCGCGGGGCCCTGGGACAACCTATTACCCAAGGCTCGGGTGACAACGTCTCAAGTTGCGAAGGAAATCTTGTTTGACGATGATGGCACTTCTGAAAGTAGCGGAAGGTACCGGTTGAGACAGATTCTTTTCGTTATCCCCAATCAAGCTGCGTCCATTCGCTAACATAAACAATTATGTAGTGAAAAATATGCAGAGACATTCATGGATGGCTTGAGCAAGTCACTGCAATCGATATCAGAATTAAGAACGAGCACAGAACCGGGAAGTATCCGAGTTGCCGTGCTGGATTCCGGGGTGAAGAGAGACGACCCGACAATTAACAGAGCACTGGTAAAGGGGAGAATAAAAGAAGTAAAAAACTTCGCACGTTTTTCCAAAAACGAGCAGGAGGACATTTATGGTCACGGTACAATTGTTACTAAGCTTCTTCTAAAGACTGCGCCAATGGCGGCAGTATACGTTGCCAAGATATGCGACGACAAGTCGATGAATGAAGAGGCTATCCCGGATATTGGAGAGGTTTGTTGCCCGTAACAGTAATTTGCAGACTCATTACTGACAAAGGCTGCCTGACCACCTAGGCCATAAAATGGGCAGTTTCGAAAAAGGTCCATATTATCTCACTGTCGCTAGGGTTGGAAAATCATTATGACTCCGTCGAAAAAGAGCTTGCAGAAGCCATAGCGAAAGGAACAATTATTTTCGCGGCAGCGTCCAACAACAAAGGAGGACTCACCAAACGGGCCCGACCAGCGCGGCGAGGGGATGTCATGTGCATCCATGCCTCTGACGGATTCGGGAACCCCGGGCCAATGAACCCCAGCCCGGAAGATGGTCGAAACTTCTCAACACTAGGCGTTGATGTGTCTGCTGAGTGGAACGGGAAGAAATTGTGGAAAAGCGGAACCTCTTTCGCGACACCGATCGCGGCTGGGTTTGCTGCCACAATTTTGGAGTTCGTCGAATCAGTCGACTACGAATGGAAAGTTTCAGATTCACAGCGACAGGGTCTTTACCGCTGGAGTGGAATGAAGAAAGTGTTTGAGGAAATATCACAAAAGAGGTATGGGTATGACTTTGTGAACCTTGCTTGGCTCTGGGAAGGGCGAGACACCAGGCAGGTGGCGGAGGCTATCGAAAAGATCATTAGTGAGATTTAGGCTCAGTGGCAACGGGCCCTATGGGTCCGTAGCACTCATCAGATCAACTTCTGAATGAGCTTTGTCTTAAGAGGGTTAAGCCAAATTTTGAAATAGGATGGAGTTGAGTTGGTACTGTTTTCTTGTTTGCCTAAATAGCTGTTTATACCCCGGGTCTCAAATGTTAGACACTGCGAAAGTTGCGTTCAAAGAACTACGGAACTATGCTTCGGTGAGTATTGAACTGTACGTTAGGGTTAGGTTGTTGATAGGTTGTGGCAAGAAAGGTCCATTTTGTAGCAACATCGGCAACAATAGGATGAATAATAATGACATTTCTTCCTTTCAGGAAACTAGCCTACCTGGCTCTGACTCGCCGAAACGATACCTAATCCACATATACATGAAGGATAATATTCTGTGTGTTGCAGGGGAGGTGTTTATATCAGCTTTGAACTGCAGTGGCTGCCAATGAAGATATTCAGCACACAACAATCCTGTCCTTTATCGAGTATACTCCTTGAGTTATGTTTTATATCTCCAACCATAAATTTTGCAGCTCATTCTCATCAAATCCGCTGACAACGTAGTTTTCTTCGTCTTCATCTATAGATTCGTCATCTGCGAGAACTGCAGCGCGAGTAACCACCTCTTTCTTGAAAACTCTCTCCTTACTAAAGATTTTCTTCTTGTGGTACAGCTTCATCACCTGGATTGCGACAATACAATCCATAGGCTCCACGTTTTCCGTCGACAACCCCGAGACCTTATTCATCTCAGCCGCAGCCTGTACCTTGGCGTCTACAACGCCGCCGGCAATGGTGGCGCCAACATTCCCCCCGCCTTCACCCTCATACCCACGCCTCATGGAGATTTTTGTGCCCCCTGCGATCTTTATTCCGGTTATGAGATATACGGGCGCTCCGTAATTCGTCTCGTCGAGGTAACTGGCCACATCCCGCAGCTTGATTACCTGTTGGAGGTAGGATCGGCGGGGATTAAAGTAGCGTGTTCGGAGTTTCGCGATTTCGTAGACGTCTTCGCCGCTCCGTTGTCCCGTAAGGCTCGCCTCGCCGCGAATAGTGTGATCTAGTAGTTTGGCCAGGAAAGTAAGCTTGCTGCCCGCGGATTGGTTTAGGCTGGTCTTGATGCCCGTTGCGTCGTGAGTGTAAACCTCGTCCTCAACGATGGGGACACGGTCGCTGCCTTGATTCAATGGAGTGAAGTGCTTGAGGTCTTCCACTACTGTACCGAGGTCCCACGGCCCTTTGGGAAATGGTCGCGTTGTGAAGTTGGGCGCCAAGTGGTAAGTTGGCGTTTGTCCACCTAGGGGTGGCGCCCCGAACTGGCTGCCGGGGTTCATTCTCGAGACTGGAAGGTCGGTTTTCGGACCGCTTGTTTAGGCTATTTAGGTCATGTCTCGTCTCGTCGTTGACGTTCAACTGTTCTGCCTCTGCGACTTTAGACGCGTAAGATTGGGGGACAAGAAGAGGGGACAAGAAGGGGGGACAAGAAGGCGGGGATGCTCCTTTAAGGCTGTGATCACGTTTCCTCCCCGTGGTAACCAACCTGATTGGCTCTCACTCGCACCAAAAAGAAAATACCTCATCTGCACCTATATTTGCATGTCCCACTGTCTTGCAGAGGTGTTCATTCTGGTAGCACCCTGTAACGAACACTAACCTAGCTGACCACAACCGATAAACGCCAATTCTTTCCGAGCGTTCTATAAGCTAAGGTGGACTACGTCGAAAATATTAAGCCTGGGCGATTTGAAGTCTTCCGACACATCTACTGAGATGCCGATCGCTCTCGGGGTGGCAGTCACCTGTCTGTTCGCTGATGCTATTTAGGGGGCGTGGGGGTTCGTAGCTATCAGAGGAAGGATGGATTGGTTGAGACAGCTTGGTGACGATTGATGATCTTGTCTTTTAGTCTAGGAAGGAAGAAAGCTAGCTATTTATACCTAGGGATCTAACTGATCTAGATGCCTTTAATCCAATAAGGCTGTTAATAGCTAATAATTTAGGTTGTTAAGGATAATTTAGGTTATTGAGGGTGGACTAGGTTTAAAGTCTCTAGGTTTAAAGGAAACCACAGTATGGATCCGGTTCTATGCAAAGCTGACTTTTTCCTATCAGGCTGTCTGGCAGTAGCCTAATTCAAAGCCGTCGGATAGATTATAGCGATGGAGTACCTACAAACATTACGAACACACACTCCGCCGTGGACAGTGCCGGGAGATGCGGTAACTCATAGAAAAAGAATTATAGTTGCTCTAAGCTCTCGTTTCAACCCTTCAATCGCCGCCCTTACTCTCCGGGGACAATATCAGTATCTAAAATAATAGATATACAAGTATACTCATATTATAAAGTGCTGGGATTGATGAGGGTGATTCATTTTCTTTTGCTCTCAATACAAACTGAATCTGGGGCTTCTTCCAACTACTTTGGTGATTGGAACTAATTAATCGGGCGAGACAACAGTCGAAGCAAAGGAAACCGAGTTGGCAGTTTACACTATGTGGTAAGCCTTTTTATGTTGGTTCCCAATCTTCGCACGTGGAATAAGAGAAGAAATAGTTCATGGAAATGCCGGCTTGGCATACCTAGCAGTGGTGCTTTCCCTTTCTGGCAGTGATTGGTTGCGTTCTTGAGGTCATCCAGTGCTCCAAAGAAATGGCGCCGGTGGGAGAGGCACGACGAAGCTGTAGGCGTAGGGCCGACCGAAATCAGCGACGTAAGCCCAGATTCCATAAATCTCAGAAAGCGAGAGACAAAGTGTCAAAGCTTGGGAACTCATAAAGATCCCAGAGCACAAACTGAGGCTACTAGCTAATTGACAGTGCCTTGTACCGCGCTAATGCTCAGCTCACTATGGAAAGGTATTGTTGTTAGAAGGAGATATGAGCCACTTGTACGGGGTCAAAGAGTGGACCAGTCAAGGCTGTCAAAACGGTGCGTAGCCGCTTGATCCAGCGCTATAATGCGTTGTGTGTGGGCGATTGAGCCCACCCTAACAATGCGTGGCGCACCTTCCAGCTTTCCTCATGGTTGCGCTACGGAAGTAGGCGACATCACATGGGTGGTCTGAAGTATTACATGTTTCCCGACCGGCAAGAGTGGGCTTACTTGCTGAAAGCATTGTGTCGCGATGGCTATCAATTATGTATCCCCCCAACAGGCAAATTGTCTTGTTTGACAAACCAAACCTGGTACTTTTCACAAGTTTGCCACAAAAGATCTCGATCCCAGAGGACACGAGCTCGTGAACTCGTACCGGAGACTAAGTGAGAGGTGGGGACTGGGGGCGGGGGCCGGATGGTAAGGCTTCAAGCAAAATGGCTCACGAGACATTTAACTTATGAGACAATCTCTCTCAACGACAACTATTAATTGATCCTCGTAAGCAGGGGTGACACACTAATATTAGAAGAGCAATCTTACGCTGCTACGTGGCGCGGACAGCCTCAGCGGTGCCGCCACGCCTGCATGGCCTCAAGAAGATGAAAAAGCGTATGAAACTTTGCCGTACTATGAATGTGAGCAAAATATTTAAACAGAATTAACAAGAGAACAACCTGTAGTTCTAGCCTACTGTTGATTCAATCCTCCTCGCGGTGTCAAATAACATGCCGCGTATTCACAGGATGGAATGCAAAGGCCTTGCCAAAGGAGTTCAGGTTACAGTACCCGCATCGTCTGTGTCAGTGAACGAGATCAGGACCATGGTGTTGTCGAAGATTATTCAATCCGAGTATGGTGTCCCTTTTGCAGGTATTAAGAGCTCTGCTGATATATGACAGCTTCGAGCCGGCGTGTACTGGGTCAAGGTTAAAGGACCAAGCATTGACCGCCTTCAGGTTTGTCTAACATTTGAACATTTTGGGAATCAATGACATAATATTTGCCATGCAGCATTTATTCGAAACCTTTAGCCGCTGAATATATTTCATTGAATACGAAACCTTGAGCGCTCGTACCGTTTGCCTAGCGCTTTCGTGATTGGTTCTCAACGTTCTTGCGATTCCTACAGAGTTTACGGGGACGTCGACTCTGTAGTTTATGACCTCATGACATATTTGGGAAACAAAATCCCGGGTAGAAACAGTGTACGAACTCTCAGTTATGCATTTCATAGATGAAGACCACGCTGGATATTCGTTGTTGAAACATGGAGATCCGATGCTCTCCTTCAATATTGTGAATTATGACAGAAGTTGAATTGTATGTGAATGTTTTACCGAGGTGGCTCTTACGGGCTTTGACATAACTTCTACTATATTCAAGTCCCAAAGCTAATACAAGAGAGTTCTCTTTTGATCCAGTTTGCGATTACGAAGCCGAAATTGGAGTTTTCCGTGGATGATTGCACAATTGAGACCTGACAGCTGCCGGAGGTGGAACGAAGCAACGAACAAACAAAGTCCGTATTGCTAAACCGACCAGAAAAGCGATCCCTGACTTTAGAAAGTCCATCCATGATAATTTATCTTATAATAGAAGGTGGCAAAAACGTCAGTAGTTGCTGAGATTAATGAAGAGCTGTTTATATTGGCCCTGGCTGCTGGAGGAATTTGTCCCAACTTCCCCGACGATGGCTACGTAACCCCAATTGAGCTTGCTATCTAATAAAGAGATTCAACCCATTCTGAGCAAAATCATAGACAAAAAGATATAGGATGCCGGTGACATTGTCGTTTCCGCTGCGTCGGTTTCACAGGGATGTGCCGACTGATTGGGCTTCCGGTGTCGGCGATCCAGTTTGTGCACATTAAATGAAATTTATTGGCCGTGGACATAAAAATTCAAACACAAAAGAGTAGGGCTTGTATTGGGTCTATGTGGTCCGACCGTCGCTCCTATGTATGACCGTCCGTGATGTGGAAAAGACGGTGTACGTTGGATAGTGCCAACATCATTGGAGCACACTTTGCGTAAGACCCGCTTTGATACGGATAGTATTGACAATTTTCAATTAAATAAGCCATTATATCGCTTCAAAGGGGCTCAAGTAGCAAGAGCATCAACGGCGTCAACCAAATCGTTACGAATTGTACCAAGCTGAAGACCCCCAGATAGGATAACTAGCAATGGTGCTTTCCCTTTTTCTGACAGTGACTGGTTGCGTTCTTCAGAGCATCCAGTGCTCCATAGTATGCTGGATGACGGCTAAAATCTTCAAACCAGAGAAGAGCTGCACCCTCTCCATCAAAACACGTAGGGCACCCAGCTAAAAGGGTCATAGAAATCCCAGATTGTGATTCCAACACAGGCTTTGACTTGAGCACAGGCACCGACCGCCTAAATACCACTGTTAGTATCAAACAAGAGAATAGAGTTTGGGGAACTAACATTTTGATAGGCCTCCTTTTGCCATGCCATATTTGTTTTGTTGACTGGCAATTCGATTCGGACATCCAGCTCGGTTAGAGCCACTTCAACGCCAGTTTTGGCGTAGCTCTTCATGACAGCAATCTGATCATCGAGACTTGGTGCCCGGTGAGCAACCAGATGTGCCTGCATTCCGATACCATCGACCTTGATCCCATCGGCCTGGAGCATCTTGACGATTTTGATGGCGCCTTCAGACTTTGCGCTCGGAGACTCAAGATTGTAGTCGTTATAGTACAGTTTTGCATGTGGGTCAGCTTTCGCAGCCTCACGGAATGCAATTTTGATGTACTCCTCTCCCAGGACCTTGTAGAACACGCTCTCTCGGTAGGTGCCATCTTCGTTGAGTGCCTCGTTGACGACGTCCCAGGCGTAGCATTGCCCTCTCCAGTGGCTTGCAACCTTCTGAACATGTCTCTTTATAGCCTTTGTCAAAGTCTTCGGAGTCCAGTCTGTAGTCTCTACCCAGGGGGCAAGCTGAGAGTGCCACACAAGTGCGTGACATCGTAGATACTGGCCAGTCTCGTCGGCGATTGAGGATACAATTTCGCCTTCAGTGAAGTTGAATACACCAGGCTCAGGCTCAACAAACATCCACTTGAAAAGTCAGATTCAGTATTTCTACAGGTGATAAAAATTGTGAAGTAGGGGACGATGGTTTGACTAACCTTCTGACCGTTCGTGGGTGTTGTTTGGCCAAATTCACGGGTGTCCCTTAGAATGGCATCATAGCGTGGATAGACATCCTCAAAGCCGGCTCTCTCCCGTTGGCCGGGTGAATCAGTTGCCGCTCCGAAATACTTCAGCCCAGCTTTCCTGGCCCAAACGTTGAGCTGTGCTGAAGCGGTAGGCAAAGAAGCCGCCAGCAATGGCAAGACCCAATATTCGGCTAGCATGGTGTTTCAATTACAGTCTAGGAAGTAGATTATGAACTGATGGATCCTCGGTGCAAGAAAGTCTATGACAGAGTATATAAGCCCTATTTAAGCCCTTGGACAACAGTCGATGTTGTAGTCCATTTTTCACCATATCAATTATAGCCTATATCGGAATTTACATAAACAAGACTTGCGGAGTATGATTGGAGCAATAATGAAGGAAACTTTCATGTGATGATTTTTCAAGGCGTGATACCTCAAGAGGTAAAAGTGTGGGGTTGTAAATCGACCGGGTTAAGATTGCAATGCCGTCGATCCGCCCGTTTTTGAGTGCGGGGTGGATTAAACAACATATTTTGCCGGCTTGGCGATGTCATTAGCCTTATTTCCCGAGAATGCCGACGGCTTGCTCTCCTCATTTCGCTTCGAATATCGAATCATTGTGACTTATGCGATGGCTTGTATTGACATGGAAGTCCATTATCCGAGGAACTTTGAATGAGAATACTTCTTAGGGCTACTTGGGTGAGGAGAAGCTTGCATGAAGTAATTAAACACAAGTGAGTTCGAGGCGGTGAAAGCTCCCAATGCGGGATATCTCCACTCCATCTAGTAAACGTACTTGAAGTACTTGTTCTCTAGGTCCGTCTCGTCCAACAATCCTCTTTCCCAGGCCTGCCTCTCGTTTGAAGTCTCATGCAAGTCTCGCCTAGACTTATTTCTGAACCAGAGCAGCACCCAGATGGCCACAAGGGAGACTATCTGAACTGCAACACAGAAGAACATCATTCCAACGCCAAGTGGGTACAGTGGTGCTTGGTCAGTCTTGAAGAAGAATGGCCCAACGAAGTTACCAAGGCAATACCCAATTAGGAGCATAGCGTTTGTGGTAATCTTCTTCGTGTGGCCGGCTGTGTTGGCGGTGGCGACCGACATGCTGAGTGTCCAGGTTGCGGTGTATGAAAACGAAATCCATAGACATGCCAACCGACCGTAGGGTACGTCTTCGGATATAAGTCGAAGGCCCAAAATACCTGCGAGGAAGGGAATGAGTGCAAGCAACATAATGAGAATACGGCAGTTGGAGAACCGCGTTGCAAAGTAGCTAGCACAGAGTTAGTAATGCAGCATTAGAGATGAAGTTACCCCGTACGTACCAAGCTAGAGGGCAGACAATTAGTTGGACTGCCCCCAGAGGGCATCTGGTGAAGAGTCGTTTGAAGGGTACTGAAGCCCGCGCCCTTGATAATGAGGCCTTGGAACTTCGTAAAGTCAGCCTCGTTCATGTCCCGCGGACTAATCCATACTTACAGCAGACAGACCTCCATTCGGAGAGTTGCTCGTGACTGCAAATAGGAATAGCAGCCAAGTTTTGAGATCTAGCATAGCCTCCACAAACTGCTTCACTTTGAAGTTGCGATTTTCGATACCAGTTCCATTATCTTTGACGCGCCCCACCACAAGCGCCCTCTGCTTTTCTGTCAGGAACTTGGCGCCAGTCGGGGCATCAGGAAGGGTAAGCCACAGAATAAGTCCCCAGGCAGCGGTTATCGATCCCCAAATGATAAACATGAGTCTCCAAGCAGCCAGTGAAGATTGGATGTGACCAATTCCAAAGCTAGCAATGCCCGCAATGACGTAGCCGAATCCAGCGGATCCGATCCAGATCCCCATTCGCAGAGGTTGCTCTGAGCGGGTATAGTACATGCTAAACAAAAGCATGGTTCCTGGATTGATGGAGGCTTCGAAGACACCAAGTAGAGTTCGAACAGTAGCGAGGCTAGCAAAGTTTTCGACGGCACCATGGCACATCAGAATGATGCCCCAGAGGACGACCTATAGCTCGTTAGCTCAAAGAAGTCCATGGAGTAGTTTGGCTAACTTACAGTGCCGGACATGAACCGATTAATCGGCAGACGTTGCAACATGAGGTTGGTGGGGAATTCCCAGATCATGTAACCAAGATAGAAAATAGCACCAGTCCACGAGTACTCCGTTCCTTTAAGGTCGAGGTCTTCTCGAAGACCGAAAACGGCGGCGTAGCTGAGAGTGTTCTTGTCGATCGACTGCAAAGCGTATGTTAGGCAAAGGAGCGGCATTAGTCGGAGGTCGAGCTTCCATCTCAAGGCGCGTGCTTCATCTTCGCTAATCTCATCGTCATTACCAATACGGTAAAGATTCAGAGCTTCGGAAGTTGAAATATCGTTGATAACACCATCCTTGAGAGAGCCTGGCTTCGAAGGAGGGTCCATGGGTCGTTTTTCTTCCGACATGATGGATATGTCTTTGAATCACTTCGGAGAAAAACTCAAGAATATTCAACAATGACTCAACTCAACTCGGCAATGGCAAGGGAATTTTACGGCTTTATATCCGGCATCTCTATCCCATGGATGCTTTGTCCCCCTATCATAGGAACTGAGCATATCTATTCCGCGGGGAATAAGACCCACTGCCCCATTCAAAAGGCTACACCCGCTTGATATCAGCGGATTCATTTCCCCATCCGGATCAAGCTACTTATCGTTAACGAAGATCATGCCGTTTCGTTTCCATCACGTCGTCCCGGATGCTATCACACGGAAGCTTATCTATCCCGCGGATAACATCAGTTCAGGCCCACTCATTGACTGTTACACTCCGCGGGAAACCGGCATCCCATGGGAAGTTATGATAACGACTGAGCCGTGCACAGAGCGAACCTTTATTTATATCCGCGTTGTTCTCGAAGTGGAGATGCTAATATGATTGTGTTTGCCCCTCAAGTTGATGCGCTCTACCCAAGCCCCGGCAACCTCCAATCGGTCTCTCACGATGGGTTCCAATCATCCTTATCAGGCACTTGACATTGATGAGCGCGTCAAGAGAGTCATAGCCCACACTCCGCTAATCGATGGCCACAACGATCTACCACAACAGCCGAGGGCATGCTTTCATGGGAAGATTCATAACAATGAGAAGTTTGACCTGGAAAAGGGTTTTGAGCGTGGGATGACAGACATTCCCCGGCTCAAGCAAGGTAAGTGAGACAAAATTACTCGAACAAGTTGTTCATCCCGGATATGTAGCTAAACTAACGTGTGCAGGGGCTGTTGGTGGGCAGTTCTGGTCTGTTTGCGTCCCCTGCCTTCGCTCTGCCGAACACTTCACTACGCCAGAGTACTCGGACATGGCACGCGATGCAATTGAGCAAATTGACTTGACTCTCCGTCTCGTTGAGTCTTACCCGGAGACATTTCAACTCGTGAGCGAACCGCACGAGGTGAAGCAAATTTACGCATCAGGAAAGATTGCGTGCTCGATCGGAATCGAGGGATTGCACATGGCAGGAAATAGTATCGGAATCATTCGCGCCTTTTACAGGCTAGGAGTAAGATACGTAAGTTTTGCACCGCATAATGGTGGTGGACCATATACTGATTGATATAGTGCACATTGACACACGTTTGTAACAACGCGTTTGCAGACAGCTCCACATCCAAGGTTGGGGCCGGTGCACGGCGGTTTGTCGCAATTAGGAAGGGCTGCAGTGGTCGAAATGAACAGAATAGGTACGGTCTCCTCTATTCGCCACTTTATTGTTACTTACACTGGTAATAAGGCATGATTATCGACATTTCCCATGTCTCTGAGGACTGTGCCAGACAAGTACTCAACCTGACTCGCGCTCCAGTCATGTTCTCCCACTCAAATGTCAGGGGCGTGTTTGATTGTGCCAAAAATGTCCCCGATGATATTTTGGATATGGTCCCTGCAAACGGGGGCATTGTCATGGTCACTTTTGTTCCTGAGCACGTCTCAAAGCGGCGCAAAGAGGCAAAGATGGACATGGTGGTAGATCACCTCTTCTATATCGCCAATCGCATCGGATGGGACCATGTCGGGCTTGGTTCCGACTTTGATGGAATCGCAAGTGTGATCCCCGGGCTAGAAGACGTCCAGTGTTATCCGCACTTGTTGAAAGCCATCTTGGATCGCGGGGCTACGGAGGAGCAGCTAGCGAAGGTCATCGGGGAGAATATTTTGAGGGTTTGGGGCGGGGTCGTCAAAATGCGCGATGGAATGAAGGTGGAGGGAGTTTTGCCTGTCGAGGACGTATTCAAGGATAGGAAGTGGTGGAGATATGATGGCTATTATCAGATGGAGGATCCTGATCCAGAAGACAAGTTGGGACTGGACTGGTATGGAGTGCCGCCTCCAGATGAGGGTTTGTATCTTTCAGATTAGAGATCAGGCGTCTTATCATGCCTGGCCTTCCGCTAGATATTCTAAATGTGTCGGGAGACGTGAAGGCGGCCGCTAATCCATTGAATTCGCTCACATTCAAAAAGCATAGCGCTGTTTTGGATGATTCTTCAATCGGGGTTAGACTGCTCAAAATGGTGAGCTCGTGGGTAGCAAAGAGAGTCATCGGCAAGTACTAGGATCTAATATTGGGATGGCCTTTCTTTGCATCCATCACCGACACGACATGCCATTACCAAATCTCCTCATCCACCTCGGACACATGTGACTCGGTTTTACCCGATTCTCTAGACCGAATCATCCATCATCGTGACATCAAACCCCTCGGCCGAGCACAACCCTGCAAGCCGGACTACCCTAGAGCCTTACAGGCCAAACTGCCGCTTTTGGCCTGTTCGCAAGACCGGACCTTGAGATGCCGTAATACTATTATCAGTCCATGCCAAATCTCCACAAGCCTAACTTTGAATCCGCATGATAATCCCTGGCTCTGACATCAACCGCTCTAACAGCTCCAATCGTAGCGTCATAGCCAACTCGTACCCCGCGTGTCCCCTCAGCAGATCTTCCCCAAATGCAACTGGCCCAGCCATTGGATAAATGCAAATTGTCCACCAATATGCAGTGCTGCTGTAGGTACCAGGGCCCGGGATCGTCGGGATCTCTTCCGAAATGTTTTTACGAGCAGCATTGACCGTAGCTTCCGTCCAGATGATATAAAGTGGCGGCAAGCGAGAGCCAGCGGATTGCCACGATAATCGCAGTGGCGGCAATTGAGTCCCACGAGGTCAATCAAAGAGCTGGTTATCAGAGAGCTGGTCAGGATGAAGCTGTCAACCGCGATATACACAGCCTTGTCGGTGGCTGCCTGCCATGGCCGCAGCATCGTCAGTCGCGGAGGACGACCATTCGACATCCTCCAAGCGCCTGACAAGAGGGAGCTTCTTCAAGATATCGTCACTTGGGATGAGCATTCCCTTTTCATCAATGGCGAGCGAGCAACGATTTTCTCAGCTGAAATCCACCCATTCCGCCTCCCTGTACCATCCCTCTACCTCGATCTGTTCCAGAAAGTCAAGGCTATGGGCTTCAACATGGTGTCCTTCTACATTGACTGGGCGCTTTTGGAGGGAAAACCAGGCGACTTTCGATCAGAGGGGATCTTCGACATAGAACCGTTTATTGAGGCGGCGCAGGAAGCTGGAATCTATCTCCTGCCTCGACCTGGTCCGTATATCAACGCCGAAGTCTCTGGCGGAGGATTCCCGGGATGGCTGCAGAGAGTCAAAGGAACGCTGCGAACCAGCGATGCGGATTATTTGAGCGCCACCGACAAGTACGTCACGGACACCACCATATCGATTATTGATCTGACATTTACAGCTATATGGAGCACATCTGCTCCATCATCGCCAAGGCCCAAATCACCAATGGGGGGCCTGTAATCTTGTTCCAGCCGGAGAACGAGTACAGTGCTGCTGTCGGAGTCAAGTTCCCGGATCAAGATTACTTGAAATACGTGAATGACCAAGCAAGGAATGCTGGAATCGTCGTGCCATTGATCAATAACGATGCATGGCAAGGCAAGACTGGCGCACCCGGAACGGGGATCGGCGCAGTGGACATCTATGTGAGTTCTCAGGAGCCCAACATGAGGACCTGGCTAATTTGGCAAGGGTCACGACGGGTATCCCGTTGGATTTGATTGCGTAAGTTTCCAGAATCATCTCTTACGTGGCCCTACTGACGAGACAGGCCAACCCTTCTCAATGGCCCTCGAGCGGTCTCCCAACAACTTGGCACAGCGAGCATATGGCGGCCAGCCCAAACACCCCATACTCAATCATTGAGGTAAAGTGTCGAAAATACTTTGAGATGGTTAGCCGGCTCACGCGAAGCACAGTTCCAAGGAGGCGCATTTGATCCCCCAGGTGGTTGGGGATTTGAACAATGCGCTGTTCTCACGAATCACGAGTTTGCTCGTGTGTTTTACAAGAATAACCTGGCGGCGGGAGTGACAATCTTCAACATCTATATGGTACTGCACTCTGATCTCAGCTTAAGAAACCACTCTGACAATACAGACATTTGGAGGAACTAATTGGGGAAACCTTGGCCACTGCGATGGCTACACGTCGTATGACTATGGCGCTGTGAGTCGGGACGATTACTAGAGTGACTGGGACCGGCTAACAAACCTAGGCGATCAAAGAAGATAGATCCATCACTCGGGAAAAGTACGCTGAGATGAAGCTGCAAGGCCACTTCCTGAGAGTGTCGCCAGGATACGCCGTATCTACGCCCGGCAGCCTGTCAACGTCACAGTACAGCACGAGCGAAGATATTGCGATCACCCCTCTCACTAGTGAAGACGGCGATGCATTCTTCGTTGCACGACATGCCGATTATACCAGCGCTGAATCGACATCCTACACGCTCAAACTCCCAACGTCGGCTGGGATACTTACGGTTCCACAGCTAGGAGGATCACTCTCCTTGCACGGCAGAGACTCCAAGATTCATCTCGCTGACTATCCAGTTGGCGAACATAGTCTTCTGTACTCGACCGCTGAGGTCTTCACATGGAAAAAGGCTGGTGATAAGACTATCCTTGTTCTTTATGGTGGCCCCGATGAACTTCATGAAGTCGCCGTGAAGAAGACTTCCAAGTTTAAGCTTGTCGAGGGAGACGGGGTGAATTTTAGTGTCAAGAAGAATGTTGGCATATTTCAGTGGACGACTTCTTCAACTCGGCAAGTTGTTCAAACGGATTCTCTGGTTATTTACCTGCTCGGTGAGTTTAAGTGTTCCAAGACACATTCTACACACGCTGCTGACACTGGCCAGATCGCAATGCGGCCTATAACTACTGGGTCCCCGACCTACCAGGAGACGGTGATCACCCCGCCTTTGGAACCTCGATCATGAACCCAGAATCAGTAATTATCAATGGCGGATACCTTGTTCGATCCATCTCAATCAAGGGCTCTACACTCTCAGTCCAAGCAGATTTCAACAGCTCAACGGTACTGGAGATTATTGGTGTCCCAGAAAAGGTCTCCCGGCTCAATGTCAACGGCAAGGCGCTTCAGTACAAGAAGTCAAAACTTGGAAACTGGATAACCACTCCCGATGTCGCCCTCCCGACCATCAAGGTTCCAGACCTCAAGTCCCTTGACTGGCATTACGTCGACTCGCTTCCTGAGATCAAGAGCACGTATGACGACTCGAAATGGACCGTGGCCGAGCATACCACCAGCAACAATACGCGTGTACCTCTTCAAAACTCTGTCTCACTTTATGCTTCAGATTATGGTTTCCATGCTGGTGCTCTCATTTACCGGGGTCATTTTACTGCTGACGGCACAGAGTCTCAGCTTAAACTATGGACTCAGGGTGGCCGAGCCTACGCCAGCTCTGTTTGGCTCGACGGCAAGTTCCTCGGCTCTTTCAAAGGATACGATGCTACCGGCAACTATAACTCGACCTATACTCTGCCGAAACTCGTCAAGGGCAAGCGTTACGTCTTGACAATCATCGTTGACAACACGGGACTCAACGGCAACTGGACCCCGGGATATGACGAGCAGAAGAGCCCACGCGGCATACTCGACTGGGTTATTATGTCTCCCTCAGGAGCCACAACGCCCATCACGGAATGGAAATTCACAGGAAACTTGGGTGGCGAGGACTACATCGACAAGTTCCGAGGACCTCTAAATGAGGGTGGATTCTTCTTCGAGCGCCAGGGATATCACCTGCCCTCGCCGCCGCTTCGCTCATTTTCGAGTGGCTCGCCGTTTAAGGGTATAAGCAAACCCGGCGTGGCATTTTACACGTCGAAATTACACCTTGACTACCCTGCCGACAAGTTTGACATCCCGCTGTCCTTCACGTTCACGAATACCACCAGCGAAAACAGGTGCCTACCGCGCTCTGCTCTTTGTCAATGGCTTCCAGTTTGGCCGCTATGTCAGCAACATCGGCCCCCAGACAGTGTTCCCTGTCCCCGAGGGAGTGCTCAACTACCGGGGAGATAACTGGCTTGGAATTGCGCTATGGGCACTGGAGGATGAGGGCGCCAAGTTGCCGGGGTTCTCGCTTACGGCGGGTGCACCGGTACGGACGGGTCGGCAAGCAGTGAAGGTGGTGCAAGGTCCTAAGTACAGTCGACGGCAGGGAGCATACTAGATTACTTGCCATTCACCCCATACACGGAGTAAGAACGGTCAGTGAGAGAGTCAATACCACGCTTTCGCTCTACCAATCACGCAATGTTACTGCCAGTAATGACGTCCTGGATTTCTTGGAGTCCTGGTGCTAAATGCTCAAGCCAATTACTGGTGAATGGCTCGTAACAAAGCGGGGAACTGAATCAGGCCTTTGGCAAGTGTAAGCGCAACCGCAAGTAGACGATCCAACCACCGGGCCACGCCACTAGCGTTTCTTGGGAAGCCCGGCGATGACAGGTGTAAGCAAGCGCAAGCGTAAGCGTGATCTTGCGAGGCAAAATGGCTGGAAAGCGATCCAGGTGCTTGTGCACCGACCGACTGGATGAGTGCATTTAAACCCCACGACTCCAAACGCGGTATTACCATCGAGAGCCTAGATTTTGTAGACTTCGTTGGTAATTTTAACCCGATTGTTTGGCTACGTCCCGCCATCTATTCCTTTCCGCAATTACTCCCCCCATAGTTGTTTCAAGATGGCAGCCAACATCGACTCTCTCACTAAAAACCTCCAATTCAACCAAGTCACACCCTATGTCATAGATGTGGAGGCAGAGTTCATCGAAATTACCAAACGGAAATTGGAATTGGCGCGGTACCCCGAGAGCAAGATGACTTTTCGGCAGACGACTGGTCCCAGGGAGCAAAGGTCATTCGTGTCGAGGAGTTGGTAAACTACTGGCGCGACGAGTATGACTGGAATGGGCAACAGGTTGGTCTTTTTGATACCCAATAATCGATATTATTGCTAATACTTGCAGAAACATCTCAACGAAATATTCAACCACTACCTAGTCAAATTGAACGTCCCTGGCTATGGTCCCCTCGTCCTACATTTCACGCATGCCAAGTCACCAAACCCAAATGCAATCCCGATGCTCTTTTCCCATGGTTGGCCTGGGTCCTTCGTCGAGGCCTCCAAAGTGGTAAAAGAGCTAAGCGACCCCAATGACAAGAACAAGACGTCTTTTCACCTTATTGCCCCGTCTATTCCAGGCTTCGGCTTTTCTCCAGCTCCTGAAAAGTCTGGAGTGGGCCCGACTATTGTTGCCCGGGCATATAAGATTCTCATGACAGAGGTTTTGGGATATTCGTGGTTCGTGACACAGGGAGGCGACTTCGGATCATTCATCACACGATCTATTGCGATCCAGTTTCCCGACGTCGTTAAGGCGCAGCATCTCAACATGTTCCCCGTTCCGCCGCCTACACTGTGGAAAGCTCCATTATCATATCTTCGCTGGTGCCTTTCCGGGATCTGCTACACACACTTCGAACGCGAGGCGCTTCGAGTAAGGCAGAATTTTGAAACAGACCAAAGCGGCTATCTGGAGCAACAAAAGACTCGACCACAGACTCTGGGGTTTGCACTTGGCGACTCCCCTGTGGGCTTGCTTGCCTGGTTTGTTGAAAAGTTCCATGATTGGGTAGATGTCGATGAAGCATTTAGCAACGAAGACATCATCACGCTGGTCATGATGCATTGGATCCAGGGAGCCACGCCTGGGTTGAGGTTCTACCGAGAGGCATTCGGCAAAGGCATGCGTGACGCAGAGAAGACATTTGAGACGTATGTAAGCATTCCCACAGGCGTTACCATGTACGCAAAGGAGCAGCTTCATGTAAGTTATCTTCCCCATCAGCCCATTTGATGTATCTTCGGCTAACATCTGTCAGTGCCCAAGAGACTGGGCCAGTCAAGCGGCGAATATTCAATTCTGGAGAGAGTATGAGCGTGGTGGACATTTCTCCTCGTTGGAACGCGATGGTGCTTTTGTTGAAGATATGCGAAGCTTCTTCTCTTCTCCTGCAGTGCTCAAGGCTATTAAAAAGGGTGTGGCGAGGTCCTGATAGTTGGATACCAGAGTATATGAAATTTAACTATCAGGCTTTCATTGTTGAGGTCTAGGGAGATTTTAATACTGGAATAACTGTTGCTGAGGTATTTGGGCTGAAGCCTTGCAGCAGACGGAACGGAAAACGTATCGGAGCTCTTCTTCCTCTTGGAGATGCATCAATTAGGAATTCTTATGTTGTCTTACCCGAGGACTATAATAATTTACCGCTAGCTAACGAGTAGGTCCGATGACTCTTCTGTTTCTTAAGAAACTATGGAAGTTTTATTGTGTAGGCCATATAGATAGTTTACTTTCTCTGTCCGAATTAGACTAGAAATACAACCTTATTCAAGTGCCTTTTACATCACTACCTCATGAGCGGCAGAACGAAGGAATTATATGATAGAAGCAGACTATCAAGGCTTGGCATAGTCCCTAAGTTTATTGACTCTTAAAGACGTAGGTACTTCCTACATGATCACTCCTGAGGCGACTGTTTCCCTTGCCCTGGGCATTTTCCCGCAGTGTACCTCCGGGAACATCGTAGTCGTTCCAGTAGATCCCTCGTCTCTGTAACTCGGGGACAAGTAGCTCGACAATATCCTTCCAAGATTGCGGCTGTACCACGGGAGATAGGTTGAAGCCGTCGACATCAGCTTCTCTGACCCATTTCTCCATACCATCTGCGACGGTCTGTGGGCTTCCAACAAGCACGGCCCCGTTACCACCAATCGACAACTCCTCCGCCGCCCGTCGCGGGGTCCATTTCCCTGTGCCTTGCTCCTCATTGAAGAGATTGCTAAAGGCTGATTGAATAATACCAGATGATTTGCTATCTTCGGGCTTGATCTCTTCGTCAAGGTCGTATTTGCTGAGGTCAATGCCTGTAAACGCGCTGAATATGACGAGACCGCCCTCGATGGACTGGTACTTCTTGATTTCAGCTAGTTTCCTCTGGGCGTCCTCGTCCGTCTCTCCCAAGATCAGCGTCAAACACTGGAAGAACTTCAAGCTCTGGGGATCGCGTCCTAAGTCAGCGGCCAACTGTCGGATTTTGGCAACCTTTGGGGCCAAGGTGCCTGGGACGTGCCCGGCTATAAAGATAGCTTCGGCGTGTTTGGCTGCGAAGACTGAGCCAGCACTGCTCGAGAGATTAGGAATCTATTGTGAGAAATACTTCGCAGCGATGGCACTTACGTGGATGTCCCGGCTTGAAAGAGGAACGGCGTCCTTTGAGGACTTGGATCAACTATGAATGGGCTTTCGAGTTTGTGATATTTGCCCTCGTGCTTGATAGTCCGGACCTTGGACGGATCGATATACGTCTCCGAACCTTTGTCCTTGACTACAGCCCCATCGGCAATGGATGACTCCCAAAGCCTACTTTGCGTTAGGAGTAAATTCTTACCAGAATTGGTGTTGGGCACTCACTGATAAAGAAGTCCCATGAGCTCATCGGCTGCCTCATAACGCTCATCGTGAGGCACAATGTCGGTCAACCCCATCGCCAGAGCGCTGGCCTTATTCCAAGATGTCACAATGTTCCACCCAATGCGACCTTTCGTGAAGTGATCCAGAGTCGAGAAGCGGCGTGCCAGTAAGAATGGTCTTTCGTAGCTTGTCGATGCGGTGACACCGAAACCCAGTGACTTCGTCACGGAAGCCATGGCTGAGATGGGCTGGCTTCAGTGTTCAGCAATGTGTTCTCATTAGCGACTGGCACCATGTGAAACTTACAACGAAAGGGTCCGTGACAGGAAACTCAGAGCCTATCTTGATGGCAGGATCTCGGCTTCCTTTGTACACATCAAAGCCTCCCACCGTGTCAGCCAGGAAATAGGAAAGAAACTTTCCCTTCTCCAATAGCTTTGCCGTCTCCAGCCAGTAGTCGAGATCATGTTTATCTGCCGAGTGGTCGATAGGGTTCCGCCATTGTCCGGGGCTGGTGTGACCGACCGTACAGGCGTCAAAGGCATTCAGATAGATTCTCTTCTTGGGCTTCGTGTCGGTTTCTGACATGGTGAATCTGAGCGGTAGGTTGTTGTGATCCCTTTTTTCAGTCTGGCGGCGCAACAACGATGTCGTCTCTCGCCTGTCCTACTTATTCCTTAGCTCGAACAAGGGTCGTCTTCGCGCATTAACGGTATTACCAAGCTCGGCATCCGATATCGGCTGTTGAACCTGTATTTCCATTCTAGCTTCATCACGCCATCAACATCGCCTAAATCGCTTATTCCCACACTCCACATCAATATGGATGCATGGGATCTATCTCCTTAGGTGTTCTAACGCTTGTGGAGCACCTTTGGGACTTCTCCAGGCTGACAGCCACTAAGATTTCAGCAGGTAGTTTTGCTTTCCCGAAGTAGCAGATGTGCTCCACAAGCATTAGAACACCTAAGGAGATACCCTTGATAGCAGCGCTTCGCCTTTCCCTATCAGGCAAATTCGCAATTGGACCCTCAAGTTGCATCTTGTCCTTATCGCAATACCTTGACGGAAAAACAGAACATCATGACCTCTAGCTTCCAGGCTTGGCCTTGATGAGAAGACTTGGTGCTTGTTCCACGGGATGCTTGGAGTATCAAGTCTGACCGAAAATGCCGAGCAGTCCGGCCCTTGGCGGTGGGTCCCCGTCTATGAATAATATTGGAGGGACAAGCATTACCAAGTATCTCTGACCTAATGCCCTCGATTAATTCGTGATACGACGCTAGACTTGAATTATGGGGTCCTCGCCCCGACCTGCATGTATATCATCCAGACTCCCGGGACGAGGCTGAAAAGACGACGCAAACCTTGCATCAGTTGTGCTTTCATTGAGGTTCTCTTGCTTTTTCGTATTACTCAATATGGCCTCCCAAGGGGTGTTGGACGTCTCCGACTCAAAAGGCAACGATATCGTGCCTGTCGCGGTTGATGTCCACAGTGCGGACCAGGAGGAGCATCGGCGACGAATCTTGGGCCTCACGCTGCCTCGCTACTTTAACAAAGATGAAGACCGCCGGTTGGTTCGCAAGCTTGACATCTTCCTCATGTACGTACCCTTGCCCAGGGAGTTTTACAGCGGGAGAGAGCCGATCTGATTTCTCAACAGGTCCTATACTGCGCTATCATGCTTCATGCAGACTCTGGACAACACGAACATCTTGTGCGCCACGTAGTCTCGGATTATGCGAAAGAGAAACAGAGCTGACCAAGTTTAGCAACGCATATGTGTCTGGTATGAAGGAAGATGTAGGTTGCAGAAGCCACCAAGAGTCCCGTCCCTGCTAATTGATCTCCCAGCTTTCGCTTTTTGGTAACGAGCTTAATTATTTCTCGACCACTTTCAACTGCGGCATCATCGCCGGCGCAGGTTCGAAGAAGCCCCCATTTTCCATGTTTCTTCCGCTAAATTGATACAGTACCGCTTATGTTGCTCTCGACACGTGTGCGGCCGTCGATACTTATGCCGACTTGCGAACTTGCCTGGACGTTCCTAGTCATGGGAATTGCCGGTGCCAAGAACGCCGAGACGGTGAGTTCTGTAGGCTGTCGTTGCTACCCACTATAAGTTGACAAAACTGTGATAGGTATATGGCTTGCGCTTCGCCATTGGTTTCTTCCAGGGAATTGCTTTTCCCGGTTTTGCCGCTCTTTTAGGAGCATGGTACACACCATCAGAGCTCGGCAAGCGGATGGCTTTGTATGAAGTCTCTGCCAGAGTTGCTGGCATGTTCTCTGGTTATATCCAGGCGGGCCTCTACTCCAATATGAATGGTAAAGGCATGGCCAGCTGGAGGTGAGTGAACAATCCAATTTCTCAGGTCTTCCAAGATGATCACTGACAATGACTCTCAGATGGCTGTTCCTCTTCGACGGCATAATTTCCTTTCCCATTGCAATTTGGGGCTACTACGCTCTTCCAGATCAGCCGAGAGATACGAGGGCGAAGTGGCTCAAGTCCTCCGTAAGGGCCTCGTTGACATGGTTACAGGTGTTTTATTTAGCTAACGTTGTACTGTAGGAAGTCAAATTCGCAATCGAAAGAATGGATCGGGTCGGACGCAGGCCTGTTCAGAAGATTACTTGGGCACGCTTCAAAGGAATCTGGACAACCTGGCATGTCTACCTCTTCGTTACGTGTTACTTGTAGGTTCGCCAAGCGCTGTTTATGATGTGAAAATAACTCATCAATTCATCTAGTTTATACGGCGCTTTCTCCTGGGGAGACGGCTACTTCAACCTCTGGCTCCAATACCTGGGAAAATACACCGTTCCGCAGATTAACAACATCCCGACGGCTGGGCAGGGTGCGGCTCTGGTGAATTCCATCATCAGCGGCATCATTTCAGACTGGCTGCAGAACCGCCCCGTTGTCATTGTTGCAAACATGTTGATTTGCCTTGCAGGGAATGCGTTTGTCTCTGTGTGGAAGGCTCCCGAGTGGCTTAAGTTCACTGGATACATCTTCATCACTGCCGGCCTGCCCGCCCAGTCTTTGACAATTGCCTGGCTAAACGAAGTCTGTCAGGGCAATGGAACACTGCGCGGGCTAATTGTATCGATCGGAAATACCATGGTTTATGCCATCAACGCCTGGGCTCTGGTACTTCTTTTCCCCGCTGTGGATGGTATGTACAGCTTGGAACCTAGAACTTTAAGGCTTTTGAACCCATAGAGAGTGCTAACATGTTGGCAGCGCCTCATTACAAATTCGGATACCAGGTATGCGCGGGCATAATTGGCCTCGCGATTCTCTCTGTGTTTGCTATTCTGTTCCAGATTAGACGAGATCTGTAAGTTCATTTTCCAATCTACCATGCAACAAGGCTGACCAGTTTGTTCAAGTAACCATGGCAAGGCGGTGCGGAATGATCAAGGTTTACTGGAGTTTAAGGCGTGGCCGGCCGAGGCTATTGAAACCCGAGCCGAGGACGAGACTCTGAGGGTCTAAGCGAGTGGAGACAAGTCGTCTTCTCATGCATAGCGAAGATCTTCCGTCGATCTTGTCTTTTAAGATGGACTTGTCAAAATCTTTCATTCTTCGCGGACCCGCGGACCAACATCTTAGAGCATAGCAACACATAGTCTACGTTTTAGCTGAGCCGGCCCTGTTACATAATATGCATCTCTTATATACGCAACTATCAGCGCTTTTTGTTGGAGCGCACATTCCACTTTTGATCTGATCAGTTAGCGTAAGAGAATGCGACATGCCATCTTTTCCACTGTGGCGGACGGTCTGGGACTTTCGGGCTAGCTGGTCGCTAGCAGGGATGTAATAGGGATAAGTAGGGAGGAAGCTGCACACAGAGGGGGGAGGGATCATCATTGGATCTTTTATTGAATTTTCTTTTCAGTCAGAGAGACAGAGGTCTCGACGACCTTATTGTCAGAGTTAATAAAGACTTTCTGCCTTTAATTATTAAGAGATTTTCACGAGACTATTTTTGACTGCAGTTGCAATCCTCGTCCGGCCTCAGTCTTCCACTTTGCCAATTGACGAGCTGCCGCAGGCCTCATTGATGCCTTACCACTATTATTTCCTGCAGCCGACCCGATAGAGCATCCAATTAGATGCTTTCCTATTAGGAGACATAAGCCTCAGATTAATCCGACTACATACATATAGTCTGGTGCAGCTTCAGGTCGACCAAATAAGACGCCTGTGCGACGCTTTCTTGTGCACCCTCTTAAGGAATAGCAGATGATTTGGGTGTTGGCTATTGACCTTTTCCGCCGCTAAACCACTCATATCAAATCTTCTTCATAGGAGAGTACGCTTCAGATCCCCGTGCACTTACTTCGGCTCTCTGTGTTTCTAGCCTAAGGAGGTAAAGGTGTACGCTAGTAATGCAGCTAGACGAGGGGTATAATATTTTTATATGTAAGCTACACTAATATATATGTACCCGCTGTTCTTTCCCTTTTCAGCTTTCTGCTATTACCACTAAGTGTAGGCTAGCTCTATAGATAAGATAATATTGCAACTTTGTAACTGTATGCCTTCCGGCATATATCACAATAACCTAAGAAGCCTCCCTAGTGCCGCCTTCAAACCGGCCTTAGTCTCCCTTATGATTACCCTTACTGCTGCCTTTATGGCTAGTATCGTCGCTACCGCTATCCCTATCAGCCTAGCTGCTGCCGCCATTATCCTCGCTGCCGCCCTTGCCGCATCCACGCCGTCACGACTAACGTATCGTCTTCGAGTAATAGTTGTAGTTATTGAAATCTTCAATTAAGAATATCATATGGTCTGTTAGTATTTCCTAATTGGGAAATTGAAGTTGTAAGCGCAATCCCTTATTTAGCAGCCGGTCATAACCCATATCATACTATTCCTAATTGGGCTAGGTATATAGGGAGTCGAAGTAAGTGCACGGGGAGCTGAAGCGTACTCTTCATAGGAGCCACTATAACCTGATCGCTTATTGACAAATAATTACAAAGCACCGATGCCGGAGCTTCTCTAGTGGATACGCCATGGATCTGAAAGATGACACCATATGAACTATTTACATGTCTCGGAAAAATGATCCATGTCGCCTTAGCAGACCCGTTGTATACCACGTTTTCCATGTATAAACTATCATTAGCCCTGCAGGAATCGACACATCGAGGCCGAAACCAAAGTGATGCTCTCCTTTCACATGCCAGGATGCCGGTCGTTATTGGAGTAGACGTTGGTATGTAGCTCAAAGCACTTGCGTGAGAAGCAATTGACGAACTTGTCTTCTCAGGTGGCACTAACACGGATGCTGTGGCTATTGACCTAGCCTTGAGCCAGTCGAAGCCAGTCGAAAGCATCCTCAGCTCTGCAAAGATTCCCACAACCCTCGACGTTAGCCACGGCATTAACGAAGCTCTCAATAAGGTGATAGGATCTCTCTCTCAAAATGCTAGAGACGATATCGTAGCCGTCAATATCGGTACTACAGTAGGTTTCCTCAGCCCAAATTGAAAAGGAACAACATGATTGACTTGATTACGTCTCTAGCATTTCATCAATGCCGTCATAGAAAAGGACTCCAGGAAGCTAGCCAAACTTGCTGTCCTGCGTCTCAGCGGGCCATATGGTGCTGAAGTACCTCCTTTTGCCGGTCTACCCGACGACCTGAGGCAAATTGTTGAGGGGTTTAGTGCATCTCTACCAGGTGGCCTAGAAAGTGAGATTATTTCGACGAAGTAATTTTCATCACAGCTCACTAATGTCACATACTCTACCTAGTTGATGGTCGAGTCATCACACCCCTCGATGAAGCTGCTGCGAGAAAAACAGCCCAGGAGATTCGCGCAGCTGGTATCAAGGACATCGCAGTAATTGGGGTATACTCCCCGATTGACTCTGTGCATCGCCAGGAAGACCGCGTCGCGGAGATCCTTCACTCGGTCCTGGGTGAAGGTATCAACGTTACTCTTTCTCATAATGTAGCAGGTATCGGCTTCATCGAGAGGGAGAACGCCACCATCCTCAATTCGACCATCTTGCCATTTGCTCGCAAGACTATCCGCCAGTTTCAGCGTTCCATTAGAGATTTGAACCTCTCAGCAAGCCTGTAAGTTCAACTTCAGTGTCCAGTCATTGGGCTTCGTTAACGAGAGTGCTAGTTTTCTCACGAAGAATGATGGTACTCTCATCAATGCACAAGACGCATCGAGCCTACCAGTATCTACCTTCCTATCCGGGCCGACAAACTCGTTGACGGGTGCTGTTTTCCTTGCGAACATCCAAGATCGTCTCAATCAAGGCGCTCTCGTTCTCGACATTGGCGGAACAACATCTGATGTCTGCGCAGTAGAGCCGTCGGGTCTTCCACGCCCGGCGGCTGCATTCTCCCATCTCGCAGGAGTAAGGACCAACTTTTCCGTCTCCAATCTGCGCAGCATCGGTGTTGGAGGAGGTTCAATTGTTCAGCTGGGTGACCTAGGAGATGCGGTAACTGTAGGGCCTCAATCTGTTGGCAAAGAGCTGACTGCCAGGTCTCGGGTTTTTGGAGGTCAGGTTCTGACTACGACCGACATCCTTGTCGCGGGTGGACTTGAGGGTATAGGCGACAAGTCACTAGTGTTCGATATTTCACCCTTGGCTGTTGGCCTAGTGAAGAAACACATCAATCATCTCTTGGAAAGGGTCATTGACGAAATAAAAACGACCGAAACTGAAGTCCCGGTTATCCTGGTCGGAGGTGGCAGCATCCTCTGCTCAGACAGACTCAAGGGCGTATCAGACATCATACGACCACCTTTCGCACATGTTGCCAACGCAGTTGGTGCCGCAATGGCCAAGGTATCAGGTTTGGCGGATACTATTGTCAATGTTGTCGATCAGGGCGCGGAAAAACAAGCTGTCAGTCGGGTCCGAGAACAAGCTATCCTTCGAGCTCTCCAGAACGGAGCAGAAAACCCAGAAGTCGTCGAGGAGACCATCTTGCCGGTTCTTTATACCAGTACTAGGTCACTACATATCATTATACGAGCTGTTGGTAAACTTTCAACCACTGGGTTCAAGCCTCGACATGATATGGCACCATCCCTTCCTGAGGGAGATGGCCATGACTATGAGAACTCAGTAAGGACGACTGATACAGCAAACACATCACCTCCAAGTCGCGATGCTACTGAGACGTCTCCAGTATCCATCGACACTTATCGCCTAAAGATCACCAACAACCGGTGGAGTTTGTCTCAAATCGACCTCGACTTTATTGCAGAAGGCTGTGCCATCCTTGGATGCGGCGGAGGGGGAGATGTCTACGCAAGTCACCTCAGTGCCAAGAAGCTCCTTTCTGCTGGTAGGACAGTCGAAGTCATCTCGCCAGAGGAATTGCTTGACGCAGGTTTCATTCCAGCCGTCGCTGTAATGGGTTCTCCGAGTACTTTCTCAGAGCGACTACCCTCGGGTGAAGAATTGAAGAACTCGATCAACGCGGTGTTAAAGTCCCAGAGTCTGGGCATGGACGATCTAACCGCCGTCATGAGTCTTGAAATTGGAGGCTCTAACGGAATGAGAGGAGTACAAGCTGCGCTTTGGACGGGCAAGCCCCTTGTTGACGCCGACCTGATGGGTCGAGCGTATCCTAACTTGTGGCAAGTGACGCCCAATAACGCGGGTATTTTGCTCGCGCCTGCAGCTGCCTCAGATGGTAAGGGAAACACAATTGTACAGACACAGGCGAGTTCCAACAGAGACATTGAGGATATGCTGCGAGCTGTATGTGTCCAGATGGGTCAAGCGGCGGGAATATCTCTTGGTGCACTCACCGGTCGTCAGGTGAAGCAGGTCGCCGCCCAGTTCTCGATATCGCTTGCTTGGCGCCTCGGACGAGCTGTACAACTAGCGAGAGTGAACAAGCGAGATATTGTAACCAGCATTCTTGACACGCATCCTGGTAAAAAGATTCTCACTGGAAAGATCACCAGCGTGACACGTCATGTCCGTGGTGCCTTTACCGAGGGATCAGCAACTATCGTACCCTTCGACGATACAGAGTCTGCCTCATCCGCAGCAAAAAACGTCAGGATCATATTTCAGAACGAAAACATTCACGTGTTTCGGGTCGAGGGCCAGGTCACACTGGCCAGTGTACCGGACCTCATCTGCCTGCTTGATGCTGAGGATGGCAGAGCATTGGGCACCCAGGATTATCGATACGGGCTGCGGGTTCATGTTGTGGTCTTGGCTGGGAGCCCGCAATGGACACAAGGAGAAGGCCTTAAGAACGGAGGTCCAGCAGCTTTTGGGTGAGTTTGCACTCTGGTTTGCATACACCAATACGTGATAAGCACTAATACGGCGATTGTAGGCTCGACATTGAGTATATCCCTATCGCAGAATCCAAGACAGCCACGTCTGTCTTTGTAGACTATAGTGCTTAGATAGTTCACACCTAAAATAACCTCAGAAGTCTAATCTGATTTATTTATGGATTCTCTGCCCAAGATACGTTTAGGTCCATGCTACTCTTCCGGCTGTGTGCGGTTTGTCCAGATAACATCATACTACCGCTTTAGTTTCCACCCCAGTCTAGACCGCCATGTCCTTAGGTGAGGGGGTGAAGTATATCTGCCCATACGAAGGACTGGTTGTCCTTCCAGCAATGTCAACTGTCCGCCAGCGAGCCTGGATGAGCTACTTCTACACAACAACACAGCTCCAGCTGAGATCAAGCTAAAGGTGTGGAAATGACCCCTGGCAAGAGTCATTCAATAAAAACATGGCTGACACGGCTTTGAGATATACATGGGCGGAGAATTACCGCAGAACTGGAACAGGCCGGGGCTTCTCAGGCCGGAACGACGCCACCGAGACGTTTCGTCTCATAATACCAGTGGAATTGGTCGGATATAATCAGACACCTGTACTCCTTACCTCGCCATGAAATATGCATCATGTTAGGTAATTCAATCTAGTGTGGCTAACCTGGGGTCACAAATTGATGAGAGTGGGAGTACAATGGCCGGAATTCATACACTTTGCGCCACAGCTTAGACATGATGGTGAATGCAGTTATCCCATGGCAGCTTCTCTCGATTTGATGTCAAGATCATGTACATGTACATGTGTAGGGAATCCTTTTTGCTGGAACCGATTATGTCGTTCATTGTTTGGTACTTCAATTCACGCACGAATGAACAGTTTACGTAAAAGAGAATATATATTGGATAGCTCCGCTAAAATTAGAGGCAGTGATGCGCAATCGAAACGATGATCTTTTCTCTAGTACATGGTATCCTAAGCCTCGATCTTTTCGAAAGAGGTATCATATGCCACTTCTCGCGTCATTTTGTCTGGCATGTTGGCGAATGAAGCATCATTAAGCGCTGTCGACGGACTGGACGATGCGGTTGTCTCAAATGACGAAGAAACGGTGCGAAGCCGATATTTCGACCGAAAGAAATGATTGACGGGACGGAATCAGGCTACTGCAAGCGTAAGCGGTGCTCACCTTGGACTAAAGCAGGTCAAAGCCGAAGCCACCGAGCCAAGACGGCGTGTTTAGTCTCGGCCTCCAGATACGGCAAAACTGCCCCTACCCCGGATTCTCCGCAATTCCTCCACCTGGCATCCTCTAAAGCTGGAGAAGACACAAGAGCAATCTCCCAGGTCAAGGTATTTAACCCTTGAGATTCTGGCCAATTTTTTTGATGAAATAAGCCCATCACAGCGACTCTTGTGATAATCCTCCCCGCCTCATATCCAACTTTCCTCTCGACATCCCAGCCATGGCTGTCATACACCTTGGACGAGGCAAAAGCCTTCAATTTGGCGTCACGGCCTGCTGTCTTATCGCATTTTTTGTTGTTTGGCTACGACCAGGGAGTCTTTGGTGGTATTCTCCAAAACGAATCATGGCTCAATCAGTTTAACCACCCTGGTGACACCAAGACGGGGATTATCGTATCGTGTTATAATCTGGGCTGCTTGGCGGGCTGCGTCAGTAAGTTATTCGGAGGAACAATTTCAAGACGAGAAATGATCTAATTCACTCTCTCGATAGTCAATTTCGTCATTGGCGATACCCTTGGTCGACGCAGAACTATCTGGCTCGCGATGGCTTTCGTGATTGTTGGAGCGATTTTGCAAACAACAGCCTACACAGTACCTCATCTTGTCATTGGCCGGGTAGTAACAGGCTTCGGGACGGGGATAAAAACATCGACGGTGCCAATGTAAGTTTTACAAAGGTGGTCACTACAGACATCCAACTGACAAACTCAGGTACCAGTCAGAGCTTTGCGATCAGAAATCTCGCGGCCGCCTTGTCTCAAGTGAAGTCCTCTTCGTTGGAGTCGGAATTGTCTTTGCCTACTGGTTCGACTTTGGCATGTCCTATGTTGGCGGCGCAGTAGCCTGGAGGCTGCCGATTACGTTCCAGATTACACTTGCACTGGTAGTTGTGCTACTTGTTTTCGGACTGCCCGAATCACCGCGCTGGCTCCTTGTCAAAGGGCGAGAGCAAGAAGCTATCCAGGTCCTCTGCGATGTCTACGAAAAGCAGCCTTCCGACGAGTTTGTTGTCTCGGAAATTACGGCCATCAAACAAGCCATTGAACTCGAGCACGCATCCAACGAGGACGGCTCCTTCCTCAGCGTGTTCAAGAACGACGACGTCAAGACGGGTTATCGTGTCCTCCTTGCTTGGGGCGTGCAATTCATGAATCAAGCAGGAGGCATAAATCTGGTCGTATACTACGCCACCGTCGGTTCTCGTCCAAAACGTCGGACTGTCACCACGTACCGCACAAATCCTCGGCGGCTGCATCAACATGATGTTCATGTTTGGCTCTATTTTGCCTTCCTTCGCCCTTGATCGTATGGGACGTCGCAAAACAATGCTCTGGGGCTGCGCGGGATTGAGCATTTCCATGCTGATGATCTCGGCCCTCCTCTCCCGAGTCGGTCACGAAAATGGCCATGCATGTGCTTCTGCTTCGGTGGCGGCTTTCTTCTTCCTGTACATGTTGATATTCGGCATGAGCGTCAACTGCGTCCCATGGGTATACGTTCCAGAAATTCTCCCCCTTCAGGCTCGCACTCGGGAACCGCGATCGGCATCAGTTCGAACTGGCTATGGAACTTCACTGTGGTCATGATTACGCCCGTGATCATCAACCGTTTGAAATGGGCTGCCTACATGATATTCTTCATTACGAACCTCCTTTTCGTGCCAGTCTTCTATCTGTATTATCCGGAGACCAGCAACCTAAAACTTGAGGATATTGACCACATATTCACCCAGGGCAAGAACCCAGTAGCCGTTGCTCGGGATATTGCGAAAAGGGGAGAGCAAGGGATGGTGGATTTGACCAGTAGCCCCAGCTCGACGGATGGGGCTGGGAATGACAGAGTGAAAGCGCAGGAAATGGTCATGGAAAGTGTGTAAGCTCTTGAGTGGTGGGAGCGTGCTGAATTGAAAGATCGGTCTCTGTTTGCAAGACAAATAGGTCGAAGTGCCCTCCTCGGTCTAAACGACGCGAATAGCTTGTACCAGCCACAATTGACTCTCATGACCAGAACCAAATCATTTCTATGTATTGATGTCGATGATGAATTCGTCTCTGGTGGCCCAACACGGGGCTAATCTGTAGTCGGCCTTATCGATGGCGCTGCGGGTGGCCTGTTAGCGCTGGGTCGACTCTGACGGGCTTTCTAGGAGGCTTCCTGCATCTGGATCAACATGGCACCGTATCATTCGTCCCCCAGCTGTATAGTGCATTGCATACATGCATATCGCCCTATTTAAACGTCCACGAAAGGGATTATAGGTGTAAAATATCCTGGGGCTGTGTAGTGGCGAAGCGACACCCTGCAGGCGCCTCTTTCGGCTATGTTCAGCTGCTGCAACCACTCCGCCTTGGACATTAACAGGGCCAATGCCCAGCTACAGGTCCGCATAGAGATCAATTCTTCCATCTATCCACTCATTCTCATTTTCATGCTCTTCATATCCGACAATTCAGTCCACTCCTTCCGGACCGCGTCGCTGTCCCGCAAAGATGGCTCTGCCCATATACAAACACAAACCTATTGATCTAGCGAGCGATGCTATCCGACTTGTCCGTATCTTCAAGGGTTACTTCGACGAGTCGATTCGATGCGAACTGTTTGAAACATTCCTCCACGAAGTCAAAGGTGTCCCCTACGAAGCATTGTCCTACGCTTGGGGTGGCACCCGGAAGTCCGCAGAAATCGTCGTCAATGGATGCACTGCAAAAGTCACCGAAAACTTGTACACGGCATTGCAGCATCTAAGATTAGAACATTGCGATCGAGTTATGTGGATTGATGCTATTTGCATTGACCAGGACAACAGCAAAGAGCAGGGCCATCAAGTTGGTCAAATGAGGACCATTTACGGCAAAGCCGAGGAGGTCATCATCTGGCTAGGTCCAAGCAGTAGCAACATTGACCTCCTCATGGACTTAATGAACCAGGTGCACAGTAATGCAATGGCCGCAACCCAGAATTGGGCAGAGTCGCCGGAGCGCTGGCAGGTTGGCTGGCCAATTGTACAACATCGCCTAGGCGGAATCTACCACACTGAGATAGACGCCCACGTGGGCGATGCTTTTCGGGAACTCTTGCAAAAGCCCTGGTTTCTAAGAGTCTGGGTCATACAAGAAGTTGCGAGCGCTCGAGCCGCGTCTATCATGTGTGGTTCGAAGACAATCTCCACGCGAACGTTCACCCAAATCCCGCCCTTGTTGGAGATAGAACCAAACGCTCATACCCAAGCTGTGTTGGATGTTATGCCGGGGTATTTGAGGAAAAGTACCTGGTGGAGCCACAACCAAGACCTTGCGACACTGCTCCACAAGTTTCGCCACAGTAAAGCAGGTGACCCACGCGACAAAATATACGCCTTGTTGGGAATATCATCGGATGCCTGCAAGAATGAAGTTTTCCGGCCAAACTACGAAAGAACATCTCAGGAGGTGATCCAAGACACGATCGTATTCTTGTTGTTTGGGACCCAAACGATCCCAACTAACAAAGCATTCACTGCGAACGTTCCGTTGCCGGTTTGGACACTACCTGGGCTTCTTGAGAGGGTAGCCACATTGCCGTACGAAGTTTTGAGTTGGGCAATAAAAGATAATGTCCCCAGCATGGTCTCAATCCTTTTGGAAGGCAATACAATTAATTTGAACGGGAGATTCTTGCTCCCGAAGGGATCCATGAAAGACAAAACACTCCTTTCCTATTTGGCAAGCACTAAGATTAAGCCAGATGATAGAATCATCCGAGTTGTTCTTGCGCACCCAGATGTTGATGTTAACCTGGACCACCCTCTCGCAGACGCAGCAAAATGCGGCCATCTTACAACGGTTGAGTTGCTGCTAAAACACAAAGACATCAACATCAACCTGAACAGTCCCCTCGCCAAAGCAGCAAGCAGGGGGCACTATCCAATAGTTCGATTGCTACTCAAACATGAACAGGTCAATGTGAACCATGGTTCACCTCTCGAGGAGGCAGTAAGCAACGGACACACAGCCACGGTTAAATTGCTACTTGAACATAATGAAATCGATCTGAACTTTAGTTTGCCACTCTCCAAGGCAGCGGAGATGGGACACTTTTCAATCGTCGCACTGCTTCTGGCACGCGACAATGTCCTGTTTTCGGCACACGACAATGGCCACACCAACGCATTACGGGATTGCATGGCAATCGCCATGGTGTCGCTCTCATATAAAGACGTTGATGCCACAGTATCTGTTCTCTTCAATGGTCCACAAGAACTCGCTTCAAATAAGTTAATCAACATGCTCCGCAACGTTGATGCCGATGTTGATAATCAAGATGATACTGGCCGGACACTTTTGTCCAGAGTGGCAGAGAGCGGCAGCCGTGTAACGACCGCTGTTCTGCTCAAAAAAGGCGCGAATGTACACTCTCGAGACAACAACGGCCGAACCTCACTGTCGTGGGCAGCAAGCAATAGAAATACTGGGGACAACGGAATGATTCAGCATCTGCTTAAAAGGCATGCTGGCACAGAGTCTCCAGATGACAACGGCCGAACCTTACTGTCGTGCAATAGAAATGCTGGGGACCACAGAGTGATTCAGCGTCTACTTAAAAGGCATGCTGGCACAGAGTCTCCAGATGATAACGGCCGAGCCTCACTGTCGTGGGCAGCAAGCAATATAAATGCTGGGGACAACGGAGTGATTCAGAGTCTGCTGAAAAGGCATGCGGACATAGAGTCCCGAGATGACAACGGCCGAACACCACTATCATGGGCAGCCCAAAAAGGCTCATGCTACAACACCAGCTTGCTCCTCCAGAACGGTGCGGACATTGAATCTCGAGATAATGATGGCCGAACACCGCTGTCATGGGCGGCGGGCGAAGGTCGAATTCAAATCGTTCAATTCCTGATTAAGAAGGGTGCTAACGTAGAAAGTCGGGATAATGCTGGCAGAACTTCTCTGTCTTGGGCAAGGTTAGGGGACCAGTACGGCATGAAGCATCATGTGTTCATCAAGCCTCATGCGTTCATCAAAAAGCTATTGATCGAAGTCGGAGTAAGACAGGAGGATGAGTTTTAACACCAGGGAGTAAATGGGAATAGCAGTTTGACTTGAGGGGCAGGATACTCTAACCACGTCGCAATCATTCTTGTAGAGTTTTTTATTAATATATTATAACTCCTTGATGATAATTCTTCTTCATCCCAAGGCTTTCAAATGATCCATTCCATTGACTATGGGATTGCCAGAGTACGCTATCAACTTCGTCTCTGAAGCTGACCCTTACACCACCGTTGGATAGGAAGAGGCCAAAAGAGTTTATCCTCAGATCCCCCAATCACTTGACGTGACATCAAGCCAAGCCCCATAGCTTCCGTAATTCCTCGGATCTATCAGAGGTTTTCCAGCCCGTATCATTCTCGATCCTAGCCAACTGTTTGAGCAACGCAATTTTCTCGGCGGCGTGTTCATCCGCGCAATCATGAAACCGTGATCCCTGTTGGGATGGCGGGCAGCGCGATGATGATGTGGTCGCGAATGCTCGGCCGGCAATGTAGAGTGGTTGCAGATGATTGACCCAGTTGGCGCTATTTTCTATATTAACAACAAGCGAGATACAATAATTGACATTGAGCTTACTGAGAGATGTTCCACGTGGAAATCCCACCAATTTCTCGAGCGTGCCAGAGCGGATCAAACTTGGTGCCACTGTGTCAGCCTCCTCTCTTAAGTTACGACGCTAAGATCCAAGTCCTGGTAGCAACATTACATTGCCAATGATATCGGAAATCTCTCTACTGGGTATTTGAAGAACGTGAACTCACCAGCTCTGGGTTCGCTGATCCCGAGTGGGAAACGAGGCCGGTCTGCAAAAGCAAAATGGCACCAGCGTGGTAAAATGTGTTCCCACAAACTATAAAGTGGCAGTTAGCACAGTTATCCCAGTATCTATAGGTGAGCTTACTGGAGGCTGGCCTGGTGAAAGTGGTTATTGGGAATGGGCCAGACTCTCCAGAATGAGCTCTCAAGAGTGGCTGCACTTCTGTCGGTCGGTTTTCCCACCACTGGTGAATCGAATCCCATAATATTCAACCATTTTATTGCGTCGCGATGCCGATGTCCCCGAGACTGAATTCGACGATAACAAATTGACAGTTTTAGCAAAGATGAGGATCGCGAGATTACAGTAGTCATCGACATCACCGACAGCAGCGACAGACGGTACTGAATCGTTTTTAACCCAGAACTCAGTGGGAATCAGGGTTGTCTCTCCAATAATAAATGCGGCCCAAATATCTTCAACAGTTAGTACTCAGTCGTAAAACCTCAGGAAAACACATACCTATTCTTGCAAATGCCCAAAAGCAGGCCTTGACGATGCCTGTGCTAGATCCATGCCAGCCTCGACTTTTTAAGAGTCCGGCACAACCCTCAACAGACTTAACAATTGTTCGAAATGACTTTACTGGGATCTCATACCTTGAGATGACGTCTCCACTCAGAAACGCTCGATGCCATCATCTCATACACACAGAGTAGTGTGCAGGCTGCGAGAACCGACGTATCCGCTTCAACCGGATCTTGTTGGATGAGATTCTGAATAGTGTACTGGTATAGTTCCAAGGTAGTTTGTTGTTGATGGCCTTTGATCGTATCGAGCTGGCGCGATGACAGGGCTAACGCAGCCGCGGCAAAGGCCTTCGAATTCATCATGAGATGGACGCTCTTCACGGTGAAATGCCTTTCTGAATCAGTCGTCTCACACCATGTCCCTGTCTCTCTGAGATATGCTGCCATCATATACGCTTGCTCGCCCTTGGAAATTGGTAAAACTAATTCAGGCAGTGGCGAGGCGTTACGGGAAACTCCTTGTCCCAGTGAAAAGGGCGGAACATTTGATGGAGAATCAAGCTCTACATATCCCTGTTGACGACCTAAAAAGGTACAAGGAGATGTCTCTTGATAGCTGGGGCTAGAATCTGTAAACTGAAATGCATCAACGAATAAACCGTTGGTAAAATTGACGATTCTCGGTGTAGAGACATGCGCTGTGTGGGAAACATAATCGGCCGAGGTGTTATCATCAACAAACGGTGATTCGTCTTCTGATGCAGGTGAAGGTGAGTGTGGACTTGAATCACGATAACACCGCAGAATAGATTCTGTGTCGTTGATAATCTGACCATCTTAGTCAATGAATGAACGGGGAAGCATCAAGTGAATGAGATGAACTCAGAGTGGAGCAGGCTTACACGACTCCCCGCGGTTCCAGATGCCTGGTCGGTGTCATTGGCCGTTCTCTCATTTTCTATTGCGAGAAGCAAGGAAGAATCTTCTGAGGAAAGGTGAAGCGCCCGCGACGGATGGAATGAGACTTTGAGCCCCCAACGGCACTCATCGCCACAAGCGTAACAGTTCTGACAGATTGGGCGTGTTTCATCACCTAAGATGTACAGCGTGTTAGCGGTTCCGCTTGCCAAAATCGGTTGTCTTGGATATGGGACTGCCTACATTTGCGTCGCCGGCTTCGGCAGGGAAGACTGGAGACTCGTAAGCGATTACCATATGTCTGAGGAGGCCACTCACCATCCAGATCGTGTTCTGGTTCTGATTGCCCGTCGTCCAGCCCCGCTCGATGGTGTCAAGGGTACTCCGGATCGGTTTACCATATTTCATCACCGTCGAGTGTTGGGGAGATGCCTGATACGACCAATATTGGCTGTTAAAAGTTCAAGGAATGACGGGTTCTTAAGGATTTGGTTGTACGCAAGTGTAACCACAGCCGCATTTGTCATCGCCCCTTAGTGTGGAAAGCATCACAAGCCACATACAAAACGGCAAGTCTAAGCGGCGGTTAGACAAACTCCCCACCCCCGCGTGACGCTGAGATGCTGGGGGAAGTGTTGGCTCCAATGGCTCCGCGGGGCATGTTGTAAGTCTTCGGATCAAGCAGACGTTCCTGGATTTAGTGTGTGGAGTGCTGTATATAATTGTACGTCTTTCTCCAGTTCATATCTACAACTCAGCTCAATTTCTCAGTCTCGTTTCTCCAAGGCACAGCACTGGTGATAAAATATCAATTGCTTCTCTACCAACATGAGCAAATCTAAAGAGGTCATCATCATCGGAGGGGGGGATATCCGGACTGGGGATGGCTGTCCAGCTCAAACGACTCCTCGGCCATGAAAATTTCACCATATACGAACAATCCGACAATCTTGGCGGCACCTGGTGGCACAACAAATACCCTGGGTGTGCATGCGATATCCCAAGTCACTTCTACTCGTACAGCTTTGCCTTGAAGCCAGATTGGACGACGACTTACCCAGGTCGAGATGAATTGCACAAGTACTTCATCTCAGTCGCTGAAAAGTTCAACATTCTCCCGCATTGCCGATTCAACGCGACGTGTCTCAGCTTGGAGTGGAATTCTGCCACTTCCAAGTGGACATGCCTCTTTCAAGACACTGTGACAGGAAAACAGTTCACTCGTGTGGCTCCTGTTGTAGTCAGCGCCATCGGTACTCTTGATCGGCCTTACATCCCCAAGATCGACGGCATTGACTCTTTTCCGGGAGAGACTTTTCACAGCGCCCGCTGGGACTACTCAATTGATCTCAAGGATAAAAATGTCGTGGTTCTTGGCAATGGTGCGTCTGCAACCCAGTTTGTACCAGAGCTGGTCAAATCATCGGGCCCACGAGGAAAGGTCACCCAGTTAGTGAAGAGCGCACACTGGTGGACAAAGCGTGTAAGTCTGGTTTCACAGTCATTTAATCAATACCTGACCTTTATTCCAGGGAAACCCAGAGTACTCTAAGTATTGGAAGTTTCTGATGAAATACGTCCCCTTCGCCGCACGGATGTACCGCATCCTTCTTGCGTGGCAGCTGGAGAGCGTCTTCTTCTCATTTCTGATGACCCAAGCCGGCGCACGGAAGACGCAAAAGATCCGTGATGCCACGTACGAATACATTGATAATGATGCACCAATTCAGTATCGTGAGATCTTGCGACCAGATTACGAGCCTGGTTGCAAACGACGAGTCAATACTGCAACGTACCTCGAATGCTTGCATGCTCCCAACATGCATCTAGCAAAAGAGCGTGCGATCAAGATTGAAGGAAAAAAGGTCATCACGGATGCCGGGGTGCAACACGATGCCGATGTCATCATCTATGCAACTGGATTCGCTACTCAAAAGTGGCTCTACCCCATCCAGATCAAGGGTGTTGGTGGCAGAGACTTGCATGAAGCCTGGGATCAGGCCGGTGGCGCCGAGGCATATAAAGGCACGGTTGTAACCGAATTCCCAAACTTCTTCATCTTGTACGGACCAAACGCTGCAACTGGCCAACATTCAGTCATCTTCCACTCCGAGTGCCAGATCAACTACTCCTGCCGCCTGCTGCGTCCAGTGCTGAACCGCTCACGCCCTGTCGACTACATCATGGTGAAACCTGAGTCTCAGAAACGAGACCTGGCCTGGGTACAGGGGAAGCTGCCTAACCTCGTCTTTAATAGTGGCTGCCAGAGTTGGTGGATGGATCCAGTCACGCGCAAGAACACCTTCATCTACCCTGACCCGATGTACAAGTATTGACTGCGAACCATTTTCCCTACTTGGTCAGACTTCGAAATTGGTCGCCCCGTGAGAGTGGAACATCGACTATCAAGACTTTTTTCAGTACCCTCGCTAGTCTCGGGATCTTTGCGGGTGCCATTGCTTTTGCTGCATCGTACCTTGACTGGCGGATGTAGAATTGGCGTTGAGCCAGCGAAGCTACCAGATTCTCAATCCTAAGGCTGTGCTCAAGGAAGGAAAAATGGGGCTCAAATAGGATATAGATTTTGCTACTACCAGTGCAATTAATAAAATGGGCCAGAATCGAATCAATCAAACTACCTCCTCATACTATTCGAGCAAAAATATTTCTTGAATAATAAGAACAGCTGGCACAAACCACTTCTCTCCTGCCACTCGATTTTTCCAACCGGGTCTAGGGTAGGCAACAAAGTTGTCATGCGCCGGCAATAAGGCGGGTATGCAGCTGCCCGGAAGATGGGTATGCGTGATGATGAACCCCGCGAGGTGAGCATGCCCTGGAAAAATAATATTGATCCGTCAAGCTTCACGTACAGTCCAATTCCAGTACCTATTTCATATAAAACTCATCCTACCGGTGGTTGCGTTCCCTATTCCTAGCGGTCAATCGTGGCGATTTTCACCGATGCGGTCCCAGGGTGCGATGAAATCGGGCTGCAACGAATATTCCCCTCACTACTACCGTACTGATTCTTCCACGTTGTGAGATCATCCTCCGTCCAGATTCTAGCATCCCGCAGCGCTGCACACGAACAACGGCACTATGGCAAGCGATGACGGAGCTACCTGTGAAGTCTGTGCAACCATTCTTGAAATCTACGGGGCCGAGTTTGAGGAATGGGATGACGAGGTGCTAGGAGAAGTCTCGGCCGTCCTTGATGGCGACTGTCCCCATACCGACTCCATTCGACGTGCCACCAACTTTGACAGACCGGTTTCGGACTATCCCGACCGCCTCTTGGCCATTAAGAAAGAATCAAACCAGACTGCGACTCGACTAGGCCTTGCCGAAGTCACTCCAGAGGGAGACATTGTGTTTGACAATGTTTCCACGACTCCCATGGAGCTCGTATCCCGCAATGACCAACCATTTCATCCCGGGCGTGGCATCTTGCCAGACCCACAGTGGGTTGATTTGAATACCGTCCTTGGCTGGGCTTCGAGATGTGAACGCGAGCATGGGGCTAAATGCAACGAGCCACGTTGGTTCAAAGGAGTTGAGGCAGTCGATCCCGAATGGCTCGTCGATGTAGTTCAAGGCTGCGTGGTCTCATCTCCTGCCAAAGGAACAAAATACACTGCCTTGTCATACACCTGGGGACAATGTCGTTATCGCAAGAATACGGAAGATATGCTGAAGGAGTTGCAGCAGCCGGGGATATTGAGCACCGGGGAATTTGCATCCCAGCTTCCACCCACAATTCGCAATACGATGGATCTCGTTAGAAGTCTGGGACAAAAGTACATCTGGATCGACGCCCTCTGTATAATACAAGACGATATGGAGAGTCTCACGCGAAATCTGAACCAGATGCAGTTGATCTACGCAAATGCCACCTTTTGCATCATGGGAGCCACTGGATCGGGAGCTGACTTTGGCCTCCGGGGGCTCAAGGGAGTTTCTCATCCGAGAGACCTCGAACTTCGTGTCTACGAGCTTGCCGACGGAGATAAACTCGCAGCCGGATCCTTGTCGCTCGACCCATCTTCGGGAACGAAGCATTCCTACTTTCAGCGGTCCTGGACCTTTCAAGAGTGGCTATTCTCCCGACGGCGCATCGTGTTCAACCACGGTCCCCTGATGTGGCAGTGCCAGTGTGCTCAGTGGTACGAACACCTGGAGGTAAATCCACTGGCTGATAATAAATGGGCATTACTCGCACAGGAGAAGTTTGGTCCGTCTCCGAGTGTCTGGAACTTAATGCCGACGGTTTCAGCGTTCAATACCAAGTCTCTCACTCTTGCCGACGATGCCCCGAAAGCCTTTGCAGGCATCCAAGCCATGCTTCACCGAGTGCATCCCGGAGGAGTCTTGTTCGGGCTCTCTGAATTCTTCTTCGATATCTTCCTGGCCTGGTCTTCTCTGTACGCCGACATTGAACGAAGGTCCGCCGATGACGCAGTTACGGGCCAACAAACTGGACTCCCAAGTTGGTCGTGGATCGGGTGGCAAGGAGACATATCATTTCCTTATGACGCCGAGTTTCGATTCATACAACCGTGGCACTATCATGAACAAAAAGTTGGATTTCGAGAGCCAATCACCCAATGGTTCACCATGGCATCTCCTGAAGCAACCAGCAGACGGAAAATCAGGTCACAGTGGCACAAGCATAAGACGAACGCCTCAAATGGTGCACAATCAGGGACGCTGGAAGGGTGGAACAGACGGCCTTATGAACAGCAACGCCAAGTCCAGGGCTTCAAAGCGCCAGGAAGCGAACCGGAATACGTCTACGCTCACATATCAGACCCCGTCCAAGAGTTTCAATACCAGGTACCCGTACTCCAATGGGCGGCCAATATTACGCTGAGCGAACAAACACCGTACCTTTTCTGCGAAACAAGTCGCGTGCGCGTGGAAATCACCCAAGATAACGTTATCTCGGGCGTCCAGGACTATGATAGACGTGTTCAGATCAAACACAAAAACATCGCCGTGGTTTCTCTTACGATGCCTAGTTCAAGACTCGCTGATGAGTTCCTAGCTCAGGGTAGAGGAGCGACTCTTGAACTCATTGCATTCGCTAAAGGCTGGTCTACGTGGCTCGGTGACGATCTAATACGAGAGGTGGGCACGGCTGAGCAGCATCATGGTTAGTAAGCTCCTTGGAATCAATACTGCCAATAAGACTAAGCAATTTGTAGACAAACACAGCTACTTGAGAACTCCCGGCATGAATGCGCTAGATTGCTACTTCGTTCTCTTGGTAGAGACGATCAATGGTATATCATATCGGCGGGCAAGTGGAGAGGCTCTAGAAAGCTGGTGGGATGAAGGTAAGGGATTTCAGCCCGCTCAAGTCACATTAGGCTAGGCTGCTAGGCTATCAAGACGCGATATCTTAATTTCATTTGCCTGAAAGAGATAGCATGTGCTATCAGTCTAATATAACTTCTTTCCATCTAAGTCTCGAAAACTCCGAGGAGCTCATCCTCAGGAGAGAGAACAAGGCAATCAGGCGGCGAAACACCATTAGTCTCAGGCTCAACAATTCCATCACTGTTGACATTATCCTCGTTGTAAATAACGGCGTTGGTCAGATCAACGGTACCCTCAGTATCACCCCAGTTCTGGGGAGCGAACATGATGTTGGAGTGCGCCTCCAGCATGATGGTGTTGGGAATATCCTCGGATCGGGTGTAGTGGTGCATGCCCAAGTTAGCCCAAACAACCAGATCCTCCTGAACCAGAGGCTCGCCGTCGAAGAACTTCCAGAACTCAACCAGCGGCGCAGCGGGGGCGTTCTGGTTCAGTGAGGCGGAAGACGAATGCTCCGAGTCCTTCTGGCGCGAGACGGCAAAGGCTTGCTTCGCAAACTCGGCCGACTTGAGGAAGAAGGGCGACTTCATGGAGGCGAGGTGGACGTTGGACAGACCGGGAACGATGCGGTAGCCACGAGGCACCCCCCACTTGTTCACCTTGTCCTTGTTGATGACGGTGTACATGGTCTGTCCATTCGCCGGAACACCGAGGAGGCCTTCGTCCTCAGTCTGAAGCTCAGTAAACTCGTATCCCATCATCTCGAACTCGCCGTGCTCCGGGAACCAGGGCTGGGTCACGTTCTTGACCACGATCTCGGTCTTCAGGAAGGTGTTGTCGGTGCCGAGCAAGTCGAAGTCGACCTTGAAGTTCATGACGTGAGTGTGGAGAGTTCCAGCAATGGTCTCGGCAATGCGAGGGCCCCATTTGCCTTCATCGTCGGGGCGGTAGTAGTTTCCCTGGACGTAGCCAGAAGCATGCGCATCAACGGAAACGGTGCCGTCAACATAGAAAGAGTAATCCCAGAGGTAATCGTAGTTGCCAACGGTAGCGACCTGGCGCACGACAAGCTTGGATCCCTTGGTAGCCTGCACATAGCTCTGGTCGACGTGACGAGTGATAGGGGTACCGATGTCAGTCTCGAAGATGCAGATGGTGTTGTTGAAATTTGTGGTTGAAGTGCCGTCAGTGAAGCTGGGGCTCCAGTAGGTGGCATGATAGGGGCAGTCATAGCCAGGAATCAAGCGGCTGGCCTGAGCACCGATGCCATAGAATCGATCCATGTAAGCAGTGCCGGCTTGGAAGGGGTTGTTTCCGGAGTACTGGGCAATGGCATCTATATCGCTTAGTTAAACATCTTGGAGCAGGAAGGAGTGTGACAAACCTTGAAGCGAGAGCTCGTACATGATTCGCTCATCCTTGAACTTGATGTCGTAGAATTGGATACCAACGTCTCGATCGAAGCGAGTGTAGAACTTCCAGCCAAGATACTCGACGTAGCTGTTGTCGTTGTCAACGGAGTATCTCTTGCCATCCAACTCAAGAACTGTTGGGGCGAGGCGGTCTTCAAGTTTTCTGACGGCACCGAAGCGATCCTTTTGCAGAAAGGTGGTGTTGGTGGTGGGGGGCGTCGACTTGATAATCTTGCCCTCTTCGTAAGCCTTTCGGAAAGCATCGACAGTCTCGTATACCACCAAATTGTACAAGACCATCTTTGCCGAGTACAGAGACGGGTCGGTTCCAGTCACATCGAAGCTCACGTAGAGATCCGAAGGCTGGTCATACGGTGCGAGTCCCGTACGTCGCCATGGCGTCCAGATGAGAGAGGAAGTGCCGTCCTTGGAGCTCGGGTTCTGAACAAAGTAGGTTGCATTGTTTCTCTTGTCACCTGAACCATAGTAGGCAAAGTCAATTAAATCCAGGGTAATGTCGGCAATGCTGGCCATGGTCCTGCCAACAATGGTATCGATGGCAGCACTGCGGGGGCCGTCATTGTACCCGGCGTTGACAAGGACTTTGGGGCCGTTGACACCGTTGTAGAAGTAGTCTAGAGGCTTAATCTTGGTGTCGCATCCAATAGGGAACGGGCCCACCTATTTGCTGTTAGTGCGCTGAAGCTGAAGGACGAAATGGGAACATACCATGTAGTCAACGATGCCAGGGACCTTTGCAGCGCCTTCATAGAGCGTGACTCTGGCGTATCGGGGAACCTTGGTGGTGTTGCCATCGAGATAGTTGAGGATGTCGGTTTTGTTGGGCTTTAAGACCTCAAGATGAGAGATGTAGTTGTCACTCATGGAAAGGTCTGGGCTGGCCGAATCCGTCAAGTTGAGTCCGGTTTCCTCGTTTAGAAGGAACTTGACCAACGACGACAGCTCATCCTCAGTCAGAGGCTTAAATGGCGTCGTCTTGGGGGCCGTGATGATGTTGTCGACGGGGACAGGGCATGCTTCAGCTCTCTCCTCAATAGCTCGTCGCCGAACGGAGCCTGCCTTGTAGTTGTTTGGCCCGGAATGAACATTCCAAGTTCGGCGGGGGGCGGCAGATACTCCCAAAGCCAGCCCCAAGAGGGTGGTGACTAGGATTGAACTCTTCATTGTGAGCTTTGTTGACGATTGATCGACTCAGCCTGGGTTTGAACTTCAAGAGTGCTCTGAAGGATAGGAATCCGACATTTAAGGGAAGAACCGAAGTCCTCTTATAGTCGACCAAGACATGCATTGCGAGTAACACTGCATTCTGGTGGTAGCCGACGCATAATCCAGCTTCTCACAATCATTGCCTTGAATGGCACGCAGCTTCACGGAAAATCTTGTGAATCGTCAAGCCCGCTCAACGGTATTGAACTAGCTAACACTTCTTTGGAAAAGATACGCTTGCCGAAGGCGGGAGTGCATATTGTTTGTTGCCAAGACTCGAGTCTTGGCGATCGCCATGATAAGACCTCGAATAAGTGTCCGACTACTCCGTATGGTATTCCCGACCGTGCTAGGATTACAGTCGCACGTGGCTATCTAACGCTTCGATTTCTTCGCTATGGGGTATTTCTAAGCCGACGTCGGTACGGTGTGGGCGAGAATGCTTCCAAGTCATGTTCGGTTGATAAGGCTAGGCAATGATAAGGTTATGTAACAGGATCAAGACTGATAAAGACGCCAAATAAACGACAAAAGAACAAGGTTAATGCTAAGCGTGGATTAAAGAGTGACCAAACATGACTCGGTGGGATGGGGGCGAGAAGCGGGGATGATTGAGTCCCACCAGACCTACCCGGATTGGGACACGATATCCTGAACCCCAGACGACTTGATAAGAGCAAGGGCGCCATGAGTTCGTGAGCGATTAGACCTGCGCTGGACGTTCGACTGGATTGATCGGGCCCGAAGTGAGCAGAAGTTGCAACTTCAGCACTGTAGACACTTACAACGGCGTATGACGAATAGCTGCCCCGGATGAGGGACATAGATGCCCCCATCGACCCCCAATCTTGATATCTCGGCGTCGGAGCCGGAAAGATGCCGGTGAGGGGGACGTAACAGCGAGAACCGGCATACAGAGCCACCGAGATCCAACGGCATCTCCCCAGCAAGAGATTCAATTGCCGACCCCAGCAACCTGGCCAGCTCCGGTGAAACAGACAAGATGGGGACGACAATGGCGAAGGGCGAGCCGCAGCTTTATTTCCGTCGATCACGCACAGGTCAGTTCGAAACGCCCTCAAACGCTCTCAGACATTGTGGGCTGATGACGCTTCAGGTTGCCTGACGTGTCGAACTATCCGCATCAAGTGCGACGAGAAACGCCCGCAATGCCAGAACTGCAACGACAGGGGGGTGGCTTGTGACGGGTACACGAAGCAGTTGAAGTGGGTGAGTGTTGGCTTCGAGCCGCACATATTGTCTCCACCTCCGACGCCGAGACGCACGAGGACAACGTCTGGCTCGGCTTTCAACTCGGCTTTCAACTCGGCTGCGGCCAGTTTTACTCTCCAGCCGCCTCCCAGATCTGGCCTTGCCTTTACATCCCCGAGGGACGCCCATCTTCTCAGTCACTGGGCCGAGTCGTTTATAGGACTCGTCTTTCCAAACCCCAACGTTGCCTTCGACTTTAGGGCCGCCAATTTCTCATTGTTCATGGATGGAGAGTCTGCCCTGTTTCAAACCACATTGGCCAGCTCTGCAGCGCACCTGGTGGCCGTTGGCTCGTTGTCAGAAGCCGAAGCCCTCGAGATCCAGCACAGGGCCTTACATGCAGTCATCACGTCGATTAGATCAAGTAAGCCCACCCCAGGCGGCCGGCCAGTATATCTGAGTGATGACTGCATCTCCGCGTCACAAAACCTGGCAGGCACCGCCGTGATACGGGGCTGCGATCTACAAAAGGTCCTCATTCATATCCAAGGGACTGCGTCATTGCTAAAAGCCCGCTGTGCCTGGGACCGCTCGACTGGGAAATCAGACTCCTTGGTCAAGTCACCTATCCTTGGACCAACAGTAAGGTTCCTGGGTATTTTGATGTCTTTTGCACTGTCCCCAGCCCGCGCAGACCCCTACTCTCTACAGCATTCTGGGAAGAGCACATATTCCCCGGTCTTGACCAGGACATGTCTCGCTGTCATAGACCAGATTCAGTTCTTGGCTATGCTGGCGGGATATTCTGCCTTCTTGGTGAGAGCAGTGGATTAATCTGTGACTTTTTCGAGGCCCACATCGGCGTTGAGACCTTCTCCGGTCGACAGAAAGCCATTCTGCAAAGGCTAAGACATGCCATGCAACACATTCCCGCGGCACAATATCATGTCGAAGCTCCCCTAGATTCAAATTTCCGCGGTGATTCCTGGGAGACTGTAAACGACAACGCCTGTATCGCCGCCGCCATATCGCATGGCTTGGCGACAGAAATCTTCCTTCGTCGTGCCAACATAACCAATCCAGCCATAATCGCTCAACTTTCAGCAAATCTCTATAATTCCGTACTCGGAGTTCCACTCGACTCGAACTCTGTCACCATGATGGCCTGGCCACTTTTCGTGCTCGGATGTGAGAGCGCGCCTGGGGCACTCGTGCCACGCAGGTGGTTCAGCTGCTGCAGGGCATGCTGGAAAAAATGAATATCCTCAATATTTCGAGATGTTTTGATGTGCTCAAGGGCGTTATTTGGCCTCTAGCAAACAGTCACCAAGTGATCGAGTTGAGCCCAGAAGGAGAAGAATATCTCCACTCTCCGCAGACAGACTGGGTCCATTATTGTTGGAGAGAGGGAATAGAATTGTGTCTCGTTTAAGTGTACGAGACAAATGTAAAATATGTTGACAATATTGAAATTACTCATCAGTTCAAAGCATAGGTATTTGTTATCGACTAGGCATGGAAAATATATTAGAAAAGGGTTAGTTTGACAACATCTGATCTAATCAACCATATCACCATTATTAAGAACGGTCACCCGGTTATTCGAGGTCTTGCAACTCTGAAGTTTTAGAGATCCACATAGCTGTATAGGTTTTTGCTGATGAGATGGGCTCTTGAATACTTGAACAACCTCAGATCCTTACCGGGATACGCGTTCCTCCTGATGACATCCGCGTGAACCTGAGCAGGGGCAGAACGATCTATGTAGGCGATTCATATAGATAACTGTCGAAATGGCCGTACTCCAGGCTTATCGATGATTTTGGTGGACCGGAGCGTTGGTTTGACATCGTTTTAACGGATTTAAGGCACCGTACGGGTGGGTGGGACAAGACACAATCAACCAATCTCGTACTTATTTTTCTTTCATCCTTTTGAAATGTATCAAGGCCGTAGAATTTAACGCATCCTTCGTATACTAGTATCATCAGTCCTTGATTGTTAATAGCGTGGTTCATCTTGCTAGCTACTATAAGCCTAAATGATACGCCCAGGTTCACCAGCCCGCGGGTGACGTGGATGCCATTCATCTTTGTCCATATCCAGGTATGGAAATCCATCAGCCTCGTCTTCCTCGTCGTCACTATCCAACTCCCGAGCAAATAGCATGTGGTGTCCGATGTAGTGGTGCCGAATTTCCGGCCAGGTGTATTGTGGCATGTCCAGGAGCAGGTCGCGGCCAAGGAATGGCGAGTCCTTCGTTTGTTCGTAATTAACCCCTTCCCCCCTGTTGACGACGACCATAACCTCTTTACCCCTCTCACCATCCGCCATGAGTTTTGCATTCTCCTTTTTACGAAAGACTTTTAGCTCGTAGTCTTCGGTTATTCTCTGGTCGAATCGTACGCGATTGCGGGCATTAAGAATCGAGCCGGGGCGGTCGGACACAGTTGAACGGTAAATGGCGACGGAAGGTCTTGATAGAGCGCCATCTCTATCCTCCAAGACACTCTGCCAATGGGCTGGTTGAGACTTCCCCTGGAGCTTTTTCTCTTCTTGACTGGCATTTCGAGGGTAGGGCTTCCTCGTGAATGTCAACATTTCCGAGTCGTTGCTGATGTAGCGAAGTTGCTTCCACCCGCAGCCTTCGCTTACGAGACTATCCAAAGTCTCGTGGTTAGCTCGGCTCGAGCGGAGGCTAAGCACCGTGAGTGTATCGAGACGAAGGCCCGGGAAAAATCTGAACAAGGAAGCCAGACGATAGTAGACTCGGTGTTGATGGTCTTCACAGATTTCAACAGTATCGCCGAAGACGTGCATATGCCGCAACTTGGAGAGAATCTCAGGAGGGAAGGTTATCAAGGTGTCAAGCATCCCCACGGTAGTTTGGAAGATCCAGAGCAATTGGTTGATCCAAGAGTCCCCGATCTCCTCTTTTACCAGGCGACAGCTTCGAAGAATGGCCAAGTTGTCTGAAACTGGCTTCCTCGGAATTCGCTCATGCGTCGTGCCTTTGCATCCGAGTGGCGGCATCCACCTCCTGCGATAAAACCTCGTAGAAGGGAAGACATGCGCGTAAATCTGGCGGCGCAGTTCTTGGGGGAGCTTTTGAAAGAGCATGCTCTCTCGTTGTGGATCGGCTGGCTGGCATTCCATTTTGGGTTTGGGCTCGGAGTTCTTCGCCTTTCGCGTCTTTGGAAGGGTAAATCGATAATTTCAGTTCAGTAGAAGAAGAAGATAAGCTGCAGATGAAGTGCAAAATCATCTGGAAGTTGACTGGTTTAAAGAAGCATTGCTTTTGTCTCAGGCATAACGCTGCGCCTAAGGCAGAAGTTCATGCCTAAGGCAGGGTGTTGTGCCAGGGAGTTGTGCCAGGCATACATTCCGCTATACCCAATACGTACAAGTGCAGTCCTCATCCCACAGACCGGTTGACCGGTTGAGCGGGGAAGACGCCAAGAGACGCACAGTTGATATCAGTTTACCAGCGCTTTCTCACCGCTTTAATGCCGTTTGGATGGTTTGACGCCCTAATTTCGTCGGTGAAACGGACACAGTCGATGGCTTTTTTCTTTTCTTCTCGTTGGTTAATTCTCATACTCATTAAGCCTGCATCGGCAAAGACTGTGAAAGCGGAATCGCTGGTGGCGACGTGTCGAAAATGATACATCAGATTGATGCATTCGCATTTTACAAATGACATGCGTGTAGTATTACATCACCGTAACAAATCTGCGTGGGAAGGATCCGAATACGCTGGAACCCTCATCCACTGAAAAGCAAAATATTATGGACCTTGGTAGGGCGCAAGCAGGATGAGACAAAGAAGGGATGTTTGGCATATAGTGTTAATCCGCGGTCGACAAAACCGCATCTATTGACTGATTGGCGCGAGCTATTCACGCCGAGACTAACCAAGCACGCCGATGGAGCTCTAGGCAAACGCAGCTTGTGTTCTGTTTCAGAGCAGAGACCAAGCTTCTTCTCTGTCCATGTAAATGAAGCCGCCAATGTCCATGCACGCGTCACCGGCCTGAATCATGGACTCCCAGGTCTGAGAGCTTGTGTAATTGGATCTCAGATCTCACATTGCCCCGTGTTCATTCTGTCGTCGAACCATTTCTTCAGACGACCCAGAGTCTTCTCCGGTCTTATCCTCTAGCCTTCCCCAGTCAGCCGGTAGGTTTGCTCTTCTCTGTTAAACCAGACAGTGCCACCTGTCTTCATTTTCCTCTTTCCTCTTTCTCGCAATTACAAGTCGACGACGCCGTTCTCAACACAGCAAGTTGATAAACTCAGCATTCATTTCCCTGATCAACTCTGAAGAGCGTGCGTCGCTATTTTGACCCGATACAGCAATCTGTAATAATGATCCCCTCATATACGGTAATTGACGGCGTCGCCGTCATTATGGCTCCGCCGCCAGGTTACAAGGTCGACTTCGAGCACCCTACACAACGACACAATCGATTCGCGTACATAGTGTGTGGCATTGGCCTCACACTATCAGCCTTCTTCTATCTTCAGTTTGCATACGTAAAACTACGGTTACTCCGAAAAATAGATGCCCAATTAGGTACGCAACCCATCCCCGGACACCGATTTGAGGGTGTTATTAATGCAATTCCCAGTGTGCATCACAATTGCTTGGATATTCTCGCGGCCACCCAAGCCATCCAAACTCGTCAGTATCCCATTAATTTTCATTTCCTGTCAACATACTAATAGTACCTAGGATCCTTTGCTGTCAAAGTCATTGGGGTACATGCGTGGGAGATGTCGATTCCAAATTTCCAAAAAGGCGCCTATGTAAGTGTAATCTGCTGCGTTTGAATGGACTCTGAATATTGTGCATCTGCTAACAGCTTGATAAAGTTTATGGTTATATCACCAATCCTGTGTGCTGTGACAACTGGCTTCGCCAAAACCTCGCTGGCATTGTTCTATCGAACCATATCACCTCAGAAGTGGTGGAGATTGTGCAGCTATGGCCTATTGTTTCTTCTGGCCGGCTACAATTCTGCGATATTCTTCGCGATTCTTTTTGGCTGCCGACCCGTTAAGAGAAACTGGGACCTTACTGTCCCTGGTACGTGCATTGACAGACCATCGCTCTACATTGTAACAGCCGCCCTCGGGATTGCTTCAGACTTGGTTCTGCTCCTCATGCCGATTCCTATGATTTTGAGGTTGCAGATGCCATCTCGACAGAAACTTGGTCTCATAATTTTCTTCGCCATCGGCTCTCTGTAAGAATCATCTATCCAGAACAAATATGTCGAACTTTTTCTAATTGTCTTACTAAACAGAACTTTAATCACGGCGATCTTGCGCTTGGCACATCTCATACCAACACTCAATAACAACGACGTCACCTAGGTCGCTTCCAGTACCGCTATTGTCATGTGCGTCCCTAGCTCAATCTCTAAGGAAATATGCGCTAACCAAGTCTCGGCAGCTTTGTCGAGTCGAACTTGCTCATTATATGCGCAACACTAACGACAATTCGCCGGTTTGTTACCCATGTTGCCCCTCAGATTATCAATGAGAAGGGATCCGCGGTTGAGAACAGTGGCAGCGGTAGTGGTGGGTTCCAGCAACACTCCTTTAGGACCACTGGTAGCAGAGAGAGCCGTAAGAATGTGGACGAATTTGGGATGACCGTTAATGAAGAAACAACCGATTTACGGATCATCGCCGCGACAGAGGTGATGAAGGTTGATGTCGTGGTAAATTCTCAGGATGAGAATGATGTACACAGAGCCCTGCCAAACAACTGGCAGCGTCTTGGGTCCATTGGCTCTTCCAAAGGCTCGGTCTCAGAGACGTTCACTTGGAACTCGGGAGTAGGCGGGGATGAACTCGAGGCTCGGCGCACTATTTCCCAGACCATCATAGTCGTGCGAGAAGATAGAAGGATACATGTTGATGATTGTGTAGGTTAGGGTTTTGGTATATAAGTAGCTTCAAGGCTTTTCACGCAATATGACAAGCCTCGATCACTCTAGCAGCAGAAAGTGTCGTTGACCAACACCCAAATCGACTGCTTCCACTAGGCCAGGTGCGCCAGATAACGCAATTGGGATGGTATGTCCTTACAGATTGATCCAGCCAATAGTAAAGCATCCTATTGTGTGCTCTATCTGGCCGGTTGCAGAGGATAATGTTGACAACGCATCCATAGTTTCTGTAAGCGCCTGTAGATTGCTGAAGTAGGGGACAGAAAATGGATAAATAACTGATCGTAGTAAATTGGGTAACTGAAGCAAGTCCTCTTGCTTGTTCTTCCTCCCCTTTTATTCCCACCATGTCCCTGCTAGCCGCATACCTGCTAGCCCAATGATCCATTTCGCCCCACTTCATCACAAGAAATCGTGGTTATAGCACGCGACGATTGTGGGTACTAAGGGGGCCTCAAAAGCGGCACCCCCGTGTGACTCGTTCCTCCTACACGGGGGGTCCTTGAGTAGGAAAAGTGTTTTTGATTGGGAAAATCTAGGTACATGCAACCCCACCTAATTTTGTATGTAATCCTAGGTACTATCTTTATAGCGATAACCTTCCTGTAGTAACTGCAGAGGGCGCCAGGTAGTTGCATATCGATAAAAGTGATTACTGCAAAATATATTATTATTTTAACGCAGAAATAACCACAATACAATTAATTGATAATAACTAACTTATTTCTTTCACTTTACTAACTTCAAATAAATTACTGTTATCGCTAAGATATTCCGCTACTGTAATTTTAAGTCTATCTACTTCTAAAGTTATAACTTTCTGTCTGGCTGTCTGCTTTTATACTTCTAAAGTTAGGAAGTTAACTGCCTTCTTAATAACCTTAGGATTGTATTCAGATGGCTATATTACTGCAGACTGCCAGTTGTTTGATACTATTTTACACTGCTGAAGCTGGCGGTGTACAGTATACTAATAACTTAAGTACTGGGTTGAGTTTAAATACATATGCCGGTTAGCTTTGTATAGTAAATTTTGAGGAAGCCGTATAGCTGTAATGCTAGATTGTATATGTGATCTGATATCATATATCTATCGCCGTAAATAAGGGACTTTATTATATATTTCCTTCCTTTAAAGCTAAAGATATTTATCTTTCTGTGCGGTAAGGCAGTTGTAATCATCCTTAGCGACATAAAGCCGTATATCTGAGATAGTAATTAGGCTGTATTTATATATAATAGACGTCCCTACTTGGACTTTTGCTCGTCTAAGTGTTTTTTCTTTGTGGCGGTTTAATTCTGCTGTGGCTGTAATACTGTTGAGGGCTAGGGTTGTGGTGGCCTTGACTGTGCGGTTGAATATATATATGACTGATAGTGTAAGTGGTTTTCCTGATAAGATTGATGCCTCCAGCTGCAACCGTACATATTGCTTATAATGCTTAATAGTCTATATGCAAAATGGTGGTGTTGTAATAGTATTCCAGTTTAAATTCCGAGTTGCTGAGGGTATTGTGGGCGTTGTGGGTGTTAAAAATGACTATATTCTTTGAAATGTTGGATATAGCTATTCCTCTGATATCTCTCTAGCCCGGCTTAATGTTAACTGCGATAAGGATCTAACCTTAATAAAGCCAGGTAAGTCTTCTCTTTCAACCTCTGTTATAAGTGATAATAACTAATCTTTAAGTTAACTTAGGACTTTCTTAGGATTATATGGAAAAAGGCTGTATTTTTCCCAAGTAGATATAATTGTGGCCTTCTTAAAAGTCCAGTTCTGAATCTCTTGGAGATAAAATAAGAAGTCAACCTTATTAAAATCTACAGCACTATTAGTAATCTCTCAATATAAGATATACTGATACCACTGCTTGTAGGCGTTAAATACACCTATATTAAGAGGCTGAAGAAGATGTGTAAGATGGGGAGGCAGCGGGAAAAGCTTGATGTTATATTAACTGCAGAAATAAAAGATTTTATGTATAAAGTGACTTTTACAGCTATCCATAAGAAGCAGCTGCTTCTCACTTAGATTATTAAATCGGGTATTTTTTTTAAAGTGTTTAATCTATTTAATTGCAATAATATTGTTGATATATCCCTTCGGACTTATTATAATAGTTGTATCTTTATAAAGATTATTTGTGACCTATTGAACTTAAATCTGCATACTGGGTATAATGAGGAACGGCGGGATGACTTTTCTGCTAGTGGATACTCCTTCTACCGCTATAATTAATACTAAATCATAAGAGTCTGTAAGGATCAGTTGGGTAATATCGATGAAGGTCTAGATAAATATGCCCTTCTTTAGATACCTAACTTAAAAACCAGTCTTATTGAAATTCTAGATATTTTCTAGCTTTATATTATACTTATTAACATACTACTTTTAACTACAATAAAAGCTCTCGATATGGGTGCAGTTTTATATTGCTTTTCGCTTAATATTATGAGTTAATAACTTCTGTATATAATATATATGGTTCTATCTCTTTATAAAGCTTCTAGCCTAAGATTTTAAAGTATTGGCCTTACGACTAGTTGCTTTAAGGATTGTATTATAGTGGTGTTAAAGGGCGCAATACTGTATGTGATGACCTTGTGTGATGCAGCGGTATGACTAATAGAGTATAACTTGCTCTTCTGTATCAGTTAGAAGAGTACAGTTACTGCTATTTTCCGCCTGTGGCTTACTCCTCTGAATGTGAGACTAGAGTCTTTTGTATGGGACTTAAAGGCGGTTGCAGCCTTTAAGATTAACGAGTAATATCCCTCATGATATAACTCTGTGCCTATAAATATGCGTATTTTAAGTGTCTCGATGTTATACCGCAAGAATACAGATAATCTGGTGTCTGGATTGATGAATCTTTTAACTGCAGAAAGCTTAGAAATAGCACTATCAGACAGCTAAGATATATCTCAGATTGGACTAGAATTGAAAATGTTGTGGTGTGTTAAAGTTATGATGTCAGAATAGTTATAAGGTGTAAGTTGGCAGAAATAGTTGATATATACATTTGGTGTAGGTAAATAAGAGGTAAAAAGTTAAAGTAAAAAGAATTATCACTGTAAACTAAGATACCTCTATTTTAGTAGGCGTTATATACTAATTCTAGGTCACTCGGATTTTTTTCCCAATCAAAAACACTTTTCCTACTTAAGGACCCCCCCGTGTAGGAGGAATGAGTCACACGGGGGTGCCGCTTTTGAGGCCCCCTTAGTATCCGCGGGATGTATAACAAGAGATACTACGCGTATACCAGCCGCCCTAACCGTAATTTAATAGGTGGACATATCAAAATCCTTCCTAAACGAGATTGTGGGTCTGTAGTTCGTCAATGACGTTTTGCTGAATGTCTGCCTAGACAATTGCGACGAAACGCGCGTCCTGATCTCCACAATGATATACCCATAATAAATCGCTCAGGGTCATATGTGTATGTGTAAAAGGCTATATATAGCATCGACACGTTTTATATCCGATGGAATATCCATCTTAGCACCTCACATTCAACACTTCTCACTTAAACAACATTAAAATGGCGGCACACGACAAATACCCTGGCTTCAACATTACTACGGAACTCAGGGAGCTCTGGGAACAATGGAATGCCATCGATGAGTACGCCATGTCTCATCTCCACCCAATGAATCGAAACAACAATGCGGCTGTTCAGACATCTCTCGAGACTACTCTTACCGCGACAAAGGAGGAAAAAATGCCACTTGGAAATGTTTCTCCTGCATGGGGAAAGTTTCTTACTCTTCAAGCCCGCGCCATCAAGGCCAAGCACATGCTGGAAGTAGGCACCTTGGCTGGTTACAGCGCCATCTGGATGGCAACGCAAGTTCCAGGTTTGAAACTCGATACCATCGAGTTTTTGCCCAAGCATGTCGAAGTGGCACAGCGCAACATTGACGCGGCCGGTGTGGCGGAGCAAGTGACGATCCATCAAGGAGCAGCTTTGGATGTTCTGGCGGTGTTTGAGAAAGATATTGTGGATGGAAAGCGAGAACGATTCGAGTTTATCTTCATCGATGCGGACAAGATGAACAGCGCGGCGTACTTCGATTACGCTGTGAAGCTCAGCAAGCCTGGGTCCATCATCATCGTCGATAATGTCATGGGACGCTTTGGAGTGAGTGTGGCAGAGGAAGATCCCCAAGAGGAGCATGCCAAGGGAGGAAAGCTGGCGATTGAGGCTGTTGGGAAGGATACCAGGGTTGATGCGACTGTCATGCAATTCGTGGGGGCAAAAGGTTATGATGGATATTTGCTTGCTCTCGTACTGTAGCAAGCTGATAATGTAAATTAATCATTATTGAGTTTTTAAGTTCCAATTATAGGAGCAATAAGGGTGGAGAACTAGGATGATAGACAATGATAGTATGCGTTGGACATATTCTCTCCAAAGACGTCTTGAGGCACAGAACCCAGGGCTAGAAAGCTGGTGTCCCCGACGCGCGTGCCACGGATCTCACCAATATACCTTAGAGGGTTATTGATACTAGCGAACATGAAGTCGTCCACGATGAGGCTATGGCATTTGCCGACACGTGCCATCCCTCGGCAACCCCACGCCACCCACCCCCTCGGATGTATTTACTTTGCCATACTTCCCAGCTATTGCCAAATGTTGCATCCCGTCTTACGGGCAGTTATGTCTCCTCGCCTTTATGCCGCCATTTCGCATCGAGCCGCAGCTCCGAATTGCTGCGTGCCAAGCAGTTCGGCAAACGGTCCGCGCGGGGTAAGTCATGCGAGCACCCCGGTCTCCGAGGAAGAAAGTCACGTCTCGAATCCGTCTCAGCAAAACGGTTGAGACACAGTGGCATGTTTGGCATTGGAAACGTGCCTATTGCATTGTCGCCAATGCAGACACTTCTTCGCCACCCTCTGTAATCGTCTATCTTCGCAACTCGCAGCACGATAATCGCCCAACTTTCAGATGGCCTGGGATCTGCTGCGCGGGGACTTCAACCCCATAGCCTGGACGAGTCAGTGGCTGGGCCAAGCACCATTGGATCTGTCCCTCAAATGCAACTCGACTACACTGTCACTGCCCGACATACCCGGAGTGAGCGTCCTCTCTGTCAGCGCCAATGAGCAACGCAACCACACCTATGAGCCTCCCATCTCCCCAGGTCTGCCTTCAAGCGATACTCTGCGGGACCTAAACTTTTGCAACATCACCGTCACGTACACCCACCCCGGATGGAACGACACTATCCATGTCAACGCCTTGCTTCCCATCGACAATTGGAACTCTAGGTTCCTGGGCATTGGGGGAGGCGGCCTCGTCACGGGCGGAGGCATATTTTCCCACTCCATGATGCTACCTTTCATGGCATCCGGGTTTGCTGTAGCAACTACTGACGGCGGGCACTCGTCAGACCCCAGCGAGGCCATGCCGCACGAAAGCTCGTGGGCCTTGACCGGCCCTGGAACCGTGAACTGGCCTCTTCTCGTGGACTTTGCCTCCCAAGCGTTGCACGACACCGCCGCCATCGGAAAGGCGGTCACGGAGGCATTTTATGAGACGCCTCCCAAATACTCGTACTTCCACGGCGGGTCCACCGGCGGAAGGCAAGGCCACATGCTCGCGCAGCGATATCCGCACGACTACGACGGCATCATCGCCCTTTTCCCAGCTATCAACTGGATGAGGTTTCTGTGGTCCAGCATGTGGCCCAAGTTCGTCATGGACCAGCTGCGCATCTACCCCCGACCGTGCGAAGTCGAGGCCATTACAGCTGCTGCTGTGTCTGCTTGCGACAAGCTGGATGGCGTGGAGGATGGAATCATTTCAAAACCAGCGCTCTGCGACTTCGACGCCCATTCTGTCATTGGACAGGCCATCGATTGTGATGGGGTTGAAGTTGCCATCTCAACTGCAGCTGCGGATGTTGTGAGCAAGACATGGGCTGGACCCCGTAGCTCTACAGGGGAATTCCAGTGGTACGGATTCAGCAAAGGCACTCATATGACGCGACCGGGCTTTGGGCCCATCCTGACTAAATGCACCAAAGAAGGCTCTTGCGAGGGACAAACGTTTTCTATCTCTAATGTCTGGGTTCGATACTGGGTCATGAAGGACCCCAGTTTCGACATGTCTACAATCACCCACGAGCAGTGGGACGACCTCACACATGCTTGCATCGACGAATACGAATCCGTTATCGGCACATCCAACCCGAACCTATCTGCTTTCAAGAGGAGGGGCGGCAAGATGGTCAACTGGCACGGAATGGTCGACCCTGGTATTCCTGTCAATGGAAGCACCGATTACTACGACCGTGTCTTGAAACAGGATCCGAACGCCTCGGACTACTATCGTCTCTTCTTGGCGCCCGGCGCGGGACATTGCTTCGGCTGCGGGCCGACTCCCCCACTTACGATGGATTATATCGTAGACTGGGTAGAGAAGGGGCTAGCGCCTGAGACCTTGCGAGCTTCAGGACCGGATGGAAATGGCGTCGTAGTGGAGAGAGATCTTTGCATGTATCCCCGGGTTCAACATTACGTGGGAGGTGATGCGACAGTGCCGTCCTCGTTTGCCTGCGTCTAGAGCACGTTCCGAAACTGTACAAGACTCGACATGGCCCACGAGGATCGCACAGCTAGACAGGCGATTACTTCTTCAAGAGTGTTGATCAACAAATGGTTTCAGTAGAATTTCGGTAGGGGGTTGGTGAAACATGCGATTATTCTTCTCATCGGAGTTGGACAACCCTTTATTCACATCCTTGAGAAAACATAGCGTGAAATATATTAAATTTAGCCTCTCTGTTCTGACCATTGTAAATTTCTTGAAAGGCTCAATATCCCAATCTATCTGTCAGAATGCAAGAATGCATCTGCCCTGCGCCTACCAGCTTTTGGCTAATACATGACAATCTGTTTCACTACCAGATTAGAAAACGATATCCAAATTCAGAATCTTGTGATATTGTCTGAGCCCCGTTACTTGGAGATCGCATCTATAATAGCGCACTTGACAACGGCGTTCTTGTCAGCATGAGCAGTTGGTTTGACTTGTGCGAGAAACACCTAGGTTCCATTCGGTTTCGACTCACTTATGCGGTCGCGGAGAAGATAGACCTAACTAGAGAAGTCGCACGGTTTGTTGCTATAGTTCGCACGGAGTTCCAACTTGATTAAAAATCCTCGTTCAATTTCAAGAGTTAGACGTCAAATGTGATTCGGTATCAGCGTCATTTTAAGCGGTTATTAGAGCTCATCGGGTCACGTTATCCTAGAACCCCTTCAATAGAGTTAATAGATGCACCCGTATCGCAGCTGTTTGGTAAGGGAAATATCATTTCTTTGCACCAACAATAAGAAAAAGCGGCGGTATATTCTGGTTCTGCCTGGTTCTGCACTGTTTTGACAAACAGCGTGGCATCGCTTGCGAAAAGAGAAAGTTTCTCATCATTCAGGCGCCGTCCGGTGCAATCTTCATGGGGTACTGCGATTAAAGAAGTTGAGCAAATTACCTGTAATGAGACTAGTTCCCAGTTTTATTCCTTCCAGTAGTAATTGTTTTATTTCTTAGCTTAAATTTAATACTAAAGGTAAGCTTCCAGCCTGAGAACTTAGGCTTTGACTTCGCGCATACTGGACATCAGCCGATTGAAGGAAATAAAAAGCCGCCAGCCTGACTGGCAACGTGGTTGGTGGTGGAAAGTCCATTGCGGGTTCGGGTTCGGGCTCGGTCTCGGTCTCGAATCGAATTCCCAACATTAATTTGCTGATCCACCCAAGTCCACGTCTTACGTGCAGCTTGCATCTCACTGCATTTGTAGCATGGAATCAACAAAAGTCGAAGCGGGAATAAATGGAAGGAGGAAGTGAATATTTTATCGTGCGTAATTAAGATGAATCAATCTATCCGACAAAGGAAATATGTAGTAGTAGCTGCCCTGAAGCCTCCTCTCGTAGCCTGTCTCTGGACTCTAAATTCCCGTAGCCTATCTCTTGACCTACTTTTGGTGATGTGTAGTCTCCATTGCGTTCATCTCGGTGTCATTTCTGACAATCAACTCAGCATTCAGCTTGACCGGGTACCACAAGAAAAAGGATGCCATGGTGAGAGTCATCAACGACGCATCAAAGACGTACGTTGGCCACTCATGGCCCAACAAGTATCCATCACTGCCCATCGCATACTCGACTGTTCTGAAAATGTTTCGAACCATAATGAGTGCCGAGGTGACGTAGAGCATCATCACGGTCTTGCGCCAATCGGCACCTGTTGTAATCTTGGCACTCTCGTGTTTGCCAAAGTTCGACTTGAATCTCATGGTGGTGAGAATAAAGACGGCAAATATGACGATCTGCAATATCAGGCCCCCGACGATGACCCATGGTCCGAGTGCCGGATCAATGTTGTTCTTTCCTTGACCGGCCATTACACGAAGCCCGGCGCCGCTGGCTTGGACGATGAAACTAAAGACATCGCCGAACACGAAAATTACGGTGAGCCAGCGTGGGGCAATCATCGCGCATGATTCGCCGTGGACTGAACGAATTACTCGGCTGAGGGTCATGTATAGAGACGCTGCAAATAGAATAGGCGCGAGAAGGAGCAGGGTTGATTGCAGGACGTAGGGAATGAGTTTTCCAGTCGAGCTGTGCGCCAAGGCTCGGCCAACATAGCCAACAACTTCGACTTCAGTCAAGTCAGTAACTTGGACACAAACACGAGTAATTTAAACACTTACAGATGCCTCCAGCGACAAACGGAATGCAGAACCACGTTCTATGTCGGAACAACTTCCAGCAATGTGCTGCAGTCAAGATTCCAAAGATAACGATGAAGACAACGGCCGCTGGCAGTGAGGGAATATATTCCCACAGGTAGTGGCCATTGTAGGTTTCGAGTTTGGGCATGTTGGAAGAATGTTTTGGGTGAATATTAAGTCGGGTGTTTGAGTAAAGAACTGTAAATGGATGCTGATGCGAAATCTCAAACTTATGCGACAGGGAACCCTCTTTAAATATTTGATTACTTCCATTCTTGCTGCCATTCTTTCAGCCGTGATATTTCTTCAATAGGCATCTCGAGCGCGGAAATCCGGCACCGCCCAAAAGTCAATTTCTGATAACAAAAAGCACGACGCGAGTGCGGAAGCGAGACCGAAAGCCACGGAGCTTACGGTGGCGGAGTAGCGGCGGCTGGCCCGATCGCGTACTAACATGATTCCAGCATGTCTGGTGGATTCCTTAGCAGTACCAATAGAATCCTTCAGCAGTGGCTTTATCGTGCTTTTTTCTCCCAAAAACCTGTCATTTACGATCGCTTGCTATTTTTACAAGCCCAAGCCCCCATATTGCACGTCATCGTTGATTCACAGCTTGCGTATACTAGTATGAAAGCACTCATACAAGACGGACACACTGCGGCGGAAATGTTGCATCCTTAGCACTAGTGGATTGAGGCAGTGCTCTCTCGGGTTCTCCCGATATTCTGAACTCTCAGATCGGAAGATCACTGGAAAAATCATCGGCTGGGTTCAGGGCCCTGCTCTGTAGGGCTGTGCACTCATTTTCGCTCTCGGTATACGCGTATAGCAATACGAGCTCTCGCTTTTAGGATTAAATGGTATTAAGCAGGGGGCCAATCTGCTGAGTGCGAGCAATTGAAGGGTGCTCCCCAACAGGATCATGGGAATTTTGAAACCATGACCGCCGAGCTGTTGTCCAGTTGGCAGGTACAGAGATTTGATGCATTTTTGTACCACGTATAGCACCAAAAACAGCTTGTCGAGCAGTTGTTGCAGGATCACTCAGTCATTATGTCACGAACGGGGACAAAGGTAGGCCCTGGTGTAAGATCATTGAAAAGCGTAAAGCGTAATGAACAACGAAGTGGGAGAGTCGCGACCCTCAAATGCATTGCGTACATTCCCAACGTTCCTCCGGTCAACCTCATTCCTACGGTCAGTCGGTTGCTAGGGCAGGCCTGTAACAAATATGATGTTTCTTGTATCGATCTCCGTCACGTGGCGGTATAGCGGAGGCACTTTAATTTAAATGTTGTGGATTGTTCAGGTGGACCCCCAGAAATAATTGGTGATCTCTTCCTGCAGATCATTGTTGTCGGTGGTGTAGGGTAGTAGCCTCATCATTGTCTAATCACAATGTCCAAATACCAGCATCAGAAATTATCCATCCAGTGAGCAGGTCTATAGCTGGAGTTGGATCTGTCGGCGATTTCTCTCTCGGTCTGTATCACGTTATAAGCAACCTATATCTCATCTCACGTCATCTGTGGCCCATTTGCCCAAATATCTCAAGTGCAGCTGGACTACAAACAGGAAGCTTGTGTGGGCCACATTTTTAGAGCTGTGACGTAACTTATTGGATTCATCCCTCCAACTAAATCGAGCAGTATTCTGACGTGAGACAACGTGTTTAACCAGGACCCTATTTTACGAGCTGGATGCCTTCGCAAGATTGTCCATACTAGTATTCTTTCATTGTCGAAGTTCGAAGTTCGAGATTCATCACCCAAATCCGTTTTACACCATCACTCGAAGCTGTTCATTCGTCATGGTTCGATTCATCTCTGACTCCCGGAAACCTCCCGTCAATCAGCATGCTCCGCTACTCTTAATAGGAGCCGGAGTCCCCCGCGCCGCTACGTCATCCATGCAAGCGGCATTTGAACAGCTCGGTTTCACGCCGTGTCTACACATGGCGGAAATAATCCCACATGCGTCCCGCCAGCAGCTCATGATCGATGCAGTGCGTGAAAGAGACACGGAGCGACGACAGAAGTTGCTGCGTGAGCTGATTGGCGGCTACGAATCCATATGCGATCTCCCAGTCGTTTTCCTCACACCTGATTTGATGGATATGTATCCGGATGTCAAGATAGTACTGAACGGACGTCCAAGTTCGGAGACATGGGCACGGAGTGCCTACGATAGCCTCGGCTTCTTTTTCACCCCGTGGTTCAAATGGAGTGGAATGCTCTGGAAAACCGACAGGCTGTGGTATAAACTCAACATGGAGTGTGTTAGGTGGTGTAAGGCGAACTTCGGTACAGATGACATCTTTTCCACAAAACTGTATGACACCTACTACGAACATGTGAGAGCGGAGGCTAGCAAGCGTGGAAAGGAGGTCCTTGAGTTCAAGGCTGAGGATGGATGGGAGCCGCTGTGCAAATTTCTGGGCAAAGAAGTCCCCAGCGGTCCGTTCCCACGGATGAACGAGAAGAAAACCTTTTTCCATTATCAAGGGGACTATTATAGCAAGAGGGTTACTGACATGGACAACCCTCATTCTTGCAATTTGGGCTGCTCGGAAGTTAAGTGTGCGGCTCCTTCACGAGATTGCCACACCAGGAGTCTGATTGGTTGCCGAGTACATATATTTCTGTCGAACAAAGGATTGATGGAGAAAATCTTCATATTTAACCTCCCGTAATAGAAGAAATCGCAACCTATGTGCTGTAGAATATCTGAACTGCTTCCTGAATCGTGTGAGTCTTTATATCAGAAAATGAAGTATTCAAAGATCCCTCTGGCTACAAATGCAAAGCACCTTCAGCCGTTCTTTGCCCTGGATCAGGCAACGAATGAGACGACTCATCTCATGGGTAACCATTTCATGTCGACTTCCCGGCGGTAAACTGACGTCGTGTCTCCAACTCAACGCAGCTCTGATCAACAGCGCATAGGCCACTTCCTATTTACACAACTGTTCTGCCTCATTCAGACCTTCCTTAGTACACACGCCCCATTTGCCAACTGTCAAGCAGCTACGTTCGGGGATACCATCATGGGTCACATTCCATTGCCATGGGCGGGGGTGGAGGAGCTGAGCTGGATGGGATAGGTTTGTTACTTACCGGTTGTCGCTGCCAGTTTGGTCCAGTACAGAGGGAGCAAAAGAGGCAAGATAGTTTGGAATGTCTGAGCCGGTCCCCCATTCGTACGGTTTCGCCTCGTAAGGTTCTTAGGCGCTCGATCACACACGGAGCCAGGCCTCTATCCATGCTTAGTGCATGGGTGTTTGGTTAGTCGAAGCGCCTGAGCTCCCATATCATTGGGAGATCAGTATGGGGTAGATCTGGCCCGCCAGTACTCCGTAATGGAGGTGCCAAAAGGGGGGAGCTTCTCCATAGATGCTCCGACTGGAGGATTACGCTTCAGCTCCCTGTGTGCCTAACCTAAGGAAGCAGCGCACCGCGCTAAGAAGTCAACTGGGTCGGAGGTATCACGGTTTCGTGCGTAATACAGGCCAACCTACATGTACCATCAGTCCTTTCCATTTTTCGATTTCTGCCATTACCACCCAACTTGAACACAGGTGTAAAGTGTAATGCAGCGAGCAAATAAATGTACAATCTCAGACTATCCAGCAGTCTGATGTAGTGCAGATTGAGATAGAGAGGCTGCCGTTGGGATTGAAGTACTGAAGTTCCCCACAGGCTTCTTCTGTACGGGCAACGTGTCGTGAAGTTGTCGGAAGCAGCCGCGATCCCTCATTCGGTAGGCAGTCAATTCCCCTATCATACTATCTCAAATCAGGTTAGTGCAAAGGGAGCTGAAAGGGTCCTCATCCACTCCTCCAGCTGTCAGAGCTGGGTGATGGGGTTGGGCATCCAAGATTGGGCCTGACTCATCGCCGGGGAGCCGGGGAGCCGGGGAGCCTGGGAGCCTGGGAGGGAGATCTGGATGTGACTTTGCGTCCGTGTTACGTTAAAGCCCATGGCCAATAGGAGTTTATTTTCCAGATGACGTACTTAGCTGGTGTACCGGAACTCAGCCGGTCTCTGTTGCGAGGGATGTGGAGCGTTGCGACTTGGCAATTATTCACACCCCGTCAAGGCGGTGCCCTGCACTCAGCCTCCGCAGCACTGGGCGGTTTGGCCCTTCCCCATTGTCTGCCAGCCTGCTAGGGCGTTTTTACAGCCTCCCGCAACAGACATTTTAGGCATGTGAGTTGCAGGGTTCATGTCGCAATACAAACGAGCAAGATGGCTACATCCATCTCCTTGTCCCGTATTTGGTTGGAAAAGCCGAGGATCTGCTCAAGTCAAAATGGTCGGTGAGGGTGATTTTAAGGCGTGTCCCAAACAGGAACCACGCCTCGCAGATGCCGGAGAGGTGCGGCCCTTTGCCGGACGGGAGGCTTCGTCAATCCGACGGGTACGATTGAGTTTGTGGAGAGTGGGTGGGGTGGAATGTACACAAGTAGCAGCCCTGGGTAGCAGAAAGGTAATCACCGTGCATTCACACAAGGAACAATACGTTCCTGTTTGTTGATTGAAGGTTATGACATGCCGATGGTGGTGTTTTATACTTCTCTAGAGTACCTATCCTATATTAGCCGTTATCTCCTACGTTCATACTGTATCCATGGTACGGGAAAATTGGGATCAGCTGGGCTTAATACACGTCCATGTTTGCATAGCTTTGTCAACATTTTGACCTCTCTGTGAAGGCCATAATGTCGGGTTAGACGGTAGATTGGAACCCGTTAAACAGGGGCAATCCGAATACTGGCTTAATCCAAAGTGATGGCGGTGCTCCGCTTTAAGAATTTAAGTAGACCGAGCCATGCCGTATCTAGTTTCGTTTTAACCAGCTGTGCAGGTCCCCGGCCGGAAGGGACGAGACCCACCCGGCGCCGACCGAAGCTCGCACGAGCCGGCCCGCTACAAGTGCCGTGGGGCCGCACAATGCAGTGCACGTTGGGAAATCACCGATACGAATAGAGACAAGAGAGCAGGTCAGCGGTTCTGAAGGAGGATAGACCTGCGCAGAGTGTAGGTACGAGTTGGCTGAGGGGTCGATTTCGGTTGAGGCATCGCGTGTAACGTAACAATAGAGGGATCTTTTATCCGGCTGTGACTCAACAGGTCAGACCGGCCTCAAACCAGACCTACACGGTTCTACTCCCAGAGAATTGTCAATGTTTTATATGACTGGTATTGCCCAAGGTGGAGCAGGATTAATAAAAACCACGATTAGGTTCGAGATGCATACTGTCAGGGTTCCACATCAAGGCTGCTCGATTTGCGCTCGGACTCACAAGGCGACAGGCTGCCGTGAAGTCGATGGACCCCATAATATATACATCACCGAAGCATCTTCTTCTGGGTTACTTCTTCGTATTAGGTAGCCGGAATTCCACGTCACAAGTTCATATTCCACGTCACAAGTTCATCGTCAAGTTTCTTTACCTTGTACGACGTAACATTTCGTATCAGGCTCGACGCATTTCGTATCAAGCTCGACGTTGATTCCCATTCGGCCCGTGTACGATACACGGCTCCCACACCCTGGAGAAATGCCGACAGGTTCAAGTCAGATGATTTATGAGTCTACCGAGCTGAGGCACCTTCCTTCCAACCAGGGCATGCGATCGGCAGTGCAATGATTGTGCTATTTGTGTGGGGGCGGAGCCTGCCGTCGATGCTCGGCGTTGTGACCATGGGTTCGGCAAATCAAGCAACAATTGCCTGGATGCTGCAGACTGTGGTGAGATCATTCCCAGCCTTATCTAGGGTGCAATGCAGCGGTGTGGCATGGAGCAGCGGGCTGCATTGGTGCTGACATGCCAGCTGACGTGACATTCCCCAGGCGGTGCACATTTCGACACGTCGTCCCGCAGCGCAGGTCTGGAGCAGGTCTGGCGATGGAGGATTACGCGTTGTTGTGCACTTTGGCGGTGCACTTTTGGGTATACGAGCCTCTGTGCAACAGCGGCTGCATTCTGCCTGCGCTCTGGCTGCTTTTTATTCCTTTGACTCGACGCCTCACTCAGCACTGCCTCACATGACGAAAGGTCGAAAGACACGTTCAATCCAATCAGTACCGGTGCTGTCTCTGCCGGTACTCAGCTGCCCGTATTTGGGGGCCTTTCTCCCCGCATGCTTCCCTGCGTATCCATATGTAACGTCGCGTACGAAAATCCGGCGAATAAAGGTCCTGCGATCGCCCCAGGGCTGATGGCCCAGTTGATATGGTGCCGCAATACCCGTATTTTATGTCCGGCGGGAGAGGCAGGATTCGGGCCCTTTCGCAGGAACTTCTAAAATTGACTTGATCTGCACAGTATAATTTCAGACGCAGGGTGTTTACTGTGACCCCGACACCTGGAGAGAGTTTTAAGAAGGGAGTCATCCCCACGTTTAATCCCGACAGCTCAGTCATCCCCTGATCCCCAGAGATCCCTGGTATCGCCTGCCATGTCCATCAACACGCCCGCAGCAGGGCAATCCGTCCCGGTCGCCAACCCAGAGGCCGTCTCGTATGGCAACGATGACCAACTGTACAACCACTCGACCGGTACGGTAGACTTGCCGAGAGGTTGGAAGTACCGACAATACCGCATCTTCGGCTACACTCTGCCCTGGTATGCGTCGCCAAAGATCCAGCTGGGCATGGTGGCCTTTGTGTGCTTCATGTGCCCCGGCATGTTCAACGCCCTCGGCGGAATGGGAGGCGGAGGCAAAACAGATGCCACGCTGGCTGATAATATGGTGAGTACGACTCTGGCATGGCGAGGCTGGGATGGCCTGCTCACCTCTGTGTGTAACAGAACACAGCCCTGTACAGCACCTTTGCTGTCTTCGGCTTCTTTGGTGGCACCTTTGTGAATAGGCTTGGCGTGAAATTGACGCTGGCCTTTGGAGGAATTGGATACTGTCTTTACGCCATCAGTCTGCTGGTATCGGTGCACCACCATGTTCCGGGCTTCAACCTATTCGCGGGCGCTTGGCTTGGTGTCTGCGCGGCCATGCTGTGGACGGCACAAGGCACCATCATGATTTCGTATCCCCACGAGGATCAAAAGGGACACTATTTTGCCTGGTTTTGGGGGATCTTCAATATGGGAGCTGTTATCGGAAGCTTGGTAAGTTCTTTTTCGTTTACGCCTAACATTAGTCCTTCCATATGATTCCCATATGTGTCTTTGCGGTTCGGATTAATTCCTAACCATCTATACAGATCCCCTTGGGCGAGAATATCAACGTCAAGGCCAATGTGACAGTGAGCGATGGTACCTACATCGGGTTCATCGTACTCATGTTCTGTGGAGCTCTTCTTGCCCTCACGCTCTGCAATGCCAACGACATTGTCAGAAAGGACGGCTCCCGCGTCATCTTGATGAAGAACCCAACCTGGCAGAGCGAGCTCTGGGGACTGTACGAAACGCTCAAATTCGAGCCATTTGTACTCTTCCTTTTCCCCATGTTCTTCTCGTCCAATTGGTTTTACGTCTACCAGCAGAACGCGGTAAACGGCGCTCACTTCGATACCCGAACCAAGGCCCTGAACAGTCTTCTGTACTGGATGGCACAAATCTTTGCCGCTGGCATCTGGGGATATCTCCTTGATCTGGAGCATATCCGTCGTACGATACGCGCCAAGATTGCACTTGGTGTTCTCTTCGTTCTTACCTTTGCTATCTGGGGTGGTGGATATGCTTTTGAGAAAACATATACCCGTGCAACTGTTGCCGAGAAGAGCTTTAAGCCAACCGACTGGACCGACTCTGGCTATGTTGGGCCAATGTTCCTATACATTTTCTATGGCTTTTATGATGCCGCTTGGCAAGCCACCGTCTACTGGTACGCCTTTCAATTCCCTATATTTCCCTTTCCATTGCTAACCAACCAAGGTTCATGGGTGCGCTATCCAACTCCGGTCGCCGCTCTGCAAACTATGTTGGTTTTTACAAGGGTATTCAATCTGCCGGAGCCGCTGTTGTCAACAACCTCGATGCGCGCAAGCTCTCGTTCAGGGCAGAATTCATCAGTAACTGGGCTTTGCTATCAGCATCGCTTGTTGTTGCCGCTCCCGTCATTCTCCTCAAGATCCGCGACCATATCGATACAGAGGAAGAGCTCAAGGGTACCGACGCGACTCTTGCCGACGTGCTTCCTCCAGGCCATCCAGAGAAGACTGGTAACGTTTGAATCGTATGACACATGAATTTCGAAGCTTGACAGATTCGAGCGGTGACTCTTTATGAAACCTAACGGGCTGGGATTTATTTTCTGGTTTAAGTTGTAAGGCCCTACATAGACTCATTTATGAATATTGAAATGATGCATAACGGACTTTTGCTTTTCTATTTTAAAACGTCGAGCTGTGTTTTTCTCTAGCCGCAATGAGCTGCTCATCTTCAAGAAAATCCTTCTGGTAAACCATGAAGCCCCTTTTATCTAATTATTCCCTTGATATGACAGCCCTTGGTCTCCTCTCATCTCAAAATACTCATTATCCAGTGTACCGCAATCCCCATATTAAATGACACAATTCTAGTTACGGGCTGGGGCCCGGGTCTCTTGGTAGCCCTCAGGATCTGTTGAGGTTCAATAACTCTTCAATATCCAGATCGCTGGAATTAGGCATTGCAGAGTTGCAATTATCTGGGTTGAAGATCGCTTGTCCGAGGTCTGGCTCTTCTAATTGAGGCCAGGTTTCCGAGCAGAAATTTGAAAAGTTGTCTGGGATTCCTTGGTCCAGGGGTTGAGAATATCCGTTCGAGATGTCTCCCAGTGACAGCTGAGATGGCTGTAGCGTATCGCCCAGGTGTGGATACATTGGGATCAAAGGGGGCTCGCCATCGAGTCTTGAAATTGAGAGGTGTTGGCAACAGGATTTTCTGTCGTGAGCACAGTAGTGTCCAGCGAGGAATTGGGCGTTGGTTGACATTGCGGTAGTCGTGTGCCGCTGTCCTGACTATTGCTTTGGCTTGTGGAGGAAGAGGCTTGGCGGGACGAGGTTGCATTTAAGTCGCGGCTGGAACGCCATGCTTCAAATAGCTGGTCAAATCCGGTTTGGCATATCCTTATCAACTGTTGTCTTCTCTCCATTTCAGGGACCTCGTCACTCAGCGCTTGATCTAGTGTAGCAGGTCCATGTTGGAAGCAGTACTCCCGGAACCCACTGATTTCCTCGCATAGTTTGGAGTCAAGATATGCCGACTCAGGCCGCTGGGATCCTGGGAATAGTATATCCCAATCTGAGAACCATTGTTCTTGTTCTGAAATTTTCCAGTCTGACTTTCGCGATAGGCGTCGGTGCTGTTGATGGGTGATCCCATCTAGCACCACAGAAGGGTCATGAATGCAAACTTCTCCTGTTGTACGTGTAACATGTCCTCGATGGGATTTCTCGTCCTCAAATGTGGCAAAACAACATTCGCAGTAAAACTCGGGAGTATGTTTCCTTGTTAAATGTTGCTTGACGTCTCGAATCCTCTTCAGGGTCTTGGAGAAACAACCCTGATGGTTGCCAGAATTCCGTTTCCAGTATGGGCACGCGAACCGCGGTTGCCGTTTTGTTTCTCGAGACGGATTCGTTCTTTTGGAAGGTGGTGGCATATCTTCATTTTCAGAATCCTCTTCGTCGTTCTGTCCGCGCTGCCTCTTGCGACGCGTTTTCAGGGGAAGGTTTGCGGAAAGAGGTTCGGTACTAGGATTGAAAGTTCCCGGTGCCGACCCAGACGATGTTTCACTCTGACCTAGTCTCTTCCTTACTTGGGAAGTTTCCCGGAACCCCGAAAGCAGAGTCTGAACAACAGAATACAAGGTTGAAAAGTTTTCATCATTTCTGTCCAAAGGCTCGACATCTTCCAAAGAATCCGAGTCTGAGAAGAGATCGGATTCGAAAGAGGCATCTGTGGAATCGGTAGTAATTCTTGAAAGAGAACCAATGGTGCTCATAGACCTAGTTTTGAACTCGCCGGGACTGTGTTCGTGTCCCCTGTGATAGAGACCACAATATGTGGTGGCACCTTCATTTGTGAAAGAATGTGGTAACTCGGATTCGACTAGAAGCCTGTCGAGATTCTCACACCAGTCAACAATGTGACGGTATTTATTCAGACCATAGATGTCCGTAAGCCCTAGCCTATACCTCGAGCGATGTCTCATACAGCAGGAACAGGATTGACCAGGTGAGCGACAGACATGCCAAAGGAGGACATTGCTAGTCAGTTTGAACACCTCCAGCCTCTGTCCAGATGTAAACAATATGGAGCCATTCTCAGTGATCTTGACGATTGAGTGCAAGATGTCTCTGTCAATTTCAAGCCCAAAATAATCATCTGGGCGTCGAGCTGTCGGGAAACCCACGACAGTTGAAGGATTTCCGATAAGTCGTGTCAGGCAATGCGTGTTTGCCAGATTGGATTCGACCAGATTCTCTTGAATCTCGATATCAAAGGTGATGAATTCACGCACTGAAGAGACGAGACTCGAGTAGCAGTTAAATGGCTTCTCGGCGACCGATGGTGTGCAATGACTGAGATAATCCTGACGGGTAGGGGACAGTGCAGCAGCGAGCCAAGACAACTGTTCACCACAATCCGCAACTGAATGAGCTGGTCCCAGGACTGTAACAAACAATTCATTGCCTCTAATTCGCGCACAAACTTGAGACTTGTCTGGTAGATTGACTGGGAAAGTATTAGCCGTAGTATGTTAGAATCTCATGTTTCAGATCCTTACCTGAACATTCAACTCCACGACTGCCGTCAACCACCTGCTGAAGAACTTCGAGAAGACCAACACCACTGGAGGGCCATGTCTGATTCATGTAATTCCTTATCGTAGCTGATTGGAATGACCCCGGAGGTCCAGTTACCGATATCGCGTGGAATAATTGGTGGTCCCTCGCGACACCACGCCTCGCCCGTTCTTGCTCGAGCCGGAGTTCCAACGGCCACCATTGAAGCCTAAACGCTACTCCTGACGATGGTGCAGGTCTTCGTTTGCTGATCGAACCTGTGGTAAGTCTACTCAGGATCGTTGTTCGTATTTCTTCAACAACCGCACGAGCCTCAGCTTTGCCCCGGTCAATCGACTGTTCCTTGCGGACTGCGGCAATGAACCAGTGATACGCGGCGCTACCGAGAATGGCCTCGCTGTATGCAGACATTCCGACTTGGAAAATGTCATCATCTTCCACATCTTTTACGCCCTCAAAAAGGGCCCCTTTATCCTTAATCCTGTCACATTCTTCGGCTCGCTCGTTCCACATGCTCATTTTATCGAGGAGAGACATGCCTTGGGTATCAGGCCTGGGCGTCTCGGCAACATCCTCGTCTCCGCCTCGCACTACTAACTCCACATGATCGGCGAACTCTCTAGTTATTTTATCAGAGCCAGTTAGCTGACTTAGGACCAAGTACTCACCGATGTCGCTTGTGTAGGAAATACATGATACTTCGATTCACAGGGGATGATGACTCGTGACCAAGCTTAATTGCGAAAGCTTTGATGAGCTCCGGAAGCATATGAAACACAGTTGGCCAAGTTTTGGTGTCAATGCATTTTCGGAATCTCGAATGAAGATCATTGGACAGTTCAGATATGTATTGATGGGCGAGGTGGGGAGTAACGGTAGTTGCTGCCGAGTATATGGTCACGTCGTCGTCTGGATCATTTTTATCCACAGTGTTCTCATATCGTATGTCTGGGTGTTCAACGTTGGCAGAATTTTTCGGGTAGGGAACAGATCCATAGCCAGAATCAGTGCAGGGAACTCCAGTCTCGGCGATACCTTGGTCTTGCATGTTCAGTGGGGCAAACTCTTTATCCTAAAGAAAGGCGATGAGCAGGTTAGAAATGTAAAAGATATAAAACAAAGACTGCATCTGGAGTTTGAGAGAACCAACCGTATTGATTGACGAGAATTGATGTGGTTCCAACTCAGCCGGTATTTCCGAATCCAACTCATCAGGTGTTTCCCAACCCAGGTATTCATCGACCTGTGAAGCTTCCGGTGACACGACCACGGGTATCTCCGTGTACCATGATTCAAGATCATCCAAAGGAAGCCGGGCACCGCCTCCCTTACCGCTGCGCACACCTTCATTGTTCTTCTTCTTTCCGCGAGACGCCTCTGGATTAAAATGTACACGAAGTAGATGTGCAGCCGCATTGTAATCCGCACTGTATTGCGTTCCAGTACTACAAGCCTTACAATTCGACAGAGGGTTGACAGCCTGGACCTTGGAAACAAGGCCGACTGTTGCGGGGTCGCGGCAGACAAACTTCTTTACTATTCTCCCATGCATCTTGATTTTATGTCGTTGAAGCTTGCCATCGCCTTCGAAACCATCTAGGTGGTCATTGCACAGATTGCAGAACACTATTGGGCGGCCAGGCCGCACGTAGGGCTGCTGTACGTGCTGCCCCTGAGGTCTGGGTGCAATGGGCGCTGACCTTTTGTGAGCAGCCTGGGCACCGTGTTCCACAGTTTCAGCAGTAGAGCTCGCGGCAGATATCCCGGAAGTTATGGCTTCAATTTGATCAGGGTCGAAGATCAAGGTGCTGTCTTCATACCCTAGCATAGGAAGGCCCATACTATCACCAAAGATTTGGTACATTGGTGTAGAGGCAGAGTATGTAACGGGGATATGATGTCCGCCAGTACGCAGGACAGTGCTCCAAGTCCCGTTGCCGGCGGTCAGGTCCGGTGCATGGATATTACAGTCACTACTCGAGGTACCGAGGATGATTTGGTGGCGGTGTGGGTTATCCGAAGGTGTCGAATAGGTGCTCTTGGAGGCGGATGATGGCATCGTCTGGTTGTCCTGCCAGGAAGGGGCATCCGGCGCACCGTCGGGGATGAAGAGCAGAGGGACCTCCGGCATGTCTCGCGGTTGCGGATAGAGTCCGGGGATGAAGCTTTCCGTTGTCGTTTGCAGGTCCTTGGCATTACCATCCTGCTCGCTATGTCGCGTTAGCCTTTGGGCTGTCATGCCTGGAAAATATCCCTCTAATTATATCGAGATCAACATACTGTCTTTGTGCGTGACGATCGAGCAAGTCTTTACGGAAGAAGGTCTTGCCACAGGAGGCAACGTGACAACGGAGGTCGGGCGCCCCGTGACTGAGTTGATGTCGCCTATATCGAGTTAGTTACAGGCCTTGTGATATGGTTAAGGAGTGAAACAAACCGTAAGTGCTCAGCACGAGTGAAGGTCTGTGCTTGCATTCATTAGGAGTTGGGTTGAAGACGATCGGGAAAGAAATATCATGCCTTGGGACACTTATCGCAGTTGTGGACAGCGACACCCTTCTTCGCCTTGCGAATCCTTGTAGGTATGGGGATCAATTTTCCACCTATGTTTATCGCAATGGGCCGCATGGGAGACTTGGCTGCTCCAGTCTGGCTGTTGGCTCGGTGGATGTCCGCAGTAGGTGGATTCGTAAAGGGTAGTTGACCGGCAGGCTCTCGGTCCTCCTCTGCCAATAAGTGATTGATTTCCATCTTGGAGCTTCGTTGAACGTTGTAAAGTTCAAAATTGAAGAAACAGGCTGTGCTCTGACGCCAAACGTTGGGGTCTGGTGAACACAGGCTATGCTGCGGCTGACTGAACAGCACACTGGTGCCTTTATCTTTCATTGGCCAGCGTTTGTCCGCTTCCACGGACATGCAAGGCGGACAGTCACCTAATCAAGGCCAAGAGCACCGACGTGACGTATTAGCGTGTTCATTTCACGCCGCTACGCGAGAACTGGGCAATGAGCAATGTCCATCAGCGAGAGACATGCGGTATACAAATCAATACAGTATTCCAGTGGTTGTAAATTAATTCACCAAGCTTTCTATACGCCAATGTTCTGCGAAATAATTCCGACACTACATTGACGTTGAGATGGCAGACAGCTTCTGTTGTAGCAGCTCCTTGGCAACCCGACCTGTTGGTGCATAAATGAGCCAACTTCTCAATTGTCGCGTATCCAGCATGTGGGCTGCCCGGGGATATTAACAAGCACGCCTCGCACCAAACTTCTATTGCACATCCCATGTTTGACTTGAACTCAGGATCTTTAGGTTAATGCATCATCCAATCCCGACTTTCTTCAGTCAACACTTTCTCCATTCCGTCAACGAATTACTCATTACTTCATCGGTCATCAAGATACAGACTAAGTAGTTCAAGTCAGCAACTGACTTTGGAGTCCATGAATATGGGCGAGTTGTCCTCCGCCGGATGAAGCCGACGACAGCCTCCGAATGAGTCAAGTAGGCGTTCTACCGAACTGGCTCGGAGATTGGCGCGGAACGCGATATCGCGAGCTATCAAATCGCCGAGGCTTTGGACGTGATACTAGCTGCATGGTCTTGATTTCTGATTGCCAGTTCGAAGATTAAAAATCATTATTACAATGGAATTAATGACACGCAGGGAAACTGCGAAAAGCCGCCCAGTTGAAACCTTCTCAGGAGATCGAAAGGGCGAGTCGGGCAACATCTGATCACGTAGCTAACATCGTTTTATCCTACACATGCAAGTACAAATCTCACCAAATCCCTTTAATTAATTGTTCTAGCCTTTAATTTCAACGCCAAACTGAAAATTTGGAGGAGAACCCATCTATCGTCTAGCTTTGGGCGCAATGACCGGCGGTCCGGGAGTTCCGCGTCTCACCATCCATGATCTGCAACGAACAATCTGATAATTGTCGGTCCGACAAATGTTTTTGTGAGCCCCGTGACCCCAAGAATGGCTCCATCTTATCGGCCCGCGCCAGAAAAGAAACCTTGATTTCCCCGCTTGCCCCGACTTTAACCCACCTTTCTTCCCCATAGTGAGCATGGCCAAGACGTCATTTCTTCTGGTTCAAGTGACCATGCTGAGAGATGACGCAGTCTTGTTGGCTCCGAGAGAAAAGATCCATGCTATCGGAACTGATGCGATTGGGGAAGATGATGCTTGCAAGAGCTAGCTTCATTAGCCATGCCCTGGGCAAGCATATATACCGCGTTGATAGCCCGGGCTGGAGCTAGAATTGAAAACAACCTGCAGTTGCTTCTTTCTCCCCCTGCCATCATGAAGAGCTCTATCCTGTCAATCGCCATTGGCCTCGCCCATCTGAATGGGCTGTCTTATGCCCAGGATTCGTCCTCCAGCCCTTCAGCTACAAGCAGCGGCGTCGATGTTCCGACCGGTACACCTATTATTGGTGATTATGATGGCCCCTACCGTCCCCAGATTCACTTCTCCCCTCCTAAACATTTCATGAACGACCCCAATGGCATGTTCCGTGACAGCAACGGCACTTGGCATTTGTACTACCAGTACAACCCAACAGGTATTGTTGCAGGAAACCAGCACTGGGGACATGCGACCTCGGAGGACTTGTATCACTGGACAAATCAGCCCATTGCTCTGTTTCCGCCAGAAGACGACGTCTTCATCTTCTCCGGGAGTGCGGTTGTTGATGTGAACAACACGTCGGGGTTCTTCCCAGACCAGGACAATGGTGTTGTTGCAATCTATGTAAGTCGCGGATCCGCCGAGTGAATGTCGATGGAGATGGAGGTGGCTGACGTGAGAAGACTCTGTCATCTCCGTTGAAGCAGACTCAAGCCATCGCCTACTCGCGAGATGGAGGATACACCTTTACACCTTACAGCAAAAACCCCGTGATCGACAGCACCTCACCACAGTTTCGTGACCCGAAAGTCATCCGCTACGAAGACTCATGGGTGATGGTCGTCGCCTACCCTCATGACTTTGCCGTAGGCATCTTCACATCGACGGATCTCAAGGAATGGACTGCCACGAGTAACTTCTCATACCATGGACTTCTCGGTCTGCAGTACGAGTGCCCTAACATGATCCGCATCCCACACATCGACGAGGATGGCGAGAAGCAGGACGACATGTGGCTCATGGCTATCAGTATCAACCCTGGGGCGCCGCTCGGAGGCTCCATCACCGAATACCACCCAGGCATCTTCAACGGCACCCACTTCGAGGCCGTCGATGCGGCTGCTCGCATTTCTGACTTTGGCAAAGACAACTACGCGGGTCAGTGGTTCTACGGCCTTGCTGAAGATGAATACCCCGTGTCCATTGCTTGGGCGTCCAACTGGCAGTACACTGGCGTGGTTCCCACTGGAAACGAAGGCTGGCGAAGTGCCATGAGTCTTCCCCGCGAGAACTACCTAACCAAGTCGAAACGTGTTGGTTGGAAACTAGTCTCGCGACCCTATGACCTGAGCCCCGTAATAGGATCCGAGCTTGCTTCCAACGACAGCTTCAGTAACGGCACACTTACCGTCGATTACTCGGATGTCGAATCCCAAGCGCTCTACTGGGAGGCCAATGTGACTGGAATCCCAGAAAGTGGCATTCCATCAACGGCAACTATGAACTTTACATTCCTAAGCCCCGTGACGGGCGAGTACATCAACGGCGGATACTACTTCGGCGGCGACAATCCCTTCTTCATCAACCGCGGCGGCGCGCGGGGCTTCGATAACGTCTTCTTCACGGACAAGATGTCTACCAGCAGCCTGCCGACGAACCGCGGCTCGTGGGGTTTCAGCGGCGTGATTGATCGATCTATTCTTGAGGTTTTTCTCAACGGAGGCGTGGACAGCGCGACGAACACTTTCTTCACGACGCAGCCTTTAACGCACATGGTGATCAGCACGGCTGACCTACCGGAGAGCGTTAAGGTCAGCGTGAAGATCCATGCTCTAAAGAGTACGTGGAGCAATATGAAGAATGAGGATGATAGGCTTGTGTATGGTAATCAGACTGTTATTTAAGATAAGGCAAAGTGCTTGTTATACAGTTAAATAGTAAATTAAGTGCCAATGTATTTGCAGAACTGATAAATATGATCCTAGTTATACTGAACAATTTCTGAGTATTAGAAATACTAAAGAGGTAAATTCAAATATATATAATTAACTCAATACTAAACCAAGGTGTAAAGATCAAATAGTTATTATTAAAGTGCCTTATATTACTATAAAACTTTACTTAAACTAAAAGTACTGGGTTTTAATATTTTGTTGGATACGCAATTTGCTGTATGCAATAGCAGAAGTAATTGATCAAGTGATGTAAATTCAGAAGGTTATTTTCTCCATTAATTGAGGGTCATAGGGGCCCTATTTTATACTTAAAGGGATCTAGATTAGGGTGTCAAAGGGAGATGGATCCGGCGTTGTTATGATGCCGCATCCGGCGTTCCGCATCAGGCATGTTATGCCGCCACACGAGGTCTCAATCCAACATATTTTAATATCTTATGATGGATCCGTTACGGTCAATTCGATCTGATAGATAGGGATCAATACAGTGATGATGATGATCTTGATTCCTTCTGCCGGTCATCCGGATCGGCCGGAAGTGGGGTTATTATACCCCCCCTTCTGACTAAGGTCAGGATATCAATCTATCCGAGGTTTCGTCATACAGGGTCATCATCCAACATCTTACATAAGCGGGGTCTTTTAAACTGAGAGACTCTCTTTAGCCGCAGTATGCCTGTAACAGCTGGCAAGTAAGTTAAGCAGAGAATTATAAATAATTCGGGCAATACCACTACTGCTGAGGGTAATAATAAGTAAATAGAGGTTGAGATTGTGAAAAGTGTTGAATTCAAGTACTATAGCTAAGAATTAATACTTTTCCGTCGTCCATAATTGATAAACATTTACTTAGGATTTACTTGTTGGGGTCAGTCAGTTATTAAAGGACCGATCTGCGTTGGCGTGGCCTTGGGTGCTCATTTAAAATAACAAAGTCACGGTGATTGGAGCGGTCTACGGCTTTAGAGAATAAACACAAGACAAAATTCATGCTTACCAGGAGTAGAGCCGGGGAGCCATTTAGACCGCAATTGGCCTACACTATCCCATTTTTGGCCTATGACAGAAGATACTACGTCGATAAATGCTGGGCTCATACGTATCACTGGCCTTATTGATAATGGGCGTGGTATCACAGTCCTTAGATGTTGCTACAGCCAGGTAGATTGACATGATATTTGCTTTTATGTGTTGTTAAGAGCAAGAACTATCTACCCCGCAATAAGTCAGCCGAGCTTAAACTCACGTGGAGAACTCCATGCAGTGACTTATGCTAACTGGTTCAAATCCCCCATAGAATTTTTAATCCTTTGAACACTGAAATAAGGGAACTGTTAGCATAATCCAGCATCTAGGGCTAGGGCTGAGAGATATTCACGGATTTATCAATGACGTTAGCTGCGGCCTAAAAGTAACAATCAACATTAACCAATTACTAGTAACGTGCTCAGTATAGGCAACTTACGTAGCAATAACAATAATTGTGGGTCGTTTCCTAAATTCAGCAATCACTTAGTTCTACTCTCTACAACTTGTAACTGAGCAAAACTTACCTTAGGGTTACGACAGCATCTTGGATACGATGATGACGAGCATATAGATCTGCACACGGCATTGGTTGTGCACTAATTTATAATATCAGTATGAAATGCAAAATGGTAAGTCAGCCGAGGGCTGATTAGGTGAATTGTGGTGGTGCTTGCTGGCATTTGTAGGATGCAGACTTACCTTCACTTTCTGGAGCCCTGATCCAAGGTCCGCCGCCATTCCCAGGCCACAGACACCAAGGACAAAAGCGATTGAAAACTTCATTTTCGTATGATTCGATTGTAAGTGTAAATGAAGCTCAAAAATATTTATGAAGTCGGTTGTGCAGTTGATGAGAAGATTTCAAAATAACCTACCCTCTGCTACCAGGGAGCGAAGATTAAATAGGTTCAACCCCAGGATGAACTTTCATTATTGGCAACATGATTGAACTCTTGGATTGTGCATGTCTCGGGGGTTTGGCGGCCACTATGTTGTTGAGCTTGCATGGAATCAGACTCCGATTGGTCACAACCTTTTATTGGCCAAGTGTGTGTGTTAATTACTTACTTATTCGCATACACTACGGAGTGTCCTAGCGATCATTGGTCATGATTGTTGCCTTTCCTACGCCATAGCGCATTGAAACCTAAACTCGCTGTCATGCAATGGATCAAAGTGTCTCGGCGTCTTTTTCAGCCACCCGAAATGGCTGACAAATATGCACGGGATGAGTTTGCATATTAATCCATCCATTTGTTTTTTGCGTGTGACTCATTCGACATCGTCAGATAGATTAAAGCTTTGCATTAATAGCCGTCACACACAATTGACGCCATACCCTATACCGGGAAACAGTATTCGGGGTAATAGAGTGTCTGCGCATCCGATACAAATCCGCGTATCTTCTTTCTCTTCAAGTTTCGCATCTGATTTCGTCAATGAATTATCTATATTTCGTCAAATTTGTTGCAAGAAAACAAAAGCTAAAAGGATATACAACTAACGCTGTTGGAGAGGTCTCCAACACTTGATTCTACCTATATAATAACTCCCTCCTGCCCTGACAGCAATAAGTCTCGGCCCTTTGTTGGTATATGTACCATGGTTGTCTTAAACCTTTCCCCCACATGATCCAATCGAGAATCGTGATTTCCAACCTAGGAACCATAATGTCTCACAGCCACAACGGTAGTTCCGCTCGCTTCATTCTGAAATGGGCAAGTTCGGCCGATCTATCTGCCACATTCGACTAAGCAAATCGAGCTGAGCTTTCTGGTAAGACACACAACAAGTAAGTAATAGCCATTCACCGGATTGATTCAGAACGCGGGGGCTAAATTTCTGGTGAGAGAAACCTTTAGGACTCAAAATTTCGACTGGTAGATAATTCTTTACTTTTTGCTGGAGAATTCTGTTACTTGTTAACCCTGTTTGCACATTTGGTCTACGGTTGCCTTGCCTTTCTTGGCGTTTCGGCCCGTTCGCCTCCCCGCCCGGGCCGACCGACGCCTTTGTCAATTTCCCTTTTTTTTGGGGGGCGGGGGGCGTTTGGATGACTTGAGCACAACTTCTGAGTCAAATGATGCTAGTTGTACCTATGCAGGGATCTTTTAATACAAGCCTGCGGCTCAAGAGCGTTCTGGAAATGACACTTTAATGCTTGTGAGTCCAAAGTAGACCTTGACTTGTTGAGTTACATTATGATGCTGCTGAAGATGATTATTCTTAATCAGCGGCCCAGACTCGATATAGTGCATGCTTAAACTTATAGATTGCCGGCGGGTTGACTACTGAGGATGGATCGGATAATGATTCTTGTTTCAATAGCCAGTGCGTCTTCTATCCCGCTTGCGGCTGGGTGGTTTAGCCTAGGCGATCACTGAACCGCAGGCCAGGCATACTGGTAGATTTAAGTTCACAGAGTTCTGGCTAGGGCAAGATGACGAGGAGAAGCTTAATAAGCCGAGACACAACCACAATTATCCGAGAGTACTCCCGTGCCGTGTGAGATTCATGTCTTTGGTTGGGAGGTTGAATTTACTTTTCGAGTCTGCTTTTTACTTGTGGAAATGATTTATGTTACCTCAAGGCAACACCGTAGAATCTCTGTGAATCTAGTCCCATTAGCGTGAACAATCCAACGAAAAGTCGCTAGATAATTGGACAACCAACAATATTTCCGAGGTGATCTGCTGTATTCTAGGCTTTCTCTGCCACGCTAATACGACCGAACTCGCAGAAGCTTTACTGTAGTGACTTACTAGATGTTGATCGTTATCATTTCTTGCGCAAGCCTGACTTTGACCGCTGGTGATGATACTTCATTTCACCGAGATGTCATTAAGACAGTGTCAAAATAGCGCTTAAGTGGCGTCAAGATGCTTATGCTATCCACGTAGAATACCTGTTGGGTTATGGCTGAGTGAAATGTGAAGGAGAATACAACGAAGGATATAAAGCCTAACATAGAGCCATCCCAAACAGACCCAATCCAAACCACTCTTACCAACGAAGCTCACCCACTCAAAGAATCGCCTCAACCAACATGTTCTCCATATCGAGCATGGCATACATTCGTTTCCTCTTTGCCCTCCTGCTGGGCATTTGTACGATACAAGGAGTCAAAGCCGTCAAGTACTGCTTTTGCGAAGCCAGCCCGGATTTCTATTACCTAGGAATTGAGCAGCAGTGCAAGGAACTCGGGTAAGTCATTTAAATTAAAGCCACTAAGGGAACATTTATACTAATAGCGAAAGTGATAATTGGGGTCCTGTCAACTGTGATCTTGGCAGCTCCGATGTTTGCAAATTCAGCGGAGACGGCACCGTGGACGAGGCCGCTACGAAGCCTTTGGATGAGTGGTGTAAGGAGCCCCCCATTTAATTCAAGGTATTGGAGAGTGCTGACAGAGTTAGGCCAAAGCAAAGACCGAACGGGAAACTGATCTGAGCGGCAAGGTGGTGGAGGGCGGCAAGCTTGTCTGCACAGATACTAAGCCAGGTAACCTCTCTTTGATGCCAAACTTTGTGAACTTGACACTGACAGAAGTTAGATTGGGTCCAGGATTCCTGCCCTGAATTAGGAGAGGAGGGATTAGAAGCAGACGAAGCAGGACCACCTATGGATTTAGGGGATTTAACCGAGACTGGAGATGATTCTGCCGATGCTGCGGATGATTCCACTACCACTGCGGATGAGGAACAAGCCCCGCAGCGTCTCACCCGACGCGCCGCCAGTGGTGCTTCCGACTTCCTAATTTATTCTCCCGACCCCGAGAATGAGAACTTGGTCAAGACGTTCAAAAAAGTCGAATCCATGAAATACCCCGACGGTGGCCGAGAGAACTTCTACCAAATTACCGAACTTCGTCTCACAGGGTATGAGTGGAAGCTGGTCAGATCTTACGACAACAAACAGGGGGCGGTTAATTATACCGAGGCCGTTGAGCTGACCTATGGGTTTGAAACAACGTCCGGCTTCGACATCAAAGCGGAACTCAAAGTCAACTTCGGATATTCCGGCTTCGGTGCCTCATTTGGCTTGGACGCCAGCTTGTCCAGCTCATACTTCTCTACCAAGAAGGAACAAGGGACCACCAAGCGAACGGACTCATTTTTCGTTCCAATGGGGACTGCATTTTACCTCTATCAGAAGGTCTACAGATGGGAGTCCACGGTCTCGTTCCGACTCGTTTCCACGGGTCCGCCGTTTGAAAGAAATGGCAAAGATGTACGAGGCGACTGGACGGTTTCGACCGAGATTGATGAACCTCTTACGACAACATTGGAGTTTGAGGTGCTTGCGAACGAAAAGGTCGTCAAGCGTGACGAGCTCTCTGGATCGGGGACTTTCAAGGTTGCCGATAAGTTCAGACTTAAGAAGCCCCTGTATTCCTTGGGCAAGTCGTTGAGCCAAGACGACTGGTCTGACTTTGTCAGAGACAAGGTTAACGGGCTGGGTTTCAAGCTCTAAGTCGCCCGGACAGCAGCAACTGGTATCCAGATTCCGAATTCCATACGGAATATCACATGGGTCGGTCGAGGAGGTGATGCAGATTAAATAAACTCGATGGATTCGGAGGAAGGAGGTTTCATCCGGCTAGGTGGAGCAGAGGACGACTCGACCTTGGCTTGACCTACACGGTTCCTCCGTAATTTTTTGAAAGCGTGTGAAGTAATTAGTGCTGGGTAAATAGTGTAAAGTAAATGGACAAATATGTCTGGAATATGATGGATTTAGTTGAGAAAGTTATTGAATTTATTAAGTGCTCCTTCAAGCGATCGGAACCTGGTCATTTACCTTTTGAAGTGTCTTGTAAAGGAGAGTCTGAGCAAATATATGCTTAATTTTAGATTGCGCTAATCTCTACATGGACTTTTTCAAACCGTTGATCCCATCCACTAACAAAAAGTCGGGAAAGTATATTCCGAAGATTCGCTACATTGCGGCCTTGATGCGATACTTCAATTGCGGATTTTGCTGGTCAGCGCTGTATTGTAACACCTGACGACTAAAGAGATTCATAAAGTTCTTAGTGGTGTTGTTTAAGAACGTCTTTAACAACTATACCCGGTGTTATTTAGTAACTGACGAATTTATTTAAGAGGTAAATGAAATAAGATTAGTTTAATATAAGATAACCTGGTGCTGGCTATAGCACTAAATGCATGTCTCTATTGTTTGCAAATACTGCGCATCTGATGATATTGAGTAAAGCTAAATATATATATATATATATATATATAACGAAGCGCTGAAAGATCTACTCAGTCGACTATAGCACCCTTGCTCGCCGGCGACACGGCCAACCTTCTTGACGCGGCAGCATACCTAATTCGCGAAAGCTTGCAGCATGACAAGAATCAACAAATTCTGAGCACATTCTCGACCCAGATTCGAGATCATTTCCTCCCCGGCTTTGCGACGTGGAAGATGTGGCCAATCGACTGCTCGCCGACCGTGACGCATCTTCAGTTGGCAAGCGCTGGGCCTCAAAGAAAACCATTTCTGCTCCAGTAGGGGGGACGAATGCGTTAGACTAGACGAGTGCATTATATTAGTGTTATTTTAACTAGTCAGTTGGAATAGCGCCATGTTACGGAATGCAAAGTTATTCAAAGAGCCAAGTTGCTACATCCAACAACACATAAAATACCACAGCCTGTTGCTTCGCTAGGGTCATCGCTAAGACACAGAGAGAATCAACATTGTCCCCCAGTGAGTGGTGAGTTGTATTGCCCCGCCGTACGAACAGCCGGGATGTCAACACTTCTCGCATTACCATACGGAGTAAGGGCGGAAGATTTGAGAAGAAGAGTATTGTGTAAAATATGCGAAGATTTTATCAACACGAAACTAAAATGTCAAAAAAACTTCCATGGTCTAGAAACTACTTTGATACTAGCGTCAGAGACTTGCTCACCTGGTGTCATCATCCCTGGGTGAGAGCTATGGTGGTTGCGGAGGTTGTCGGGAGGAATTGAGAGAGCCGGATAGGATGAAGCAAGAGCCCGAGCGTCTCGGAAGGAAAAAGGAACCCGAAGAAGATTGAAGTAGGAAGACATGGCGGGTAGCGGTTAACGTCAGTATTGACGCAATTAATATCTGCCAGCAGATATTAATATGCCAGCTGTTATTAATAGCGCCAATCTCGTTGCCGGCGCAAAGAGCGCGAGTGGGGAAAATGTCAGGACCAGACCTGCGGTTGCGGCCGACAAAGAAGCCGCAATCTCAGTTGTTGCATGAAATCGGAAAGCCGACGAGGCGAATGCCGGACATTTGCTGCGGGGAATCGGAAGCAGCCACTGATCCTTCCAGCCGATGTCTTGCATGCCGGCCTGGCAATGTGCTTTTTGGCGCCCTCCGTTGGCTGTGGGAGAATCTTGATACGCGAGCTGACGCGGGTTGTATGGATCTACCGGGATGTCCTCTTCGGATGCCGTGACCCGCTGTGCTTTTGACTGCGGGGCGTGATTCGCCAGCACATCAAATGTGGAGGTTGGCCGGTGTGGGTGCTGCCGTCTTTTCGTTTGGTCCAGGGATCAGGGAGTGACGTTGATCGCGTTGTTCAAGCCATCTGCGACGTTTCGGAGGATGTCGGCCGTCACCTTCAGCTCAGAGGGACGCAATATACGAGTAAAGTTTCGACAGCGACCTATATAAGACCTTCTCTACAACCCTTAAAGTCCATGAAACTCATCGCTACAATCTCTTCCATTCTCAACAGTCAACAATCAACACACTCAACAACCGCTCTTGCCCCCTTCCACCAACAACCAACCTTCAACATGTCTGCCCCCAGCGCGTAAGTCGACCCCCGTCAATGCTCTCCGCGTCTAAAACTCCAATTGTTACGACTTGAGATTGCACCAATCATTCGCCTAACCAATCTAACACTTCGCAGCCTTGCCAACACCTCCTACGACTCCGACGAGGGTCGCAACCAGCGTCAGTTCGTTGTCCCTCTGCCCCACCGCCACCGGCCTCAACCGCCCTGCTGGTAAGTCATTCGACCACGAGTCCCATCATCTCGAACAACCTCACAACTTTCTAGGCCAGCTCCTCCGCGGTGCCACCGACGATGAGGGCAAGCAGAAGTCCGCCGCTCTGCTTGTCGGCATCAAACTGGACCTCGAGGCCGAAGTCCACCTGACTGCTCGCGTCAAGGGTGACATCTGTGTCGGTCTCTACTAGACCGTCTAGCCAGTTAAAAGCATGGTTGGATTTTTAAAATCTGAATCGCGAAATTGGCGGTCGCCTTGTTGATGCCTCAGTAAGGAGAGCATCCAAAGCGATGGGTGGGGTCTTCGGAGGATGGATATTGGAACTGGGTTTTTGGTTGTGATTTCCTTTGTTGATAGGTCTATAAAATCCGAAATGAAGCATGAAGCATGCAGCTACTTTCGAGTTCCACCATTACGCGATCATCATTTTGACCAAGTAGTTGGCGAAGATCGACTCCTAGGATATGGACGAGCATTTAATGACAGCTGCATTCACAATTTGCTGGACTGCAACGTCTCCCATCATGTCTCGTTCTCGTACCACAGCACAACTGCAATTTATTAGGAGACTTACATCAGTTTGGACAAAACGTCGCCCGCCCATCTAGGCCTTCATTTGTTCTTAAAAGTTCTTTCCTGGCCAGGAGTCGCCCAAACTGCCACTTCTTAACTGTACTGTCCACTGAGCCTCTGGAATCTTGATCTCTGCGATTTTCACTACTGGTGCTCAACCAGTCAATTCGCAGCAGTCTATTCCGCCCCAACTTTACTGATTGTGTTAGTCTGTCCGCACTTTCACTGTCCAAAGCCTACAAAGGCCAACAAAATGAGTTTAGTGACGTTATAGTGTAAGATCTACTTCGTAGAAACAGTAGGATTATTTCTTAGTCGTTATCTATTGCCATCTATCAGAATGAGGTCAAAAAATGGGAGGTGTCTCCTGTGTAGTCTCCGTCTATGCTGCGGCTCCTCGGACTACCCTATATTAACCTCACACTCGGAGCAGCATCCATTCGTGGTTTGTCCACCTCAAAGTCAAACCGATCCGGGATGCACAAACCTTCACGGGCGTAGTTTGTTGACAGATACCTCACTGGCGGTGCGCCATCCCTCCACAGCCACAGGTCGCTGGTTTCCCACTGCCATTCCTCTAGGGCCTTTCGCATCGATTTGATGATTTTCCGGTATTCGAGATTGTCAGCCAAATTTTGCACCTCCATTGGATCTTGCTCAAGATCATAAAGCTCCTCCGGAGGTCGGCAGATGTAGTCTTTAAGTCTTCGCGGACCGATCATCGGCTGCGAGCCATCCTCCCCCCAGAGTTACGAATGCCTTCCCATGAGAGGGACGCATACAGGTCCATGGCGAAGGGAAGGTCCAATTTCCAACATACATTTCGATGGTACTTGTAACGGGAATCGCGCATGTATCGAGTTGGCCAGTAGTTTGTGATTTCGTGGAACGTATGGGACCCAAACACGCGGTCCCACGAGGGTTGCAAGGAGTCGCAATGAACGATTGGGAGGATTGATCGTCCTCTCCGTTGGACGTTACCCTCTCCACTGGGAAAACCTTCGTGTCCCGCCCAGTCGAGGAATGTCGGAAGAATGTCGACGAACGACACCAAGTTCGGGTTGACGATTCCTTCTGCAGATCGTCCCGGCGCCCGCATCAGGAAGGGCAATCGTACTCCAGCCTCAAATAATGTCGTCTTTGAGATTATAAATGGAGTCCCGTTGTCGCTTAAGAATAGGACAAATGTATTGTCTGCCGCTCCCGTTCCTTCTAGAGCGTCGAGGATGCGACCGACTCCTTGATCCATCCGGTGAATGGCCTTGTAGTACTCTGCCATCTCTTTCCGAACCTCGGGGATATCGCTTAAAAACGTAGGGATTTCGACGTCTTTCGGCGAAACATCAATATCTGACAGCCTGGGATCATGGTTCCCGTCGACATTGCCAAAGCCTCCTCGGGTCTGGATTTGCGGGTGCGGGTCGACGAATCCAACTGTGAGAAAAAAAGGCTTTTGCTCCCGACTTGAACTTTTGAAAAATTCCTCCGCCTGATCGGCGATCATGGCGACATTTGTCGACTCGCTTTCCTGTCGCACTTGCCATGGATACCGGCTCGGTGGACTGACGTGGACTTTGCCGAGAATCCCAGTCTTGTAACCAATTTTATTGAATGGAAAAGGCGCGGATTCGACATTCTCAAACGTCTGAAACCCATTTTTGCCATGTGTCAACCCATAGCTTCCGGTTTCGTGAGTGTGCAGGCCAGTATATATGACTGTCCGACTGCCACTGCAAGACGCCGTACTCGTGAAAGCCATGTCGAAGCGAGTCCCGGAGACTGCGAGTCGATCCAGATTTAGAGTCTCAATCGTTTTGCATCCATAACGGCCGATTTGCTCTCGGCCAAGGTCATCGGCGATAAGCAGAAGTATATTCTTGGGAGCTGCCATGGTCGCCATCGTCGAGGAAACAATTGAGAATTTAAGGCATGTGGTGAATTTGGGTGATCTGAAGTAACAAAGGGTAATCGAATGGACCGAAGACTGGTAGAATATACAGTGTGGCGGGCGGTCTGGGACCTTTAGGGTAAGGATGCTATTGGAAGGAGGCTAAAGCTCCATACAGCGGCTGTAGCTTCAGGCACCTGGGATTTTACACAGGCTTTAATTCCCTTACTTTAGCTAGCTACTTATAGTTAGTATAATATCTATGTCTTTTTCTTAATCACTTTGGGAGCTGTGGTTGTTCCGTCCGTGAAGCTGAGAAAAGCAGGACCGTGTCTTTATCCCGCAAACGGGCCGCCACCGCCACCAGGCCGTGACAGTAGTTAATGATACAATTTACTAGAGTATAATTGAAAAGATAGTAAATAATAACTTCTTTTATCTTTAGGTATAGTTTGTAATAAGTGTCACTTCTACTAACAAAACATATAAATAGCAATACTCTGTATAATAAACAAGGAGGCTGGCCTCCTGTATTCTCTACTGAACGTTGCTACTAACTAAGGGAAATAGGATTACCCAGAAATTTGGCTGGGATATCAACAAACTTGCTTCGCAGATACTCAGCCACGCCTTTCCCGAGCATGTCGATCCTCGTGCTGCTAGCACCACCACCACCGAGGAAGTCCAAGAACCTAAAGTGCACAGCCCAGATATGCGGAAACTCACATCTCTCCACACTGACTGAATCTTTGTAATCCTCTCCAAGTAACACCTTGATCCGCTCCACCGTCAGGTAGGACTGCAGCCATCGGTACTCATCAGCAGACCGGACAAAGAAACCGACATTGCAGTTGTCGCCCTTGTCTCCAGATCGAGCATGAGCTATCGCTCCCAGAGGCGCTCTACTAGTGAAGCCAAAGGTTGCCATGTCTGTCCCATTGGTCGTTTCATAGCTTGGGCGCTTTCCTGGAGGTGGGGCAGTGATTCCATGGTGTTCAACCTCAATTACTTGGCCATCAATTACCACGCGATGAGGAAGCTTCTGGTAAGATATTAGACCCGGGAAAAGCTCCATGAACATTCTGGGAGACATGGTGCGGAAGTCGAGGGACATATGGTATCCTATTAAGCGAAGATACGTCAGTTTCCTTCATGCTAACAATGGAATTGGAATTCGCGGGAATGGCTCTCAAGGATCGCATACCTGCGTAAAACTGCATTCTCAGCGCGTAGATATGCTTCCGGAACACGTCTTCGTTGATATCGTCCTTGTTCTTAGCTTTGACTAAAACCCTGACAGACACAGTACCCAAGGCTTGGTTACTGGGGTCAGGCGTGCTAGAGCCATATCGCTCGATGCTTAGATCGGTGAGTGGTGTATCTTTGAACGCGTGCTCAATCTGTTGCCGCATGAATCGCTCTTTCGCATCCAGGTCGAGCCCATTCATATAGAAAGTAGCCTCAGCTTGGTAACCGCCTATCGATACTGTGATTGCTTTGGTTGTTGATGGGGGGTGGGCTACCCAGGGCCCCCGATATCCTCACCCGATCCTTCTCGTTGGTATTTTCAATCCTGACATGTTCAATATCGGCGAGCACATCTGGGTTGATGTATTGAGTTCCTTGGATCTCGTATAGGAACTGCGCTCGCACATTGAGCTCGTCGACGAATCCCGGATGCTTTGGGTTTTTGGTGATGATAGTCGTGCCGTCATGCGCAATTTCAGCAATCGGGAATGCAAGATCGACCATACCCTCAAGATGCGGTCGTACACCGGAAAAATTAGCACCAGTAACGTAAGGGCCGCACTCGATAAGATCTAGTCGTTCAAATTAGTCGAGATCATGACCGGCAATGGATAGAGAAAACGTACGTCCTGCTATCAACGCACCGGCAAGCTGATTCCAGTCGCCGTAGGACCAATTATGCCACCACGCAGCCAGCGCAATTACGGGGCTCGCATCTGTCACACGGCCACAAATGACGAGGTCTGCCCCTTCTTTCAGTGCCGTAACAATGCCCCAGCCGCCAAAATAGGCCACTCCACACAGAGGATCATTGCCCCAGCTCTCAAGCGTACGCTCTGGGTGATCTAGATGCACAATGCCACCAAGTTGGTCCTGCTTGTGACGGTCGACGACAATGTCGGATATATCGTCTCCCTCGATATACGCAACCTTGAGATGGCCGAGATTGTGTTTGTCACAGATCTCCTTGACTCTTTTTGCGCACTCGGGCGTATTCAAAGCGCCTGCGTTTGCGACCAACTTGAGCTTTTTCGCGGCGATGATGTCGATGCAATCTTCAAGTTGTTCTAGAAAGCCTACCTCGTAACCTTTCGTTGGGTCGTCATATTTTCGTATGGCATTCCAGGCTATGTTGAGCTCTGAGAGCCAGTCTCCAGTGATTGCATCAAGCGTGCTATCGGAGATCTGTCGAAGCCTTTCGGAGAGGGTGAGTGGTTGTACTTGACTATGCGGCGATTAGGGTACTTTGGGGGACTCGACCACTCACATTGCATGAGGACAATCCTCCATGGCACCAGCCACATTTCCGATGATAATTGGACGTTTCAGTTCCATTTTAGTTGATGCCTAACTACGTGTTGAATTCGTGCTCAGACCCGTGTTTCGCCTGTTTTTTGAGTGAAATAGCAACTGGGTTTAAATAATTGGAAGGATATAATGTTGATTCAATGAGATGCAGGCGTCGGAGTTGAACTGCCGGCCTCTAAACTGATACGATGGGAGGCTTCGTATCTCGGCATTTGCCGTCACCCTTGTCAGACCAAGCGGCATCGCATCCGAACATCCATATCCATTAAATAAGGAGCCGCCGAGCCGTGGAGACCGTATAGCGGATCCGGCGATACCCGAGCGGACCAGATGGCGAATCAAGAGTATTTGCTGTTGTGGAGACGGTTTTCGGGTCTCATCACCGGGCATGAACATACTCGGCATGGGACTTGGAAGTTGATATTAGAAATTTCGTACGAAGCTTCAAAACCTTCTCCTTGAGGCAACATGATTAAACTCTATAAAAGGCGTACTGGTTCATGGACCAATACTCCGAACAATTTCGTGATCGAAACGGGTCTTGAACATCATGAACTTGCTACCAATACCCTTCACTGGCATGAATTTTATTTGTTGCGGTCTTCCTACACACTGATCTATTGGTGTATGCTGTATCTTTTCAAGTTCTAGAGTCTGTGTGTCTATAATCCAGCTGAAAGCAGTCATTCTTCAATCACACTGCGGTGAATAACACATCAAGCCAACGCACAATTTATACGTTCATTTAATGTTAGTAATCGATCGTTTCAAACTACCAATACTCCACTTGATCAATACAGTCTTGGGTTCTGTGAAGGCCTAAGAATGTCCTTCAACTGTGTGTAGGTCCATTGGCTCGCCTGAGGTTTAGCTGAGGGACTCGTAGCTGTGTGCAAATAGCAATATTATTTGTGTATTCGAGTTCTTATTCTGAAATCAAGTACACAATATGAGAAAACGAATGTATAACGCACATGTTCCTCAAATTCTCGTCCAAAGGGTTTCTTGGCTCCAGAAGAGATCTGCATGCTCATCTACATCTTTGAGTCTGCTCGACAGACTTTTTTTTTTGCCAGGGAGGATGAGTCGTGTGATCTTACACTGCTGGGCGGCAGACAAATTGTCCCAGTGACCCTTGAAAGTGACATCGGTGCAGGCCACTACGAGATCGACATCTTCCTGGCTTCAAGCGCCTCCCCTTGGATCAAATGAGCAACACTTTGCCTACCCTATACTTACACATGCCAAGTTTTTGCGGCCCCTCTGCGATAGTGGGGTTCGGCGATCGCCGAGCGATCCTTCGGCTTCGGAGTGGGGCCGATGAATGTATCGATAAGCCCGGTCTCATCGACCGAGGCAATCCAGACCCCTCGGCTTCATATGTGTTTATCGCTGGGTTTGTAATGTTTGAGCCCGCATATAGTGCCAGGATTAGATGCAGAGGATCGGTCAAAGGGAGCCGGGAAATGTGCCGGGGGATCACCTACAGGACTGAAATTGCCCATCGTCGTTGGACACACTCAGGCTGTGAACCAGGCAAACCGATTAGATTCAGCAAGCTGAAGACCGTTGTATTGTATAGTGCATTTAAGACTCGTGTTAAGGAACGCCCGAAATCTGCCATGCTCAACACCACTGATGCTGTTGCAAAGGTGCACATGGCTCGATGGGAGGATATTGCCATTTGAGATCCCTAGCTCGAACCACAATATGCTATGTTTCTAATACTTAATGTTACGAAGTGTGAGCTTCACAAATATTGTAAGAGCCAAAAAAATCAAGCCTAGGCATATCGTAGCATGCCATTGGACCCATCTCACTACGGCGATCGCTTTGTACGCTCCTGTTTGGTTTGAAGAAGCCCAACATGTTGGTTCTGCGAACGCGGATTTGGCAATCGCCACGTCAATTCGTTGGCCTTTGCGACGAAATAGCTGGAGAGAGGCTAGGCTGAGTATGGTGGCACTTCCGCTCACGCTCGGTGTAGATGATAGAGGTGCCATGAACTGTCGCAGAGCTGATGCAATTATCGAAGGTGTGGGTAAATACGGCAGCTTTGCGATCTGCCGTTGATCTGGCCCGACAATGCGGTATCCTCTCTTCGATTGGGTTTCATCAAGGCGACCTGCCATCCACGGGGCTGGAATCATAGACGAAGAATGTCACTCAAGGGTGCAATTACAGGATCTGTTATGAACCAGAGTATGGTAGGCAGCTTAAACCGGGATAGGCTAAAGGACCTGTAATCATAGAAGAAATATCACATTGAACCCTCGTTGCTAGTGTGTTTATGCAAACCAGCCTGCCCTGATAAAATCGAGGATTAAGAATAGCCAATGCAATCTCATGATATGTCGAAGTCTCTGCCACTTCAGTGTGAAAGGTCCGAAGTACCGACATGCCTTGTCACACGCCCATGATCGACACTAACCAATTGCATGACCGTCAATAGCCCCGATAACGTCGAGTTCCCCGCAAACCCCGGAATTATTTTTGCGGGGAAACTCCAAGTAACCTGCACATCCCGCTGCGCCGCCTCAAAGTCGTGCAGGCCTCGCAATTAATACCCACATTGAATCTCCCGGTTCCTCGCCAGCGGAGTGCAGAAAGAAGTCTTCACCTCCAAATATGCAAGCCTGCGATCGTTGTCACGTTCGCAAAACTCGGTGCGACCGTCGGATCCCGCAATGCGGCGCCTGTGAGAAGGCTGGCGTGCCATGCGTCCACGCCGATAAGCTGCGGCAGCGCAACCTACCGCGAGGCTATCTCGATAGCATTGAGAGTCTGCTGAAGCAACTGAGGGAGGAGAACAAGAAGCTGAGGGAAAATCTGGCCTCAGCGCAAGCCGAGATCGAGGCACGAAGCCTTCCGACAAGTGACCTGCCTGCATCACATCTCAGCTCCAGTCCATCCTCTCAATCCAGAGAAGCAGGCGGCCATGACAATGCGGCCTTGTCATCCAAGGGAAGCATGGATTCCAATGCCTTCGCAGTCGAGGTCGGGTACCTCTCCCTTATTGCAACTGGAGAGACACGATATCTGGGTGCCAGCAGCGGGTTGGGCTTGGCCAGCATCATCCATAGAGTCATCAGCCTCCATGGAGGCATGGGCATTTTGGCCAGTGAGCAAGATGCCTCTGGCGGCCTCGGCAATCCTAATGTCCCCATGACACCGTCAGAAAGCACTTTTCCCACCCTTGCCACCGCTATGCCCTTCATCGAGGCCTACTTTCAGCACACTCACGTCACCTTCCCCTTGTTGCACCGTCCTAGCTTCCTAGCTACCGTCGACAGGATTTATTCCGAGCCTGGCTTCTACGAGACAAACACATTCGACGCCTTTGTTTTTGACATGGTTCTTACCATTGGCAGCTCAAACTTCAACCGATTTGAGGAAATAGCGACTGGATCCTCAATATACTTTACCATGGCCCAATCCAAGGTCAACGCCATCACGCAAATGCCCAGTCTAGAATCATTAAAGGTCATACTGCTCATATCACAGCATGGCATCTTCAGCAACCTTCGGGATTCTAGTGCCAGCATATGGCATCTGACAGGCATTGGTGCGCGAATTTGCTTCGAGCTGGGACTTCACTTGGAGCCTAGGCATCCAGACTATGACTCGGAGAACCCAGCCCAGGTGCATTCAGTCTCCCTGGAGGAAGAAATGCGGAAGCGATGCTTTTGGTGTCTGTATAACCTTGATAGGTGAGTTTGCGATGCGAGCGAGGTGAGAAGAGAAAAAGCGCCTATACTGATATGTTGTCGTAATCAGGATCGTCAGCATCACCCTCGGCAGGCCGGTTGTCATCCGCGATGATGAAATCGACATCTCCCTACCTTCTCATTTGGACGACGACTGCTTTTGGTCCAACCGACCTATTCAAGTGGATCGTCAAGACAGCTCCGGGCCTACGAGGATCTCCCCATTCTTGCACATCATCCGAATACGACGGCTGTCGGGCCCAAATTCTAAGCATGCTATACATATCGAGGCAGCACTACCATATTCCTGTGGAAGAAAAGCGTCGTATCCGTCGCAAGTTCCACGAGGATATTGATGCTTGGAGAAACGACACTGAACATCTTCATCTGGTCCCAACAACGGCTTCTCGAGGTTATGTTTCTAGCTTCATGACTCCAGAGTGGTACTCCGCATTGCATAATAACGCCATACTTCTCCTCTACCGACCATCACCTTATCTGCCACATCCGATGATAGATTCTGACAACAATGACGGAGAGCCAGAATTAATGAGCCTTCTCAATGCTTCGAAAGCTACAATCGAGTCGTACAGCCAACTGCACCGAAAAAGACGGCTTAATTATTCCTGGATCACACTCCACGGCGTTTTCATCGCTGGCCTGGCCTACATATACTCTGTTGGTAGGATACTCAGTGATCCAGCAAGCCGCAGCCTTGTGCCCAACGTTATGTGCATAATCGAGGTGACTCAAGCATGCTCCCACGTCTTGGTTGCCATCTGCGAGCGATGGAATGCTTCTCGTCGTTCATGCGAGCTGTTCAACAAGCTTACCACCACCGTAATACGAGATGCACTGAACGCTGTGTCCGGCCAGAATGACAGCCGACCTTGTGATACTCAGGCACCGTCTCACGTGGACCCAAACCTCTCTGCAGTACCCGCACTACAACACCAGGGCGGTGCGCAGAACGTCGAGGCCCAGCCTGAAAATTCTCATATGGGCTTGGGGATCCCCTCTTCAGCGGACCAGCTTGATGATACGTTGGTAATGGATAAATTCATGACTTACCAAGGGTCGTTTGATTTCGTCTTCCAGAGGGAGAGCTCGCTCCCCGGCGACTTGGTGTCGGGATTTTCATGCAACTGGCCCTTTGACCTTTCTTTTAATAATGACGGGGATATTGATACTACCCAGAAAAATGATGAAATGGTTGATTGGAGTCTGGGCTCTTAGACCCTCGAGAAAGAAGTATCCTAACTTTCGAGGGCATGTACCGATACCAAATGCAAGATAGCTATGTACTGCTGGATATTGTCAACACTGATTAGTTCCCCTTCATAGTCGAGATGTTCGAGTTATCGGCAAGTAATGAAATAGAGAAAATTATCAGCCTGAGCGGACGAATGAAATCCCACTAGAAAGCGGGAAAAGGTAAACGACAACCAGCGAACCCTACGCGCTCATCCAGATCCGTAACTACTTTCCCATATCACTGCACTGGAGCGTAGTCAGACATGGTAGCACTACTAGACAGGTCACGGCATGTCGCTGGCGTATTTAGCTGTCGCGATTCTCCGAACCTTTGTTCTGCGTACACAAGCGCTATTAAACAGATGGATTGTATTTCAGAGGAACAAGTCAGGGCAATGTATAGCGAGCGTCGCCCTAACTTCGAATGAGGATATAGAGTCGAGCGACCTGAGTTCATTAAATTTCACACGGAGAACTGTCCTTTGCCATTAATTACTACAAACTACCATGGTCTAGAAAACGGAAAGAGAATACACAATTAAACCCCGATAAATCAGCGCAGTCTGAGTTTCTCAAATCTGCAAAATACACATCTTCCATGGCCGTTATATTGTATACGGCCAAGACCCCATCACCCATGATCGAAGGCTGGGTTACGCACCGTCGTGGCTAACCTCAGGCGAACCCTCACATTTAACCGTATCATCCAGACTAGTTGGGAAATTATCCACGATCTTTTCCCCTCCGGGCTTTTCGTTTGAGATGGCTCGCATTAAGCAAAGCGAATCGAAGATCAGCTGAACACAAAATGTGATGCCGGCGAGCCAGAAGGTGAGTTCCCCGTTCCAGGCGAGGGGACCATCATACACGGTGTGCATGGCGATTCCGGGGATGAAAATAATCGGAGCAAGGATGTTGACGAGAGCAACTGGTTTCGGGAAGAGCGGAACTGGCCTAGTGTCGATGAGAATAGCGTAGGCGAACGCAAAGTTTTGCGTCATAAAGGTCGGCCAAGGCATTAAACAGGTGATCCAGAACAATTCATTCATGACTTGCGTGATTTCAACCGGCCGATCGAGGCGGTAGTTGGTGACCCCAAGGATCATACCCGGCATCATATAGGTAAAGATTCCCGCCGCTCCGGAGGCTAGCTGAAGGGCACTAACACTGTAGTGGAGGTTCGGGATGCGCCGCATCTGCCCAGAGATGGCAGCCGTCAAGGGAAGATAGAGCATGCCGGAAATGAGCAGCATGGCGGACCCGGCTTCAATCCCTTTCTTGTGGTCCTTGTAATGTTGAACGGTTTGCTCCGCGGTCCAGTTTGCGGGGATAGGAGGGAGGAAATCGCAGGCCACGAAGGCGCAAAAGAAGAATAAGGAACAAAATATGCCGCTCACGGCGCAGGCATATTGGAAGTTTCGGGGCGACAGGATCGGAGACCGGCCTATGCGGTTAAAAAAGTCTTCCATAGCTTAGACTGTGATTTTAAGTCGTCTGTGAATTTCAGTGAGTAGTGCCCTCGTCAAGGCATGTGGACTATGAACGGGGCCAGCAGGAGCGAAGTTTATAGGATATTTATAGCAAAGAGACTGCTACTTGGGCCCAGAAGCCTATTTTAACCGTATTCGTAGCATATTACATTTAAGGATCTTCATTTGCTGAACGTTCAGGCTTGGCCCAACCAGGATGGTCTCATGTGGTCGGTGAGCACCTACGCTATGCGAAACAAACACCTGGAAATGGAGGAATACCCCTCTCGGCGAAGGCCGGTAGTCAGAATTTGCCACCATCCGGGATATGCCACAAGGTCAAAACTCAGGTGCCGTAGCGCATTGTGATGCATTGCCGGACTAGGGGGTGAATACGGGACCTCGGCGCCGAATGCAACATCCATCAAGCCCGGAGACCATTGTAAGCCATTCCTGTCGGACCTAACTTCCGGTATTTTGTTACATGGATATTGTTTATTTAGTTACGGGTGGAGATGAATCACTAATACGTAACGGGAACCGTAGATTTCGATGAGTGGAACGACTCGTTTGGTACTATCACTGTCTTCCAATTTCGATGGCAGAAACCCGGGGTCCTATTTTCGTTCTGCTAATACTTCATATTCACTACGAGTTACCTTTTTGTCCAGACTTGAAAGGTTGACTAACGGGCCCAGAATATTTTCCCGTGCGCTCCCCGTAGATGAAGATTTTGCTTCTGATATCCGTGAACAATATTTCTATAAATCACAAGCGAGGTCCATAAACTTTGCCAATGGCTTAAAGTTCGGAGCTTCTTCACTGCCGCCCTGTGGTTTTTCATTCATCAAGTTCGATAGATAATGACTTGGGATTTGTAGTAACTTGCAAATTGAGGCGAGCCACGAAACAACTGCCTCCAGGTATAGACATAGCAATTGATAAGGTAAAGACACTTCTTAGAGCGGTAATCACTAGTTTATTCCACCATGCAAGAATTTCGGATACCAAATATAGCCAGTGAAGAGATTCTGCGCTGTTATGGGCAGCTGGAAGCAACTGACTCAGTCTAATTGCGGTGCAACTTCTCCTTCCTAAGAGGAATATGGCGAGCCATGGCATCCTCCCTAAAGTACCACACGGCAGACATAGCAGCACCGGGTCCGACGATGAAGTGCCCGGCTAAGATTGCCACAGATGCGGTGGTGACATCTACATCCGTCCGGCCAACGCGATTGAGATCCCAAACAGCACTAGCACACCAAACGTAAGACGCCAGGTAGTATCCCCAGAAGTCGGCCAGGAACAGATTTTTGATTCCTTCACCTAAGGGCTTGGCAGTCGCCGACCAATCTGGCAAAAAGACACTGCCAAAGGTCAAGCCAGGATCAACTGAGGTCAGGAGTTTGATCATGATCCCCCAGTGCAGAAAGACTCCGCAAGCGCCAGTAACAACATAGATCAGCTTCAGGCTAGCAAGATCAAAGGGTTCATCTTTTGAGAGCGAAGTAAGCTTTTCCTCGGATGACTTCGGGTTCTGCCAGGCATATATGGTGCCGAAAATCATTGTGAGTAGCGGTACGAGCATAGGCGACACTTGCCAGAGGGCCTCAAAATTCTGGATGGTGTATGGGTTGCTCCAAGGGATAAACATCAAGATGGTTGGGAGGATGTACCCGATGAAGTTGGCTGCTAATAGTGTCTTTGCGTATTTGGTGGGAATGAACCGCTTCAACGGCGACCAATACGATTCCACGTCGGAAATCCATGTGTAGACAGCGTAGTAAATAGGCATATAGATGCCGACGCCAGCCCACTGAACCAACGTGAACCATATGGTGGGACTAATATTTTATTAGATTCTGCACTTCTGCACGGCGGGATGCAGGGTTATTACTCACAGTGCCAGCAACGTCATCGTGTTGCGACTCCGAAATGCCTCGATTGTCCAGATCGCAATAGGCTGGATCAGATGTCCGAGAAAGTACATTTGTAAAGTCCCAAATCTCTTATTCCAGGAGCAGAGCCCTGGCATGTATGCGGCAGCCAGAAACACAAGATAGTCATCTATGGCCGGGATACTGACGTATGTCCGCTTGAGAGGAAACGTGGGGTCATCTGGGAATGATCCCGTGGAAATGATGTCCCCAAACTGACTGCCCAAGCCCCAAGAACCAGACTGCACCCACATACCGTAGTGGACAAGCGCGGCACACGTCAAGTAGAACACAATGAGTACCCACTGATATATGCCTCGCTTTTTGGGCTCATTCAGAAGAACGTCCTTGTAGGGAGCCATTTTCTCTCGTTTCTGGGTGTCTTTCGTCATCGTAAAAAGAAGCAGAAAAGGTGACTAGAGCGAGATGATGATGAGTCGAAAGAAATTTCATCGGGGAGGTGCCGTGGTCGTATTTGAGGGGACCAAATGTAACTCAGGCATAAGTCCAAGGGTGGGTTTACACTGAGGTCCGAAATAAATAGGATGCTAGTTCATAGTGCCGTCGAACAGTAAATCAAGAACAAGGGTTCAGCCCAGTATGGTACACACAACACGTCTAAGGCTCCATCGTGCAGATTCTATATATTGCATGGTTTCTAATCCCAGCTAAGCTGTGCTCCCAGTACTACCATGACCACAGCAATCGTGATTTGCTCTCTCGGGATGCAGCCGCGTGGCGTGCCGTACCGCCGGGACTTAAACCGGCCTTGACCGATATCCAACCCCACATTTCCCAGGTGACCCGTGTCTCTTCCAATATATATTCACTACCCTCAAGATGATTGAATTATGCAATGCATCAATCAGCGGGCAAAGATCGCTGTTGATTTGCAGCTAATCGAGAGTCGCTATTGTGGAGTTCTCTTCGGTCGTTCCCAGAACTTGACCTCTAAGCGAACCCGAACCCGAGAGGTGAACCCGAACCCGAAAACACCTCGGTCAATAGGCCGGGGCGGCGATGACCGAAGCCCGCAAACCTCCGCCATAACGGCCTTGGTCGGCTCTCGGTGGCGGCCGAGCCATTACACATTAAGCCTAACCCGACAACGTGCTGAATCCCTGCAGGAATGCGCGGAATTGCCGAGGTGACCTTGCGGGGAATTCGGCACAATGTGTCCATCTTCCGTCCACGGAGCCTTATCCAAAGCCATCGCGAACCACGAAGCTGTGGATTGTGAACCCTTTAGCCTAAGTAGCATTCTTCGACGAGTGTGAGGCGGCCTTCTGAAAAGTAGTTGATGAGATTCCAACGTAGCTAACAGCCCAGTGTTCACCCAATCGACACCAGCAACAATGGCTATCAATCGCAAGAAGCCGATGTGGGAGCCCCGCGAAGTGGACGAAATGAACATTACCAAGTTCATGACGCACGTGAATCAAAAACATGGCCTCCAACTTCGTACTTACGAAGACCTGCATCAATGGTCGGTTGATGATGAGACGTTCCAGGACTTCTGGAGAGATGCATACACATGGCTGCAGCTGGCCCCGAGAGGATCAGGTGAAGCTGGCTGCGTATTGAGTCAAGAGGTAACGCGGTCAAATGACTGTCACGGCAGTGTATTATCTTTGTATCGGTCTTGATGCTAACCTTATTGCATAGAACGCAACTTCTGGGGTTCTCTTCCCTCCCCCTCAGTTTTTCCCCCAATGAGAGGATGAATATTGCCGAATTTCTCCTGCGCAATGGCAAAGACAAGGACGTGGCTATTCACTTCTCGCGGGAGGGCGTTCCTGGAATCGAAAAGGTCACCTGGCAGGATCTCCGAGATCGGGTCCGGGTCGCGCGCGATGCAATGATCAACTCCTCCATTGTACCCGGTGACGTTGTGGCAGCCGTCATATCAAATTCGGTTCACTCCATCGTTTTATGTCTAGCAGCTCTATCCATTGGTGCGATCTGGTCTTCCTCATCACCGGACCTGGGGCCCGATGCTATTATTGACCGCTATCAGCAAGTCGAACCAAAGATAATATTTGCCGATGATGGATACATCTACTCGGGAAAACTGATCAAGCTTGGAGATCGCATCGAGCAATGGTCTCAGGCTCTTTCTAGTGGCAGCGGCACCCTAAAGGATGTTGTGTTGATCCCTTACTGCGACCTCGACATGAGTACATACAACATCTATCGTGGATACTCTTACACCAGTTTTCTCAGCCGCGGCACTGGTGGAAATTTGGATTTTGCTATGCTTCCATTTTCTCATCCCGCCTTCATCTTATACTCGTCCGGCACAGTACGTCCCTGGATTTCTTTGGCCGTCATTTTGGCAGAAGTGTATTAACTTCGACCGTGTCAGACAGGCAAGCCGAAATGCATTGTCCACTCTGCGGGTGTAAGTTCTATTCCAAGGCAGGCCGAACTAGATGACAAGCGCTGATTGGATATTTACTTTAGGGTGTGGCTTTGAAAGTGAAGACGGATATGATCTTGCAGCATGACGTCCGCAGAGAGGACGTAGTCTTCCAGTACACCACTGTAAGCTTTAATCGCCCCCACTATTGAAACGCAGAAGTCTAATCAAACTCAAGACGTCTTGGGTGATGTGGGTGTTGAACTTTGTCAACATCTCGTCTGGAGCTGCGATGCTCCTGTATGATGGCTCTCCGTTCCACCCCACCCCGACGGTGTTATTGCAGCTCGCAGAAGAAGTCGGGTACTTATTTCAGATCTTTTCAAACAATTGGCCGTTTAAAGTTAACTAAGAATACAGAGTCAGCGTATTTGGAACATCTCCACGCTATCTTGCCGAGTTGAAGAGCCGTGAGATTGTGCCCCGTAAGTCACCCACCATGTTATGTATGTGATCGTAACTAAGGCACTGCATCTTCAGGCAAACTGTTCAACCTCTCTAGAATTAGGGTATTAACATCCACCGGATCTGTACTATCTCCTGATCTGTACGAATGGTTCTATCAAACAGCCTTTCCGCCTAAAGCTCAACTCGTTTCGATGAGCGGTGGGACAGACATCTCGGGATGCTGTGAGTTATTTGTCTCTCACAACACCTGCCACCCCACTAACCGATAATTTCAGTCGTAGGAGGAGCTCCTATTCTCCCAGTCTATTCGGGCGAAATCCAAGCGAAGGCTCTTGGTATGGCGGTGGACATTCTAGACAGCGCCCAAAGCGATTCCATTTCCATTGAGCTCTCAGGGGCCCCGGGGGAGCTGGTTTGCATGAAGCCTTTTCCAAGTCAGCCACTCCAATTTTATGGTCCCGAAAATCATGAAAAGTACAGGTCGTCATACTTTGACCGCTTTGGACCCGGAGTGTGGTGTCAAGGCGACTTTATTCAGCGACTTCCAGACACGGGCGGTCTGGTCATGCTGGGAAGATCGTAAGTAATTCTTGTCACTTACAAATTCTTACTAACAATATTCAGCGACGGTGTCTTGAATCCATCGGGGGTTCGGTTTGGGTCTGCTGAGATCTATGCTGTTGTCGACACCTTTCCTCAAATTGCCGATAGCATTTGTGTCGGCCAAAAGAGGGACTCAGATGCGGACGAGAGAGTGCTTCTATTCGTTAAGATGAATGCAGGTGTGAAATACACAGATGATCTGGTAAAAGGTTTGAAGACTGCCATCAGGGAGAGGTACACTCCCCGACATGTCCCGAGTTTCGTCTTCGAGGTTGCAGACATCCCATACACTGTCAATGGGAAGAAGTGCGAGATCAATGTGAAGCATATCGTCTGCTGTCGAAAAGCCACTGTTAGCGGGACAGTGGCCAATCCAGAGGCATTGAAGCTATATACCAAGTTTCAGGATTTGCCTTCCGTTACAGTAGATACCCGCAAGAGTAGTAAACTATAACTAGTTAGAGAACCATGATTCACAAACACCATTAGATTGCTATTCAATTCATAGAAGCCCTCTATTCCATATTGGAACAATGAATTTGTAGAACATCGTGGAAAGATTTATTCCTTTTCAACATCCATTTCTCTGTGTTGGGGGCTTAAAAGGTCTGAAAAATGCGTCAGTGGCCTCGTCGAGGTTACACAGCCCGGTTATTGGGGGGTCAAGATGTTTTTGTCACACGTCGTATTATTTTATTGGCTCCAACCATGAGCCAATGATTTGGTTACCTCGGACCAGCCACTCTGACATCATTACCTGACCATCGGGCATCAACGCATCAAACTCGGGCAATTTTCATATAGAACCTATTTCAGATTCTGCCAGACCTGGAGGATCGCTGCAAATTTCTCTTCAGACGCATTTACGAATTGTGGTCTGGCCGTATCTTGCTTAAGAATTGCTTTTGACTGGCCATTTGATACCTGAGTTGAAAGTAACGAAAAGTGCGGTACAATGGCGAGTCTGACAAGTGATCAAATGTATACTCTTCAACAGATCCCTGGGAAAGGGAAGGGACTCGTCGCTACACGAAGAATCACCAAGGGCACACGCATCTTATCTGAAGAGCCCGTCATCAGGGTGTCTGAAGCTGCGCTTGATAGCCCGACCCTACAAGGAGGTCCTACACAACCTGAGGGTTAGCAGCTAGCTTCCCTGAGGGGTGGGTGGCGCTAGCGACCCAAAGCTGTGGGATGGGCAAGAAATTAAAAATGATTTGATTGGCTTAGAGATATTCTTTTGTGGACCCACCCCTCAGCTTAGATATAAATTAGTGGATTATACCTATAACCTTCCTTTCCTTTCTTTTCCCCCAGGGCCCTTTTTTTTAATGTATTATTAATCACTAATTTTTTAAAGGTATAATATATTATCGCCTACTAATACTTCAAACGATTAATATATTATTACCTACTAACTTTTTAACTAATTAATATATTATTGCCCTTCCTGCAATTTATTTATAATCTATTATATCTTATACTAAAGGATTTTCCCTTAAGTAGTATATAGCGTACTAGAAGTATATAACTGATAAATTTAAACTTAATAGTATTAAAATTAGAAAGTACTAGAATTATAAAATACCTTTTAAATATAATATAAGTATTCTGCAATATATTAGTAATATATTATTATCCTTTAGTTTCTTATTTAATATTTTTTTAGAAATAAAAAGCTATTTTAGTTTCTTTAGGTAAGTTATACTGCTATATACTGGCTGGTAGTAAGAGTTTTTATCTATAGGTAAGTTATCTATAATAGATTAATAATATATTACTAACTTTAAAAGCTAGAATAATATATTTATCTATACCTCTAACTTTAAAGTCTATCTTTATAACTGCTATAAGATTGAAGTTAGCAAAATATACTAAGGGGTAAGCTTAATAGAAGAGTTTATTATAGCTATAAGTAATTTATTATTAATATATTATTACTTTTTTACTTATTAATTTTTTTTTAAATTACTAAACTATATATTTAGTCTTTCTTAAAAAGCTAATAGATAATATAGATCTAAATATCCTCTATAAAGGCTCTATAGTAAATTAATTATTAATATATTATTACTATTTTACTAATTTTTTTTTTAGATTTTTACTCTTACTATTCCTACTATTATTATTTATAATATTAACAATCTTAATATCTCCTGCTATAAAACTGGCAGTAAGAGCTATAAGAAAGAAGATATAAGTATTTTAATCTGTCTGTTATAATAGATTGTTAATATATTATTAGCTTTAGGTTAGAAATATAAGACTTAAAGCTGGAATAAATATAAAAAAGAACTGCTATACTTATAAAAAGAAGTTTTTAACTTTAGGTAAGACTGTTAGTAAGTAATTTTTTTCCTCTATAATAAATAATATATTAATAATATATTATAGTCTGCTTTCTACCTGAGGCTAGTAAGGAGTATACTCTTTAGGCTTTTTATATTAATAAGCTTAAGACTGTAGTTATATTAGATAATAAGACTAAAGAGAAAGAAGTTAAAGTTTAGATTTTTTTTAAATCTGATATAATATATAATTAGTCTAGTAAAGCTATTAGTTTTTTTCACTTTTTTCCAATTTAATCTTTTCTAACTCTAATTTTTTAAGCTGTATCTAATACTAAAGTATCTATAATTAAATCTTTTAATATTCTAAAGTCTTAATTTAAGAAGGTTAATTAGAAGCTATCTAAATTAGAGCTAGAGTTAGAGCTAAAGGTATTTTTAGATTACTATAATTTATTAATTATTTAGTAATATATTTCTAATTAATTATAATATACTAAGGTACTCTAGATAATAATATAGATTAAGCTGAAGAAATAGATTAATCTCTTTAACCTCTATAATTTAGAGGAGATAAAGGTATAGAAGGTCTACTATATAGATATAGAGAGGCTTCTTTTCTTCTTAAAGGTAACTAACTTTACCTCTAGCCTCTTAATTAAATATTAGGGCTGGAAGAATTAGATCTAGACTCTATAATAGATTAATAATATATTATTAAATAGAGAATAAGATAATAGTATATTTATGCTGATTGTTCTATTAGAAGCAGCCTATAATAGTAAGATTATTATAAGATAGCTATACTTTAAGAGTAGTATCAGTATGTTATTGGGAAATCTTATTAAGATTAAAAGCTTTATTTCTAAATAAATATTTAGTAATTAATTAAGAATTAATAATTAATATTTAATTTTATACTTTAATAACCTTAAGCAAACTACTATATTGCCTGCTAGCTTAATAAGATACTTTATATAATTACTCTATATAATTAGTTAACCTCTTATAGCTATTCTATTATAGATAGATTATCTGAAAGTAAGTAAAATATAAGCTAGCTATAATAGCTAGCTCTTACTTATATTAAACTTAATAGGTAAGTATAGAGTAGGCTATTAATAATATATTAGTAATATATTATAAAGTATAAAAAGAATATAAACTTATTATTAATAGATAGTATATCTAAAAATAAGCCTCTTTAAATTTAGTATCTTTAAGAGAGAATATAAATTGATATATTAAGCCTACACCTTAAGAAAAATCTCTAAGCTTATTATAAGTTTATTCTAATAATAAATTAGTAATTAATTATAATCTTAGAAACTTAACTTACTAATACCTTACTTAAAATAAATATAATAAAGGCAAATATATAAAGTTACTTAAATCTGCTATAGCTAATATATACTATTAACCTTATAATAAAGATACTCTCTTAAGCCTAAAAGTATTAGTAATAATTTAATAATATATTATAAATTAATTACCTTATTTTATATTAGTCTGATCTTAATTAAGAGTAACACTTTAAATCCCCTTATAATAAAGATAATACTACTTTAGCTAAATAGAAAACTCTCAGTAGTAATAAAGTTAAAGATCTTACTGTAAAGATTTTAATAGGCTTTAGTAGATTAAGAGTTTATAATAGCTTGGAGAATTAGAAATACTTTAATTAATTGTTAGTATATTATTAATAGATTATAGAGTTTTTATATACTTATTTTTACTTCTTAATTATAGGTTCCCCAGATAATTTTATAATCAGTCTTACTAGTAATATACTTATAATTTATATTAATCTAAAAGAAAAAGAAGTTTAAATCTTTAAGAAGCTAAACCTACTTACAATAGAATATAATAATTAAAAGATTAATTCTATTATCTTTAAAAATCTAAATATACTATAATCTATTAATAATCTATTGTTAATATATTCTAATAACTCTTACCTGCTAATTATTATTCTTATAATAAGTAAGATACTTATAATAAACTTTAAGTTATAAGACTCTAAGGGGAAAGTAGATAGCCTACTAACTGTAAAAGAGATATTAAAGTCAGCTAATATTTATTAAACTTAAATAGACTTAAGCTAGATTTCTACTATTATAGCTCTTATAAAGATTCTTAATATCTAGAGATTAAGCCTATAGATCTTTAATCTATTAGTAATATATTATTAATAGACTAAAGTTATATACTTAATAAATCCAGCAGATATTTCTATTATATAATAGTCTTATATAGCTTAATAAGAATATTAATAGGAATCTTTAATAGTAGTAGTAATAGATAGTTATAAATATTATAAGATATAATAAGAAGATATAGAATTATTAGATTATAAGAAATAAAAACTTTCTAAATAACTTTATATTTTATTTATATAATCTTACTAAAATTAAATAGAATATAGATAATATCTATAATAGATTAATAATATATTTATAATTAATTAATAATTTATACTTACTATATCTTACCTTCTGCTATATAGTTCTATTAATAGTACAGTAAGTATCTTTTAGTAGAGTTACTATATTTTTAAGCCCTAAGATAATATTTTTAATTAAGAATAAATTCTAACTAAATTAAGAAGGTATAATAGTATACTAATAGTTATTATTATACTGCTAATACTAATAGCAGACTTTAATAAGATATAGTTCTATAATATACTAATAATAAATTATTAATAGATTATTAATATATTTATAAATAAATTTATCTATATATCTTTCTTAATAAAGACTGGCTGATATATATTAATATAACTACTAGTTAACTTTATATAACTTTAATAATACTAATAGTTAGTAAGTATTGCCTATATCTATCTAAATAAGAATAGATTAATAATATATTATAAATAGATTAAAGATAATTAATATAGCAGTATCTCTTTTAGTACTTTTTATACTTAATTCTTATTACTGCTATTTCTAAAGATTCTAATAGATATTAATTACCTTAAAGTAATATTAATCTCTTAATTTAGAATTAAAATACTTATAAATCTTTACTCCTATATATTTATATTTATAATATATATAAAGAGTAAATTTAAGAAAATATAAAAAGGTTTATTTTAAAAGCTAATTTCACTTAAAAGAATATTAAAACTATAATATATTAATAAATAATTATCAATTTATTATATATAAATAGTCTTACTATTTTCTATAGTTTCTTTTTTATCTCTTAAGATAAAAATTTAATAAATACTATATATCTAATACCAGTTTCTAATAACTTTAGCCAAATTAAAATAGTAGGTATATAATATATTTAAGATACTACAGTAGTAATATCTTAAATAGTATTATAACCTAACCTTATAGAAGCTACTAAAATTAAAATTAGTTCTTCTAGTATAATTAATTTAAACTCTAGACTCTACTGTCTAATATATTAGCAATATATTATTAATATATTATACTATTTTTATCTTATTAAATTTACTCCCTTTAATAAATTCCTATTCCTCCTGTAGCTAGTCGAAAGAGCTATTTTCCCTAAAGTGGTTAGTATTCTATTTAAATATATCACTCAAGCCACTCATTATAACAATACATTAATAATAGATTGTGGGAAAATAATAGAGGATTGAGTTCGTGCTGTAATATCATTTCAATTACAGTGGAATAAATCCTATCTGTGGGTTGCTCCACAAATATAGCCTTCGAGCCAATTAAATCGCTATTCGCATCCCACTGCCAAGCTTTTTCCCGCCCCACTTTAAACCCTGCAAAATGGCCCAACCCTCAGGGAAGCTAGCTGCTAACCCTCAGTTTGTGTACATCCACCCCTACAAGCATCAATATGCGAACAAGTCGACGCGCTTACTCCAGACCAGCGACAAGCCTTCCTCTCCATGCAGAACATTTATTCCGACGACGCTGAGTCACAGTATCTTGGAATTATACGGACGAACTCCCTCCCTTTTGGGGATGATGTGAGGGAAGTAGGTATTTTCCTGGATGCATGTCGGATCAATCATGCTTGCGACAGCAACGCCCGGAAAGGCTGGAACGAGAATATCAAGCGGCACACCGTCCATGCGCTTGGAGACATCGAAGAAGGACACGAGATCACAATTTATTATCTCGGTATTCTTAATAACCGCAAAACACGCCAAGAGGCTCTGCGAAGAAAATTCGCTTTCACCTGCTCGTGTCGTCTTTGCTCCTTGCCACCACACCAGAGCCAAGAAAATGATCGAAGGCTAGATGACATTTTGAGACTAGATGGTTTCATCGGTAAAAATGGCCTGACGGGGATCTTATCGGCTCCAGAACGAACCCTCCGATACGTTGATCGAATCGTCTGTCTTTACAATGAACAAGGATCAGATGACAGCGGTTTGCCAAGGCCGTTCCTCGACGCTGCACAAATCGCCATCGCCAACGGAGACCTAGCCAGGGCACGAATCTTTACTGAGAAGGCCAGGCTTGGATGGATTGCCACGGAAGGTGACGACAGCCCCCAGCTTCAGAACAGTGTACTGTCTCAGGACCCCTCAGAGAACGAGCTATATGGTATGTCGATGAAGTGGAAGACTGCTGTGAAGGAAATTCCTAAGGATCTTGGCCCGAAAGAGTTCGAAGATTGGCTGTGGAGAAGAGAGAAGCCAAAACAATCCGGACAGCCAGTGAACTTCCGTAACCAGGCGGTATTCCCAAGTTTCATGAACTTGCCAGACGAGACAGATGCGGATCCCGCCTTCTACGAAAGCAAGGACGGGCTTACGTACCAGCCACGGCAGCATTGGTGTTTATTGGCTGAGATTGTCAGCTTTGGCACATTGGCTCGTCTACAGATGGACATCAAAGATGTTGATGACAAGACGGTTCCGCTTATCTTCTACACCGACGGGCGTGGCAGCGAAATGGCGCCATCACAGATTCACAATGGCTATACAATTGCGATTCTCTATGCACAGCGCCACGCGTTCAGGTTTTGCGAACCAGGAATCCGGCATGAAGAACCGGTGAAGCTCAAGGTGCCATTGCCATTACCACCCAGACAACAAACTTGGGAGACATTTCTGACAAAGCGTTTTCACGCAGGTATTTCCAACATCGCTCAACAATTTGTTGGCTTTCAGCGACCGGGTCCAAACATTCTCGACAGAAACGAATGGAAACAGAGTATGTCACGGCTGTGGTACGCAGGCGCCCTCCCTGAATCGCTGTGCGAAGTGCTCTCTTTTTTGGTACTGCAATAGAGCCTGTCAGATTGCTGGCTGGCAAGAGAAAGGTCATAAAGCAGATTGTAAGCTTCTCAGAGACGCTGATTTGAAGGGATTGTTTTATCTCAACTGGGAAAAGTTTGAAGACCATGTTGCATTTCCCTTGGACACTTGACACTAGCGCAATAGCAAGATAGCGTGTGGGAGAGTCCCCTGAGAAAATGAGGTGGGTGGTGGTTGTGTTTGTGGGACTTGGCGAAATTTCGAGTGCGCTCCCAATAAACATTTTTAGCGACAGTTCCAGTAGTCCAAATAGCACTACGAAATAAAAAGAGATTGTATTCGGTCCATCATATGATTTAGTGCATCCTACCGTTTTCCAAAGGCACGTCCTAAATCTAGATGGTCACAATGGATTCCGCTGTGGCCAGAACGATTTCCTGCCATCCCTTCAAAAAGTCACCCTCTTGGTAATCGTCGTGTTGGAGATCCATGTAGCCTTCAGAAGCCTCCTCTCGCGGTACTATGCCCAAGGCACGACCTATTCAGGGTACATTAGCATGCCAAATTTACTACTGCGTCACTTCCGCTGCATCACTTACCGTTGATATCCTTGTCAGACGCAATATGTACCATGGCTCTCGCACAGTCGTCAACTGTTGCGAAATTGACCCCTTTCGACTCGAGATATTGGATGATTTTATCGGAAAGAATCGGCGTCCGCACGTACCTTGAGCGGGTACCACCTGTCAGCGATCTTGCAAAGTTTTCTAATTTGAACACGCCTCTTACCACGGAGCCACGAAGTTCACTCTAATTCCTTCTCTCCAGGCAGTCCGCCGGAGATTCCGAAACAGTCCACGAGCTCCCCATTTTGATATGTTGTATTGGGGCGATCCAGGCTGATCAGCATAAGCGGCAACACTGCCCTTAATGATCAAGCATCGATCGCGTGATGGATCCTGTGGCTGGCGCCGGAAGAAATGCAGTGCAAGCTTAGCGGTATATGCAGTACCGATGAGATTGACCTCGACTATTCTCAGATTTGGTTTGACTGGCGGTTGCGAAGGATCTATGATTTACGGTCACATTTCAATGGACTCTTGTTAAATGAGGTCTAAGATGGTACTTACCTTCAAGATTGTTCAGATCATCAGCGCCGACAACGCCAGCGTTCGCGATAACAATGTCGATGCTTTTATGAGGAGAATACGCGAGAGCAGCATCAAAAACTGCAACCTGCTGATCCCAATCACGAACATCGCATTTAACAAATGTCGCGTTGCTAGAGTCAGTTGAGATGAGACCTGACAAAGCTAACAGATCAAGTACTTACGGCGAAAGCTCTTTCTCGGTAGCCTTTCCCGCCGTCTCATCGAAGTCACCAATCGTAACAAAAGCACTCAACAACTCATTAGTGTGTAGACTCTGGGAGGAGCCGTTCTCGACTTACCCTGCGTTTGTAAAGGCAGTTGCGTAAGCCTTGCCGAGTCCGCTGGCCCCTAAAATGATGATGAGCTCGCTAGCCAAAGCCAGGCTAAGTCCGGACTGGGTAAATTTTACCTCCAGTAATTATAACTGATTTTCCTGTCAGGTTATGGAGGTTTATTTCGCTGGTGGCCTTTATGGGACCGTTATCCTGATACTCGGGAATTGACATGGTAGTTGGGTGAAGATGTTAAGATCGGATTGTGATAACAACAGTGGTATGCCTCAATGCAATGGAAGTCTGAAAATGATACGATTGTATGTGTATCTTGAAGACTTAATATGTCAATCATCCATTATCCATATGTAAATATGGTCAGGACCTAACCTAAGAAAAGTGTACATAGGCCCTTGATCCGGCGATCGCCGGGTCTTCCCCGCCTTACACAACCACACTTTCGGACCTCCGGATAGCCAATCAACAGGACCCTCACCTGGAACCAACCCGAGTCAGTGTGACAGAAGAAAGCTACCATGCTCAGTTCATACCCGGAGTCTAGGTAATCCTACTTCAACGAAGGAAGAAGTTCAAAATCCAGACGCAAGGTCTTCGTTTTGCTGGTCTGTGTTTATGAACCCAGGGCACTAATACGGTAACGATGAAAAGCTCACGGTAAAGCTTCCTGGCGTGTCGAACCATATTTTCAATGTTTTGGCCTCGGGGAACGCCGGCTCGGCTTGACTAAGAGGCGGAATCGTTTAAATATCTCAACCTCAATCAGCTCCTTTATTCTTTTCCTCTTCATGGCACTACTACTCCCCTATCTGAACCACCACACTTGCTTAAGCGAATTATATTTCTCATTGTTACCGAATATGTCCCAGACCCAAGGCAATGTCGGCGAACATTCTCGCTTTGCCCACTTGTCCCAAGCACATCCAGAATGGAGTAAGGTAGCTTCTAAGCAGCGGGCACTTGAACCTCTTGCCCAAAGACTTTATAGCTTGCCGCTTGAAGAATTTCGGAAAGTCCCATATCGACCCCCACCACTGCCAGCGAACACTCCGGTTCCAGGCATAGACATCATTATCAGAGAGGACGAAGTAATTGTAAGAGACGGTGCAAAGGTCAAGGTTCGCATCTACGAACCTGTTCATCTAAGCAGCTGTCACCTGTTGTTCTTTAATATTCATGGAGGAGGTTCGTTAGCATGCAATGCAAATCTTGCCACCCTAATATTTTGCGCGCCCGACTAATGAACTAGGATGGACGACTGGCAGCCCCGAGACAGAAGAAGCTCAAAATCGGCTAATTGCTGCGAAATGTTCTGCAGTGGTCTGCAGTGTGGACTATCGACGGTCAGGCGTTTCTTAATAAACTGGTTCCATGGAGCTAATAATGTCGAAGGGCACCGGAGTTTCCATTCCCCTATGCGTTGAACGACTCCATCGATGCGCTAAAATGGGTGAGTATTACAATGGTCCTCTCAAACAGATATTTACCGTTGTCCACGCTTACACATCAGACAATTAGTGTAAACAAAATGCGGATCAATTGGGAATCGATCCTGAAAAAATAATCGTCGGTGGTGGTAGTGCAGGCGCGAATGTGGTACGATCTTCAGCCACGTATATCGGGTTTCAGAAATCTAATCTCATCTTAGTGTGCGGTGGTCGCTCAAATTTCTTCTCATGAAGGCATCACAGGGATCATCGGGCAGATGCTCAACATTCCTGTCACTTGTCACCCAGATCACTTTCCAAAATCTAAGTACGAGTATAGCTCGTACGTGCAGAACGCGAATTCACCCATTGTCAGCGCGTCAATGATGCGCATTTTCTGGAAAAACTACCTCCCAGGAGCTCATCCAGACCCAAAAGCAAGCCCACTCCTGGCACCATCATTCAAAGGCCTCCCACCAGCACGTAAGTTTCACGCACCATACCCATGGCATACAGGAGTGATGCGTTCTGCATCTAATCAAGAGTAGTGATTCAGGTTGCAGGAATGGACCCACTAAGAGACGAAGGACTCGCTTACGCTGAAGCGATGAAGGCCGATGGGTAAGCTTACTTAAAGTGACATGATTACAACCAGGATGATGCTGACTTCAGACTTTCTTACAGCGTAAACATTACACTAAAGATATACCCTGGCATGCCGCATGCCTTTTACGTATATCCTGACCTAAAGCCATCTGTCGAGTACTTTGAAACCATGATGGATTGGATTAATCAGTTCTAGGAGGAAGTCTCGGGCACTGTATACAACGGTCGGAATTGTAGCAAGATAAGTTACGTACATAAATCTATATAACTCGAATTTCCATGTCACTATTGCTCCCGCTCTCTTACTTTTTTTCATGCTCCTGCACTACTAACATTTTCTCAAACGGGCATTGCGACTTGTAAGCCAAGAGAATGCCCAAGGCCGCGGCTCCACTTGCTCATGGTAAATTGGTCTAGACCGGGCTTGGTCATCAGATGCCGCCGCTCTATTAGAAGCCTCCGGCTTGTCGTTGATGCTTTTGCCAATACGGGCATATTCTACGATTTGAGTAATTCACAATTTGTAGCAACGAGACCAACTAAAGTTAGGAAGCTCAGTCATATGCACCTTTCAGAATGATGTAGGGCGAGAAGATTTCACTCACGCAGGATAATTTGGGCTACGATGGGGAGCAATTCGGGGCGAGAGGATCAAGACAATGTAATTTAGCGCGAATGAGATGTGATAAGATGCCCTCCTGGAAAGTGATTCCCAGAAGACCGAGTTCCTGTAAATCGAGTTCCTGTGCACCCAGTTTTTAAAGCTGATGTTGGATTGTGACCCTGTATTACGAAACCTCTGATAGATTGATATCCTGACCTTAGTCAGAAAGGGGGTCTGATAACCCCTCTTCCGGACCGATCCGGATAACCGGAACAAGCAACAATCAACATCATCATCACTGCTTTGAACACTATCCATTTGATCAAATTGACCGTAACGGATTCAACAGCTGACATTCAGCAAAATAATTGGCGGAGGTGCGATAGGTGAGGGGCAAGCGAGCCTTACTGTTTTTGGAGGGTGAGATTTACACTCCCAGTGACAGGTGGGCATTGAAGGAATACAGGTAGCATTGAGATTCGTCCGATCTTGTATTGAAGTTATATTGGAAAATTGGGGGACATATGATTCAAGGAGGCAGAATGAGGAGACTCGATGAGCTATGCCATGTAAAATTGATATTCGAAATGCCGCTTAATAAATCCCCGTCATAAATCGGCAATATTGACCATCAACTATCAACTATCAACTGTCAGATGGAGATATGGACTATAATAACGCTACCGGCAAGAGGAGTAATCATTCCCTTTTGCCGTAGTGGTATTGCAACATCAACCATCAACTATCGACCATCAACCATCAACTATCGACCATCAACCATCCACCATCCACCATCCACCATCCACCATCAACCATCAACCATCAATCAAGGTCAAGACTTAAAAGGTCGCAAGCCGGATGAACACGGCAACATTGTGTTGAAACGGCGACTTATTAAACAATGGATCTCCCCTATCGCCACTGATCCGGGTGGAATGAAATGTATAATCCAACTGCTAGACGCTGACTTGGCGCTGATCTGTTCGGGGCGGAATCGTGAAATGAGATGACGTTGGGTGATGGCGCCCTAGACGAAAGGGCTCTCAGATGATGCTCTTCGGATTGATCCGACAGTCCCTCCTCTACTACACCGGCATCAATTAGTTCAGCCTGTATCACGTCGCGATGTGTAGAGGTGAACCTACCAGAAGCTATAGACGTCCTAGATCCAGTGTAGCAGCGCCAGACAATCAGAGCTGCTCCTGGTATGGTTATCAGAGCCGCAACGATGGAGATAATTGCTTCTGTAGACAGGGTCATAGCTGGTGACGGAAGTGTATTTTGAGTAGAATAGATGGGTGAGAAGGTGAGGAGCTATCCCTTAGGGTAGTAGGTGGGTGGTCTACTCTATGTATGAAAGCATTTGCGAATTTTGGCAGCTCGTAGAAACGAGGCTTCGCGTCCAGGGTCAGACACAGCCTCCTGGGGGGTATGCCCCATGGACCTAGCTGACGACGAGGAAAAGCGAAGTTTGGACATGACCAATGAGCGAGATTATAGTGAAACGGCTGGAACGTGCACAGCGAATTTTGGCTTGGGTTTAAGAAAACGAATTTTGGATGCGACCAACGGCCAGCATTGCTTCCTACTGCACAATTGAGGGGCGTTGAGAAAAGCGAATTTTGGACATGGCCAACCAAGACCAAGATCAAATCGACGGTCAGGCTGGACTCACCGTGCATCTCTGGCGTCAATCAGAAAGCGAATTTTGGACGGTGCCAATCACCGCTGACATCCCAGCTAGACTCACCACGTATCCTGTGGCGCTGGTCAGGCAGTTACTCCGTACAGTAGGTGTGTACCACAGAGTTCCGATTGGATATAGGCAACGCCAACCCAATCAATGGCCATATCTCTGCAGCCCGACAAGGGTTCGTGCATTGCAAATTTTGGCCAAATGCAAATTGCACTTTGAGAAACCAGGCTGTGCCTTTCGGCCTCAGGCTCCAGCTTGCGATCATCATAATCATAAAGAGCCTGCTCCTCCTCGCACATCTCAGACCTAACAACTTCAGACAAGACTCAGCACAAGCTTCTATCTCTGGATGTTTACCTTATCTCTCCTGGGAGTGGGAACGTTTCTTTGATAACTTCAGACAAACTGCTGAACTGCTCTTCTACATCTTCACGGTTTTCATCCCACCTCAATCTCACCATGTCGCGGGCGCCAAGAATCCCTACTGCAGAGTGGGATCGTCACAAAGACCACATACATGACATGTATGTTGTGCAAGGCAAAACATTGGAAGAGCTGATCAGTTGCATGGCAAAAGATCATGACTTTGAGCCCACGTAAGTCATTCATGCGTTCATGCGCTCCTTTTTGCTCTTTTCAAACCTCTATATTCACTTTGATTCGAGATATTAATCTGCCAATAGCAAGGCGCAATATGTGCGCAAGTTGGATGGTTGGAACATGAGAAAGAATTTCAAAAAAGAGGAATGGGAGCATGCCGACGTCTTGGTCCGGAAGCGAAAAGCGGCTGGAAAGGATACTGAGCTCGTCTTAAGCGGAAGGGTCATCGACGGCAAGAAGCGGAGGAAGGCGCTCAACAGATACGCCCTCCCTCCAACATTCTTCCAGGCAGCTTCAAGTAAGTTGTGTCGAAAGCTATAATGATTATCAAGGACTAACTCTCTCTAAGCTGGGTTTGAGACCGGCCACAACGAGGTCATTGCCAGGACCCCACCCTCTGCTAGAGAACGCCCATTCATCATGTACAACAATCTGCCTTGGTTCCAATTTCAGGACCACGTAACAAAACTGGGTACGTAATCTCATATCTTGGAAGCTCAGTGGCCCAGAGCTAACCTCATACCATGTAGCGATCTCTAGCATGCCATCTGGCATACTGATACCAACCTCGGTCGAGCTTGCTACTTCTCTCACCAAAATAGTCTTCGGAATTTCCGCGGAACAGGGCATGGGGGACGCAAGAGCTCTTAGCGACTTGTCCAGAATGTTAGAGGAGAAGGTGCCCAAAAGTCAAAACGACAACTTCAACCGCCATATTGAGAGGCTATCCCAACCCCAACCGCTGCTCCAGGTCCTCCAATGGGCCGTTTTTCTCTCTTCCAATGCGCTTCTCCCCAACAAAAAAGTGGATGGCCTGTTAAGATGGGTCATTGACGGTGGGCATAGGCCGGTCATGGAGCACATTCTTCGAATGAGGGGGCCTACAGCGATGATTTTCGCATCCAACATCCTCTTGAGCGCCATCAGGGTTGGTGATCTAGCCTTTGTCAAAATGCTCCTTGATCAAGGCATCAGCCCAAACACCGCAGATGCTGCGTTCACCGGGAGAACTGCTCTTCAAACTGCAGTTATTTCTGAGAATTCTGGAATTGTTCAGCTGCTTCTCTATCGTGGGGCTGATGTTGATGGCACCATTCCTGGTCCATTCAAACACATCACCCCCTCAACCTCGCCCTTGATCTTACAGCTGGACGTCTCCAGTTTCTCCAAATACTGATCAATGCTGGGGCAGATGTCAATTACATTAAAGAGGGTCAATTGTCCGCGCTTCAAGCAGCGGTTTTACATGTCGACCCGGACGTGATCAATGCCTTGCTCGAAGCTGGGGCCGACGTCAATATACCGCTTGGAGAAAAGTATAAAGAAGTATGTACACAAAACTGGGAATTGGCCAGAGATTCTGGAAACAAGACCTATCTATCCACACTCCGTACCCCACTTTGCCTTGCAGCTTCAGATGGGAACGAGGAAATGGTTCGGCTTTTACTCGAGGCTGGCGCGGATATCGACGGAGCTTGGTTTAGAGAAGCGACTGTCGACGAAAGTTTGGACGTGTTTGACCCTGTAGATCCCATTGATGCATGGGATGGCACCGAAACACCGCTACAGGAATCAGTGCGATATGGTCAGCTCGCCATGATTGAACTTCTCTTGGACGCTGGTGCCAATCCTAATGCTATCAGCATCTCTGGTTCAACCGCACTTCAAAATATCTACGGGTGGAGGGTAAGCGAGTCTAGGAGACACGAGATCGCACATTTGCTTCTGAGACGAGGGGCTACTGCGAATCCCCCCGCTGGCAGGAATCTCTTTTGGATGACTCCTGTGCAGAAGGCCGCTAGATCAGGAGATATTGAGTTGGTCAGTCTCTTTGTGGACAATGGTGCTGATCTGAATGCTGCTCCTTATCATCGAGGGGAGCGAACAGCCTTACAGGCTGCAGCCCGGTCTGGGAACGTGGATCTGGTCACTCTACTCATCGAAAAAGGCGGGGACATTAACGCCGATGCTGCCGCGTATGATGGTTTCACGTGTCTCCAGGGTGCAGCTTCGTCGGGTAACCTGGCACTGGTCAACATACTGCTCCAACTGGGTGCCGACGTCAATGCCCCAGCATCACCAAAGAGTGGACGAACAGCCCTCCAGGCCGCAGTCGAGCAAGATGATTTAGGAATGGTCAAAAGTCTACTCGATGCTGGCGCAGATGTCAACCAGATCATCAACGGTCAAGTGGCACTCTGCTCGGCCATCGAGTATTGCGACTACGACGACACCTACAATAGCGGGAGCATCTACAACCTACTAATGGAAAAACGGTGCCAACCCGGATCCTATAAATGTTGAAACAACACCGTTAGCCTTTGCGGCCAGTAGTGGTCAGTTCCATCTTGTGGCTCGGCTCTTAGACGCCGGGGCGAACGTCAACAGACCCTCACTCGGCCCGTTCAGAAAACCCCCAGGTCTGACTCCCCCACGAACACACCTCTCGCCATCGCAGTTGCACACGGCCATGAAGATGTGGTTCAACTCCTGATAAACTCGGGAGCTGATTTAAACCACATCGCGCCTATTAGTGGGGCAAATCCTCTTCTCTATGCGTTGAGCAATGACAAGTTTTCGTGTGAAATCACCGAATCACTACTCCGTGGCTCCGCTGACCCCAACAAGCCGTCAGCAACCGGGATGTTTCCAATTCACTTCGCAGCTACATGTTTGAGCAGTGAAGATGCGGAAGCAGCAATAAAGATACTCATCGACGCCGGGGCTGATGTAAACTCCCTGTCGCAGGCTACAACAGCACTTCAGATAGTTGTTGAAAAGGGCCACGAGCGCGTTGTTGAGATGTTGCTGGACGCTGGGGCTGACGTAAACTCCCAATCGGGGACTGCAACAGCACTTCAGGTCGCCGTTGGAAATGGTCACAAGCGCGTTGTTGAGATGTTGCTAGGCGCTGGGGCAGACATCAACGCACCCGCGGCACCCTTTCGCGGTACTACAGCCTTACAAGCTGCAGCCAAGAGAGACGATCTTCATCTCGTGCGAGACCTCATATCTCGTGGCGCCGATGTTAATGCTCCGCCAGCCATCGAGCACGGCGCAACGGCATTACAGCTCGCAGCTATGAATGGGAACATCAACATGGCTATCTTGCTCCTTGAGAAAGAAGCAGACGTCAACGCCGCACCAGCGGCTACTGAAGGACGGACGTCGCTTCAGGGGGCCGCTGAACATGGCCGTCTGGATATGGTCTACCTCTTGCTTGAGAATGATAATGAAATGGAATCAATTCAGGAGCGGTGTCAAGATGCGGCCAGGTTCGCGGATTCAAACCATCATCCAATACTTGCTAAGGTCCTTCGAGAATGGCAAAGGCCTTGAGGAGATGCACATGGTCGTTTAATCTTGGGGAGTAGAGTGTAGCCATAGGGTGTGGATATTCCTTTATTGAACGGAGTATACAGTATAGACAGTAATGATCTACTCATTCCATTTGAATTTACGAATAGTCGCGATTTCCTCGAACCCAATTCTTGGCGGCAATTCCAAGCTGTGAGAACAGGACTTTCTCACAAATTACCATCAGTATTAACAAGCGAGAGTATATTTTATTCCACGGCAGGATATTTAAAATGACTAAGACAAAACAGAAATAATCGTAATAGGACATCGATAGCTGCCCTAAACGCTCACTACACCGGCAGCGCTTTAAATATGTACTTGACACACCCTGCCATAATCTCTCCACCGACACCACCATTGTTGCAATTCTTAAAATTGTTTTCGAAAAGAGACTCACATCTCGCATCGCTCTTTTCCCCGAGTGGCTTCCATGCATTAGCATCTTGCATCCTTTTCTCCTCCAACTCACAGGAATCATCCCACCCTGCCTCGAAATAGTACTTGATGCCGCCCTTTGTGAATTCGTGGTGAAGAACTGAGTCCTTATTTCCCTTGAATATTCTGTAGCCTTTGACATTCTTGCACGCTTTCTTACTGTATGACCGAACACGAGCGGGAGCCACGTCTTTGTGCTTGCCGAATTGGTCCGGCTTGTAGCATGTCTGCTCTCCGAGAGTCCAGGGGTGCTTCTTCTCGCGGATCCTGTACGAGTACATGCCGCAACCAACATTGTAGCTGGCCGTGGTTGACATTTTTCTCATGCCACCTGATAGTTAAGTCAGCGCATCGGTTCATCGTCAAGGACAGGCACAAGGATGGGAAACTTACTTCCTTTATGTCCGCAAGTTGATGCGCCAAATGATTCCATGACCCCTTCGCACGACAATTCACATTCAGTTGCGCTAGAATCCTCATTTGGCGTCCATAGAAGGTCGACCCTATACCCTTCGTACAGACTTGGATCCGGTGGTGGTGATCTCTTCAGCCAGCGGATGGGCTTCGCCTTGCCGGAAGGGTCGATCGTGAACTCAAGCTTTTTGTCAGGGGTGACGTTCTGGCAGAACCGGCTATAAATGTTTCCAGCTGGCCCATTCCACACGTTGGACGGAAGCGGGCTCCAGTCGTTATCGGCACACTGTGGTCCCGAAGCTTTGGACCTAGCATTTCTGATCTCGTAACCTGCCTCGCCACAATCCAGTTTTTATACTTCCGGAGCGAGCTCGAGTGTGAGAGTCATAATGGCCTATTAAATGGTAAGATATTGAGCATAGACCGGGTGCCAAGGATGGGAAGCATGGCGGGAAGGGATGTCATACACGATGTGCTCGAAAAGCCATCATTAAAGATTTGAGTGCACGCGTTCTTGCATTCAACGCCTTCTTTCTTTTTCAAGTAAAATTCGAAAACATCATCGTCATAGCCTGAGGCAAAGACATCTTCGGGAGTATATTCAACACTGAAATCTTTGTCCAGTTTGTAGTGCTTCGTATCAGTACAGAGCTTCTGAACCAAGCTATCCGTCGATTAGCATAGTCACTTTTGTAGACCAATGAACTTACTTGAACCACGTGCTGCTCTCCATATTCTCATTCGACTTTTCGCATTCTCCGTAGTTGGGTAGTTTTGGGGGCATTGGTACGCGATTGGACGGCATGTTGTCGGCCAAAAAACTTCATCGCCTGATCCTCCTTTTTGCTTACTTCTAGTGAGAGGACTACACTCTCAATCACGCAGCCGCAGCCTTCATATTTTCCACTCTAATTCGATTAGTACATTCCATGATACTCGTAAAGGGTAAATACTACCTTGCAAACCCATTTGGTGTCATCCTTCAGTGGTAGGTCGAACTCGCAATCATCCTTGGTACAAATCAAGTCTGTCTTGCTAGGGTCCGCACAAGAACTTGTAGAAGTAGTTTTTGTGGACGTGGTTTTCATAGACGTAGTTTTCGTCTCAGTCACAGTCTGAATGGAGTTGGAAGGGATGTGTACTCCAGTGATGACGACTTTCTCTCCCTCTTCAGCAGCCGCCTTGTCGGCATTGAAGACATGGAAGATGTAGCTGAGGAATCCAAGTCCCAAGGCGCCGGTGAGCGGTCCGGCGCTTGCTTGGAGGAGAGTTAGCTCCTCTTCACTCATAAGGCTAAGCGCCACACTCTCAACAGCATCTGAGTCGCCAAGATCCGGTACGTCTCCAGAGCCCGAGCCCAAGTCAGGCACTAGTTCGAGCTGCAGGACTTCCTTGACGGCAGGATGGTCAGGAGAGGCTCTGAATACCTGATCGGTCAGATCCTGGATTGCTTCTTCAGCGCTAGAATAATTCGATTCAAACTCATTAATGTAGCGGGGGTTGCCACAGACTTCGCGTCGAAGTAAGACGCTGCGAAGGCGGCGACGAAGCTTGGAGATGGCGCAAGCAGGCACTTCTTCAGCTGTCTTTTCCAAGAAAGACCGAAGATCAGGGTCAACAATAGAGATATCAAGATCTCCAGCCGCGTTTGTGGTCACGGCAAAGAACACTTTGTGGGTTTGAGTCTTATCACCCGTGGTTACCGTCGTGGCTGTCGGAGCGTCTGAATCAAACACGGTGCCTCGACTGCAGATATGTCAGACTGGTGAGCGCGTTATATCACTCATCTCCACTTACAATACAGACGCTGGAGGCAGTATACTGACAGGATTTACTCCTACCTGGCCAGAGGTGGTCGGAATGATTGCGGCGATGTGCATTCCAGTTCTCGTGGGAATAAACTCGACTGTCTCCCCTGCAGCGGCCCCAATGTAAGTTGCCGGAAGGGTTGACATCAAACCAAAACGAAACACGGTAAGAAGCCGCATGATAGAGTGGGAAATTTGGAACGATAAATCAAGTGAGAAAGATGGGTAAGCTGTATGTAGCTCTACTTTGCTGGGAAATGCACCAGCGAAGGCCAGTCTTTATGTCTATCATGGCAATGATACTGTCCCCGATGCCGAGTCCAGCCGAGTCCAGCCAAATGCGGCTAGGTCCTTCAACGTAGAAATTGCACAAAGGATCACGTCGACACACAAAAGGAATCCTATGAAAGAGGCCAGCGGCTAAACTATCCAGTTATCATGTCAAGCGCAAAAGTTCCCTTGATCAGCCCAGAATTCAGGCCATTTATGGAGTCAGCTGGAGATGGTGAAACGAAAGAAGTTCGTGTTGGTTGTAAATCAAAGGACCAGAAGAATTGTTGGCTCTATAATACCCCACTCTCACCATCCTGCAGTTGGTTGCGAAGAGCACTCGGCGTTTAGCCCGGAGTGACCAGTCTCGGGTGGATATAACCGGGTAATTAAGCTTAAACTAAGCTACTGTATGGTCATCTCTGCACTCCTGCAAGCACAATCCTAATCTTGGTGCCGCTCGGTTTTGGCAGATGTTGGTCGCTACACATGCACAACCAACCAACAACCAACCAACACCCTGTTCAGGCCCGTACTGAAGACCTTTAGCGCTCCTCTTCTGCTCCTCATCGGCTGCTGGTTGGGAGGATCTAAACGATTCCTGTTTTAGGATCCTTCGGAGGATCCGATATCTTCTATCCGGACTAAGTCGTGCAGTAAGTTTAGTTATTATCAGATGGTTGTACATCCTGGACGCACAGCCCCAATTATCAACTCTCTCCTGTAAAAATTCTTCCTGACTAGCGGCTGTTAGCACTAGCGTGGAAAATTTTGCAGGCCCACCAAATTTGGCTGCTGCAGCAGCTGGCGCCCATCGGGCACTAACACTGCAATAAAGGAAGGATTGAGAGGGTTGACTTCCTTTACGCAGCAGCCACGGCCACAGCCCAAGGGCTCCGGCTATGATCGAGGCCTGCTGCCCTGACCAGCTGGGCAGCTAAGATAGCAGCAGGGTCACAGCACGGCTTGCGGGGGCCAAACGACACCGCTGTGGCTCCTATACATGCTGTAATGCTGGTTCAGACCTCGCAGCAAGTATAGCTATTGCAGCCGCCAGGAGCAATCACGACACCAGCTTCAATCTAGGTGGGCGTCGACCTTTGCCCTGATCTCTACGACTCGGCACTTAGGTATATAAGGCCACTACGTCTTAGTACCTGCTTAGGCCTCCGGGCCTGAGCTGCTTTGGCCTCTGTGCCCGGCACCTGCTTAGGCCTCCGGGCCTAAGCTGCCCTGACCTCTGCGTCTCGGCACGTAGGTGCATAAGGCCACCGCGTCTTAGCACCTGCCTCGGCCTACGGGCCTAGGCTACTATGACCTCTGGGTCTTAGATGCCTTGATCTACGGATCTTGGCTGTTAATCCAGGTCTACAAGAAGTCACAGAATCGGGCTACTTATAGGCATCAGGGTTCTGGCTTGATGGCCCTGATCAATGGATGCTAGCTGCAGTGGTTTTTCCCTCTAAGAGCTCCCGCGAGGTTTTCCCATCTGCAGTCTTTCCTATCATACGGATCTCGATTTCTGGAGGTTTTGAATGCCGGCAGGCAGGAATAGGAATACTGAAGAATTTCAAGCTGGTTAATAAATATGGGTATGCCGACACCCGCCCTGACAATCCGCTGACGGATATCGGGCTCGAAATAACAGGTCAAATAGGGCCTCTTAATTGCTAGATGGAGGAGGAAGAAGGGTTGCAGTCTAAGTCTAGGTCTAGGCCTAGGTCTGTGACTGCAGGCCCGAGCTATAGGCCAGCAGTGTCTATAGCTCCGGCCCCGGGTTACTGTACTTTAGGTTTCTTCAGCTGTTGATACCAGCCTAGCACGTCGTCTTGCCCCTTTGGGGATTCTGTGGATAGCTTTAGGCAATCTTCACGACGGTAATAAAACAACAACAACAACAACGACAACAGCCCCAATTATCAACGCCCTCCAGTTTTAGTGTCTTCGGTTATTTCAATCTACATACCCAACAGCTTGATTCAGACCCATATCGTCAGGTTTTGGGATTCGTCGGTTGCCTGCCGCCCGCCGTTGGCTGATGCCATCTACACACCCAACAGCTTGTTTCAGGCCCATATTGCCAAGCTTCAAGACCTGTCTGTTGCATGTCGTCGGTTGTTCAGTGAAGAAGAATCATTAGGCGTCACTCCCTGAGCTGATTTATCCAGTATGAGCGGACGGGCGGCTAGCCCGGCAGGATCCTGAGATAAGACAACCCGTAGGAATTACCCGTTGAGAAACGTTCCTTCGATGCAACGTTTCCAGATTTTCTTCATGGGTCTAACCAACATTTGCTGTGAAGCCTCAGCCGAGGCTGATGGCAGTGCAACAATACCCATATATAGGTAAGGTCTCAGCAGGCTTTTCATTCACATGAATATCATTCTACTTACTATCATAAACTCAGCTGTTCTATCCTTCTTGCCAACATGAGGCTCTCCACATTTATTTTGGCGTTTCTGTCACTCTTTTCCTTGTCCCTTGCGCAAAACTGGGGAATTGCTAAAAACTGCGGTATGTAACTTATAGACGAAGAAACATGTCTTTGATCGCTCAAAAGCAAGGCTCCGTCATCCCTCATACAGACGGTGCATTCCCGATTAAAATTCACAACTAACGCATTGCAGATAATGAATCCCAAAGACCTCAACAACCCCGAAGAAGTCGAAAAAGCTCTCAGATCCCGAGACGGTATCATTGTTGCCATGGCTGAGGCTCGAGAGCGAGCGAAGATTTCATTCAAGGCCATGAGTCAACATGCGGATGATGAAAGAGTTTCTAAGATCTGTAAAATGGTTCTGGGAGATGACGAGGAGTACGAGAAGAAGTTCAAGAGAGTGAGAGGTAAGTAAAAGTCGGTTGGCTTCCAGACGGCCATCTTTCTACCTCAGTAATTAGAACGGAGAGCGTACTGATAGGAATAATGGCTAGGAATATTCGAAAAGATTAAGGATATTGCAGCTGATCCTGCAAACCCCGGTATCGAATCTTCTAAGTGGAAAAAGGGAAGATCCTGGGACGATGTGGTGAGACACACTTTCCGTGCGAAGAGTACCCACAGTACAGAAACTGATGCTACGGCCACTGCCATTTGAATGCAGGAAATTTACTGCGGTCTTGATCGATTTACAAGATCTAAGACCACCAATCACTGGATTAACACTGCGTGGAACGACCGAAGTTTTGGATATTGGAGCTACGAAGAACTCAGAGACAAGTGCTACAACAGCGAACTTAAGCTGGGAGACGGGGCAGAAAAGTTCAAGATGTCCACAATCAATTCAGAGATCAACCCCTACAACCCTAAGGTAGCCCGAACTCCTCAACCGCATTTGCCTTACACCATCGATGTTTGCACTTGGTTCATCAGGCATTGGCAGGACGAAAAGATCACTCGTTTAAACGAGGCGCTGATTGCCAAAGTGAGGGGTCACGACTTCCGCAAGAAGATGGACGAACAAAACAAGGAGCTTCTAAACAAGCTGGATGTACAGGTTCTATCCGTGATTGACGGTTTAAAGACAATGGGCTCAACCATGCTACACGAGGTATGTACCAAACAGCTTCAAGACTAAGATACAAAGTTCTCTGACTCGCTTAGCTTACCCACACTCATTTGTTTGGAGAAGGAGACACAAAGGATACTCCTAAAGGCGCATGTTACAACTGGTTATGCGTGTTGGAGGCGAAGAGTGATAGCAATGCTGGTAAGTCCAAGCGCTCACCTGCTTGTAAAATCTGCAATTGACCTGAAATTTAGACTCCATTGCCCTGCTAGGGATTGCGTTGGAGCTATGGAGCATGAACTACGTGGTGGACGAGAAGGGTTTAATCGACGAGTTCAAGTGATTCTGGAGTTTGCAATGGAGGTTTACAAGGGCATGGCTGTGAGCAGAAAGTATTGATGGTGTCATGCATCATATCATGTCCGATTTGACCATTTATGTACACATATTCCAAGTTTAGGAGAGGAATCATGGGATCTGAGACAAGATCACAGGGCAGAAACTGAGGTGATTTCACTTGCGCATTAAATATCCCAGTGCGGGGTTATAGCGGTTCTATGAATAGCAACATGTCCACTTTTTGGTCACGTTCGCCCAGAATTGGTGCGGGCAATATACATATAACAACCAACGCCCCGAAATTGCTCTGCTGCTCAACTCAACCCAGCCCATTCGTCTCCACTCAAATTAACAAGCTTGAGGGCAAAATGGAGTCACCCGTGACTGAACCGGAGTCGCGCTCCTTTTCATCCTTCACTTCTTTGCCCACAGAAGTCCGCGACCTTATCTACGCAAACGTCTGGGCTCCCAAGTTGCGACTCCACGCTTTCTTCAAGAACGACCGTCTCATGACTGCGGCCTGCCTCGGCGCACAGACTGGAGATGAGCTAAGCGGCCTTGGGGACCCGTACCTGTCTAGGTTTGACAACCACAGGATGCCAAGTCAGGAGGAATTGGACCTTGCCTGCAAACTTCGTTGCAGGGAGGATAGACTCGACTTTATGAAAGCGAGACTGCACTCGACCTGGGGGAATCACTTCCGATGTGAAGAAGATTGGAATCCAATGCCAGGACATATCACCACTGAGAGGAATGCGTGCAATAGCCTTTTGCTACTCAACAAGTCAATGCAAGTCTTCTACTCCCCGCATATCGATGTCCAGTCTGAATTTAGAACTGGGATTTAGGTTCCCCCCTATTAACACGCTGAACAGGTATGCCGAATGCATCCGCTTCATAAGCCAGCACCTGGAGATCACTATTACCGACCTGGACACGGCTCTTTATCTTATCGACGATACTAGCCCCGTCATACATGATACGTCAACGCCCATGATCCCTCGTCAACTTCTTCAGTCGATTCGGTCTCTTAACATTACCCTTTTTGGGTCGGTTGATCTTTTCATCGCTCTAGCCCTGGCAAAGGACTACGATACAGCGTCATCACTCGACGTCGTGAACCGGGAAATTCAAGATAATGTGAGGGCCACCATGTATGTTAAGCAACAGCGCGTGGTAGACCTGCTCCCCAAAGGGTGCGAATGGCACCAAATCTGGCCAGGCATTGCAGCTTTACCACACCTCGCTCACGTCAATCTCTGGATGGACCATAGTGGTTTTGACACTTGGTCAAATATCAATGAGCGGGCCGTGTTAGAGCCGCTACGGCGAGCAAATTGGTCGGCAAATGTGAAAGTGGTGGCATACTTGCCGAAGCTTGCCAGCGATAACATCGTTCCAAGCGAGCAGTTCAATGACAACAAGCAAGAGGACGACCTTCCGTTCAAGGTAAGCAGGCGAACCAGATGTCCGGATCGAGTCCTATCGACTTCTAGAACTATTTTCATTGTTCATGACGTGTCAGCCCAGGAACAAGGGAACATTGAGGATCATGGCTTATCTTGGGACCCGGACACTCTTTGTAGCAATATGGAACTTTTTTAATTGCAACGCCTTACAAATTGATACCTTTTCGTTCTTCGATTATGCGACAGCTTAAAACCAAGTATTTTTTCATCATCACATTACTAGTCTTGTTCAAACTACAAAAAGTGTTCCTAAACCTCCTCACAGTATGTAGCGAAAGTTTAGGTCCTGCTTGTCCGTCATGTCTGTATCTCCCGGCTCGTATGAAACGGAATGGGTATCCCGGTCATGGCGGGGATTCTCAAACTTAGCAGAAGTAGAAAGAGTGTAAAGATTATCATGTTGCTACCGAGCGCCACGAGGTCGGCGATGACACCTTTGGTGTATCACGGCTTATCGACCCATAACTGTGGACCAGCGACGGCAGCAGCAGCATAGAAGACAAAGTAACCGTTACTAGCAGCGTACTTCTTGGTATTTCCCTTGATACTTGACGCGATGAGACTGAGAAACACGACCGTGATGGGCGACAGGACAGTAGCGAGCCGCCCCACTTGATGACTGTTGAAATGCTGCCGATACGTAGCAAAGATGCCCCAGCAACATCGAGGGATGGATGTGACGCGGGTTCCAAATGTCACGGCCCAGATAAAGACAGTGTGTATAACACCAGCGGGGAGACTGACAAGCATGGTGTTGAGTTTCGACCAACCAGAGCTGTTCATGACGAGGGCCGCGAACTACATGGCAAGTACATTAGACACAATTCAGGCTTTTAGAGAGATAATAGCTCACCTTGATGACAGTTGAAGCCAGTGGGTTGCAAAAAGCCCCGAAAAACTAGAAGCCACGCTCGGTGGCCCTTAAAGAATTCACAAACCTGAGACGTGCTGAAGGTGGTCCGTTCTTTCGACAATCGGTCAACTGAGCCTTTGTGAAGCGATGGCATATTCAGCGTGGCTGAGAAATCAAGCCGTGTCGGGTCTAAGAGTCATGAGCCACGTGAACCGAGCGCCAACGAGTAAGGTACCGCCACTGCAAACCAGGAACGTGACTCTCTGGATGGACAAGCGAATACTGTATAGAATGAGAGCGCTGAATATTTAGGTAAGGCTGTTATAAGTGACCTAACTACTGTGAGACAGTAAGTACGTAAAGGTCACTACAAGTAGGGTGTAACTTATATATAGTAACTCAAAAAGTAGGTCGAAATTTAAACCAAAATTAACTTTCTACTTTAAATATAAATTAATATAATGATTATCTGATTTTGCAAATACTACCTGTATAGCCCTTAGCAATACATACAGGAATATATCCAGCTTAGCCGAAAGTCAATCTTATAACCGAGGGCCTCTGCAACTGAGGCCCCCACACATATGCATTCCTCTGCTTGCTTTCACGCATACGGCTAAGGAAGCCCTAGCAACCCAACGGCTCTTTAATCAGCTAGGCCTTCAGCTGGACCAGCCACTTATCATTGAATGTGACAACCAACAGACCATCCAGCTTGTGACCCTCGAGACCCCTAGGATTAAGACTGCCCTCAGGCACATTGACATCCACAGCTGCTGGGCTCGCCAGGGCTATCTCAATTAGCAATTCAGGGTTAAATACACCCCCACAGCTTAAATACTAGCCGACAGTCTAACTAAAGCCCTACCGGGTTAGAAATTTGAAGACTTCGTTAGGAATATCGGACTCATCAATATTAGGGCAGTTATCGGGTTATAGATTGATTCAGATATTAAAGATTAGCCTTTCTTATATTTTTCTCTATTTCCTAGCCCACTTTTCTGCCATTTAATGGTATCTAACAGTCCCTCTTAACAGGGTAAATTTCAGCTATTTCAGCTATCCCTCTAACAGGGATTCTTTTCAGGATAACAGCTTCAATACCTTTAAGCTGAGGGGGTATGTTATATATATTGGAATATCGGATTTCTACAGCTATAATAGCAGTGAAGCTTTTCTGCTATTATTACAGGTATCTATTGCCACCAGCTAAAAGCCCCACTATTAGCCTAATCTAAAGCCTAGCTTTTTCTTTATTTAGGTTAAATAGCTAATTAAAGTCTAAAATATCTATAGCATTTAGATTATCTTAGCTATCTAAGGTTATCTAAAGTTATTATTATTTTCCCTATCTATAAGATTAACTTATAAGCTCTTATTAAATAGGAAGAATATTAAGAGCTTTTTACACATATAATTATTTCTATCTGCTAGATACAATAAGACTTAGAAAACAGGTATCTATTTGCACAACAGGTCGCCCCAGCAGTCTAGCAACTAGAAGACCCCTTTTAAGCAGCTTTACAACTAGCTGGAAGCCCAGGGGCAGAATACCGGATACAGCGGAAAAACGCAGCCTGGTCTGACACTATCTGAAGGTCGGTGCCGCACTGAGCGGTTATGACTGCTGTGTAATGACAGCTATATAGTTAATAGATCCGACCTTCTGTTGGAAAAGGAGGACCTGTGAGGCAGTGGCTTGAATAGGGCCTGGAAGCAGGTTATTTATCGGCAGGGGATTTCCCTTGAAATGATCCGTAAGGGTGACTTTAAACCTGGCTGCGATATTCTCAGCAAAAGAGTCCTGACAGAGCCACAGCTTCCTAGCAGGCCTGTCCCTCAGGACCCTGACGCCGAGGAACCAGCTTAGTTGCCCTAGGTCCTGTATCTTATACTGTGTCTTTAGCTGTCTGATCAGACGGTCTGCGGCTAGCTGGTCTTTCTTCCTATCTAGCAGGACGATATCATCCACAAAGAAAAAGACTGTGATCCAGCTGTTGTTGCAGATACAGGGGTCTTTCTTAAGCTGGCTTAGACCAAGCGGCTTGAAGGTCTAAAGGAGGTCTTGTTGCCAAAGTAAGGGAGATCTGCGGAGCTTGTACAGAGCTTTCTGCAGCATCAGCAGCCAACCGGCCCTTTGAAATCCATCGGGATAGCGGATATAGATAACCTCGTCAAGGGGGTTGTTAGTGAAGGCGTTGACTGCATCTAGCTGCCGAGCCTCAAGGTCGAATTTAGCTGTGATGGCCATCAGGATCCTGAATGACTTCCCTGCTAGAGTTGCTGCGTAGGTCTCCTTGTCGTCATAGGGCTGAAGATCCCCTCTAACGCATAGCCATGCCTTAAACCGGACGAGGAAGCCGTGCTTATTTAGCTTATATTTGAAGACCCAGGTAACAGGCAGAGGGTTTCCGGCTGCTTCGTCTTTGGCCACAGCTTTGAAGGTCCCTTGGGCCCACAGGCTGTTCATTTCTCTGTTGGCAGCTTCCTTGAATTGGGGTCCAAATCGATGACTTTCAAGATCTCTGAAGATCCTAGGCTCTAGAGGAAGGGACCATCTGTGGACCTTTTCCTCTCTTCCGGTGAAAAATGCCGTGAAAAAGCTAGCCGGCTCGTGGCCCTGTTGCCGTTGAGAGCATCGGGAAGCCGGTCCGTATATCTCTTCTGGTCTCCGGCAGCGCCGTCTTTCCGGCCGTAGGCTCAGCTCCCTGCTGACTGCTGGGCTAGCTGCCGGACTGACTGCCGGGCTAGCTACCCTGCTAGATGGAGAGCCGGTTGCCCTTGGGGTCATGTAGGGACCTTCTTCATCAAAGTCAGAGGTCTCTTGGTCCTGGGATTGAGCGGCCTCAACGCTAGGGTCCTCAGCAAGGCCAGAGACATCAGGGTCTTCAAAGCTCTGATCAGGGCTGTGTTCAGGGCTATGATCAGGGCTCTGTTCAGGGCTATGATTATCTTGTGAGACCACGATCGTTGACCTGACGTCTTCGTCATCTAGCAAATCGGTCTCAGAGTCGGATTCAATGTGGTTAGGAAGCTGAAGCTGCGGCGGCTCTAGCTGAGGGGGGTCAGGATGATCCTTTGGATCATAGAGGATGCTTTTATTGAAGGTCACATCCCTGACCCTTCGGACCTCGGACCGGCTAGGAACCCAGATCCTATATATGTTGCTGGATTCGTATCCAACTAGGTATCCCTCCTCTGCGTGGGCCGATGTCTTGGGAGACCGTTTTTAGGTGCCCTGTAGGGCTTCCATAGTCAAAGGATAAGCTCTGCATCCATAGGCCTTGAGATGCGTCAGATCAGGCTGCGTTTTTCCGCTGTATCCGGTATCCCGTCTCTGGGCTTCCAGTCAGTTGTGAAGCTGTTCAAAAGTGGTCTTCCAGTTGCTGGACTGCTGGGGCTATCTGTTGTGCAAATAGATAGCTGTTTTCTAAGTCTTATTGTATCCAGCAGATAGAAATAATTATGTGTGTAAGAAGCTCTTGATATTATTTCTATCTCATAAGGGTCTTTGGGTCAGTTTTATAGATAAGGAAAATGATGATGACCTCGGATGACCTCGGACGGCCGAGACGATCCGGATGCTACGGGCCTTTTAGACTTTAACTAGTTATTTGATCTGAACGAAGGAAAAGCTAGGCCCTAGATTAGGCTGATAGTGAGGGCTTTTAGCCGGTGGCGATGGACACCTGTGATGATAGCAGAAAAGCTTCACTGCCGTCATGCCGTAGAAATCCGATATCCCGATACATGTGACACTCTGAGTGCTATTCTAACATATCAGTTCCGAAGCTTATGGTTGCACATGCTCAAGAACTTATCTTGCCGCCAGCATGCCCACAACTTGGTTTGTCAGCCTCTCCGCCACGTCCAACCCAGGATGATGATCTGGATTGACTTCAGCAACAGTTAATCCTTTGACCTTGTTGCTGCCTAGAAACACTTCCAACGCCCGCGCCATCTCCTCAAACGTGACTCCCGTAAAATTTGGCACGTTTGCCAGTGGAAAGGTCCCCGGATCGATGTAGTCGACGTCCAAATGCACCATAATGATATCAACCCTATCCTCGAGATACCTGAGTGCTTCCCTCGCGCGCTGCTCTGGTTCGCGCCACTGATGCTGAGCTGACAGCCTTGTAGTTGTTGTCTAAGAGATACGCAAAGTGCTCAGGCTTGTTTCCCGGCAAGGACATATTTGTGCCGAAAAAGACGATGTTGGAGGCGTCACAGACGGGTTCGCCAGAGGGCCGTGAGAACTGCTCCATGCTCTTCAATGCGCCGGGTAGTCGGATGAGATGAGCCATGTTCATGCCTGCGAAGGTGCCAATGGAGCTAGGGTCCGTGGGGGAAGTCAGGTCGGTGTCAGCGTCAATATAGATGAGGCCGACACGTTTAGGAGGAGACTGTGAGCCCGCATGCTGCCAGAAAGAGGAGAGGATCGCCGGCAACATGCAGCACTCGCCACCAAAGATGAGTTGAAAGGGCGGTTGAACAGAAGAGTCGAGTGGGAGACGGCGTGACGGACGCTTTTGCAGACGGAGACGTTGACGTATTCGTTGCGAACGCCGCCTAGAGCAAAGGTTGCTGCTAAGAATGTGGCGGGATACTCGAGTGCATGGTTCTCTGAGACGGATAACCCGGCGTCTCGTAGCTTATTGATGATTCCCACGTCTTGAAAGGCCTGTGGCGCTTTGGATTTGCCTGGGATGATAGAGCCGCAACCTGTGGGCACGTAGGTAACTGAGATTGAGCGTGGGGCTGCCATAGCATGAATGCTGGGTACTAAAAATATTCCATGACCTCCTTGTCTGAGCTTGTCTGAGGGATAAACGTAGGCTGTCGCTCTTTATATGCCGAGCTCCAGGGTTGTCAAATTAAGGGCGCAGGCACGATCTACCGATGGTGATCATATTGTTCTGCTACTCGGCCCCGGAAACGAGCACGTATTAATCAACACCAGGTCCTTCGTCAAGCTCAAGGCCGACCTTCAACAATGGAAAGAAGAGCTACCAAAAAAATCCAGCCATCTTCAAAATCCAATCCAGGCGTATTCCATCTCCATGTAGCACATGAGCAAGCCATTGTTCTGCCAAGTCGAATACCATTGACCAACCCACTGAGTAGCCTCCAAACGCGTTAACGAGACTCCGTTAGACCACCACATAATCGAGTTCCTCCAGGAGGCAGCCAGAGATAGTGTTGCGGCTGCTCTTGCGACCATCGCGATTTTTCAGACTTTAAACTAACAGACCTCATCTGCAGATACTCCAGCACCGCTTCTTGGGGGCAGGCTTGAACCACAAGCAAATTATGTGGTCGGGCGCAAGGTCATAAGACCTGGCAGGAATGGATTTCTAATACGGACGATCCGGAAACTATTTATCCAGAGCCAGCAGGGACCATAGCGTTGACTCCCCAACTTCACAACAGCCTTAACGGGCATGTGAGTCCTCGTAGCAATAACCGAGTACCAATCTCAGAGTAGTCGGTAAGCCGACTCCCTCATCTTGTCTCAGCATCACCGCAAGAACCTGTCTCTGTCTTGCACCTACTGACGAAACTCCCAGTTCGAGTACAACGCCGATTGTGAGGATTGGGGGTTTGCCGCTGTAGCTCACAAGGCCCCACAGGCCACAGGCCCTCAAGTTGTCAGTCCCAAATATCAGCACTTCGGGCTTAAAACCCCCTCAAACAGCTAGACGATCAACGGGTACCCGTTTTGGTTTTCTGATTTAAATGACAGTTTCGACGTCTTGGAGCGAGACTACATGCAGACGCCAAAGACGGAGAGTCTGCATATCTGGGATTCGGTCCTGTGAAGGTTGAGTGAAGGTAGAATCTTCTAAGCTGTCCCATTAGTGCACAACTCTTCCTCTTGCAACTATTAATCATGACGAGGCGAACCGGCTGTTGTTTGGTGAAATAGTTTGCGGGACTATTCGCAGTGAATCATTGCAGAAGTGAAGCTCAAGTGAGTGCCACCAGCTGTAACTTTTCTCTTCCTCTCTTCCTTCACAATCATTTTTGATTCATCCCTCTCTCGCACACTTTTTGATCAGCCATCTCTGCTCACCCACTCTCACCACCACCCGCCGAGCACCCGAACTCGATCGCGGGTCCTATGGCAACACGCCTTTCCTCTCTTCAGTCTGACTGGATCCCACCCTCACTGAGCGCAGCCAGGATGGACCGAGTCAACACACTTCCGTCTGGGAGCTTGAAGCGAGCCAGAGAGCCATCTCCTTCACCCGGCAGCGGACGAGCCGAAAAGCCGCTCACGCCATCGCCTACCAAGGCTGCTGTGACCCAAGTTGTTGGTCAAGTCCCGAATGGCTCTAACAGCCTGGCGACGGGTACTGCAGTTAGGTATGTTACCTCAGCTCTCGCGGATCAACCTGCCTTTAACAGAGTCTATGCTAACAATTCGATGATGCATAACAGGCCCAACCCATTCCGCATCCCCCCTCAACCATTTCAGCCTGCAGCAATCCACGCAACAGCTACCAAGGATCAACCTCTCGACAAACAAATGAAGAGCACTCAAACTGAGCAGCCTGTCCAGCACATTCTCGATTATCCCTGCACGCACAACGGACAAAGACAAGCAGTGCAACACCAGCTTTGCGACCATGCTGCGTGTCAGCTACGTTTAGCACCCGATCCCCGACTTGCTTCTTTCCACCCTGCTTGTTTGGCTTCGTTTGAAGTAGTCAACATTAATCGGTTCCGACTAGCAGGCGCGCTCTCTATTTCAACCAACCGACTTGATTTCGATGAAGACATTCTGGCGTTCACTTGGGACGGCATGGAGTCGGAGTCCAGCAATGCATCCAACGAGGAGAAGCTGAAGGAATTGCGGGCGGACTACCCAAGCCCATATTTTTCTGATGCTCTTGCCTTTGTGTTACCCTCATCCCGGGATCCCCTGCTGGATGCTTTTTCCGATGAAGTTATGGGCCAGGTGGTCGATACCAACCATGACCGACTCCTACTGGCAATTGCGCTCTCTGTTCCTATTCGCGAACTCTACTTTAATGGTCCGGAGCTGGCACTCAAGTGGAAGGGAATGGTCTCTGAGATTATGAGTGCATCTAGGCAGGGGAGGCTACAAAAGTTGACCATGCAATACCTCACGCTGCCCCCGCCTGATAAACCCTTCAGCAGAGCCGGTTACCTGACAGCCAGGGACAAAGAGGATATCATGGTGCTAGTCTCTAATGTGGTTCCCAGGGCCCAACATTGGGCACCATTGGAGCGCATGATGAGCGGCCGTTGTTACCCTCATGCGACTGATGCGGCCGCGTTGGTCATGGAGGTGCACAAGGACCTTGGAGAAGGGCTTATCCGATTCATCACTGTCACCAGAGAGGACTATTCATTTCCCAACCCTGACGATATCGAAGCATACTTGTCCCAGATCCCCAATTTATTGATCCAAGCGTCTGCGGCTTCTCCCAACGACATATCTAACTTCACCTCTCGGATTGGACCAATGTCTCCTCACTTCCAACAGCGACTCGGTCGTAAAACGGGCAAAACAATCGCAGACGTTATCGTCACAGCTTGGAGGGCCGCGAATCTCAAGGTCTATCTGGGAGCGCCCCGGGTTTTTTGGAACACCTTCCGGCCTAGATTGGAAGTCGTGGCAAAGACTCCGTTTGTGCGCAGCCAGGCAGTCTTGGGGGACGACATCTTGGAGATTTTGGAGAGACCCCACCTGAGGCGAGGATGTTGGTGATGATTCCTATGACGGACGTGTAGGCACCTGCCTGGGTTTGAATGACGGAGAGAACAGGGAACATGATGGAGTGGGATGTACGACCTGTTGACATTAAGAATACAACGCTGGACAGAATGTTTGATGTCCACAGTATGGGTTCTAGGGTGTAAAAGTATTCGCTTGGCATTTACCCTACGCGATAGCTTCACACAGCCAGAGAGTGAGACTGTCTCATAGTAAATATCAACACCACCAGCTACCTATGGGAAACAATAACATTGCTCCCAACATTCTCCACACAGCACATACTGCACTGCATCGCCTCACACATCAAAAAGTGACAAAAAATGGTCTGAACTAGTATTTACCACTATCGTCGCGGGATAGTTCCCTTATATATAACAGAATTGCCCAGATTCCCGGGCCTCATGAAAATCATCTCATCTCATCTTCCGCTCATTCTTTGAGAAAAAATAAGTGTTTTGCCCGCGCCCCACGCCGCCCATTTGGGGACGAGGGCAAGAGAGAAAACAGAAAAAAGGTTATAAGAAGTAACGAGGGTTTTTTCTTGAAGCGAAAAAGAAAAAAAAAAGGAACAGGGAACAAACAGGTTACATGACGTAAAAGGGAAGAAAAAATAATAATCACATAGTGCTTCGAGCTGCTGGTGTAGGTGGTATTCTCAGGCAAGAAGCAGAAACCCTTCCAAACTCCTGGCCAGTGCCAAAAAACGAACCTCGCCATCTTCGGGGATTTTTAGGGGGGATCCCTCCCAAGTTCGTCATGGAACATAATTCAGACGAAGGGGAGGGAGAGGAGGGACACAAGCATAAAAAAAACGCACGGGGGGAATAGAACAAAGAGCAAAGCACAAAAAAAGCAAAAACAACATGAGGCGTGAAAACGGGCATCTCTCAACCTCAACCTGGCCCCCTCTAGAAGCAGTTCAAGCTTCCCTTCTTCTTCTTGCCCTTGTTGATGGCATTCATGCGCTCCTCGAGCTGGCGGCGCGCAGCCTCGGCGGCCTGGCGCTTCTTGCGCTCCTCCTCGACGGCCTGGAGGCTCCAGCGGTTGTCTTGGACGGGCTCGGGCGGCGGGCGGTCCTTGAGGTCCTTGTTCTCCGTCTCGAGCTCCTGGGCGCGCTTCTTCCAGGCGTCGCAGTCCGCCTTGACCTTGTTGGTCTGCTTCTCCAGGTCGGTGAGGGCCTCCTCGAGCGTCTGCGTCAGCTGGCGCTCGGCGTAGAGGTGCTTCTCGATGGTCCGGATGCGGGCTTCCTGGTCCTCGGTGATTTGAGAAATGTTCAGGTTGTCCTTGCTGGCGGGGCGGCCGGAGGCAGTTGGTGAGCTGGGCGAGCCGTTGACAGGCGAGGTCGGTAGGGGCGGCAGGGGGATGGCGGGTGGTGGTGAGGGTAGCGAGGTGTGCGACGCGCTCTCTTTCGGATCGTCGAGTTGGAGTTGGATCGCTGCACGCCAGCCTGAACCTCCTCGAGCTTGGTCTGTTGCGAGTTAGTGAGTGTTGTTTCATGAGACGAACGGGAACTGACCTGAAGCACCGCGTACTCGTCGCGGACGGAATCCAGCTCAGCTTGGAGCCGGATCCGCGCCGAGTTGGCCTCGTCGAGCTGTGCGTTGCGCTCCGTCTGCAGGGTGCTCAGACGGTTGTTGGTCATCTGGGCCTCGTCAAAGTTGTTCTGCAGCTGCTCCTCCAGCTCCTCCACCAGGCGGCTGTTCTTCTTGCTGCGGTTGTCGAGCTCGGACATGCGGTTCTTGAGGATCGACACCTGGTCGGTGATGGGGGCCGACTTGGTGTTGGTGTTGTTGTTATTGTCGGACAGCATCTCGGCCAGGGCAGTCTTGGCCGTCTCGAGGTCGCGCATGATGGTCTCGTTGATGGTGGTCAGCTCGGTGACGTGCGACTCCATCTCGGCGCGCTTGGTCTGCTCTACGGCCAGCGCCTTCTGGTCGGAGACAAGCTCGTCGATGCGCTCGGTAAGCTTCTCGATGCTGACATCCAGACCCAGGGCAAAGGCCACCTGAGTAGCAACCTTCATGAGATCCTCACGGGCCTCGGTCAGCTCCATCTCGAGCTTCTGGACCCCCTCAGCGTGCTCCGACATGAGCACCTCAACCTGCTCTTCGTAGCCCTTCTGCTCATTGGTCTTGAGATCAGATAGCTCCTTGGAGTGGGCGGCCTTGAGAAGATCCAGGCTCTCCTGGTGGCTCTTGGTGGCCAACTCGTGGGCGGCCATCTGCTCCTCCAGCTTAGCGACGAGCTCCTCGTGACGGGTGTTGTCCTCGGCAATGCTCTGGGCATGAGTGAGCTCCCGGGTGCCCTGGGCCTTCTTCATCTCCTCCAACTCGGCATGATACCTCTCAGTCGCCGCCTCCAGCTCGGCGCGAACCGAAGAGTGGCCCTTCTCGAGCTCCGCAACCTTAGTGGCATTGCTGTTGATGATGGCCTTGTACTCGTCGATTTCGCTCCGCAGGAATGACACGAGGTCCTCCTGCTTCTTAGCAGCCTCTCTCGACTCATCACTAGGCTCCGAATCGATAGGCTTGGAGGCGGAGGCAACCTGGGCCTCGAGGTCCTGGATCGTGCTTCGCATCTGCGTCTCGGCGGTAGCCATTGACTCGAGAACAGTCTTGTGCTTGTCTTCCCAGGCGGCAAGCTCCTTCTGTAGCTCACCAACCTTCTCCTCATGTGAGCGCTTCACCTCCTCGTCCTCCTGTGGTGCCTGGGCATTCTTGGCCGACTCCAGGGCCTGTCGCAGCGACTCCAGCTCGGTCGACAGCTGTTGCTCGCGGGCGTTGTGGGCGTCTCGTGCTTCTGAAAGCTGTTGCTCGTTTCGCTCCAGCTGGTCTCGCATGTTGGCAACCATCGACATGTCCATGGGGCTCGCCTTGAGACTGGATCGCTCACGGGTCAAGCCCGAGATGATGGTCATCTTAGTCTCCATCTCCTTCTTTGCGGATGCGACGTCAGCCTCAAGCTCCTGGATGCGCTCACTGCGCGTGTGCAACTCGTGCATGGCAGAGTTCAAGTTGAGCTCAAAGTTCTGCATGACCTCGTGGTTGTCCTCAAAGTTCTCGGTGGCAATGTTTCGCAGGGACGCAAACGATCGGTGGGCGCGGTCGATGATCATGAGGTTCTGGCTGGACTTGCGTCGGATGACAGGAGTGCTGGTTCGGGGGGAGGTGGCCTCGACGGCAACGGCGCGGGCCTTGGACAGGTCGGTCTTGAGCTCCTCGACAATGTCAAGAGTCTCGCTGTGCTGGGACTCGAGCTGTGAGTACTTCTCGGCCAGCACCTTCTCGGCAGCCTCGCGCTCTTGGGCGAGAGTCTTAAGACGACTCAGCTCAGCGGCGAACTGCTCGCTCTGGGCCTGGGTCAGGTCCTCAGTCGAGGCAGTAGGCTTTGCGGTGATGGTGTCATCCTCAGAAATGTCTGCGCTGGAGGAGTCCACGGTAGCAGGCGAGTCCATGGCAGAGGAGAGCTCTGAGGAGAGCGATCGCGAGAAGGAAGATCGAGGTCCGTCCTTCAAGTCGCTCGATCTCTCGTCGGAAAGGAAGGACTCGGGGCGTGTCTCAGTAGGCGAGGTGATGGACATGATGGAGTCGCGGGGGCGGGTGGGGCTGGGGTGGCGAGCCTCGTCCATGGCGTCCTGGAGCTCTGAGAGGTTGCGCATGGCTTCCTCGTACTTGGCGTGCAGAGAATCAAAGTCGTTGAGTGTCGTCTCGTGCTCGACGCGCAGATCGAAGAGCTCCTGGGTCACATTCTCCAACTTGTCGTTGACAAACTTGGACTGGGCCGGGCTCTGGGGCGTAAAGTCGGTGTCAGGCTTCTCGAGACGAGTTCCATCAGCCTGCGCGTCCTCGTCGACCTCCTCCTTGACAGTACTAATCTTGGAATCGGCACCCTCCTCGTCGCCCTCGGGGATAGGCTCCTCCATCTGGCTATGACGGCTCACGTGCGACTGGCTCCGGGAGTGTTCGGCTTTGCCACGACGGGGGACGCCGTTGGTCGGTTCAGGAGCAGCCTGAGCTTCAGGTTCCTTCTCCTTGCCGTCCTGGATCTGGTCGAGCTCGTGAAGCAACGAGTCGAGCTTACCAAGACTTCGTTGGCGCTCGATGACCTGTTCGAGTCGATCAACTTCGCGCTGCATCAGCTCGGCATCTTGATCAGCCTCGGCGAGACGCTCCTCGAGAGTCGAGATGTAGTCCTCGCATGAGGCCTCGTTTTCTCTCACTCGGGCAATCTCCTTGCGCAGCTCCATGATGATGGTGGCGTTCTTCTCCTCTCCACTGGTGTGACCGTCGAGCTTAGCCTCGAGGTCGTGAAGATAATTCTCCGTGCTCGCTTCGCGGTCCATGAGTTTCTGGAGGCGGGATTGAAGCTGGGTGTTGATGGTCTCGACGTAGGCGCACTTGGTTTCCTTTTCAAGCAGGTTGGTTTCCGTGTTGGACAGTGTGCCGCGGGTGCTGGACAGGGACTGCTCTAGGGATTGGATAGTCTTTTCGTACTCGAGCACGACTTGCTCAACGGCCTGAGCAAACGAGTTGGAGCGGTTGAGGCGGTCGGTGGCGGTGTCGCCAAGGGAGTCTTCGAGCTGTTGGTTTTCGTCTAATTCGTGTTCGCGGGCCCTGGCCATCTGCGAAATCAACCGGGCGTGACGCTGACTGAGCGCCGTGTAGTTCTCCTGAGTATCGAGCAGCTGGTTCTGCAACTCGACTTCTCGCTCGTTTTGTCGCTCGGATCGCTCGTTGTTGGGTCCTGGGGCAGCACGTCGGGGGCTGGAACCGCCACGGTCGGAGATGCGAATCTGCTCTCGCAGGAAGGCAACCTCGGCCTTGAGTCGGTCGATGACAGCTTGCTTGTCGCCCTCTTCAATCTGCTGGATGCGAGGCTTCGACTGGATAGCTCGGGCGCGCTGGGCGTACTGCACAGTGTTGAGGGTCTCGCTCAGGTGGAATTCGGCGGGAGTGACACAGGCGATCATATAAGTAATGGCGTTACCACCCAATGAGTCCTGGAGTAGGCGAGTCAAGCGAGAGTCGCGGTACGAGACGTGGGATCCGGCCTGGCGAGAGGAGAGCTGGCTGATAACCTTGCCGAGAGCAGCGAGACCTGCGTTGATGGAGATTCCTTCCTTGGCGCGTTCACCCTGGGCGCCGGTGTTCTTGAGACGCTCACTACCTGCGAGATCGACAAAGTGAAGCTTGCTGTCTGTGGTGATGGAGACCTCTTGGCCGGTCATAGCCTCAAGGGGAACGGAGAAGCGCTTCTCGGCGCCGGGTGTGGGGGCGGCCTTGCTTTTACGCTGGACTAGCTGGAGTGAGAAGACGGCATGGGAACGTGATGACTTGGCATTGATGGCGGTGGCGTCGGTCTGGCGAATGCTGGAGCCAAAGTTTAAGGCGTTCATGAGATCGTCCACAGAGTTAATCTCAACCTGGCGCAGGCCAGTCAGGATGATGTTTCCCTTGACGTCTTCGCGAATGGCAACATTTCCGCGCTCGTTGATCGGGGTATGCTCGGGGACGAGGAGGTCACGCAGCTGCTCGTTGTAGATTTCGACGTAGGTGGCCTTGAGCGACCAGTTGCGGTCGCCGAGATCGTTTTGCTGTCCATACCCCCGTGGAGTTCGCAAGTGGGACATTGAATTCCGGTTCGTCGTCTTGGGGCTAGACGTGGGCGCGTCCAGCTTCTCGAATAGGGCGGCGGCGGCTCGAGGAATGACACCTAGATCGGGTTGGTCAGCATTTTTGAGTGTGGCGCTCGCGGGAGCATCCTCACCCATCAACTCTGTGTCGTGCTGCTCGCCAGGGCCCGACGTGCCCATGGTGTAGGATTTGCCGGCGCCCGATTGGCCGTACGCGAGCAGCGAGACGTTGTAACCCTGGATGAAGGCGCCGACACAGTCGGAAATGTAGTCCCAGATGCCGTCCTGCATGACATCGGGGCCGAAGACGCGGTCAAAGACGAACAGCTTGCGGCCCTGGGGTGAGTCGATGGTGAGGTTAGTGTCTGACGGGGTCTGGACTGTGGACCGCTGAAAGCGTTGTGGAATCAAGTCGTAGCCAGGATCGGTCGAGTTGAGCGGTGGTCGAACACGAACAACTATACGAGGTCAACGTCCGGATTCGAAGAGGTCGAGCGAGGTGAGAGTCATGAGAGTCATAGGTCTAAATCAAGGCCCAAGACGACAAGCTGGAAACAGGAACAAGGGAAAATATACATACCAACTTTGACAGCGGTGCGGCTTTCATCGTCAGACGCTCTACTACCGCCTCCCGTCTTGCTCGTGGTGCTCATGCGACTGTTGCTCCGGGGCGCGGTCCTGGAGGCGATGGCGCTGAGGGGCCGCTGGGGAAGGTGGCCCCCAGGCGAAGCCGGCGGCGAGCTCGCCATGGCTGGAGATGGGGGTGGGAGATGGAGTTGCGCGAGTTGGCGACGAGATGGTCTCGTGGCGCGGCGGGTTGTGGTCGCGAAGGCCAAAGGCAGTGCCGCAATGGGCTCGGGGGATCAAGAAGGGCCCCGCGAAAGGAAAGGAGGAAGGCGTCTTCAGGGCGTCATAAGGCTGCAAGCGGAAGCGGAGGCTCTCGCGCTGGGATTCTTCTCTCGTAAAAAGTGTCCCAGACAGTCTCGCGGGAGGGCAGTTGGCGGCAGACTGGTAGTTGGTGTCGCAGTTCGCAATGGCAGATCGCAGGTCGCAGCAAGTCAGTCAAGTGGCCGAGAGCGTATGGGCAGCGAGACGAGTGTTTATCCCAACCAGGGGGTGTGGGGGGATTGTAATTAAACAGGGGAGGGAGTCCGAGCCAGCGACGGATTCGACCTCGTTCCAGCGAAGAGAGGGACGAGTTTGGACGACAGGTGCACGTATCGCCAGGAAGGATGTTTGTGGGTTTCGTAGGGAAGGACTGAGAAGACGACGACGACGAGGACACGACGCGATGGACGAAGAGACGAAAAGCTGGAACAAGACGCGACAACGGGCGGAAGAGGAAAAAAGATGGTTGTAGGCGCTGGTTGGGCGTGGGACGTGGGACGTGGGACGTGGGTTGAGGGTGTGGGAGTGGATGTGGGTGGACCGTTAGCTTCAGGAGGAGGAGGAGGAGGGACTAGGGGGTAAGTTAGGTACCTGGAATACCTGGGATACCTGGAATACCTACCTGGAATCCCTCCACCCTGCGTTACTGGACTGCGTACTGCGTGCCTAGTAAGAGATGGCCGATGGGATGGCATGGGATAACATGGCATGGCGCAGAAAAAGGGTCAGGCCCCAGACGGAATGGCACCGTGGACCTGCAGCCAACCTAGAAACACCAGGGGAGCCCAACGTTTACTGGCGCATTGGGAGCAATGGCGTGTGTGCACTGGCGTTCTAGCGGGTGCAGCACACGCTGGGGCACTGGTTTAGGGGTCGTCTAGGGGGGGGGCGCTGCTGGCTTGCTGTCACGGCCGCCACATCCACTATAAGCGGCGAGCGCCCAATGAGACGGCGCAGAGACCGGCGGAGAAGGGCCGCCAGACACGCAGTGGTTGGCTGCTCCCCCGGCGTGGGAGAGTGGTACCTGGCCCGGGCACGACTTTAGACCCTTTTAGCGGCATAGGGCCCCTGGTCTCCGCGGTTCCGGGGCCCCTGAGCATCGGCCCAGGTCCTAAGAGCCAAGGCCCAGCCCTCTGTTAGCCCTCTAGCCTCCATTCAGTGGACGGATGGACAGAGCACACAGCACACAGCATGAGCGCCTACCAACTAGCACATTTATGCACAATGGTAGTTCGGCGTACCATGGAGTAGTTTCCCACGTAGTTCAAGGGGGCCCCCGGATCCGGTTACTGGACTGTTGGAGTTCTGGCCTTGCTGGGCCGTCAGTCTTGCTCCATAGTGATAGAGATGACCTAGGCGACTGTATGTCATAGATTGACAAAAACTCCTACGCAGTGTGTGCGCGGGGTTGAGCCACGCGGCGTCGGCTGCTTTTTTGTCCGCCTTCTCTGGATCTCGTTCGCACAGCCACTCACACATACTCTCCCACAGCACGCACGCACGCACTCACGCACACACGCACACACACACACACCGTCAATGACCAACCCACAACCGCCCACAGATTCACACTCTCTCTCTCTCCTTGCTCCTGTGCCTCCTTACTACTTTTGTGCCTCCTGGAAATCTCTTTCCCCCTCTCCCGTGTCCCTCAATTCAGGGGCTGGGAACAACGCGCTGGCTTAGCGGCCCCTCGGCATGCCGCTGATGCCAGGCACGCAAACTTTGCAGCCCGCAGATTCTTCGATTTCGACGGCCAACGGCCCACGGCAAAGCTCCTGGGATACGGCTAACTGTGAAGTACGTACTAATTACTAACTAACCCATGTGCGGCTTCTTGCTCTTCTTCTCCTCTCTCCTACGTACGAAGTAGTACTACGCAGTAATACGCACGTACATCGCGCGGAGTATCGACCACATTTGCACACTTTGAGGCATCGGTCCCGTCCCTCCCTGTCCCTGTCCAACGCCCAAACCAGTCAAAAAGGGGCTAGAGATCGGCTTGGTACTCAAGTACTTCTCCCGCCAACCGCGCTCCCAGCATCTGCGACGCCCACTTTTGGCTGCAGCGAGTAAGTCAACTCGCGGCATCATCCCACCACGGGCCACTCGGGGGCACGGGGGAGATACAGAGATGGGGCCGGCAGACGCATACCGCTCTGGAGGAGTCTGCAGGTCCGCAGCGCCCATATCATAGCGCAGTCCCTGCACAGCTGGGGCATTCAACGCACTGGTGCGTTCTCTGGCCACAAGTCCGCAAGCCCGCAACCCGCAACCTGCAAGCCCACAACCGCACAGGACCGCTCGATACGTTGGCCGCCTGCTAGTTAGTTGCTTTTGCCCGTTGCCATTGGGTCATCTGTCTCGCGTTGCGTCGACTCTTGGCTGGACTTCGGCTGGACTTTGGCTGGACTTTGGCTGAACTTCGCCCGAACTTCGCCCAAAGTGGCCTGGAGTTGCCTGCCTCCAGCAGTCCAGCCCAAGACACGTCTCTGCGCCGCCTTGCTCAGATGCTGCCTCTTGGCCATCGACGTTTTCCCAACTGTCTTATCTGCGCCAGAGTCCTTCGCAGTCCCTCCATCACACCTGTGAAACCTTGTCCAATGGGGCCACGGCCGGGTACTGGTGCGGGCAAGCCGTCCGCGGTCGAGGCGAGACTTGCGACGGCGCGTCCAAAACCCCAGCGACAAGGGTGGAAGTGTGGCAGGGTCGCAGCGAATGGCACCATTCCCCATGGCAGAAGCAAGTCTTTCTGCACCCAAAGGGTCTCTGGCACACCTTGGCTCTGCACAGAAGCAATTCGTCGCGGGAAACCAAGCACCACCACCGCGGTTCGTTTCAGGTAGCGTCTCCACCTCGGCTGCCCTGTCGCCCGCCCGTCGGTCGTCGTGATGGTGGTTCTCGGGTGGTTCTCGTCCTGTCAATCCCCCTGCCAGGCTTGCCAGGCTTGCGGAGGTGGCGGTTGACTCCCACCCGCACCTCCTTACTCGTTTCCCTGCGACGCGCTGGCCAACTACCGGGATTCGACCTCTCGGGTCCTGGCACGGCCTGTGTGGTGCCACTGTTGTGTGACCCTGAGAGACCGATCGTGTCGCGGACTTGCTTCAGCGCCTCCCAGCCGTCCAAGATCCGACCCCAAAAGCAAGCCCTTGATCGGTGGTGGACCAAGACATGCATCACCCAAGGGTCGACAGCTCGTGCCACGACAGAGAGCCGTCCGGCTTTCCCATGCCACTCCATGCCACTCTATGCACCTCCGCTCCGAAATGCCAGATCTCCTGCTGGTTGCCGGCAGCTTGTTCCCAGTCCCAGTCTCACCCTCAGCCTTGTCGATATGCCAGCCTACGTGCAATGCGTCAAAGGTGTCAAAAGTCGCACAGGCGCACAAGTCGCCACTGCAACTACCGCTCCCACCATTGCCACCACTGTAGGCGAGGTTTTGCTTCTGTCATTCCCAACCTCAGTCGTCTTCCAGACCCGGTTCCCGGATGGCTAGAGATCTGCACCCTAGAGAACACACAGCCAAGCAAGCGAGGCTGGTTTTCGTGCTGTTTGTTTCGAACATGTCAGAATGTCCCTTGCTGACGTATCAAGTGGTTGGTCGTTTCGTTGCTCCGTAGTGACCAGTAATTTGTCTCCTTGTCTTAGCCACTTGGTTCAAGTCGAGTTGGTTCCCTCCCGGCAGAGGAACTCCCCGACGCCATGCATGATTCACTCTGTTTGGACATTACCAGGTACCCGATTTCAGCATTGATGACGACTGAGAGTTGCAGATATCGTTCCAGATTTAGATGGACTTGATGACATCTTTTGTCACGTTGTTCGTCGTGTCGGCGTGTTGTTTGTACCCCTTGCTGGAATGCAGTTGCAAAAGCATCGACCAACAGTTCCGGAATTCGGCGTGATGACTATGGAAACCGTCTCACACCTAGATAATGGCATGCAGGTAATAATGGTCACCCCTTGAAGCGTCTGCGCCCGCAATCACGCCATCACATTTGACAATCAGACTGGTGAACGTCATGATGGGTTTCATCGACTGAATGGCATTCTGTCGACGTGCATCCACTCAGATACATCCCGTGCGACGTACCCTATACCATTTGCAAGTCTCTCAGCGGCTGGTTACCAATCCCTTGCTTCGTCATCCTCGGTTCGTGTCTCACCCGACAGCCTTCGCTTCCGGGTTGGCTTCAACTGCATTTGTCGGACCAGCCGTCCAACTCGGCCTAGGGCGGTTGCTTCAACGAAGCCAGTAAGCCATTTCCCGTACCCCCCTGTCTCGCCAAAGGTTGCAATCACCGAACAACCCGGCTTCACTCGAGGCGGCAAGGGTTAAGTGACGCCCATCGCGGCTTTTCCTGCCAGCGAGTCTGCACACTGCCGTAAAGTTTCGTTTCGGGCCCCAATGCTACTGTGCCATTGCCAGACCCCAGGCGGCACATGTTTCACGGGAGAGATGGGAGAGGCCAAGTGGAAAGCGGGGCAGCGGATCGGCGATGAATTGATGGATACGACGTGGATGTGGTCATTTGACTATTCTCCAGAGACGGCGTATGCAGGTTAATCCAGGTCATCGTGTGGTATCGGCGTTGAGGTTATCGCCGGTTGTGCCTCGTTGGTGTGTAGAGTTGAAAGCCATGGATGTGACACTTTAAGGTATGCACGTGACTTTGGCGTTGGACGTGTCGGGCCAGGATGTCGCGTCTCCGGGCACGCGCAGGCTGGCGTCCCACTTTAGAAGTCTGGAAGCTTGCTTCACCTCCATCCCACTTCGAGACGCAGCCTGCAAACTCATCGCCAACGCCGTCTCGGGAGGCAATTCGATGCTATGGCGCCAGATGTGATTGATCTCATCTCGTCCAGCCCAGCTCCCCTTGAGGAACAAGCTGGACATGACAATAGACGCCGGGATGCTCCAGTTCACCGTTCAACAGCGACTGCAACTACGGCTTCGACCACGGCCTCAGCCAATCCTGCACTTTCCGACAACTTCCTTTTCCTCTCCGACGACTTTGACACCACCATCGATCTTGACGAGCCGATTCTAGAGCAGCCGCTAGGAAACAAGCGGAAGATTTCCCCGTCCAACAATTCCACCCGCCCAGTGAAGCGCACTCCGCCACGAGAACTCCCAGGGCCAAGCGTGCGGACAACCAACGCACGACTAGCTGCGGTGTTCGACCCCCCATTTGCCTCACCAGCTCCCCAGAGCCGGCCATATCACCCGAGCCGAAACCTCGGGCCTGCACTCAACCCGAGACTCGTACACCGGCGATACGTACAATCCAGTCCTCAGATCCATTCGCCACTTCCCCTCACACCGTGGAGCCACGGATCACGACTGTGCCTGAATCATCAGATGCGTTTGCGAGCTCTCCAAGACCAACGGACCCAGCCCCAAAACCAAAGGAGTGCGAGGCCAGTCTACATAGGCGAGACACCTGCTCCAACCACAAAACCCACGAGGCGCAATGGCGATTGGGACCCGATATCCAGTTCGGCCCCAGAGGCCTTCTCCTTTGGATCATCTCCCCCGCGGACGAGGCCTGTTGTTATCGACATTGAGGATTCTGGCCCCGATGGATCGGATGATGAGTTGCCGGGTATTGCTGACTTTGACATTGCACAATGTCAGCGATCACAACTGCGACGCTCTCAAAGCGACATTGTATCGTCAAGGTCACGGAAGACGTCAAAACCGCAGAAATCAACAGAGGACCGGACCCGAGAGAAGGAGGCCAAAGCCGCAGCCAGGGAACTCGACAAGGAAAAGAAGCGTCGAGAGAAGCTAGACGCAAGGGAAGCCAAGGCCCGCGAAAAGGATCGCAACGCCGCGCTGGCCGAAGTCAACAAACTCCGGACCGACAAGAAAATATCGACGCCAGAGATGATTGTCGACATGCCCGCGAGCCTGAGCCCCACGACCAAGGTGCAGCTGGAAACGCTGCTCGAAGGTCTGGACGTCCAGTACACTACCTGGGACAGCCCGATCGAAAACGTCGTCAAGTGGCGGAGGAAGGTTAGAAGCCGCTATATAACGACGACTTGGGACTCTGGGAGCCGCTCCCGTTGCGGATAGAGGACGAGAAGCACGCGCTTGTCATTTTGACGGCCGATGAGTTTGTCAAGCTGGCGCTGGCAGACGACCTGGAGTCGCACGTCGGCAAGATGGTGCGGCATCTGGGCACCCACCAGATCATCTATCTCCTCGAAGGCATGCTGCCGTGGACGCGCAAGAACCGGAACCTGCGTAACCGGCAGTTTACATCGCACGTGCGATCCCAGGAGCCAACAACCCAGACAGGTCGTCGCCGGACCACGACTGTGCCGGAGTACGTGCCCGAGGAGAAGATTGACGATGCGCTGCTTCAGCTGCAAGTGATGCACGACGTGCTCATCCACCACACTACGATACCTCTGGAGACGGCGCAGTGGATCGCCGTCTTCACGCAGCACGTGTCGACGGTGCCGTACAGGAGGCAGCGCGACCAGGCGACGCTCGGGCGGGATTCTGCATGGAGAGCGGCCAAGTCAAGACGGGCGACGACGCGCAGGATACGTACGTGCGCATGCTGCAGGAGATTGTGCGAGTTACGGCGCCCATTGCGTACGGGATTGCGGCCGAGTTTGGGAACGTGAGCGAACTGGTTCGCAAGCTCGAAGCCGAAGGACCGAATAGACTGGAGGGATAATAAGGAAGAGTGCCAACAAGGACGGCGCAGTCTCGGATCGGAATGTAGGACAGGCCGTCAGTAGACGGATGCACAAGGTATTCACAGGACGAGACGATGGAAGCACAAATGTTTAAGAAATATTGTATTAAAAGCTATGTGCCATGGGTATCATAAAGTCAAGCTGGGCATTCAGCTGAATGGTAAAGTCCTGACAATTCATTGTTAGCTAGTCTCTCGACAAGGCGGTAAAAATGAATCAGTGTATGAAGAAGCTGTCAGACAGCGGTTGGACAAAGTTGTTTCCACATTGTGTTATTTCAGATCAGGTCTGTGAAAATTGCTTTTTCATCATAAAGCTTGCTTGGTGTTGGAGTGAAAGAAAAAGAGTAAACGTACCATTGATGGAGAGCGCAAGCGTTATTTGTCGTCGTGCTTGCGCTTCCGCGACGTCGGCTTGAAGAACGAGTCCATCGTCTTCTGCTTCTCATCAAACTTGGCACTGCCAATGCCGCCACGGGTCCGTTTCAGGCCCTTGACGTGGTCCATGCCATTGATGGTCTCGATGGAGAGCTTCAGAGGCAAGCGGCCGTCGGGTCGGCTTGGAGAAGTTGACAAGACTCCTTCCAGGTAGCCCGTGTTGCTCCACCAGAGTCGCGAGAGAGCCGACACGTCGGAAAACTCTGACTTGGCGCTAGGAGCGACGGAGCATGGGATCCGTGCAGAGAGGGCCTTGAAGAGCACGCCGAGGATGATGCCGTGGGCGACGACGCAGACGGTGGACTCGCTGACGACGAGGACCGGGACGAGATGATCATCCAAGAAGCGGTCGACGCGCAGCCTCATTGCCTCGGGCGTCTCGGCGCCTTCATGCTCCCCAGCCCCAAGCCTGGATCCCTCACCAGAGCCAAAGTCCTTCTCCCTCAGATCCGACAGCCGCACGACATCGAGATGTGTCCCCCGCGCGCGTTTCTGCGCATCGCGAACCGCCTCGGCCGTACGCGCGGCGCGCTGAAGATCTCCGACGAGAACAGGTGCTGCACCGTGACGCGACTGGCGAGGTGCGAGCCCAGGCGGCGGGCCTGCAGCACTCCGTGGGTAGTCAGCGGCGAGTCGCGCGACCCTGCGTAGAGGCCGGCGACGTTGTCGACTGTTTCTCCGTGACGGATGAGCAAGAGGCGCATGGTTCGCAGGCGGGTTGCCAGCGCCGCTGTGCTCGGTGTGCTAGACCATTGTGAATGATGTTTGGAACTGAGGTGCTTGATGGTGGAAGAAAATTTGCGCTTTGTAGTGGAAGTTGGATGACTAAGGCCCGATATGTGCATATACCGTATACTTGATCTGCTGGGTCAACCTCATCACGATGCTCCACGATGCTCCACGACTCCACGGGACTAAATGTCGTTGAGAAAACCGAACCCAATCAATTGACAGCCTACTTCGTAATTTTACATACACTATACACACTCAGTACAACCTGATTTACTTCTTCTTCTCCTTCTTGCCGGTCAACGCCGTAATGGCGCTACCCAGGCCAAGGCTCTTGAGGATCTTGTTGACGCCCAATCCTCCTAGGATGGAGTCGACCAAACCGCCCAGTCCCACAATGCTCAGCTAGGACGGAGAGTTAGCGCAATTCATTGTGTGGGCTGCGGGAGTTTCAGAAACTTACTAGGCGTCCGACGAGGCCGAGCACGCCGTTGAGCAGGAGGCCGACGGCGGCCAGGATCTGGAACAGCGGCTCTGCGAGGAGACCCCAGAGCGGGTTGAGCTCATCCTTGGCGTGAGGCATGCCGTCGATCTTTTTCTTGGCGTTGTCGATGCACGCGGTGACGGTGCCAGTGAGCTGACGCTGTTAGCTTGTGCTCTTTGGAGCTGTGATGGATACTCACCTCCTTCAACACCTCGGCGAGATGAGACTCTTCCGGAGTAGCGTCTCGCGTGGCCGCCTTTGCCTTGGCATTGCGCTGGATGCGACCATCAGGATCGAGCCCACGGATGGCGCCGTTGACCTCGGTGAGGATCTTGCCGCCCTCCTCGATCAGCGGCTTGACCTGCCTGACGAGCTCCTCTTCGTCCAGCTCGTCCTTGGGCGTGCGCTCGGCTGTGTCGACCTTGTCGGTGATCATCTTGCAGATGGGCCGGATCCTGTCCAGGGTCTGCTCGATGCATGCCGCGATCTGGCCCGCGAGCTTGACGTCCTTTTCGAGCTGCTCGCGCGCTTCCTTTTCTTCAGGGGTTTCCGTCTCGGGCTCGGGCTCTGGCTCCGCCTCGGGCTCGGGGGATGTCTTCGAGGCGAGAGACGTGACCGATGCTCTCGCCCTTTTGGTTGATGACATCGCCATCTTCGTCGACCTCCTTGCCGGAGCAGATGAAGAGGTCGCCGCTGGTGAGCTTTCCGATGATGTTTCCATCCTCGTCGACCACGTTGCCCTCGCGGTTCACTCGTCGGCCAGCCAGGGGATCCTTCTTCTTCTCCACCTCGTCCTCTTCCCAACGCTCCGCCTTGCCGATGACGTTGCCGTTTTTGTCGAGGATATCTCCATCCTCATCGACACCACGGCCGTAGAGAACCTTGGGGTCGCCGGACACTAAGCGTCCAACGACATCGCCAGTAGCTGTGATGACCTTGCCCTCCTTTGTGACGGTACAACCGACGAGCTCAGCAAAAGGCCCGTCGCGAGTACCCTCGCGTTGGCCCTCTGGTACCAACTCTGCGCGGCCGATAATTTCACCAGACTCGCTTCTGATATTTCCGTCCTTATCACACATGCGGCCAATAACCGAGCCGATGTGGCCCTCAACGACGCGACCGTAGATGTCTCCGTTTGATCCGACGACGTTGCCGGCCTTGTTGACTCGCTTACCAGACAGGCTAGAGTAGTCAATCGCGGCTTCGGGCTCTGCTTCGGGCTCCTCCCAGCGCTCGGCCTTTCCAATAACGTTGCCGTTGCGGTCGAGGATATCTCCATCTTCGTCAACGGGGCGGCCGTAGAGAGCTTTGGCGTCGCCTTCGGTCAAGCGACCAACAATCTCGCCGGAAGAGGTAGCAACCTTTCCTTCACGAGCAACGGTGCAGCCGTCGAGATCGGCAAACGGTCCATCACGAGTTGCCTCGCGCTGGTCCTCCGGAACGAGCTCTGCGCGACCGATGATATCGCCAGACTCACTCCTGATGTTGCCCTCTTTGTCGCACATGCGGCCGATGAGAGAGCCAATGTGGCCCTCAATAACACGGCCGTACAACTCTCCGTTAGAGCCGACCACGTTACCGGCTTTGTTGACTCGTTTGCCGGCAAGGATAGAATAGTCGATTTCAGGCACGGGCTCAGCTTCGGGCTCCTCCCAGCGCTCAGCCTTGCCAATGGTGTTGCCGTTGCGGTCGAGGATATCGCCGTCCTCGTCAATAGGGCGGCCGTAGAGGGCCTTGGCGTCGCCTTCGATCAAGCGACCCACGATTTCGCCGGTAGAAGTAGCAATCTTCCCGTCATGGACAACAGTACAGCCAACTAGGTCGGCGAATGGTCCATCACGAGTGCCTTGGCGCTGATCCTCGGGCACAAGTTCCACTCGGCCGATAGCCTCTCCGGACTCACTCCTGACGTTGCCGTCTTTGTCGCACATACGGCCTACGAGTGAGCCGATGTGTCCTTCAATAACACGGCCATAGAGCACTCCGTCGTCTCCAACCACATTGCCGGCCTTGTTGACGCGCTTGCCGGCGAGGATAGAGTAGTCGACTTCAGGTGCAGCCTCCTCCTCAGGCTCATCCCAGGCCGAGGCCTTGCCGATAACGTTGCCTCGACGGTCCAGAATGTCTCCGTCTTCATCAACCTTGCTGCCCTTGAGGCGCTTGGGGTCACCCTCGATGACCTGGCCGACCTGCTTGCCCTCGAAGAGGACGCGGCCATCCGCCTCGACGATAGCTCCGGGGAAGTTCTCAAATGGGGCAAAGTCCTTGAGGTCCTCACGCTCATTGTCGGGGAGAGGCTCTCCTTTGCCAACGGCCTTGCCGGCGTCGTTCCAGATGACTCCGTCTGCGTCTGCCTTCTTTCCGATGAGCTGCTTCACCTCGCCTTCGACGACGCGGCCGATGATCTCTCCTTTGTCGTTGATGAGGTTGCCGCCTTTGTTGACGACGCAGCCCTCGAGGGCGGCAAAGTCCAGCTTATGCTCGTCCTCGGCTTCTTCCTCGGGGACTTCACCCTCGGGGATTTCACCTTCTGGGGCCTCGGACCTGGGGATCTCCATTCCAGAAACTACAGACTTGGGCGCTTCCGACCCTGGGACGTCTGATCCCGGAGCTTTAGACCCTGCGACTTCAGACTTGGCGAGCTCAGAGGGCTGGACGTCGGAGGGTGGGGCCTCGGACTTGGAGATCTGAGATTCAGGGACCTCAGACTTTGGCGCTTCAGATCTTGGAACCTCAGACTTTGCAATCTCAGACTCTGGAACCTCGGACTCTGGAACCTCAGTCTTTGCAACCTCGGATCCTTCGACCTGAGACTTTGGTACCTCACCCTCTGCGACCTCACCCTCTGCGACCTCACCCTCTGGGACCTCACCTTCTGGGACCTCACCCTCCGGGACCTCAGATTTTGGCACCTCAAACTCTGGAACCTCAGACTTCGGCACCTGAGACTCTGGGACGTCGGATTTCTGGGCCTCGGACTCTAGGACTTCAGACTTGGTCTTATCAAGCTCCGAGCCCTCAGGGACTTCCGATTTCGGAACCTCAGACTTGGGGAGCCTCGGTTCCCTCGACAGACTTGAGTGCGTCTGATCCAGGGACATCTGTGTGGTCGATGGCTGGGGTTTCCTTTACCTCACCGAGAGGCGGGGTATCTTTTTGGATCTCGGAAGTGCTTTCGGGTTCGAACCTGGAGACGCTGTCGTCGGGCTTGAGATCGTCTGGCTTGATGCTGTTGCTTTGCTCCGCCTCAATATCTGCTTCCTTGGTCGACTCGACAGGATCGGGAGGGACCTCGGTGAGCTTGTCGTTGGACTCGACTCCGGTCTCTTTACCCGTAACTGAAGGCACTGAAGGCACTGGGTCCTCATCCTTGAGGTTAATCTCAGACGAAGAACCCTTGCCCTGGGCTTCGCGGAACTGCTTCTCGGTCTCCTCACCCTGAGATGGCGACTTGTCTTCGGGCGTGATGCTGGCTCCGGACCTGCTGCCGAAGCCTAGGCGACTCGTGACGGGCTTCATGCTGCCGTCAACTGTGTTGTAAACAGACTTGAGTCCCGACAGGCCGAAGACGCTGGACTTCTTGGGTTTCTCGGCCGACGTGGTGGTGTACTCGCTGGGCTCCTCGTCTAGAGGCACCGCTTTGCCGAGGACATCGCCAGTTGTGCTGACAACATCCCCGGCAGTCGTCACAGTGTTGCCTACAAGCTCCTTGGGGTCCTTGGAATCTGCGACCTTGCCAACAGTCTTTCCGGCCTCGTCCACGACGTCTCCGGTTTCGCCCACAACTCCGACGCCGCTGCGAGGAACGGACTGAGTGTCAACTGCAAGGGGGATGATGAGCGCTATATACGGCGAGGGGACGGAGGACGCACCGGGGTTACTCTTTTCTTCAGAGGGAGTGTCCCTGGGGGTGTCTTTGTTCCAGCCCCCTGGGATCGATAGAGGATTCTGCATGATCTGTGGATGTGTCGGTTCGATGGCTGTGTGGTTGTCTTTGCTGTCGTCGATTGATTGGGTATCAAAAAGGGTATCTGGATGTCTCGATTCGATAGCTATGCGGTTGTCTCTGCTATCGTTGGTTGATTGGGTATCAAGATGGATGTCTGGATCATTGTCCCAATTTCTGAAAAGACATTGCTTTATAGCGAGGAGCCGACTGCGAAAACCAGTTTTCATGACGTCGAGACATCAAAGACGATCTAAACGTCAGAGCCACCGCCATGAAGGCGACTATGATTCTTCCATGCGAATTCTAGTCGTACGAACCATCACACCGCGCGTCATGGAGAGTATCCAAGGTCGAAGGTGTGTGGTGATGGCATTGGATGACGTAAAGACTCTACAGGACTCAGCTGGTTCGTGGAAGTACTAGCACCGGGTGTTTCAAGTGATTGGCCTCGGGTGTAAGTGGTTTGTCGCCTGCATGCATGAAAACCGGCTTCTGGGAGGTGGAGGCGGCCGATCCTCCACTTGAGGGTGTGGGAGATCGAGATTTGCAGCGTGGGTTTGCACCGGCCGCTTGATTCCCATGGATTTACGCTGGATGAACTTAAAATGGCCCTGGAAGCCAGTTTTCACCAACTTGGATGTTTGACAAGAGAAATTCACGTCACAGCTTCAGGCAAAAGAAAGCTATTTTTTATTATTATAGTCTTGGTTGAAGATGGTGGGTATCTTGATGATGAGCTGGATGCCATCATACGTTGACTTTACGTCCAGGCACATTTCATCAGGCCTGAGAATAGGGGCAGCTGGAGCGCCTTGGCCGGTCTTGCTCGTCTCGTTGTTTGTTTCCTTGCCCTTGCCACCATCACCACCGGGGCGTTGAGCTTCCCAACCACGTTCCCTTGATCATCGTATATGTTTCCCACATCGTCCACCTGAAGCCCGCCCCCCAGCGGCTTCAAGTTTGGTTTGCTGTAGTTTTCGCAAACGTGTCCCACTACCTGGCCATCCGTGTCTAGGATCTCGCCAGACGTCGAGACGGGCCTGCCGACCATGGACGGGAGATCGCCGGCCACTCTGCCGAGCACCGTCCCGTCCCAGTCCAGAATGTTGCCAAACTCGTCGACATATTTCCCGTCGAGGCCCTTTGCGAGTTCGGCGGGCGATGGCCCGGATGCGAGCGGCGTTATCTTGGGGATGTGGATGCCGGGTTGCGGGTGCTGCGGCGGCGACGACTCTGGGGATGGCGAGGTTTGCGAAGACTGCGAGGACTGTGGGGACTGCGAGGAGCGTGCGTCTCGTACGGGCAGGTTGATTTCGTACGTGGTATGCGTTGGCGAGCTTTCGGGGGTTACTGGCTTGGAAGGCATCGTGGGTTGTGGTTAAGGAGATGGATCTGGCGATAGCAAGGGCGAGGGTATCGCGCCGAAATGGGTCTTGATGTGTGAATCGGACGGTCCTTTTGCGGGGATGATGACGACAGTCAGCAGGACATCTGTCGACTGGAGTGACTGTCGAGTTGGATGGCGATGGATGGGGATGGGCATCCAGGATGGGGATGGGCATCCAGGATGGGAAGATGGACAAGGATGGGACATGGGATGACGATCCCTGACGTTACGGAGATACTGGTCCGACACTGCAGCTGGCCTGCGTGCCGTCAGCCGTAGTTGGGCAATAGTACCCCCGTATTTATGCTCCATGACACCCATATTATGCTCCATACCCTCGCCGTTGATCTCGATGGCGGCCGAAACACACGCTACAACGACACTAGCAAGGAAGCTGAACGGCCAGCTAACCACGCCTGGACATGACAGGCTGCTAGCACGGACGTAGCAGGCCTCACCACGCGTTCCTGGTTTATTACGGGATCGATTACGGAGACCATTCCGGGGTCAGCCGAGCCGCCGTGGCCCAACGGAGCGCGGCCTGCATGGACTTCACAGCGAGGGCCAAGGACGAGCCAACGACAGCGCAGCGACCCTTGTTCGGGCTGCGTCTAGACGTTGACCGGGTCGTGGCAATTGCGTCAAGGACTTTTGCACCTTGTGGTATGGTACAGTAATTGATTTGAAAAAGATTTATCGAGGTTCCTAAGCCCATTCATTCATTCCCAAAACGCCCAAAGCCCAGGCCGTCCGGCCGCCCACAGTACACTCTCGCGCAGGACAAGGAAAAAAGCCTTAGTTCCTGGATAGTTAAGCACGCAATTAGTCGCCAGTTTATCCGGTGCTGGAGATTGGACGCCAAGTAAGAAACGGCCAAGAGAAGAGAGGGGAAGCAGTCTCGTGCGGGGGGGAGAAGAGGGAAGATGAGGGTGTTCACGTACAGTAGCGCCAGCTCCAAATCTCCGTGGATTCGCGCCTTCAGCTGGATCTCAAAATGTCCAGGTTCAGGTCCAGCCGCAGCCTCAGCGTGTCGCTCTTGCCGCCGTCGCCCTTCTGCTGGTCCACGGCGTTGTTGGTGACGCCGCCGAGCGTGTTGGTGACGCCGCCGAGCGTGTTGGTGACGCCGCCCAGCGTGTTGTTGACCGAGTCGCCGCCCAGGGGCAGCTGGTCGAGCGGCCCGGATTGCTTCGAGCGGCGGCTGGACTTGCTCTTCTTCTTGCTGCGGCGTTGCACCTGCTTGGGCGGCTCTTCGCTCGAGACGTTGTCGTCTGAGTCGACCTCGTTGGAGGAGACGCGATTCTTTTCCATGGTCGACATGTTGGCGAGTTGTGTGTGTGAGTGTGGTTTCTTAAAGAGGGGGTGTCGTGTAGGGCACGGTAAGCAGTAATGAGTTGATCTCGTCTTAGTCTGTCTCTTGTTGAATCGCTATAGACAGAGTCTAGACGCCAGGTCATATAAGTTCACCACCGTCTCTGAATAACAGGATTTCCATTCCCATCCCCCCCCCATGAGGTCATGATCGAGATCCTTCACTCCTGCAGTCCCCATCGTCTCAATTTGGCGTCCCCTCGGTACCCCATGGTGTGCCCTCATGCACCCTGGTCACAAACGCAGCAAGGATCTTCAGTCTCTGACGAAGCGACTCTCCACGCCTCGCTGCAACTTGCGACACAGCGCCACAGGCTGACACCGTTTGCCCGCCGTTTCCTGAATCTCCCCTTCGGGGTCCCAGTACACTGCCCATCGCCCGTCATCCGCCTCCTCGCGTACGGCCACAAACGCATCATGATCGCCTTGGAGCGTCAGGAATCGCTCGTCGTCGCTCCAGCCCCACGGCCCAATGACGTGACCCACGGTTTCTTTGCGGCCCCCATACTCCACCGCGTGCGTGTCTCGGTTGACGAAGATCCAGTTTAGCATCGGCGGATCGACTGCGATCGTGCTCACCATCCCCAGATGCCCCTCTTCGCTTGGATACTTGAAGTAGTAGCCGTTGAACTCGTGGCCTTCGACGGGGCGTTCCGGCAGGTTGAGAAAGAGCTGGAAGCGTCAATTCGCGTTTGGTCCTGTAAATCGTAGACTGTAAATTGTAGACTCTCTCACCTTGTTGTCCACTAGAACGCCTGCCCCAGCCTCCTGTGATTTCCCCTTGCGCCGCATCAGGGGCGCCAAGTGGAACTTTTCCTGCTCCTTGCTCAGCGAGGCATTCTGCGACTTTTGCGCGCTAATCGCCTCCGCGACCCCGATGACGGTAGGGATAGATGCGATGGTGAGTAGTCCAATAACCATGGTGACTGTGATGCGTAAACAAGAATATCCAGTTCTCACCGTCGCTGAGAATGACGTTTGTTGAAATATGGGGGTCTGTCTGGTGGACTGTCTGGTGGTTCACCCCTTCCACCCCATCCACACCATCTGCAATGTAAGACCCCTGCCTGGTCATGCAGATGAATCACTGCAAGTAGCGTCATTCTCCCACATTACCTCGATATCCAGTGCGTCATTCACTATATTAGATGGATCAAAAATATTGGGTGTGCTGAAACCGGTTCGTCAACGGCTCCAAGGTTCATCCGATGACGCCTATTGCGTCAGAGTGAACTTGTTCATCCTGTTTCTAGATTTATCGAGGCATCACAAAAGAGACGAAGCGTCGGGCTTCAATCTAAAACATGTAGACCACAATACACTACAACACACCACTGAAAAAAACACTTAGTGATTGCATCTCATCTAGTCTGCACACTAACAACTTTCAGCCATGGCTTCACCACCTCAGGTATGCCACATGCCTATTATTCCATGGGTCAATTTAACATTTCCAGGACACAAAGACGCAGGGCGACTCAACCCCTCCCAACCCACAACAATCAACACCTCCCATCTCTCCTGAGCCTAAAAAGGAGCAGGAGCAGAAGCAGGAGCAACAGCCGGAGCAAAAGCCAGCCAAAGACAAGCCCAAGTCCAAGACTTCGTCCAAGAAATCCGAGCCCGAGAAAAAGACTGTCAACCAGGCCGAGGAGAGCGGCGACGAGTTTGAGGACGCCGAAGGCGATCAGGACGAGGACGTCTTTGACGAAGACTACATCTCCGGTGACGACGACGAGGAAGAGGAAGACGACGAACCTGCCACTCCAGAGTCCGAGCCCCCGAAACGGAGCGCAAAGAATGCAAAGCCCGCAAAGCCTGCAAAGCCTGCAAAGACCACTACCAAGGCACAGGATGTCCGCCGCAGACGCCCGGCTTGGCTGGATGAAGAGGAAGAGGACTCGGAAGAGGACTCAGACGAGGATTCCAGTGAGGACGAGCAGCCCATGACCAAGCGGCAGATGCAAATGCAGCGCCGGCGGATGCAGCAGCAGCAACAGCAAATGCAGCAGCAGCAACAACAACAGCAGATGCAGCAACAGCAAGGCGGCGGGGGCGGCAAAGATCCACTCAAGCTGCGCCTTGATTTGAACCTAGAGATAGAAATTGAGCTCAAGGCAAGGATCCATGGTGATCTGACCTTGGCTTTGCTGTGAGTCCTTTTTTACCCGCCCGTTAGTTGTAGTGCGACTGACAAGATAGTGACATGGACTAGAGAGGGATTGTAACTGGCGCGCGTCTGTTGGGGCATGTCGAGAAATGTTTTGGGAGTTTGGCTTTGGACTTTTAGTTTCTTTGTTCCTTTGTAGGAGTAATAAGAGTTTATTTGCACCCAGTCTTCTGAATGTGACGTCTGAATTCGTATATGTTTGAGCTTATTGAGTCGCACTTATTTTTTTTAACGGCTGTCTTGTCCGGAGCGCATAAATAAGTGCACTATTCAAGAGAAGGTTAGCCATCAGTCTGAATGTAGAAGTAATAGAAGTAACTCACACAGCAAGACCGACACTTGTTGCACATGCAAGGTAGAGAGGCATGGAGGAAATACCGCCTATATTCCCATACACTGTAGAGGATACAGTCGTGACGTAGTACTTGGGACTACCCGAAGTGCCCTCATCGACTCTGACCGACGACACCTCATAGGCGAGGGCATGTATCGCCCCGGAGGCTATGTCAACTGCTGGAGTCGACCCGATAATCTCACCGTTCTTGTCAAGCGCAGCAACGCGGGCAAAGGTGGCGTCCCAGTTCCGGGGAAGCACGAAACCGGTCTCAAAGCCCATGCGACGCGATTCGCTTGCGACCCTTTTGGGGCCATTGAGGCTCGATATTGAAGTGGACAGGAGCTGGAGGAATGAATTAGTTCACTGTAGGGATACACAGATCATAGCATATCAAGACATACCAAAACCCATCGTTTTACAGCCGTCGCGCCGTTCCATGAGACATAAATCGTCATGTTACCGCTAGCATCTGCGTTTGCGGAGATATTGGGTCCCCAGGTGGGCTTGCCCTCCCAGTCACCCTTCCAGGCACGGTAGGCTATCAACGCATTATGACCCAGGCGATCCTCGTCAACCAGACTTCTCTGGATGTCCATGACAACCTCTCCGTCTGGCGTGTGCTCGGTATACATGGCATTCTGCCCCCATGCAATAAGCGTGTTTCCGTTCGGGAGCGGCTGGACACCTCCTCGCGTCGCGCTGATGAGGCCTTGGGGATGGTACCACTCGTTAACGACCCAGACTGTCATGGCCTCCAGGTCGTATTCTAGCTCGAGGCCCGCGGGAGCAATGGCCCTCCTTGCTTCCTCGCTCCTCGCAAAAGCCGTTGTTCCATTGTGCATTGTCAAACAGGGTAATGCGGTTCTTGCCGCTCACACGTGCGTGGTGCTGAGGGCCAAAGGTAGCCGTGCCGTCTTTCGTGATGTCTGTAAATTGGTTCCGTGCACCACCCATGATCCATTTAAGTTGGCCATTGTTTCCGTTCACCATGATAACACAGCGAAAGTGCTTGATACTGATGATGAGAAAATCGCCCTCCGGGGTCTGCTTCAGCGTTAGTTTATGCCATTCTGGATTCCGACCTGGGATAAATTTCCGTACCTTCTGTGCACTATTCATATGCGAGTAATCATGGAAGAGCTCGCCATTATCCCAGTACGGCATGAGAGAACTCGAAACTGGAAAGTGGTCGAGAGTTGAAAAATGGAAGAGCACTGTGTTGGTTACGGGGTCAATCTCCTGAACGTGTTGTTGGATCACGCCATAGCCCTCTGCTGGACCGCCAAGCGATGTCAAGTCGGCGGGGTATATTCATCGAAAATAATAACCACAGTATCGTCGGCTGTAATGTAGCATTCGTGGTTATTTAGCCCCTGCCTGTTTGGAGTTTCGAGCTGCCAACCGACTTGATATAATTGCTGGTAGTGTTGGTTGTATATCCGGATTCGATCCCCTGCATAGGCAGCTATGACAGGTTGGCCCTTGAAGATGTAAGGTTTCGTTGCTCGCCCTGTGCTATATCGCTCATCCGCCCAGACCAAACTCAGGTCCTCCGATGAGATGATGCTAGGGCCGTAAAGACCCTCGCTGTAGGCCCCTGCCAGGAAGATGTAGGGAGACTTGTCAACCTTTTCATAGTTGAACTTGTTGACTTGGTAGATGGGCGCCCCGATGTGTGGCGCCGAGTGAAACGTTTGGTTCGGCTGCTGGCCAAGCTTTCCATCTTGATACGACTGCCAGTCTGTGTGGTGCGGTACATCGGCGAGTACGCTGCAAACGAGATGGAGGAAGAAGAAGGAGCCGAATGTGCTCATAGAGCGCCGTGGAGCCTGTATGCCATAACCCATGTTGGCACCACGGCGTGGGAGCATGGCAGTGAGGAAGCAAGATGATATCCTCCACGTGCCCCCATCGCGCCCGGGGATTCGTGCATCATAATAAGGAAAAATAAAGGGGGGATGCGTTCTGGCAGTTGATCTAAGGCATATAATTAAAACTAAGAGTTGGGCTAGTGCGTTGGTTTCATTAGATCAAGAAAGCCACTTCAAAATAGTCTCGCCTTGAGGTGCCATCTTAAATCAGGCACGCGACCCAGGTAATTGGAAGGCTAATGCGAGAACCCTTTCAATCGGTGGTACAATTTAAATCGGTGGTACACGCTATTTTAGGTCTTATCAACCCCGCTTAACGATCGTACAGTATGGCGATCAACCGATAACTGGATGGTTCTATTGATCAAGGTCTAGAGACAGGGACCTTAAACTATTAGCAGGGGTGAGAGCTAATCTTCAACCCTACCGAACCTAATATTCTGGGCCCAATGGGATGCGAAGAAGTAGTCTAGAAGATCAGCTTGTGGCACACTATTGATTATCTTTTCCTCCCCATGTTCCGTTAAACGCGCTTGTGCTTCAACCTTTGTATTGATTTTACCGCTATCACTTTAGCGCAGCCTTCCGCGGAGATGAGCAGTGGCGCGAAGGTGAAATTTGGTGTCGCCCTGTTAGTTTGACGGGGAATCACTTCGCTGAGGCTGATCCCAATCCCCAGGCTTTGGTTATCGCTGAGATATTGTCACAGTCATGTTTATTGCAGATAGCGATAGAAAGAACCTGTACTCGCCACAATCGTCTAAGAGTCCGCTCACAATGCTATGCGTCGCCGCAAAAATGCGCGACATAATCAATATGGCATTCCTTCTTCATTTTAGATTGGGACACGAGTTTATCTCTGGATAACGCTTGGAGATACAATTCGTACTCATCTGTGAATTAAACCTGGAGAATCACCATGAGGAGGTCCAGTAGCACCTGAGCGTTTACCAAATAAGAGACCCCAGGTACTTTGCGTGGCGACGGTGGGTGAAAATAGTTTTTGGGAAATGCGACGACTACAAGCAGATAACCACCCACTCGTATAGGTCGCATTCTAGAAGACACACTTTAATTGAGGAGAAAAAGGGCTAAGTGTATGTGAAAGCAGATGCGTAATTGAATTTATGATGGTCACAGATATTGATGACTAAACCGAGGTTTCGAAGCACTTGCTCAAGTCGTCGCCCGAGTTGGGTATATAATTTCTATGATATGAAATAGGATGCATGTCCGTTAAGCCACATGGATATGGTGGAGATATCTCACTATGCTCCAACATGACCTAGAGCTTCTCAGGCATGGCTTCATCATACGTGGATGACATACGCGTATTTGGACGCCACGCGTCATGCTTAAGACACCTCATAATGCATAAATCTACCTGATTGGCAGGAGAGAAATTAAAGTACGTGTGGCCATCTTGCCTACCTCAGACTGGCGTGGGGTACGATAATTTACATGTGCCAATATCCATCTCCACCAAGATATTGCGACTCGCAGTTTGCAGCAAACCGGGAATGACCATCAGTTTGAAACGGCAAACCGCAAGTTTGATGAAGACCAAGACGTGATCTATCACGAGACATGCAGAAGGGTGAAATTTCTCACCATGAGACTCGGCCGACCCGATGGGTCAACATTCCTTCGATTAGTTGCTGCTGATGGTCGCCTGTTTATTTAGAAACTGCACAAGTTCTGTTGTGGGCACAAAATAATGAGGGTATATTAACTGGGCTGTTGAGCTGTTGTGAAGCCTGTACGACCGCTCTTCCCTAGTATACCTTAATGCCCTCTGAGCAGTATATGGTTCTCTCTTGGTCTCATCGTCGCAGGAGCGGCCTCCCTGGAAAGTGTCTTACTGCCTGCAGCAGAGCTCACCAAACACATCAACGCGCTCACCCAAGTGACCAACGATCTCACCAAGCCTGCTGGCTAGATTGAAGTGACCTGCGTATAGGACTTCCTAAAAGCGCACAGTCCATTTAATGTAAGGCGACCAGTCCCTTTAAACTTCTGGACTCACTGGGACAGACCGTTATGACTGGACTGGGAGGGATCGTGAATACTGGCAACCAGCTCACTACCGCCCTCGCCACCGGTAAGCAGAAGGGGGTGCACAGAGGTTAAGCTTGCCAAAAGATTGTGGACGCCCTTGAGGGTGCACGTAATGCGACACTATGCTGTGGGATGGAACTGACAGTCTGTAGTTGACAAAGACCGTACAGCGCCTCCTCAACGCCGATGGCCTTGATGTCTTGACCACCCTTGCTGTGATCTGTGAACCCACTGGAGTTATTATCGGTGCCGTCGATAGGACTCTTAATATGAGTACATAGACTATATGCGTTTAACAAAATTGACATCCTTTAGGACCTTACTGGAAGTGTGATTGATACCTTGGAGGGTGATCAGGCTAACCATGCTCGGGCGGTGGTTCAAGATTGGCGAATGACTACCAAGAGGGCCAATGGTCGGGTAAAGAAACACTGAGTTGTCGCAGGGTGTCGTCATATATAAATGATTCAACCATATCGTACCTGTTTAATTTTGAAGCACGAGTGCGTTGTCTACAAGATCAGGTTCTTTTGGTGAGTTGCATTGACGAATTTCGTGTCGCGACATTGCGCTGAAGAAAGGGGTAGGCAGGCTGAGCGGTGATTTTAACCATCTTCCCAGGACAACAAGGCCGATGATGCTGAAGACGTGCCGGTCTTGTTCAATTAGTGCGACACACGGAGACAACAGCGATGATGAGTTGTGTTCCCAATGGGAATGCTTGAGACGGTCGATACGTACGTGATTAGGGAGTGACAGCTTTTTAGCCATGGTGCCCCACCAGTCCCCTGAGTGACTGTGACGCTACCTTGACGGGTCTTGGTCCACGTCGCGCCGCGAGCCCTCAGAGGCGCAAGCAGAGTAAGCATAGACGTGGCTTGAGGTGCTCTGAATTGGCCCAGAATAGTTTCGAGGGCTGCTAGGTTGGGGTCGCCACTACGGGTTGCTTGGGACTGCTCCCAGAGACACAGAGGTGTTGGACGGAAATGCGCAGTACATAGGAGCACTTCCGCTTGTCGTCGCACAGCTTCCTCACACCATGGGCCACTCATCATCTTTCGCAAACGGGTCACGAATTGGCGCGTAGAGTCGCGTGATGCATCTCCCAAGCAAAACAAGGCTGAGAACCCAACACGGACGGAACCTCTCGACACATCGAGTGTGTTGACACAATGGCAGTTGGCACAGCGGCAACGGGCCCGAGCTGTAGGCAGAAATGTCCTTTGATCACAGGGTGCTTATAATATACATGGTACGACTCTCCTAATGGTTTGGGTCGTGGTTTGGCCTCGCGCTGTTTTCGTTCCCCCGTCGTCACAATTATCACGCTTGCACTTTGGCACTCAATGGCACCTCTCGCCCTGTCCTCAACGCCGCGACTCCGAAGAACCAGTCCGATCGATCGTTTAAGCGCCACCCACGAGGGTGTGGTTGATGGGCACGTGGACTATTGCCAGGTTAGTCGCGACACACACGCTGCGCAAAAGGAGGACGTACTGAGCTTCACGATGTAGCCAACGGCGCCCATGATGACGAAGCCGGTGCCGACAGCGGTGCACATGTTGAGGAACTCCTTCTTATCGGCTGTTGATCGACGGTAGGTTAGCATTGAGGATCGGAATCGCATCTTCTAGGAGGAGTCGTACGCTTGGTGCATCGCTTGGCGAACTGGATGCCGTCGCGGGCGAACTCGAGAGGGGCCTCGAGGAGTTCCTGGATCTGGTCGGACATGGTGATGGTTGAGACGAGGTGGTGGAAGGAGGGTGGATGGTTCTGGCGGGAGTCGGTCGAGGGTGATGGAGGACGATGCGAAGGAGACGTTGGAGGACTTTGGGGAGTGCGACCTAGAAACGCGACAGTAAAGCTAAAGCTGTCCTCATTATCGTGTCCTCCTGAAGCTCGGACAAACTTGGATCCGCTCCGGGTTTGGTGTCCAAGCTTGTGTTTGTGGTTTAGCCGGGGAAAAGCCGCAGATGCCACCCTACACCTTAATTTTAGTATTGTGGGGTTGCAACCGTAATCTGGCCAAGTCACATCATCATTCAGATCATCATGCGCTTCCAGTAACGGACCAGTGTTTATGGAAGAATTGATCTGAAATCCTTCTGGATTTCAATTAATTCAACATCCTTGAAAGTATGACAGGATCTCCCATTCCTACTAAGGGCTGACTCCCGATGCGCACAATAGATGCTCATCGAATTGTATCATGCGTATTCCAGATAAATTGAAGGTAGGTTAAAAGTATCAATTCATGCCACATGGCGAGCTCGAGTATTTCGAGGATTCAACCTCACTACTGTCGGTATCCGTGAAAATGTCCGTCAATGTTGTGACAGGCTGCACAATTCCGACAACCGGACGATCAGCGTCGCACATCCGACCAACTTAAATTTAACGGATCACAGGAAAGGCTTCCCATTGGCATACCTACAATTTACCAGCTAACTTATTTGTGGGGTTCGCATCCCAGTTTCGTCCGAACTTTTGTTAACTCGGCATACTACATAGACTCCCAGTACGGACGAAAATCCGGGAATACTGCCGGGCCTCGCAACTCTTGGTTGTCCGAAATCCTCACACCCGCAGTATCGGAATACCGCAAGGTTAGAATATCATTAGAGACTCAAATGTCCGTAGAAGTCCGATCAATGTCCGCGATGATGATCTATATATGCCACAGCTCCTCCAGCTGTGATTCGATTCACTCGTTCTTCTCCGCACTTGCTTGTAATGGCTCAACTTAGACCGCCCAAGATGACATTTAAGACAGTATTTGTGACTGCTCTCTCTATTTTAGTGCATCTAACTATCGCACAAGTCCAACCTGCAGTTGTCTACAAGACACTCCTCCTTCACTCTCACACCGTCTCGGATTGAGCCGCTCAACTTGATGACACCCTTGTCAACTATATTCAGAATGTCATCAACTTTGAACGAACACAGATGGCGTTTGGCGGGCCGCGGAAGGATGACTTCTACACCCTCCCTCCGCTGACCAAGGGGACTGGTCCCCTCAAGCCCGGTCAGATCCTTAAGGTCCAACCATTTACGGATCCGACCGCGTACGCGATTCCGCCCACTACTGCAATCTCGCGTATCATATACACGACGACCGACTTTAACGGGACTGTCACTCCCGCCTCTGCTTTTATCCTCTGGCCTTATACACCTCGAAAGCTCCAGAATGACCACCCGTGAACCCATGGTAGCAAGAAGAAATCCACCGCGAAGAAAGTGTTTGTGGTGATTTGGGCCCATGGCACCTCTGGCTTTTTCGGCTCGCTGCGGCCTTCTGTTCACCGAGGCCTCTGGTATACCCACCAGGCGCCCTTTGCGCTGGCCGAGGCTGTATATGCTGTCTTGGCTTCTGATTATGCTGGGCTGGGTATTTCCACCTCTTGGGATGGGAGTGAGATCCCTCACCAGTACCATGCCTCTCCAGCTACCGCCGGTGATGCTCTCTACAGCATGCGAGCTACTCTGAAGGCTCTCCCCAAGAAGTTGAGCGAGAACTATGTCGTCATGGGTCATAGCCAAGGAGGCGGAGTTGCTTGGGCCGTCGCAGAGGCTCTTACTGTACGGAAGGACGAGTTTGCCGACTTGGTTCCTGGATACAAGGGTACGATCGCTGCTAGTCCTACTACCGATGTCTTCAGTGGCCCTTCTCCTTTCATGCTCCAAACGGTAGGCTTAATACTGCGCTCCATCTTCCCCAGTTTTCAGCTTGATGAGTGTCTGATTCCCCATGGCGTCGCACTGACGAAACTGGCCAAAGAAGTGGAGGGTGGCCCAGGTGTCTTCCATCAACTATACCAAACAAACGCCGAAATCTCAAAGCCAGACTACAACAAGTGGTATGTCGATGCATTTTCAAAGCTTGGCGACGCCGGACGCAAAGATTTCAAGGGTTCCCTGCTTGCCCTCCAAGGAACGAAAGACTCCTACATCTCCTACGATATAACTGCCAGGACTGTGGAAGGCACCTGGGAGCTATACCCTGACCACGACCTCGAGTTCCTCGTCGCATCAGGCGTGGGACACCTTCCTGTTCTGGATGCTACTCGGCATATCTGGCTCCAATGGATTTGATGCCTCTCGGGAAAGCCCGTGGCAAAGAAGGGAAATGTCAGGACCGATTTGGAGAACTTCTGCTAATTGAGCAGTACCTCAGCGTTATAAATTCGTTTCCTCTGTGGACTGGTTTGCCTGAGTATAGTTACTTGGTCCCTCTTGCTATTTAAGTAGGGGACTTTGAAAACTTTTGTTACTGAGATTGACTATCTTTAAATGAGCGTTTGAAAATACCAACACGTTTGACAAATTCAATCTCATTTTTGGAGTTCCCCTTTGACTTTATCCTGCGTGTTATATAGGTTGCCACCCTCTGGCTTCTTGATGTAAAGACAGACTTTGAGACTTGCCCTGCTATCTTGCTAGATACTTTGTACATGGCTTCATCAACGCGAGAAGATCCTTGGCCCCCTCATTCAGAATTCAGCAATAAATGATCCATCCATCTGGGTCACAAAAGCTCGATTCATCTGAGTCAGAATCTTCAACCCAAGACCCCGGGACCTTCAAGGACATATTATCAATCATCTCCCAGAATTCGCCAGAGAAGTTCTCAGTTGGGTAGTCCCACACATAGCTCCAGTCTGTCGGTTTAGGCCCGTAGGTGAAGCTTTCTAACTTGATCTGACCAATTTGGTAATAATCCCAGAGTTTCTTTCGGAACCAGAGGTTTGGAATGTGAACTACGGGTCCACAAAGAGTGATGAAGGATTTCTCCGAAGTACTGAGACTGGTTATGATGGCCTTTTCAGTTCTGCCATATTCATCGAGGTCAACACCGGCAATGCTCAGGTCTTCTAGCCAGTTCCGAAGTGCTGTATTCAGCCGATAAATCCACTCATTCTTGGCTTCATAACCGTCCCAATAATAGAGTGATAACAGGGTCCCTATTATTATGGTAGAGAATGCAGTCCCGATTGGTTGGTGCCTTAATTTATGGTGGAGTTTCAACATTGGGCCCAGGGGCCCTTGTTGAAAGTTTAACGACTCCGTCACGGCAATTGTATCCCGACGGAGTCTCCTCCAATCATTTGTTAGAGGGGTTTGCTTTCTTGTCTGTGCCGTGGAAAGAAGCGCAACCAGGACTGCAAGGGATACTCCTTGTTGCTGGAGTTCTCGTATATCGTTGGCGACAATGCTCCCGTCTGGCTGAAGGAATAGACGTAGCGAGTTTGGATGGCTTTGATAAATGTTGATTGATCCGAGGCGTTCGCATGTTGGCAAGGTGTAGTGATCGGGTGATATATGTGGCAGTACAAGGCGCAGTGCGTTTGGAAAATTTGCACAAAGAATTCGTGAGTTCGATAAAGAAAAGCCCCATTGTTCATTGGAATCGTAATTTTCCTTGTGGAAAGCCCCATTCTCCAGGAGGAAATGATAGAACGCCTCGGTCAAAGAGTCGTCTTTTGAAAATACATTGCATGTATCCTAATATCCACAAATATCTTTGGCTCATCTCTAGGCATCGAATGTCGAGCTGCCGAAGAATTATCATTATGGAAAAATTGCCGTAGTCACTAGCAGCCTGTGCAAGAATTAGTATGGAAGCCGACAAGGGAAGCCTGGGCATTACTTGAAATAAACCTCGGCCATACTGATCTACATCAAGTGGGGAGGCCGCGCCCTGACGAAAAAGATCAAGCATTTTGTCCACGTCACCAGTTCTGACACACTTAAAGATAGGAGAATCCTTCGGAACAACAGAGTAAGCTCGGAGAGATATGTTTGGTCCTGGGGCGACTATTATATCCCACGCCTTGTTTGTGATCCACCTAGGTAGTTGAAGTCGGGCACAATAATCTGGTAGGCGTTAGACTAGTCCTGTCGCATCTGAATTCACAGCATCGGAACTTACTGAGTGAGTTCAATAGAGCGTCTGGCTCCGAAGGGTGAGAGGTATAGACGAAACTACCAAACAAAGAAGGCCGTCTCCAAGGCAATTTCGTCCAGTTTCTTGAATGCGAAGCGGCTGAAATCTGCTGACTTGATTTATCCTTGGCAATTTGCTCGAGGGATGGCGATAGCTCCTGGTGCCTTTCAGAGTCGGGTTCTGGTCGAATAGACAGCTCGGAAGACACGAGGCACTGCACAATTGCTTCGGGTTGAAGTCTTAAGATGGCTCTGTGACTTGTTAGTAGCTTCCTATGATTCTTAGGCTTGCATACATTGTGTGTAGCTGCTGCGCAAGAAGCAAAAGCTGAATAGCCCACTCTAGTTTCCGTTCATACTTTGATAGAGCGTCTTTCTTTAGTACGAACTTGACTCTGGCGGCATTCCTCCTGAATCCCTTGACTGATACAATGTTGCGCGAAAGGTCGTCGATCACGGAAGTGAGCTCATTGATTGCGTTCCGGCAATATGACAAGCTCAAAACAGCCGCGCTGTTGCCTGAGATAGCCGCACCCTTCTGGAAGTCTTTGTCGATCTCGATGACAACGGGAAGGAGAACGTCCAAACGTGTGAGAATTTCCCGAATGGTTTCAGGTACGTCTTTGACTTCATCCCATAGCCGTTTCAATTGAAAGAGGCCACTGGTGACTTTGTTGGCAACCTCGAGCAGCGTGAGGCTGCTAGCCACCAGCCCGACGATCTCGGCCATCGCGAGCAGAGTCGGGAAGAAGCTTATCACAGACAGAAGCCGAATGGCTGATCGCGCGATGGATGTTCATCAACGGCGAGTGAGATGAGAGCAGCAGGAAGATGAGGTAAAAGAGAATGGAATGGGAAGCGACTTTTCATGCCAGTCAGCCTGATCGCACGCTTGCACTTCACAGCCACGTCACATGCTGACAAACTACTAAGCTGCACTGTTTATTGGTAGACAATTTGTGTTCACTACTCCACGGTCCAACAAATTGCATGCACTGCCTTTGGGCGTATGTCTGAGCCCCGCTCTCAAGTCTGCCTGATAAACTGCCTGATGGAAGTATGTGATTAGAACCGAAATTGTACCATTGCCGACAAGTTTCGTAAGTCCTTTCTAAATTGAACCGCAAAATGCTAAACCATTAGCCACAGCCAGCAGATATCCTTGGATGATAATCGTACCTTTTAATTCAAATCAATAACATCCAAACAGTCCCTGCTGGACTGGCCGAGATGGGATTGTCTACAGCCTGAGCTAGATCCTGAGTTCAAAGACGGGTTTTGCAGCAACCATCCGACAATTGGCACATAATAAGCTGAGATCAGGTGAATATACATAAATGGATATTGGGCTTCAAGGTGCTGAGTGTGAGAGAGTAAATTGATACTGAAGTGGCAGCTGGACCCAAAGCTCAAGGAAAGAAAACCATGTTAAAGACTGAAAATCCGACCTCTCCATCCACTTGTCTAAAGATTAGTATTTTATTTCCATTGTAGTAGGCCTAATCCTTGGTTGTCACAAATCCTATCTGTGCCATTGAGTTCTAACGCAGTAAGTAATCATTAAATTTTATTATCTTGAGCTTACTCTTTCAGCCCAGCCCACTACGGAGATCTTTTCATACCAGATTAATGATCTTGAATTCCGTTCGCTTGGCGCGGCCCTGAGAGTGAGCTAGCCTAGGCGTAGCCTTTGAATGAGAACTGAGAAGCACCCTGAACCCTAGATTCCTTCCCGGATTGCTAAGTCGTCAGAGGCAGCAACCTTTCCATTCGTTATTAACGACCTCACCCCGAACCAATCTTTGTATCTGTGGAGGAGGAGTCTCTGCCAGAGCCGGATTTGGGTCGACTCAGAGAGATCAGATATCTAACAATTAGAGAATGACGGTAGGTCGCTGAGATTTCTGCATAAACTTGAGACATGCCGTTGGTGACAGTTATGAATTCCATAGAGTTTGTGCTGAATTTGGAGATTGTACAGTGATCAGCCCTCATGATCATATGAGCTGGCCTTTGAGAGTCGAGGGACGCTGAATCTTGAGTGACAATCTGAAGACGAATGAGAAGTGTACTTTGTAGAAATTGGACTTATCTTACGATTTTCTGTATCCCTGTTCTTTGCACCGACATACCCTCGGCATAGCATTGAAAGGGCGGAAGTGGATTCAACTTGAGGAAGGCACTCTTATCCCAAAGTGAACTTGAATTGAATGCTCTCAATCTGTCCACAATTTCTGACCTGACTCCGCCAACTAGGCCGGCAGTAGCAACGAGAAGTGCATTCCAGTCAGCTATGTCGGTACCCGTGTGCGGAGTAGCCAGGAAGATGAGACCGCACTGGGCCAGAGATATCCCTTTGTACTTGGTGGTCGACAACTTTATCATTGCCTACGCAAAGAGAGTAATTATCAGCATGCAATGCCATGTTTGGATCTTGGTCACACACCTTTCGAACAACTAGCCCCCAAAAGAATGGCACACGAAGAGCAGGGGCCGCTTTCTCTGCTACATGTCATGATAAGTCAGCCGCGATCGATTGAACAATCATCAAGATTCCATGCAGTACCATCTTAGAAGCTCTGACTTCGATGAGACTCTGTAGCAAGTTCTCTGCCCAATTTTCAAGTGACATCAATGATCTTCGGTCTACCAAGTCTGCGTCGTAACCAAAGGTCATGATGCGACTCTTGACAAAGTTTTGTGAAGATGGGAGATAGTCTTTCAGCCACATCTTCCCGTTGTCTGCTGTCCAGGAATCAATAGCGTTCCCACCAAGTCCATGAACGGCGCATATACTGTGAATCGGGCGTTAGCAGGTCAAACGTGGTTGTAAGCATATCAACACATACTCCATTTCCACCTTGTCGGCACCGGCATATTCGCGGAGAACAGTGATACCTCGAAACTCGTTTGTGATCTCCCAGTCATTCCAGTGGAGATCTTTGTTCTTTTTGGCCTTTTCACACACATTCAATGCTGCTTTGAGTCTCTTTCGATCTGAAAACGATATTGTTCCTACCGGGGCGTCTTTGTGCTGAAAGACAAATGATGTACTGGCGGGTTCGTTCGATGGAATAGGAGGAGTGCGAGGCATCAGTTGAGGTGATGCTTCACTTTCAAGGATCGTGATCGATGGGGTTATTCCATCCGTGCTGCTCCTAGTCTGTCCGATGTCCGACAGACGTAAAAGACTAGAGGCACGTTTCGTTAGTGTCGGCGGTGGCGCACAGAGTATTTCGACGACTTCTTCGTAGGCCTTTTTGGTAGTGGACCCAGGCATACCATGGATCCTCAAAGCATTCTTACTTTGAAGAGGCATGGTGTGTTGCCGCGTGATTGCTCTCTTCACCACTGCGATGGAAAGGATATGAAAGGGGGAGGAATGGATCAAGTGCGAGCGCGGTCAGCTTGAACATGGTCATCGGCTCCCCCTTGCTTACTTGTAAGGCTATCCAATCATGCGAGCCTGGTCGTTTTCCCCCTGCCAGCCCTTAGTGTGCAGGATTGGTGGGGGCGGATGGCTGGCATTTGGGATGGCTTCCTTCGAGCATTGGTGAAACAATGAATAGTAGATATTAACCTAACTGTGCAGGATGTAAATCTTACACCATATATTGCAACATATTAATTATATATCCTACTACTTAACTTGAGTGAATGATTTTGTGGGAATTAGTAAAATCCACATTTGTAAGAGTGTGATGACTTGAGGAGCCCGGCAATCTCAGGTGTCACTATCTGAGGGGGTGGCTTTCTGAGACAACGCCACTCGGTGCTTTTCAGGAAAAAGCCAGGTCAGCTTAGTAGTAGCGGTAGATGTGGCGACGTGTCTTAATCGCAGCCTGATTTTGCAGACCCGGATACAGTTTAATTTTAGTTGCCGAGCCTGATTTTGTAGATCCGGATACCGCAGCCAAGCTCAGTTTGCCGAGCCTGATTTTGCAAATTTGTGTCACGCAAAGATTACAGTTACGGCGGGATATGAACTTAAAGCCAGAAGCTGTGCTTGGTAGGATATCTATTTTGATAGACCTAGACTTCTTTTGTTATCTTTCTGGGGAATTAGCCCAGCTGCTAGACTAGCCTTTGACTTTATTTGGGTTCATCTACACCGGTGTTTTTTTTGGGTTGTTTCTTCTTGGGTCTTATGCATTATTGAGATATAGCCACACGCGTCTAGGTCTTGGATTGCTACTTGCTGGCTTATTAGCTGTTGGTGGCTGTCTTCCCAAATTCGCTCCTAGTCAGGCCCGACCCCTGATTGCGATTCTGACTCGCAAACAAGAACTTGTTGCTAAATGCGATTGTTTTAAACGGTTTCTTACAACTATATGCTCTCTACTATGCCTCCATGACAATGCAGGCTAACGGTAATGCTACGAGTGCTGATGACAGATCCTGAAAAAGGCAAATTGAATTGAATCAATAACCTATTTAATGAGAGCATTGATTCGCTTTCACGTCAGAGATGACATCGCTGAACGCGTTGCTGACGAAGTGGGCCTTGATACTCAGGGCACACAGCGACAGCAAAGGGGACTGGGATTCCAGCGGCAACATAGAGAACAGTCCTCAGCACCTTGTCGGATTTTTTGGCCAGCCCTGAATGGGCAAGAATGCTGGTGCTGATGGGCGCCAGTACAATCAGGTTCATTACATCTGCCAAATCGGCGGCGAGCGCCGCACTATAGAAAATGGTGTAGGCGGGCGCAAAAAGAGCGAAATAAATCATGGCGAGGGCGAAGCTCCGACTAGGGAGATGGAATAAATAATAGCCATGTCAGACAGAGGTTAGTTTGAGTTGCCAGTTCCTACGAATTGGGAATCAACGTGCGACCTGGATATCTCGGTGTCGATGCAAGATGGTTGAGTATGGGAGAGAAAATGAAGAGCGAGCGAATAGGGAGGAGAGCACCAAGACTGCTTTAGCCAGGAGAGAGCCCTTTGAGCGGGATCGTTGCGACTGCGAGTGTTGTAGATGGCGTAGAAGAAGAGAACCATGATGGCAACGAAGATGACGGCTTCGAGTGCTCCGGTGGCGACCCAGTATTGATGAGCAGGTATGGCGGGCCCTAAAACAAGCCGCGACCAAGCCCGCTCTACGATTGCAAGGCTTTTCTTCTCGATGTCAATAGTAAAGAGCCAAACTTGAGGAAAAGACTGCGATGAAGGCGATACACGATGCTGGCACGTTCACTGTCTGTCCAGGCCCGTACGTACCATTCAAAAGATTCGTGGGCAGGGCTGACAGCCAAGAGGACGGTACGTTAATGAAGGATTATGTGAGAAAACCCAAAGCTCAGCCGCAAGCACAAGGCCACAAATCACAAAACAGAATGATGCTTCAATTAATAATTAGCCACAGGGGCCATCTCAGCTGCAAATGGCTTGAGGATGCGGCAGCTAAAATAAGCTGATACAGAGCCAGTAGGATGCGAGAGGCGATGTGCGTGTCGCACCCCGACGACCAGGCTGGTTGATAGCGAAGGCCGTTCACAAACTTCCAGGGGTTGTTGGCGGTTCATTCGCTCAGTGCGGTGATAAAATGAGACATAACAGTGGGAATGCATGAGCTGAATACTGGGGTCGGAGAAGTTGTTTTGGCACACCACGCGTATTCGCCGTATTTCAGAGAGCTGGGAAGTGTACTTATTACTTTGCACAGTTGCACAATTGACAAGTTAGGAATACTGTGCGATGTACTGAATGTGCTTTAATGAACAGCGCCAATGTTAGGTGCCACCTGCAACTACAAGTGCTGGAACATTCAGCCGGTCGCTGGCAAAGGATTGGCAATAGCTAGCAAACACAGAAGCGTCACAGAGGGCTCCCAGGCGTCATAAAGCTCTGCATCTAGCTATCCATACCCACCCATCAGCTTCACCATGCTGTAACCCCACGATCAAGCACCAGTTTGGCGCCTAAAATAATTTTCATTCGCATTAACAAGCGAGAGAAGTTATTGCACATATTCCTCTTATTTGATGGGGGACTGAGCGAGGCTGGACTTACTTTGCAATAAAGCCTTTCTTTAAAACATATACCTTCGCTTCCTCGAGCCCTTTTATCACCGGTGTTAAGTTTCCGTGGGCAGTGGCCGTGCCTAGTATATTATCTTCGATGCTACATACAAGATAATTACCGAACACCACCCACATCCCAGTGCTTGGCCAGAATAGACGAGTCAGTATGTTGAGAATGCCTAGGGTCATTTTAATACGGTGTGGTAAGGTGGTTGCAGGAGTAAATCTGTTGGATTAGCATTACAGCCAGTCGCAGAAAACATACCCTAGGCTCGAAGGTTATCACACTGCCGGCAGGAAGTGCCCTTCGCGTCCTCAAATGTCGAAAGAGTTTATTCTCATCCTCAAGGCTGGGGCTGCCACCGGTATCATGCGTGTCCAGACTAAGAAGTGTCCAAGCCCATGAGGAAAGAAAGCTGGGCTGGCTTGAGCCTCAAGAAGATCCTTCTCATTACCCTGAGAATCTTGAGATTCATCATCGTCAATGGAAATCTTGTGAGCGAGAAGGACACCATTTCAGTTTACGCATTCCTTAATCATGGCGATGCAGTCCATTTGCATCTTGTATACGATGTTGTGGATGTCTCAAGATGCTTTGGAGAATGATCCGGATATAAGAAAAGGACAAAACAATCTGACGTCCCTTGAGGTGCGGGACCCTGTCTACATGTGGGAACTTTTCCGGGATCAGCGATTCAGCCCTATGGGCGTGGCCTTGCAGGAGATTTCCCCCTTGAGAACAGCCCCAAAGTTTTGGGCCATGATAACAAGTCTTCAAAAGGCGTGCAAATCCAATCAACGGCCAAGTGCAATCGAATAGAGAACAGGCATGAATGACATGGACGATAAGATACATAGATCAAAGTTTGCATCGCTCGAAGTTGGCCGATGTGATGATCCAACACATCAAATCAACTAGCGGCAGTGATGTCTCGGCGTAGGACGAGCTAGAGGATGATGATGGTGTGGGCCAAGCCTCAGTTACTGGTGGGACCGGCTCCCACAAGCCGATGGTTCCCCGAACGACGGCGACATCGGCAAACCCCTCACGATTGTCGTTGTGATTGCAAGAGAGATATAATCTTGGCCTATCTGCTCGATGATCAAGTACAGATTGGGTTTGCCGATGTTCGTCACATGCTGTGCTCCTTCAACAGAATGACCCAGCCCGCCAATATCCGACCTTGTGATGCACTCATTTGACTACATCAGGACAGTCCTCCGGTATCGTGCTGTTAACCCCTCATGTGTATTATCTACTTGATTTGTTCACGAAATTATGTCACGATTGTGATAAAGTTGACTGGTTCAAGCACATATTCTATTGCACACTAACGGCGGGAGACTCCCCTACTCCACTGCGCCCCTGCTTTATGAGCTCAGTGGCTTGGATAAAGAATGAGTCGATCCGTAGCATGGCAGGTCGCAGAAGTAACCTTGCACAGATATCTTTCGTAGCCCCCAGACGCTGCAACGATTGGTGAAACTTCTCCAACAGCTGATAAGCTGTTTCAACATCGTGCGGTTCGGATGCCAGGAGAAATAAGTAGATGAGAAAGTTGCCGCAGAGAATGAGCTGAGATCGGGCGTCTATACAGGTCAGGAGCTGATCGAGGGGTACTAGAAATTGACTTACGGCGGACCCAGAAACCGGTCAACTCCTCCTCAGTGATGTCACTCATAAAAGTGGTAAACACTTTGAACTGTGCGAGTGCTACGGTGAGCCACTGCCGCAGATTTGAACCGGGGGTAGCCTTTGCTTCTTTCGTTGCTGGATACATAAGACCGCGGAACAAGAGAACTTGGGTGGCGTGGAATGATAGATGGAGAGGGCCTACTGAGGTTAATACAAAGTCGGAACTTATCCATGCTGAAGCCTACCATTGTGACGGGTGTCCTTTTCAACCGTCAAACACTGTGGGATAAGACTTGGCCAGTCTTTGAGCGTTTCACGCAAGGCTGTAAGCTGGATTCGAGACTGTGGGCTGCTCATGTTCCTCTTCACTTGACTAACCACATGTCAGCACGGCTCTGGATCATTGAGAGTTCAGAACCCACAAGCTGCAGTCCAGAATTGCTCGCAAGTTCCGGGCGATGTTGACCATCTCCAAGAAACGAGCCCCATCGGATATTCGAAAGCTGGTGTTTTCAGGGTCCACTAAATAGCGCAAGTCTTCAGGCACATCTTCATCGAAACGGAGGTCATCCAAGGTCGGAGGCGTCGTGTCGAACGTGTCGGAGCCAATGTGCGGCGGGTTGCCGTGGCACACGGAGGACCAGCAATCATTGGCGTACGTAGCCCACCACAGCTTCTTCCGTATCCTTTTCTCCCAGGTTGCTATGCTCCATGATCCAGGATCTTGATGGAGGCCAATCATTTGAGCACATGCCGTGGCTTGACACGCCATTATCCAAGTGCTTGGTGTTTCGACGCTGTCAATATCTGGAGGTATGATATGTGGCAGCAGTAGGCACGCCTGCAGCTTGAATAGATTGGGCGCCTCGAGCTCTCGTCGGAGACTTATATGGCAATGTGCGAGAATTTCATGTTGTTGGAAAGGGCATGGACCCTCGAGCGATGGATCGCGATGCCAAAACGCACAGGCCAACGCATACACGGCGCCGCGAAGTGAAGCTGGAATCTCCAGCTTGGCCGCAGCGTATTGACGCAGGAAACGAACCTTGGAGACGACCGGATACGCCGGATGAACGTGTTTAAAGTACAACCGTACTAGAGCCGGACCATGAGGCCATACACGCCTCTCAATGGCCTCTGACGCCTCCTGCATGGCGAGATTCGTGTGGTCGGGGAATCCATTGAGGAGCATCAGGAAATGAACCGGATGATGATGCGGCTGCGAGCTACCATCATAGACCTGGGTGAAGTTGGCATCAATCTCGTCTTGCTCGCTCAGAAGCACCGATCTGAAGGAGTCGAGAAAGTACGTGTCTTGCTCGCCAGCCAACCCCATGGAATGCGACGTTCTGTCTTCCATGTCTTCCAATGTGTGGACATCAGTCTCAGGCGGATCTGGGGCGCACAAGGCGAACGATGCCGCTGCATCTATGTCCACGAGACCCGGCTGGCGCACGAGACCATCATGGACTATCGTAGATGAGACAGAGCCCTCGTACACACTCTGGCGATCTGTGCTAGCGGGAGAAGGGCCAGCCTCCGAACTCTCGGGGCCATTGGAGAGAGGCGATGCCTTTGGAGTCGTGACGTGAGGGTCTGGCGCCGCATCGGCAGCCGATGACCGACAGACCAAGCCTCTGCTACTACAGAAGAGACCTATATCAGGAGTAAGCTCAGCCTCCAGATGCAGCCGCTCCCGCGCCGGGTGGCTCACAAGGGGGTTTGTTGGGGATCACGCAGGCCGTCTTGCGGCGGCGGCACGCATCGCACGGGCGGTTTTTGCGGCTTCGAGGCGTTCTCGACTGGCCAAAGTTGCTTCTGATGGTGTACTTTCGTGACGAATTGCCTGCTTGAGCAGGTGGCTCAGTCCCGGGCTCCATGCTAGCAGCCGTTGATTCGATGACAACGTGAAGGAGTTGACCGAGAATTCGGAGAACCGCGTCGCATGTTTCGCCGACGCGAAGTTGGCCGACGGACTTTGCCGACTTCGGCTACTTCGGGGTACCTGGCCAGTTGAGCGCGCCCTAATTAATTAGTACGCGGATACGGAGTAATTGTTTGAGATTTGGGTGTGATTGAGCATGACTCGTGGACATGCGATTGTCAATGCTACGGCGACTGAATGCCAGTTTGGCTTGGCCACATTTAGCGAAAGACTAGCAAGCCCATGTTCCTTTTATTATACTAATATCGACCAAAACATTAAAATTCGCCCTGCCAATTGAAACACATTCTTCTTTTATCGTCCTTCTTCTAAATCCGAGTAGTAGTCTCCAGTCCCTGGTTCTTCTGTGTATCCGAGCTGTCGTCAACGAGTTCCGGTGTCTCTGCCAATGTCACGTCGTCCCACCGAGTCTGATACTGCTGCTGGAGATCCTTGGCACTGGGGCTGTTGCGCACGAAATCATCCGACTTCGCATCGGGGAACGCAAAGTGAAGCGCGCTATAAACCAAGGCGCTTGAAAGAAAGCCATACATATAATTGGTGTAGTATAGTTCCGTTGCACCATCAGTAACGCTGACTGAGGTGTCTACTGCGGCAATAAAACCGGGCAGACAGGGAACGACCCCCACAATCCACTGTGGGAACTGTCAGTCAAGCTTAATTAAATGGAGACGAATACATACCGCAATCGGAGCACGCCAGTTGACGCCCCACGTGTACCAGTATACGCTGCCCTTGTCGCCACGGTAGAGATCGTCGACGTTCAGCTTCTGCTTGCACACGATGAGATAGCTTGCAACCATCAAGCCTGTCATCGGTGCAAGGAATACACCATAACTTGACAGAACTGTCAGGAAGATGGTAGCGGTATTGACTAATCGCCAGGGGTTGACGATCGGGCTAAGAATCGCAGTAATGTAGGCTCCTCGTCGAATGTTGATGTATCGAGGAAACACGGAAGACAGATCGATGCCACCAGCCAGTGCATTGCCAGGGAGATTGCTTCCAATCTGCGAAACCACCAATGCAAGTCCCGAAAAGAAGACGGCTGCGCGTGTTCCGGCACTGTTGTCCTTCTCAAGCAGACGGACGAACAGAGTTGGCGGGTTCCAGATTGCTTCACCCATGCGATCCTGCGTTGCTGCCGTGACAAGAATTCCTAGGATTGAAGCAAAGATACCGTAGAAGGGGAAAGCAAAAGCCTGTCCCCAGATGGCATCGCCGGGACGTCTAGCAAGTCGAGCGTAGTCGTTTTGGTTGAGGATACCCGCTGCAATCGAACCAATAGTCGACATGATGCCTGAAACCATGAGCCACGCGATGCTATCTGGGCCCCCCGTTGCGGGAAGGGCGCTTCCAGAGCTGATGGTGTCTCCAAAACCACGAGGTCCCATCGTGGCCAATGCCCAGATCAGGAGAACTACGAAGAAGACTAGGGTTATTGTGCTGGTAAAGTAAAAGAACTTTTGCAGCCGATGAGGTTGGATCAACAGCAACGGAAGGCTGATGATGCAGAAGATGAAGTAGCACAGAAACTGGGCCGACGTCATTCCCGTCTCGGCGGGGATGGTGTTGTGGATGCGTCCTTCAAAGCCGGGATCCCATGATAGAAGGATGAGGTAGATGCACTCTCCTCCGACCCATGATTGGAAGCCATACCTGTGAGATGTGAGAATGAGCCTTGTCTTCAGGCTGTAACTTGGAACTTACCAAACTGCATCTAGTTAGCTAGTGAGACAACAGGACTATAGTGCATGAAACTTACCTAATGACAGAAAGATTCGGTTCCAGACAACGAACTGGGCGCCCCAGACACCCCACACTGCTCGACTAAATACGGGGAAACCAACTAGGACTGTTAGTATGTGTTTGTCGGCAGTGAAGTCGATACATACTATGGTAGTACGCTCCAGCCATTGAGGCAAGGAGTATCGCACCCGTAGCAAGGAGGTTTCCCACAATAATGCCTGACACGTGTTAGACGCGTCGCGTGATGGAGGTGGATTCATACAGATGATAGCTTGCCACCAGGTCAATCCCAGAGGAATTAGTGCACTGCCAGTAAGAAACGTTGCGATGTTGCAGTTGATCAACAGCCCTGCCGAAGGAGTCAGCTCTGATGCAGCACGTCGCGTCGTGGAGGTGCCTACAGAAGTTGTGATAGGCGAGGAACGTCCACGTGCGTCTCTCGGCGTTGACGGGACGTACATCATCGTTCTATACACCGTTAGAGAGTCCTAGAGAGTTTTGCTAATAGCAACATACAATCCACTGAGACCCGTTCGGCAGCTCGACGCGTTTGAGCTGTTCCGACACGCCCATCGTGAAATTTTCTCTGGGCAGCAGAGCGAACCGGATTGTGCGGATTTCGAACCCAGGGACCGGAATTGTCCGCTTTTACGTGCAAAGTGAGTTGAAGTCGAGGCGGAATGCCTTTAAGGGCGTCTTGAACTTGCCAGTGGCTGATGGAGCCGTAATACAAGAACTTAGGAGATGGCGTCCAATTGAGAATGGTTGACGTTAGCTTTATCTCGACCTCGGGTAACTGATAATGGAGATCGGCCAACCTTATGAGACGTCGGCGAACCAAACATTCTACACCAATCAGTGTGAAGATCGGCAAACTCCCCTGTAGACGGCGAACTGGTTACGCGTCAAGTTGCTCCCGTGCTCTGGACATAGCCCCACGAGACACTGGACGATCGCAACAGGTTCTATTGGATCTGTGGGTACACCAGCCTGATGGGCTCTTACGAGAGAATCAAATTCAGCGATGCTCGTGGCTGGTCGCGTGAATACATAAGGTGGCAAAGGTGTTAGTCGTCAGCTCTGGCGGAATCTCGGTACAATTGCATCGCATTTCACCATGTCTCTGTACCGCATTGGAGTAGACGTCGGTGGGACCAACACAGATGCCGCTATTCTCGACATCAAGGCCTTCGACAGCCCTGGCCGTGGCGTGCTCGCGTCCCATAAAGCCTCAACCACGCAAGACATAACCAGCGGCATAGAGTTCGCTATCCGTGCGGTCCTGGACGACTCCAAGGTCGATCAGAACCGGGTCTTGAGCGTCACGATTGGAACGACGCACTTCATTAATGCGCTGGTTGAAGCCGACGCACGAAGGCTGGACCGCGTTGCAGTGGTTCGGCTCTGTGGCCCCTTTACGCGGCAGATCCCTCCCTTCTCGGACTTCCCTGTCGGCCTGCGCAGCATTCTAGATGGCGGCGCCTACTATCTCGACGGGGGTCACGAAATTGACGGGCGCGAGATTGCGCCGCTCAACACGCAGCAAATTAGCCAAACCGCCAAAGACATTGTCGCCTCTGGCATCAGGTCTGTTGCGCTAGTCGGCGTCTTTTCGCCGCTGGACCATGAAGGAGCCCACGAGGAGGAGTGCAAGCGGATTTTGCTGCGGGAGGCGCCTGAGCTGCAAGTGGTGTGCTCTCATGACATTGGGCCAACGGGGCTTCTAGAGAGAGAAAATGCCACTATTCTCAATGCCGCCATTCTCAGGACCGGACACCGGGTGAAGAGGGGATTCAAGCGAGCCATGGCCCGCCTGAGACTCCCGTGTCCGCTGTATCTGTCGCAGAATGATGGCACTCTGATTGATGCCGACACTGCTGCTGAGTACCCGATCAAGACGTTTGCCAGTGGCCCGACCAACAGCATGACGGGCGCTGCATTTCTCGCCGGCATCGACCACCAGAAACGAGCAGACGCCGCAACATCGGACTCAAGCGACGTGACTGAGCCACAGATCCTTGTCGTTGACATTGGAGGCACGACAACAGATGTTTGTGCGTTGATGCCGTCCGGCTTTCCTCGCCAGGCCCCGGGCTTTGTCGAGGTGGGAGGTGTCCGAACCGCATTCTCCATGCCCGAACTCCTATCGATCGGCCTCGGCGGTGGCAGCAAAGTCCAGGTCAACTCGACAGATGGTGCTGTCACTATTGGACCTGGCTCCGTTGGGCACTTTATTCAGACGCAGGCCAAGGTCTTTGGTGGAGAGACTCTGACTGCGACCGACGTTGTTGTCGCAATGGGTAGAAGCGAGCTTGGCAATCCCGAGCTGGTCAAGGATGTCCCTCACGCGCTCGTGGAGAGCGCGAACAAGGAGATTAGGAGAATGCTAGAGAGTGTTATTGAGCAGATGAAGGTCTCTTCGGCACCAGTGCATGTTCTCCTGGTCGGAGGCGGAGCCATGCTTGTGACTGAAGATCTCCAAGGCGTCGACAAATGTATCCATCCCATCCACCAAGGCGCCGCCAACGCAGTCGGTGCTGCAATTGCCAAGGTGTCTGGGGATATTGACATCGTCGAGATTCCCAAAGGACGCTCTGAAAAGACCGTCATTGACGCTGCGTGCAAGAAAGCCATTGACTTGGCTGTGCAGAAGGGCGCTGCGCGGGAGGATGTCCAGATCGTCGAGGTCAACAAGATGCCTCTTCAGTACATGCACAACGGCGCAATTAGAATCCAGATCAGAGCTGTCGGCCGTCTTTCCATTCCGACCGAATTGACTCCTCCGCCGTCTCCGCCTATATGTGAGATGGAGGAGGCCCAGGACGAGGACGAGGGCCAGAAGACGAGTATTCCCAACGCTTTGGAGCCCACGACCAAGCCGTCGCTCAAAGTTGACCTCGAAACCTATCGCCCGGATGTGCGAGATGGGGTTTGGTATGTGTCTGAGGTAGATCTGGAGCTGTTCTCAACGGGATGCGGAGTTCTCGGCACTGGCGGTGGTGGCCCGACGCATCACGAGTATCTCAAGGGCTTGCATGTCCTTCGTTCCAGTCCCAAGGGGAAAATGAGAATCATCTCACCAAAGGCGCTCAAAGATACAGACATCGTTTGCTTTGGCTCATGGTACGGCAGCCCGAGTGTCATCAACGAACGAATTGCGGGAGGCAACGAGATTGCCGTTGGTATCGAGGCCGTAAACAAGGCCCTCGGCATCACGTCTTTTGAGGGCATGTTTATTGATGAGATGTAAGTAACTCCTGGCCTCATTTAGCACAAAGTTGACCATACTAGCGGTGGTGGAAATGGAATGAGCGCATTTCCGACTGGCGTTCATTTCGACGTGCCAGTCATTGACGGCGATGCGATGGGACGAGCGTATCCGACCATGTACCATGGTAAGAGTGTTTTATACCCATCTCGGCATTTCTAACATGGAACAGCTACGTTCAGCGTTTATGGGCACTCCATGGTTCCATGCGTACTCTCCGATGCCCGAGGAAATAGCTCTATAGTCATGGTAAGGGATCCCAGCATGACCTGCTGTGCTTTCGCTAACCACTACACAGAATACGGATTCTCCTCTGCGATTAGAAAGCATTCTACGAACTACGGCAGTCGAACTCGGCCTTGGATGTGCTGTATCCGCGAACCCGCTGCCCGGATCTGCAGTCAAGTCTCACGGTGTCCCCAACACACTGTCGCTGGCTTGGTACTTGGGACGGGCAGTACACCTGGCACGACGCAAGAAGATAAGCTATGTCGATGCGATTGTGAGTATCTCTCATTGCGTCTGAAAAGGATATACTAACCGGTCAATAGTTCGACGTGTGTGCAGGAAAACTTCTGTTTACCGGAAAGATCGTCGACGTGCGTCGATTCATCGACGGCGGATACACAATGGGCGCGGTCGTGATAGCACCCCTCAACGACGACGACCGGGAGTCAGCCGGCACAAGCAAGCAACCCGTTCCGAACGATAGGCACATGACGATACCGTTCCAAAACGAGTACCTGTATGCCGCCCTCACCGACTCGGCCGGAACCGAGGAGACGCAAGAGGTGGTGTGCACAGTTCCAGACCTGATCTCGATCCTCGGACAGGACGGAGAAGCGATTGGGTCTCAAGATCTCCGATACGGGCTACGTGTCAATGTCATTGCCCTGCCAGCTCATCCTCTCTGGAAGACGGACAAGGGTATGAAGATCGGAGGGCCGGAGGGATTCGGCCTGAAGATGCCGTTTGTGGGTGTAGGCGATAGTTTCACCGAGTCACCGAGCGTGATCGATGAGTTCGGAGTTTAGGTCTGTATTATTAGCGAGCATTTTATGAGCGACACAGATTTGCATAGATATACGAATAATTGCATCTACTAGCTACACGGAGATGAAGCTCTAACTCGACCTCCGCGTTAGAATCAAGTCCCTGGCCATAAACGTATCTTTCTCAAGGCCAGTCAGCGGAACAATGACCGGAGGAATAACCCTGAATTGGCTGCATCTACTCATGTTGCAACGAACTCGGCTGCAGGTCAGCTGCGCTCAGAGGCCCCGCCGGAGAAACGAACAGAAGACCATCCGAGTTCCATACTAACCTAATACAATGGAGAATGTCCATGTGATGGACCATCCGCACGTCATTCGAGTTAAGCCGAAACGATTGCGGGCCCGCAGCTGTCGAGCTGTGCGGATGCGGGTCCGCACTGCGGTGGAGAGGCATAGGAATCTTGATTGGGTTGCGATCTCGACTTGGAGAACCCTGTCTAGATCAGAGCAACGGGCCCGTAATGCCGAGGCAGTGGTTGGGTATTTCTGGCTTCTGCCGGATTAAATTGGACGTTGGTTGACAAAGACGAGTTCCGTTCCATGATAAGAGATCGGCCGCAGGAGAAGCATAACTCTCGGTCTTAACATGGAGACTAATGGCTGGGAACATTGAGAATAGCACCATTTTCCGCCAGGCAGAAGTAACATAGACTCACTGCATAGAATTACGTATTCATGGGGTGCTATTTGTACAAGTTCTGTTCATCTTCATCTTCTCAACCCGTCCGACGCTACCGACAATACTTCAGCAATTTTCCTTGCCATATCCGACTTCTTCCCCAAAAGCCACAACGCTTTGACACATTCCTCAGCTCTCTCCAGACTCTCCTTGAAGTCTTCATTATTGTGCCCAAGCGTAGCCCTGCCGTATCGCAGAGACTCATCGGCCTCTCCCAGGAGAATAACCGACGCCTTGCTGAAAGCCCTGATCAATATCATGGTCCAAGGTTCCGTTAAAATCGTGCCCTCGTTGACGGCATGGTGGAAATCTGATAGTTGCGGAGCGGCGTAATTCCCTGGATCCTCGGTGGGTGGCGTGGCAACACTAGCGAGATCGGAGAGCTCTCTTACGCTCGTTTCCCGTATCCGGGAGGCCATCTTGCTGTTCACGCGGCTGCGAACGGCAACCTCCATTCCCAAATTGTTTTCATCGACAAATTCCACCAGGTCAGCCAACATCAGAGCGGCGAGATGCCAGTGTGCCGAGATACAGACGAACCAGCCCTGTATTCGTGGAGGCACCTCGTCGAATTGTTGTACTAGTTCTCGAAAGAAGGACCCATAAGTCATGTTCCAATACCGGTAGACGGAAGTGGTGCTCCTGAGAATCTCTTCGACCTTTTGTCCGCGACCGCCCTTTCGAAGGATATTTTGCAAATAAGAAACGTGTCGAAATAGTAGGACCTTTACCGGCGCTGACCTGGTGACAGCCTCCGCGGCAGCTTCATATGAGCAGGGCCAATGAAGGAATTGAGCGGGTGCTTGAAGGTCGTCTTGGATGAAGACATCAATCTTCCAACGCCCGCTCGAGGTCTCATCCACCTCATCGTCGATGGAAGACTCCTCTTGCGGAGAGGAATGCTGACACTCTTCATCCCCAACGACGACTGGCCGTTCATTCATCGATGAAGAGACGGTATCAAACATGACAGCAAGCCAATAAAGGAGTCCTATGGTGTGTTTATCCTCGCCGTTGATAGAAAGGGTCTCGGTCACCTTTTTGCCGTGTCCGTTGGTGGATGAATCGAGACGTCGTCGAATAGCATCGTATCGGTACTTGAGCGCATGCATCTTTCGAGCCGCCCTCTCCACGTAAATCGGCGGTCCTTCTTTCGATATGATGCTGTTGAGTTGAGTCACGATAGATGTCTTCATGTCTCGTATTCCATGACGACTCGAAAACATGGCTGGGTCGAGGATGTTTGGGCTATCGTGATTTGACCATGGCTTTTGTGTCAATCCGAATATCAGCTCCGCGCAGACGACTCTGTAGGACTCCACGTCTGAGACTTCCTGTAGTGCTCTCTGTGCCTGTTCCCAGAAGTGACGCTGAAGATTGCGGTCAAACTCGTCAGCCATCTCATCGGCAAGATCATCCAACGGATTATTGTCACTCGCATCGACAGGTGCCGAGTATCTTTGTCTCTGACGACGACTTCCTTGAGCCCACTGTGTCGAAAATGCCATAATAGCGAGATGAAGAGCTCGTTGGGATGCTTGGTCTTCAGAACGAGTTAGGAGGACCATGCTGGCCGATTGTGCGACCCGGTCGAGTTTGACGGTTCTGCGGTATATCCTGTTGGACCAAAACGGACCCCATTCCCTTTTTAGATTCGCTGTGCTTGCCACATCCGGCCTCCAGCGCGGAGGCTTGTACGGACATGTAACTTCCGTCAACCAACAGGAAAGGTTGTGCTCAAAGACGTCGTGGTAAATTTGGAGCAGGTTTGTCGAGATGAGTGAGTTGTTGGACCTGGCCATCATGGTTTGATCGATAGAGAAGGGAGAGATTGAGCGATTCTGGTAGTCAGTCCAGCCACTGGACCTTCGACGTCGCTTTGAGGTTGGCGGCCGTGATTGGGAAGAAGAAATGGATTGGCTAACCGAGCAGGCCTCGGGGAGTTGCCAGGCATTGTAGATCTCCAAATTTAGACCGGGCTGTGGGAATGAGCTGGCGGAAGAGCTTGATGTATTGCAGGATACCGCGGATCCAGTTAATCCCTCGATAGAGGGTTCCAATAGCTCAGTCTGGGGTAGGCCTTCGTCTGGCATTGCGTCAAACCGCAAGATATCAAGTGAGGTTGCGGTTGACAGATCGAGATCGGGTATGGCTGCATCCTGGAAAACGAGATCCTGAATTTGAGTGGCATCTTGGAGAAATGTTGATGCGCAGCCGGGGTCAAACTCCTCCTCTATCGCGTCGTCCACGGTCCACGGTTGAATGCTGTCGACGTCGGTCCTCTGTCGCTTTGACGGCACGGAGTTTGACTGATCACCTGTGCTGGAGCTGGAAGTGGAGGATGGGGCAGATTCGAGCCGAATCTGCGATAAAGCCCAATCCATTGTGCACTTCTTTTTTGTCCTGAGGCAATACGAACATGGCCGAATTCTAGCGTCGGCATCTAGACACAGTTAGCTACTGCGATTTGACCAGGGTAGAATGACAGCGGAGGAATAATGGACTGACCGGCTCTCTCGCTCGACCCAACTGCCGCGTCGGCCGGAGCTCGGCGTCGAGCGACGTCCAAACGCGGGGCATCGCATGCTCGCTTGGATTTTCTGCATTGATCACATGAGTGATTCTGACGTCTCATATTGGACGCTGTGCTCTGAAACCGAGCCGATTCCCTGATAGATCGTGAGGCGGGCTACGTGGCGGGTCGTGGAAAGCGAGCAACTCCGGGGGGACGAGATTAGATTTTAGATGTGTGTGTCTAGGAGAACTCGAGAAAGGTAAGGATATGAGGTGACTCCGGCTCCTTATGCTCCCCGAACACCCCTGCATCCCCGCTTCCCCGCGTTATGCTAGCATCAACTTGCAGCATGCGTCAGCAGACTTGCCCGTATTGGGATCGAGAGTGAGGCCCGAACGGCCAAACGGGAGTCTGTTCGTGCAGAAGGATGGGGGTACCGGTACTTGCTGGGCTTGCGTCTTTGGATGCGGGAGGTAATGGGGATAAATGACAAGGAAAGAGTTTACAGTGACATCATGCGCTAGAGATGTTTAAGAACCACGTTGCAGCGTCCAGGGTCGGAAATGAGTTGCATGTACAGACGAGAGACTAATGTGCTACGGTAAATGACACTCTCCCTACTCTCACTCTCCCTCCCGATCTCTCCTCTACGCAATCGCCTTATACACTTGAGCCTCAACATCAGCCCACAGCCCTACGACCTTGCCATCTGCGAACGGCAAGATCTGGGTGCAGACGATCCCTGCGACTCCATTTTCGCGGTCACACCACCACCACAGATTCGGCAATCCTGCCCAGTGCCCCGTGCCTGTAGATCGGCCGGTTGCTCCGCCGTTGCTCAGCATAAAAGTGAGGCCCCAGCCCTGTGGCGGGTTTCCTGGAACTGGGTACAGTTCGCCAATGGGGTTGGTCAGGTCTGGCTTCGCCGCGGGGATGGGTTGACGGCTGGCATTTGGGAAAGCAGCGATTTGGTTGCGAAACATTTCTTCCACGGTTGCCTTGTTGAGAATCTTGGCTCCGGTGCGCGGGCATGTTCCGTCGTTGAGTATCACCGCCAACACCTCTGTAGAGAGTCAGCGCTTGCCAATCGAAGCCAATGGATGGAATGAGAACTTACTGCAATAATCCTGCGGCTTTGCAAACATTCCTGCTCCGCCGCTGTTGAAAACTCTTGCCGTTTCAGACTCGTCGTCCGGATCTACGACCAGAGGCTGCCGAAGCAGATGGTCCCTTGGACGCAATGTGCCGTCGGGATCTCTGCTGTGCATATACGCAAGCCGGCTCCTCATATCTTTATTCGGAATCATCGACATGTCTTTAATTCCCAGTGGTTGGAAAACGTTCTTTTGCAAGTACCCGTTGAGGGTTAGTCCGGACGCCCGTTCGAGTGCAATTCCTGCCCAGTCAATGTTCACCTGGCTTGTTAGCAACCATCATCAACCGGCATATTTTCGCGGTGGCAGGGTTATGTTGTACGTACTCCATATTCCCATCCCTCTCCAGGTTGGAAAAGCAATGGTAGCGTTACGTCCTCTCGTCTTCCAGAAAACTCATCTCCGCCCACTGGCAAAGCCCAGTCACGAAGGCGCTCATTGAAGAACGTGTAGCCAAACCCTGCAGTGTGACTCAACAACATTCGTAACGTAATGCGCTTATTCTTTGGCTCTAATGTTCCATTGGGTAACAGCACCTTCAAATCCTTCAGCTCCGGGCAAAGATTCTCAAGATGTTCGCCGTCGTCTAGTTTCAGGATGCCTTGTTCCACAAGCTGCATGCAAGCAACCCCGGTGAGCATCTTGGTGCATGAAGCAATCCAGTAGATACTGTCAAGGGTCATTGGGTCCTTGGAAACAACACCGCGCTTGCCGGCTGAGTGAGCAAACAGCTCCTTGCCATCTTTGCCGACGACGACGACGGTAGCTCCCGGAATACCGGTTTTCTGATCAGAGCATGCTGCATCCACAGATCCACGAAGTGAAGATAAAACTTGTGCGTTGAAAGGCATGTTGACGGTATCAGTGCTAAAGATTTAGATTAAAGGTGATTGCCTGTATGTTCACCGAGGTACACGCAGCTATTTAATCCCAGCTCGTAAGACGCTTTTTAACATCTCGCATAACCGACAAATAGACTTCATCCCAAGAGCCACTAATGAGTCTGTGCGGAGCCGTAATGCGGGGTAGCTGAAGCTGTTGCGGATCGTTAATGGTAGATGCGGTTCCGCATCCGCAGATGTTCATGAACTTGCCTCTAGCTTCACTGTACGATTGGTTCCGCAATACGCTTTGACCCGCAAGCTAATGTGGCTCGTATTGACAATCCGGGGATGCGGGGAAGCTTTGTTTGGTTTCTCAGGGATAGGTGCGGATGGTGAGGCGGATGGGAATGCGGATGAATGTGCGGGTGGGATCCAGGCTGCGGATCGAGATGCGGATGGCGATGCGGGTCAATCCGAGCGGAAAGCTGTCTGAACGGAACCCTCGGTAGGTGGCATTGAACAAGGTAATTGCGTCAATCGTGCGTCCGCAGCAACCTCAGAGTGATGAAGAGAACGCAACAATAAAGCTTCTATAAATATAGACATGTAATCTACTAAAATAACAGAACAAACACTCATCATCTCAATTCATCTCAAGCATTCTAAAGCTCTAAGACTTTTCATAAACTGCTCTTTCACTCACCTGCACCAAGATGGGCGAACCAATCCCTGTACGATCTAAGAAGTTCAACACTGAGCTGACGGACTACTCGGTTTTCCACCAAGAGAAGACTGGCCCTTATGCTGAAAACCTCGAGGTTGATGCCTTGGTTGTTGGTGCCGGCTTCGGTAAATCGAACTCTCTTATGGATATCCCATTCTAACACCGAACTAGCTGGTATCTTCATGCTCAAAACCCTCCGAGACCGCGGTTATAAGACTGTGATCTTCGAGGCAGGAAATGACACTGGAGGCACCTGGCGTTGGAACTGCTACCCCGGCGCCGGTGTTGACTCTGAGGTCCCCGAGTATGAGTTTTCTTGGCCCGAGGTTTGGAACACGTGGAATTGGCCAAGCAACTATCCCACGTACGCAGATCTGCGAGATTATTTCGACCATGTCGACAAGGTAGTCGGCATCAAGAAGGACTGCGCCTTCAACACTGTTGTTGTTGGCGCGGATTTCGACACCACCACTGGCAAGTGGAATGTGCGCACCGAAGATGGTCGCATCACGAAGGCCAAGTACTTGGTTCTTGGAACTGGATTTGTAGGTATCTCCTTCATCTTTGCTCAACATTGCTAATGCCATTCTAGGCCGCAAGACGATATATCCCTGACTGGCCAGGAATGGACAAGTTCAAGGGAGTGATCCACCATTCCTCATTCTGGCCAGACGAGAAGGTAGAGGTCAAGAACAAGAAATGCGCCGTCATCGGCACCGGAGCCTCCGGAGTCCAAATTGTCCAAGCATGGGGCCCCGAGGCCGGCCAGGTCAAAGTCTTCCAACGGACTCCCAATCTCGCCGTGCCAATGCGCAAAAAGGTCCTTACCATCGAGGAGCAAACGCGAGCCAAGAAGTTCTACCCCGAGCTGTTCAGGTACCGCGAAAAGAACTTTGCTGGGTTCCACTATGACTGGTATGAGAAGAACACCTTTGACGACACTCCCGAGGAGCGAGAGGCCTTCTACGAGAGGGTCTGGGCCGCGGGCGGCTTCCGCTACTGGGTCGCCCTGTACAAGGACAACCTCTTCAGCGCCGAGGCCAACCAGGAATCGTACAACTTCTGGGCCAAGAAGACTCGCGAGCGCATTGGCGATCCCCGGCAGCGAGACTTGCTGGCGCCGCTGAAGATGCCGCACTACTTTGGCATTAAGCGACCTTGCCTCGAGTATGACTACTACGAACAATTCAACCGCCCCAGCGTTGATGTTATCGACATCAAGGACAACGCCATCAAGGAGTTCACCGAGACGGGTATTACTCTTGAAGATGGAACTCACCACGAGTTCGACGTCATTGCTGTGGCGACAGGATTCGTAAGTTCTCAATTCCCAACTCAAGACAAGTATGAGGTACTAACATAGCTAGGACATTGTGACTGGAGGTAATGCTTGACTGCAATCTCATCATGAGATCGATATACTCCCTTGCAATCGAAACTAACAATTGACGTAGTGATGACACAACTCGGTCTGAAGAGCATCAATAACACCAGCCTCCAGGAAGAGTGGATCCCTGGAGCCAAGACATATCTCGGTACCACCGTCAGTGGCTATCCAAACATGTTCCACATCTACGGTCCTCATGGCCCAACTCTTCTCAGCAATGGACCGACCACCGTTGAAGTACAGGGCCGGTGGATCAGCGATTGCATCGAAAAGATGAGCTCGAATGGCATCAGGTATCTTAACCCCAAGAGCGAGGCATCCGACGCTTGGAAGAAGCAAATCATCGACATCAACAACGGTATGCTGTTCCCGACGACCCAATCGACGTACATGGGCGGAAGCATCCCCGGCAAGGTCTTCGAGCCGGTTTGCTTCCCGGGTGGAATTCCCGAGTATGTCATTCAGCTTCGAAAGGCTCTCGATACCTTGGACGGCTTTGAGGTGGTCAAGAATTAGCTGGGAAGAGATTTAGATCACGAGTCCGCAGTAAACATTGATTCAGATAGTGACACTTTGACATTCGGTGCTGAATATACAGTCCTTGCCCAGATGTGACTAGGAGACCTCGTGAGCAGCGATTGCGCTACTGCGTCGGAACCACCGCCATTAAGTAAAATTGAGGCGTCCATGACCCTTCACCACGCAGACCTCACTTCTTCAGATCTTCGACATCCTCCACGTGCTCAGTTAGATTCGTTTTTCCAAAGCGTCCAATTGGCACTCCAACAAGGAACAGCTCGTCAATTTCCTCCAGGCTCTTGCCACTGCACTCTGGGATACAGAACCAAGCGAAGATGCACGCAAGGACTGACGTCGATCCAAAAATGAAGCCGACCTTCGATCCAAGCCCGGCATACGGCTTGTTCAAAAGGTATGGGATGGTGAAGGAAATCGTAAACTGAATGACGATGTTAAAACTGGAGCCGAGGGCGTATGTGAGGTCGCGAAGACGGGTCGTTGGGATCTCGGCAGACACCACGTGGGAGAGCGGCGCCCATCCCATACAGAATCCAATGTTGAAGATGGTTGTCATGGAGACAATACCTTTCCTCACGCTGCTGGAAGGATCTGCCACTGTTCCAAGGCCACCCATTGTCATGAGGGCTCCAGTCTGAATGACTCCTCCGATCACTATAAGAGGACCGTAACTGGTCAGCGTAGTTTTGTCATTGCATCGGGAAACTTACACTCTGCCCGTCCTGTCTACCAAAGACTGTGCGAAGAGAACCATGATGATTCCAGCGGAAGAGTTGATGCATGACATCATAAAAGGGTTCACGCTGCCCAGGGACTGAATAAAGACGGTACCATAGACAGAGATGAAGTTTTGGCCAGTTAGCTGGAGGAAGATGTTGACTCCGATGGTAATGAGGGTTCGCTTGCGGTTTGCTGTTGCCGGTTAGACAAGTCTTGGGTCTAGGGCAAATAACTTACTTCCTTGGAACAGCTCACTGAAGCTGCCCGTCTCCGTAACTCTCTCGAGGGAGATCTGAATCTGACTGAACTCGGACTCGATCTCTTCATCCGTATAGGCATTTTGGCGTAGCAGTTTCAGGGACTCTCGAGCCTCTTCGGAGCGGCCTCTGGTTAGGAGCCAACGGGGAGACTATGCGAGAGTGTCAGAAGGTCGTAGTGTTAACAGATAGACTCACGTACCTCAGGAATCCACCATATGCCGACTGCGAGAATGGATGGGATAACAAAGAACAGCCCAGAGGAATGCGCCAAGATCAGTGCCCCTCGAGCTCACTCGTTCCTCGGCAAATGACAGCCATGAGAAGTTGACCGAACTGGGGAGGTTAGTTGTGGACCGCGCCTGCAGAATGATAACACTTACCAACAATCCAGACTGGTATGTGCCCACAACCAGGCCTCGCACTTCAGCTGGTACCAACTCCGACTGGAGTACAGGCACAAGGGCCAACTCCATTCCGATATAGACATATGCGACCGTTCGACCGACGACAATTTGCACTCGGTGACGCGACGTGATCAAGATGATGGCGGCGAGGATAGCCCAGAAACACATGATGAACAAGGCCTTGCGACGACCGAATTTTCGACTCAGCAGGTTTCCTGTGACGAGGCCGAATACGAATCCGACGTAGTTGATGCTGTTGAGGGGGAGAGGTAGACGGTATCGAGGGCGTACGTGCCTGTGGCTTCGTCGTAGGTGCCAAACATTTCCTTGAAGGCGGGCATGGCCTGGGTATTGGAGAAGGCAGATTGGTCCATGCCGAAGTTGATCTGGGAAAAGGCAATTAGGGCACACGAATAGGCCAGTCTTTTGTTGAAGCATGATAGCATGCCGCGCGGCCGGCTTCAGAAGACGGTAGAGACATTCTGTGCAAAAGATGCAATAGAGGTATAGGAGTAGTCTTCGAGAGTGATGGTGTATCGGTCTGTCAACGCAGAAGCTGTCCGAGCATTTATATACTTCGTTTGGATGGTTGGTTGCGATTCCAGATCTCGCTGTCAATAGCAGACTAGTTGCTGCATGGATTATTAGCCAAAGGTGCCCCGGAATGGCGCTTCCTGGGGAATGGGGATCATGGGACCAGGGTACAGGCAAAGGGGTTCAGGAGCCAACGTGCATTGAATCGGTCTAGAAATTTTCCTCTTGGTTCGTAGGGAGTCGGTTTGAGAGTTCTAACTCGGTTGCTATGACTTCTGATTTGAAGTCGTTCAGAATCCCCCAAGGCAATCATGAATTGACAACTCGTCGATGGCGATATAATTCATTCAGACGCAACAGAGGTCTGCATAACGTTATCGAGTGGTTGCCAACAGACCCTAGTTCGTGATCGCTGTGTGGGGTTTGATGGAGTGCAGCAGCGACGGAAACACGACGGGGAAAGACGGAGTTAGCAGTTGGCTGGCTTCCGCAGACTCCACTTAGAAGCTGGGTTAGTGCAGATTCCCCGCTCGTGACCAGAACTAGACTTCTCCGTCTTTCCCCGTCATCTCCGTAGCCTGTGTTGAGTGTTGGCAGGTCACATTCGACGCTTTCTCCGTCTCCCCGTGGAAATCCGTGAGCTATGACGAGGATGACAAGGAGTTGGGATCTCCAACAGCTATAGCTTCCTCTCGATATCATCACGAGCAATTACAATCCTAGAAGCTCTGTTTTGCATATAAACACCTCTTTCTTTACCTTGTTACTGAGTGTCAGCAATTGAAAAACGCGAAGGGATTTGATCTACTCTTCATCATGGCTACCGCAAAGCGACCAAACTTTCTTGTCATTGTCGCAGACGACCTGGGCTACAGCGATATTGGCTGCTTCGGATCCGAAATCAAGACGCCTGCCCTCGACCGTCTCGCCAAATCAGGAGTGAAACTCACAAATTTCCACACCGCTTCAGCATGTTCGCCCACGAGGAGTATGCTCTTCTCTGGCACGGATAACCACATTGCCGGGCTTGGCCAGATGACAGAGCACATGGCAGGCTATCGCGAGGCGTACAAGGGTCGCGAAGGGTACGAAGGGTACCTCAACTTCAAAGTCGCAGCATTGAGTGAAATCTTGCAAGATGCTGGTTACCATACGATCATGTCTGGCAAATGGTGAGTTCTCAAGCATCGCATTATTTATCCTCGCTAACTTACCTAGGCATCTGGGTCTACAAAAGGAAACCGCTCCATGCTCTCGGGGCTTTGACAAGAGCTTCGTGTTTCTCACCGGCTGCGGTAATCACTTCAACTACGAGCCCCAACTTGAAGACCCGTCTCACGGTATTTTCTCCCCGATGAATACCACCGAGTTCTGGATGAGGGACGATAAGTTCCTTGACCGCACCAAAGACATTCCCAAAGATTTTTATTCGACGATATCTTTCTCAGACCAGCTCATCGACTATCTAAAAGAGAGAGACGACAAAGAACAGCCATTCTTCGCATACTTGCCATTCACTGCCCCCCACTGGCCGCTCCAAGCACCACGGGAGACAATCGAGAAATACAAGGGGCTTTATGACAACGGGCCGGCGGCGTTGCGCACTTCAAGACTGAAGAAGCTCGTGGAGCTCGGAATTATTGCCGAGGACGTAGAGCCTGCTCCCATGACTGCTGAGCAGTGGGACAGCATGACCCCGGAGGAGAAGGCAGAGTCAGCTCGCAAGATGGAGGTTTTCGCCGCAATGGTTGACTTGATTGACTCCAACGTCGGCAGGGTCATTGACTACCTCGAAAGTGCGGATGAGCTCGACAACACATTTATTCTCTTCATGTCGGATAATGGCGCCGAGGGAGCCATGCTCGAAGCTATTCCTATGATGGGTAGTGCGGGGACTGTGACGAAGATTATCAACAAGTATTACAACAACTCCATTGAGAACATGGGCATGTCAGACTCGTACATCTGGTATGGGTCAGAGTGGGCCATGGCATCGATGGCCCCATCAAGAGGTTTCAAGACGTGGGTCACAGAGGGAGGAATCCGTTGCCCGTGTCTGATACACTACCCAGCATTTTCCAAATCCGGGTCCAAGACAAACTCCTTTTCAACAGTCATGGACATCCTTCCAACAGTATTGGACCTTGCCGGAGTGCCCTTGCCGGGAAAGACTTTCCGCGGACGAGAGGTTGTTCCAGTGCGTGGAGAATCCTGGGTGCCCCATCTATCCGAGAAATCTGTGGCGTTCCATGACGAGGAGAAGCACATTACGGGATGGGAGCTATTTGGCCTGCGAGCCATTCGCGAAGGTTACTGGAAAGCGTTGTACATGAACGCCCCGAGAGGAAAGGACAAGTGGGAGCTGTACGATCTCAAGAATGATCCTGGTGAGGTGCACGATCTCGCGGATGAGAAACCGGACGTGTTGGAGCGATTGGTTGAGCACTGGGAGGTGTATTACTCTGAGACTGGAATGTTCGATCCTGGCCATGAGTTTGGGATAACCAAAATATAAACAAGTAGATTTGTTGCGGACAGTAGCGGGGAATAAAAACCACCACGTTATGATCCTATTGTAGCACCATAGAATTGGCAACCAGTCTGGTTACAAATTGTCCGGTACATGGAATCCAGAGTAATGTACATTTTCCAAATATCCGAAGCATCTCTCGCCCATCTTTTCAACGTCTCCAACGCAATCTTAACCAAGTCGCCCCAGTTCGGGGGCGGTCGAAGTCCGCGGTTCGGTTCCAGAATAACAGCAAGGATGAGGCAAGCACAGAGGAACGACTTTCTAGCGAAGAACCATGAGCCTCCGTGGCGCAAATGAGAAGAGTACTTCGAAACCAACGCTGCGCAAAGATCGATTCCCTTTTGCGCGTGGTGCACAGTCTCGGGGTGGACTCGGTCGGTGGGGGAGTGGAGGACGTAGTAAACGATAGGCCGCAGAACGAGTTCTCGCCATTCGTAAAATCTGCCGTAGAGAAAGTGGGAAAACTCGTTGTTGTTGGGTTGGTCTTCGCTGAACTGGACTCCCGCTGGAAGGTGATGTTGCCAGTTGGGTTGTTAGCTAGCCCGACGTAGAAAGCCCTGTTCAAACTTACCATAACGTGATTTGCTGTTCAAAATCATGATAATGACGGACCAAATAATCTTGGTTCTGAAGCCAGAAATAATCGCCTCGTTGATAGAGCACCTGTACCGTTTCGTCTATGGCGCGCCTGAGGGAGATTTCGGCCAGATAGTAACACCAACCTTTCTCGTCAAGTTGGCGCTGCTGATCCTGGGGTGTACCTATGGATTCGGGACTGGTGACTCCGAACTGCTCAGAAGAGAGGTCAGGAGGCGGCGATGGAAATGCATCTGGGTATGACAAGTGTTCCAGGCCGCTTGTGGGAAGCCCGGCCTCGAGTAGAAGTTCACTGCGTCATCATTAGCCTTGTATCATCATCTTTTCGAAGCACTTACTTTTCAGCTCTCCAAGTTGACCAATAGACTCGTTGTTCCAGGTGTTGACTTGATACTGCCCTTCCCGGTTTGCCTGGCTGTTGTCGTTGGCCTAGCAAGTGCGCATGGAGTCGGACCGATGCTTCTCGAAGGTGGAACCATGCCTGCAATGGCTGAAGACAATACTTGTCATACATTGAAGCGAGGAATAGACATTGAATATCCTGGATGGAATGTCCTAAAAGCCCAAGTCGCTTTTTGGCAGCCAAATAATAAACATCGGCCTCCAACCTGCTGTCCGCTTGGTCCTGCAGATGTACTTCGGTGGCCTCGGCGTCATTCGCAAGATCGACAGGCGGCTCCCAAGGATTCGTGTACGTAGCCAATGCACAAGCAAGGAGCTGGTCATATTAGTTCGCGTCTATCAGAGGGCACGTTGACTCACCACCAGACAAGAATCTGAGTCCCATTTGACGCCGTGTTCTTCAGCGTCTCTCGCCAAACGCATCAACTCATCCGCGTCGAGCACGGGATTCCGAGGATGGACGTGAGTAAGGAATTTGCGACACAGCGGTACAAACGCGTCATCGCGAATACCTTTACCTGTTTGTTCTTGTGACGCGTGCCTCGTCGGCCCATCCGCGTCTTGCTGTCTGGCCTTGTAGTCGGAGTCCATCAAGAACGACTCAATACGAGCGACGTCTTCGGACACGATGCCGTTGAAGATAGGCCATCTAAGCAGGGACTCGCATCGAGCTAATGCATGCGGGCGGCTCACCGGACTTGACGCGGGTGCCTTTGTTGACGTCGCCTGGGACCCGTTGTCGGTAGCATCAGTCCATGGGCTCCGGCCTATAGTTCGGGGGGTTGTAGCAGTCTGAAGCGTGGTTCGAGGTGTGGCCGCCGCGAATACGGCAGGAGTATTCACAGAAGGATTCGTTGGCAGAGGAGACTGATTGGTTGCCAGCATCTCCTTGATCTCTTCCAGGTGTTTGAGTATCCGACGCCCCATCCCTTCGCTTTGGTCCGGATCTTCAACGGTGTCCTCGAGCCACTCTGAATCGCCGTAAATGCATTTCGCCTTTTGTCGCTCGCAATAGCCACAGCACGGCCGGACATTGTCGCACTTTGTCTTCCGAAGACGACAGAATTGGCAGGCAGTGGCGGCCCTCTTCCTGCGGGTGAAGTCGGCCGTCTTGGCGAGCTTCCGTTTCTTGTTTGCATGCCCCTCCACGCCAGGGCGGTCCCCGGAGACGTCCTGGGCCGCGTCGTCGGTATCAAGCTCGTCCTGAGGCTCGAGCAATCCCCGGATACTGAGTGGGGCGACAGGGCCGCCAGCACGTTGGCCCGTTGCGGGAGGATGGGCCATGTGGTCGTGATCTGCGGCGTCGTCGGCGTGACGGGTCGACGGAATGACGGGGAACGACGGCCGCAGAGAAGACAGAGGAGGGTTGACGGGGGGAGGCGGGATTGCGCTGAGTCCGGCGGTGGAGATGGTGTGGAGAGGAGTTCCCCATGTGGCATGGGCAATTGCGCCAGTTGTTGTGGGCTCGCGACATTGGCTGCGGGTCTTGGTAGGCGATGAAGAATCAGACCGGCAATTGAGCTCGCAATTGAGCGCCGAGAGAGCCGAATGACGCCCGTGTAGCCCCGATATCTCCGCAGAGTTCACGGCCGGGATCCTCTCCATCTAGAAGCCGACGCCATCTGACAGCGATATTGGACCCGGCAGATGCAAAGACACGCTTCCAGATACCCCACAATCCGGTTTCACCGGCCTAGTGGCAACCTTCGTGCTGCGGCTAGTAATAAAGCGGGCTGCATTGGCTGGGTAATGTGGACATCCCGGTCGTTGCCACTGCCCGGCCTCGCATAACCGACCATGCTCGCTCAGAAGTCGGCATCCACGGAGCTGGAACGCGTTCTCTGGTACAGGCGATCTGGCTCGTCTTATCTGTTAGCAGCATCTCAACGGCCGTGATGCGCGCGCTAACAGCATTCATTCCCCAGATACGAAGCCTTCAACCCTCCTAGCCGTGTTCATCTGCCGGCCAGGTGGGGTTCCCAAGATGCCGACACACGCACCCACACGTCATCTGCCCCTTCTCCAGAGATTCATCGCTGTTGCAGGCCCCGGAGTACACCGCAATCGTGCGGCAGTGTAGTTTAACTCTCTGGTCGTTTGCCTCGGGCCTCTGCATCCGAAGATGAATTGGGGTAGCTCGTCCAAGTGAAAAGGGCCAAGATCCTCTTAGCCTGAAGACCAAAATGCACCTAGTTCCTCGACATTCAAGGTCATCTTGAGATTCAATCCCATCTCTTTGGCCCAATACTTTCCCTATTCAACATGGAAGGCGGATTAATTGAGTCGCTCTTGGCAGCGATCTCCCAACATTGGGTGCTGATTATCTTTACTCTTTTTCTCGGATGGCTTGTCAAAAAACCGCTACAATAATGGTCTGAACAAGTATCCAGGGCCGTTCCTGGCATCCTTGACCGATTGGTGGCGATTTATCGACGTCTACGGCCAGCGACCCGAGAGAACCCTACGAGCCCTCCACGACAAGCACGGCGACATCGTCCGAACAGGCCCAAACACGCTTTCCTTTTCCGATCCCGCCGCTCTGAAATCCATCTATGGACTTAACAAAGGCTTCGTCAAGGCAAGCATCCACCTGCCTCTTGGATTGCCCTATCTAACCATACAATAGTCCGACTTTTACATCGTCCAGCAATCCGTCGTAAAGGGCTTTCGATTAGCGTCTCTCTTCAGCACCACCGACAATGATTTCCACTCCCAATTCCGCCGCTGTGTCAACTCGGCTTTTTCCATGAGCGCCTTGGTCCAATACGAGCCCTTCGTCGATAACACCACAAAACTCTTCCTGGATCAAACCGAAAAGCTCTTTGTCAGCAAGCCCGGTGGGTGTGACTTTACGACTTGGCTGCAGTACTATGCCTTTGATGTCATTGGAGAAATCACATACAGCAAGCGTCACGGGTTTCTTGAGAAGAATGAAGATGTTGAGGGTATCGTTGGGTACCTGTCCCAAACTCTTTCTCTATGTCGCACCTGTAAGTGATTGATCGATCTCACAAAATATCGTTACTGACATTGTCTAGGTCGGTCAAATCCCATTTTTGGACCTCATTTTCCTCAAGAATCCAATTTATCTCAAACTATCTCAATGGGGTTTCATTGACTCAACCTTCCCCGTTGCTCGTTTCGCCCGCGCTCGCATGGCCGAGCGTCTCATCCCCGAGCTAAGCTCCAACACGACCATTCTTCCAACAAACTCTGCCAAGAAGCAGCCCTTGGGTTCTGACCTGCTTTCCAAGTTCATCGCCGCAGGAGAAGCCAGACCAGAGTTTATGACTGATACCCTTGTCCAGACCATGGCCGTGTCCATGGCTTTTGCTGGCTCTGAAACGACAGCCATCACACTATCTGCTGTGTTTTACTACCTCTTGCGCAACAAGTCAGCATATGAGAAGCTCAAGGAGGAGCTGGACGAAGCTGCGAGGCAGAACACCTTCTCTGACTGCGAAACTGGCCTCGTCACCTTTGCCGAAGCTCAAAAATTGCCATACCTGCATGCATGCATCCAAGAAGGGTTCCGCATGCACCCTGCACCTGGTCTTCCGATGGAACGCATCGTGCCTCCTCAAGGAGTTGAGATTTTAGGCCAGCACATCAAGGGTGGTACTAATGTGGGAGTCTCTGCCTGGCAGATCCACCGTCGGCCAGAAATCTTTGGCCCCGACGTCGACGCGTACCGGCCGGAGAGATGGCTAGCCGACCCGAACGAGGATGCTGAAGAGGAGGCAAAACGAATCAAGAAGATGAACGGCATGATGTTTCAATTTGGCATGGGCAGCCGAACTTGCATCGGCAAGAATATCAGCTTGCTCGAGATTTACAAGGTCGTGCCGAGTCTGATGCGAAGATTCGATGTGAGTATCTCTACGATAGTTATCCAGTCAGCTGCTAACAACCTATCAGATTGACTTCCAAGATCCAAGCAAAGAGTGGACCATCACCAATGCTTGGTTTGTGAAGCAAACAAACTTTTTCGTCAAGTTCAATCGGAGAGAGATAGTCCAGGCCGAGAAGGGAGAGAAGGAGGTTTAGAGACGTGTTCCCGTCGGAAAAGGGCGATGTTATGCCCCGATGATAAATGAGTGGGGCACACCAACTCCCCGTGGAATGCTAAAATTGCAGTGCAAGGGTCAAGTTGCAGTTGCGTAGCAGGTTTCAGGCTGTAAGACTCTTAGGGATAGAATAGACACAGAGTTCAAACTGATGGAATATGTCTTTTTAGCTCTAATTGTGTATGATTTAAATTAGACTATAAATTACTCAGACCATAGATACCTATAGCTTTATTGTAAAGCTACTGTCTTCTCTAATACCGTGTGTGGTGCTAAGTGTATGTCTTTATTATTTACAGATACTGTATGGCTTTGATCTATCTGATTATATTGAGTAAAGCTAATAAAGAACTCCAAATAGATACCTATAGATATCTATAAGTATCTATATTGTTTGGGGGAGATGAGCAAGAGAGCGTTACTCTTGAGCTGTTCTGGCACGAGGATTTGAGACCAGTGGCACCTCGAGTCTTTTCTAGCTTCAGGGTCATTCACAAAGCCAACATCTAACCTCTCTTTCCCTATAGAACCATCGATCGGCTCGTTGGGTTTTGCTAGGATGGCTTCGTGGTCATCATTGAGTGCTTGATGGTTTATGCCATTAGTTGTTCAGGGCATGTTTCTTGAATGCATATTGGGGCTTGGATCGGAACACTTCCCTTCATTATATTTGCAGTTGAAATATCATCTAATTACAATATGTAATCTGAGAAACTGTTTGTGACCCTCCTACTGCCATTAATCTTACACATGGAGCCCCACACAACCCTCTTGAAGAACAATTCTTCCGTTGTGAATAGGTCCATTCGGTCAGTCACCTAGTTAGCAGGCGCCATCTTCGCAACCTCATCACGAATGGGCACCTCTATACCCCTCCAAAAGTCTTCAGACATGCGATTTGAAAACAGGGCACCTCGTCACCAGTTAGTTCCCCCTCTACCCATGTTTGAAACACAACTCACCAAGCACGAATGTGAACCACGGATTCCTGAGGATACTGCACGTCCATTCTCGGACTCGATTAGCAAACAGACCCACGTTTTCCCGGGCGTCTTCTTTCGTTTCTATCGCAGCATTGGCTAGGTCCTCAGTTAAGCTTACTCTTAACACGACCTCATCCTTGGGCAAAATCTCCGTCGTAGGTTCTTCGTCCAGTCCGTCGGGAGTTCTAGCAGTTGGAGTCGATCTGCTGGTGGCCAGCAGGACACTCTCCTGAAATTCCTCGTCGTGCCTTGGCTCGTTTCTAGGTGATTCCAAGGCCACGTCCCAGCTGCTAGTCGATTGTTGATCAAACTCCGAATCCGAAACGTCGCTGCCGGGCCTTGACTCAGTGGGCCAATCATCCCATGACTCTTCGGGCCCCGAGAAACCCTGCAACCTTCTAATTTCTTTCCTGCTAACTTTGCGGCTCCTCTGCCATTCTCTATCATAATCCTCGTGGCTAGGAAGTAGTGCAAGGATGTTTTTCAAGTTCGAGGTCGGCCTAGACTCTATCATTTGTCGTAGTGACATAGCCGGAGAATCGGGAGAATTGGAAGTTGTTACTTCCTGCTCATTCGGATATATAAGGTTAGGGGGGCGGTGATACCAGGGGATGCCAGACTTGACCCAGAGGAGAGGGTCAGCGCCGTACTCAAGCAGTGTCTGCAGTATCCTTGTTGAAACATCGTGATGATCCATCACCACGGTCCAATCATTTGTTTCGACAAAATTATAGATGAACGATTCCCAGTTTGTATAGGACCAGTATGTATCAGACCACATCACGTCATTCAAGCTAGCGTTCCTCAGGAGCAATTCCTTAGCAACACTAAGCTGACCTGGTATACCGGGAGGTGGAGTTGTACAACTGCCCTGGAGTACGTGATAGAGCAAGTAGGATACCGGCCGGTCCATGATTGAGCTATGTACTCCATCATCAGCCAGGGTGAAAATCTCGCTGTATCCACGGACAGCGAATGTGCTAACAATGTCGAGGAAGGTAACCGTGGTCGGGGTGTCGAAAAACTCGCGGACGATAGATTCGGACGTTGTGCAACTACTATTCTCGTTGAAAGAGGGCGAAATATCCAGTTGCGGCTGACGTAGCACTGTGTCTATAGCTCGAACCAATGTCACGTCGAGATGCTGAGTCACCATGGCCATTTCATGCATAGCATCCACGGCGAAGGCTAAATCTGGCCCTAGGAACTCGAAATCGTGGAGCATAGGATCAAGCCTTAGAGACTGAACTTGTGCCAAGAAGCTATTGGCGATGAGGTGGTAGAGATCAAGTCCGCCACCTTTCCTAGCTGTGTCTTTGATGCGCTGTCTCATTTTCTTGCCCCCACCCTCGTGTTCGTCTTCGAGAAAGTCTTGTACTGAGCGGTGCAAAAACGTAACCCGTTCAGATAATGCACGTGGGAGCTTCTTGTCGTGGTCTCTTACTTCCAGCAGCTCCTTGCAACAAGCATCAAGCTGAAAGGATATTCGCTCCAGTCGGTTCTGAATCTCTTCATCCCCCATCGGGCCATCGATATCAAGGGAAAACCTCGAGTTTCTATGGATGTCTTCCAGAAAGGAATATCCGAGAAGGGAGATGCTTGAGTCACCTGAGGCCTTTCCTGCGGCCAGGGCGACGGCGAATATTCTAGCAGACTGTGGATGGTACAAAGAATCTATGCTCTCGAGCATAAAACCGAGAAAGTTCTCGAGCCCTTGAGGCATCGTCTCCAGTCTTCTGAGAAGTGCTTCCGGTGAGTCCTTATGCTGCAGACCCTGGCGCAGGGATTTGAGCACCAGCACGACCCACAAGAAGACGCCTTCGGCCTTGTCGACGATTTGATTCACTAGGTCATCAAAGTCCGATTCGGTTTGCGGTCCATTGAGGGAGATGTTGCCATACTCTTGGAGACCGGACTGGATCAGAATTCTCATGTCGTTCTTGGTAAGATCTTGAAGGCGTAGTTTCTGACGGGGTGTGAATGCTCCCCTGAAGAGGTTCCAATCCCGACTTGAGACGCATAGTTTCACTTCGGATCTGTGTTGAACCCATTCAGACAAAAAGCCTATCAGGTCGGCGTAAGTAGATCGGTCCTCGGGGTCCAACCCGTTTGACTCGTCGAATTCGTCTAAGCCGTCAATGAAGAAACAGAAGCGCCGGGACGAATAGACCTGGTCGTTCCTGATGAGGCTTTGAAAAGCGCCTTGGATGTCGGCTAGGGACAGCCGGACTTGGCATGGGTTATCCCAAGGGATGGAACGAGTTCGTTTCCATTGGTCGGGGAATGCAGACTCTATGAGCTCGGGAACCTGCTCTAGGATAGTGTAAAGCAGAGACTGGGTGAGTCCTTTGAGAGAGCGCTGCATTGAACTCCCGGGCTTCCAGAAGAAAAAGTGGCCAAGAATGAGCTGCTTTGAGCCAGCCCAGGCCGCCAGGACCACATTCGTTCGAGCATCCCTACAAATGAGCTTCATGAGGGTAGACTTTCCAGATCCGGCTTTGCCCTCAACGTGGAACACGCCGTCGCCGGAGCGGAGCCACTCAATAAAGGGAAGGTTATCGTTTTCTCCTGTAGATTCCTGGTAAATCCACTCAAATGTCTCATCGCGCTCTTTCTTGACGTCCTCGAACCGCTCGTTCATCTTGTCGAACTGAAGAGCTCGTAAGATGCCACGCTGTCGATTTGCACACTGCATACGATCTTGGAACGCGTTAAGCTTTTCAGATAGATGGCCCACAAGCTCAGCCTCGCCGCTTGAGGCCTTCTCCGTCTTGGCGGCCATGTCGGATCTCAAGGCTCGAAGCTCATCCTGAACCAGCTCGGTAGATCCAATTAAAGCAACGAGCTTGGCCCCCATGAACTCCTGGTCTCTCCTAGTCCCAAGTTAGTTTTCAAAGGAGAAGCTGAAGTGGGCAGAGGGCGAACTGACTTGAGAAGGAGGTTAACCTCTAGCAAAATCTGTTGCCGATACTCGTCCAGCCTCCTCCGAAGAGACAACATATCGTCTTGCTTCCGCCATGCCTTCCACGCAACGCTAATACTCTCTCGAGTTGAACCACGTTTTTTTACTTTCAGGGACTGACATATCTTCAGGAGCTCTTCCGCGAGAGCCTGACAATTGACCGATAGGGAATACAGAGCCTCTTTGTCGGGGATTTGTTTGGTCGAGGCCCTCAGTCGTCCAGACACGTTTTCCAGATTACCAACGGTATCAAGAACATTGAAATTATCCGAAGTAGTTCCTGTGACCGAATTATGGACTTCGATGACGGAAGAGACGAGCTTGTAGCCGATATCAACGAACTGCAAGATGCTGGCGGCGAACCCCAGTGCGGAAAGAGGATCCATCGCGGCCAGGAACACATCCGTTCGCTGAGTGTGTTAGCGCTCCGTGGTGGTCCGAAGCCTCCGTTTTACCAGCAGACTACGGGAGGAGAAAGGTAGAATCAGGAAATGTCGATTCTACATGGTCAACAGTGAGGCTGCTGAAGGCGGGGGTTCAGGTATCCAATAGCAAGGGTACGATAGACTCGGACTTGACTGGATGTTGCGACCCAACGTCAGACCAGGCGGTCGAACGCGGCAGAATCCTCAGAACAGAATTAAGCATGCCCAGAGTTGAACACCACACGTTCGACTCAGACATACAACTGATATTATACTCTTTATACTCTTAATGGTCTTTATACTCTACACTCTATACACTCTTTACACTCTCTTTACGCGGGGCATAGCGGCCAGATTGCTGCTGTTGCCACGTCTCCCCAGGACGAGATCATTGTGGGAGGCGGGGATTCGAATCATCCTGCGCCTGCGACGCATCGATCATCGAGGAGCTCGAGACCATCCGGAAAAGCTCAGGAGAACTTGCACTTCTATAAAAGTGGGGATGTGTTGTACACGTACATAATGATACAAAGTCCAGTGTCCTAGTGACATGACTTTCCAAACTTTCGGAGACGAATATAATTATAAGGAAGTGGAGCGAGGAACCCAGCAGCCATCGCAACTAGAGCTGCAACCCAGAACCCAGGCGTATTGAACGACACTGCTCCTCCCGTGAGGTAATAGTCGACTGCGTTTTCGGCAATCTCCATGGTAATCATGGAAATGAAACTCATTCCGATGGCAGTCTTGCAGGCGGCCAGCCAGGAAAGTCCGTCACGGCCAATGCGAAGCATGACAGTCTCCAATAAAATGGACGTTGAAATTCCAGAAATCACTGTGCGTTATATTAGGCGCCTTCAACTCTGCTTCAAACCCCCAAAGGGCCTCCAAAGGGTTCACTCACTCGATATTGGCATAATCACTCCCATTCCAAGTTCAGGGTAGTTCAACTGAAGAAGCCACATGGCTGTAAAATCTCCCAGCGTGCAGCCAACAAGACACCGCAATGTATTGACAGAAGCACGGTTCCACGTTGGACGTGACTTCCAAAAGCCAGGCGAACTGATGGATAGAAGCGGTGGTTTTCCGCTGGCGCAACTCTTTCCGCAAGTTTTGGTCTTTGTCCAATGTCTTACCGAAGTCGAAAATAACATCGGTACATGGCTCCGAGTGTGGGGATTAGACAAGAGAGTCGTCCCTCGCATCAATCGCGTGGTAGGGCGCATCAATCGCGACCCGCAGAGATCAAAAGCATTGACGTGGGCCATGACTAGAAAACCGGAATGATCTTAATGATGTAAACTGGTATTAAAAGTTGAGGAAAGGCGGAGCGGAAGGGGACAAGAAGTATTATTATACCGTGTTCAAGCTTGTGGAATCGGTACGCAAAATTCGCTCGCGATCCTGGCTCCTGGCTCGGAGCCCGCGGAGCCAGTCAGACATTTTATGCATCAAGCATGGATTTTATGGATCACGTGATTGTTGTAAATAGTTTGTCCATCTTCGAGGAGCCAGGCATCTATCGTCATCTTTGAAGTGTCTGCGTTCTGAAATAGCCCACAGTGTATGTATGTAACTTTAAAATACTTGATGCATGTTATTAGAATTATCTAAAAGTCAGTGATGTGTTAAAGGAGCAGGTGGATGAGCTTGTTTGGCGGGAGTACTAGTCAGTATACACTCACCTTTAGAGCCCGAACACCTAACAAAACTCGGAATAATAAGCACAAAAGTCCCTTTCAATTGAGATACCCTATCACTCTCACCCGTTGGACATGGCCCCGACATGTCATAGGTCTGCAAAGGGGTTTTGGTTCTAAAACATGCTGGTATAGGGTAAGTTTTGCGGCTTAGCACGTAAGTGATGAACGTCAGGTGACAAAATATGCCCCCCCTCGTCTGGAGGTGATGCTTTATACAGGAGACGCATCCCGCACACGCGGGCTGCCCAGAAGAGTCTTGAGGAACGAGATTAAAGCCGAAAATTTTGGGTAGTTTTCATTATTTCGAACTGATAGAATATTAAGTTACTGAGGTAGTACGACCGGCAGCCGGCTTTTGTGGCGTCATCCAAGCATAAAGACCCGCAAGGCAGCCGAGCACCCCCGGCCAAGTTCCAACGCCGGACCTGAGCACCACCCTGGACATTCCACAGACGTGTACCGATCTGTGTTGTCCATTCACATCAATTCGGATCCGCGGCGTCCTGCTGAGCCTCCACGTCCCTATCCGCCACTTCTTTTCCCTTCGACACGACCGTGTCTTCCTTCGTCGTGCTCGTCTTCCTCCGGATCCGCGCGGACCGCTCCGTCAAGTCCCGGGACTCCCGCTTGTTCCATTTCGCGGTAGGAGCCTCTTCCTTGGTGCCAACCCACACAGCTTTGGAGTCCCCCTTGGTCTTCTTCCACGCAATTTTCTGCCACCCGATCTCGAGATCCTCGACCTTGAACGCAAAGTAGATGAGAATGGCAGTAATGGCGGCAGAGATGGGAACTGCAAGACCAGTGTCAGTCGAGCGCGACGGTAGGAAAATGAGGTGATAGATGTTTTGCGTACACATGATTTCCGAGACGTAGGCCAAATCCAGAGTACCCCCCTCATCGCGTCGGAACTGCGTGATGTTGATGGCGAAGAATGCGGCCATGAATGACAGCGGCAGCTGTGAGTGTCGTCAGCGATCACCCCCTGTGTAGGAAGCAGTCCATTGTTTGGGGACAGGGGAGTTGACATCATACAAAAACAATGGTGACCACGGTAAAGACCATGAGCGTCTTTCCCTGTCTCGCTGTAGCCCGAGCATCCATCATCGTACTGTGCTTCTGCTTCAGGTCCACGAGTACGTGTAACTATGTATGCTTGTTAGCCATCAGATACCTGCCGAGACGACACTAGAAATGTAGCGTGCGTGAGGGGTCGCGGGTTACAGACATCATCGGTGACCTTCCGGGCCAGCGGAATCATGCTCTCTATCTTATCAAGGCCACCCTCGGAGAGCCGTATAGCGGGCTTGAAAATTCTCAGGGGCAAATCGCCCTGATTGTAAACACCGAGCTGGTCTCTGAACACCTTGGACATAATGTTCAGCTCGTCCACGACGTCCTTCATCTCCCGGAGTAGGGAGACCTCTCGCGTTATGTCCACGAGGTGTGACCGGTTCGTCGACTCGGAAAACTGTTGGAAAATCTCTGCCTCTCGGTCCATCTAAGGTATCTCGTGAGAAGAGCACTATTTGAATAGATGGAGATAGCGTGTTGGTGTCCGTGTGGCACTTACCGCGGCCTTGATGGTGCTTTCGTAGACATCGGAAAACCGTACAATCGTCTCCCCGAACAACAGGTGGCTTGATGGGTCCATGTACGATCTGGAGCATGTGCCTATAATCAAAGAGATCAGCTTGTACGAGTTCCACAGCTGAGAGGCCGGTGTGTGTAAGTTAAGCATGATGGCAGCCAGAACATCCGCGAAACCGCCACAGTCTGGGACGTCGATACGGTCGCTTTTTGGAGTCACTTGAGGGAAGCAGGTGATGACGCTCTTCGATCTGTCGCCTAGGGTGGTATTGTTCACCACCCAAAGCCACAGCTGGTCAACCATGGTGAGGATTGACGGCTTCAGGGCGTGTTCCCTCTGGAAGCGAGATATCACTTGGTCCATATCGCGTGGTCTGGTGTTCTGGAGAGTATGATAGAAGTACTGATCCAAAGTGCGACGAACGTGGAGAGGGTGGTCGTTGTCGCGGTATGCCGCCAGAAGCTTCTGGTAGGGTGTCGCAGGCCGCTCCCCGGGCTCGGCCACGGAAATCGGTACTCCAGGTTGCGCCACCACATCCCAGTGAAGGTACGGCATCTGAGGGCAGGATCAGTACCCAAATCAAGAGACACTACCCAAAGATACAAGGATGCGTACGAATAATGACATTTCTGGCCACTGTTCATCAGGATAGCTGTGTAATTCACGAAGATCTGTGGAGTATTTATGACTGGTGGGGTACATGAATCGTGCATGGTACGCTCCGGGTGAGCCAAGATGTTGCTGTCCAGCCCATCGGTCTGTTTCCAGGATTTCGCTGGCTCCGGCATGAGTGTAGAGATTGATCATCAGGGCCTTGCAAGATGCATGTTAGATGTTTGGCCAAGACAGCATTAATGAACCTGGTGAGCTCCTACCTCAACCCATCTCATCTAATCCACCAGGCAGTCAGCTCGTGTTCGGGTAAACTAGTCAGGCCCGGCACTTAACGTTATTCGCTGGAAGGTGAAACCACCGCCATGTTGTTGGTGGATTGAAGGTTAAATAGTGAGATTGACTTTGAAGAAGCTCGTGGACGGGGACTTCGTTGATGGATATCATATGAAAGTCGGAGAAGTCCACGACAGTCGCCATGAATTCGCAGTCCGCATCTCGGTGCAGGAATTCGTCCTGGCCCTCAGCGGGCAGCCCGTTCTCGTTCGTAGTGAATGCCGCTTTGCAGCGACCGGCCATGGTTCCCAAAGTAAGACGGCGCTACAAAGGTCAAACTTGTCGAGGCTATTTTACCTCGGCTGGCCTGGGCACATTTCGAGGCAATGGTAGACGTGTTGTGTGATGATTGCGGACAGGTCCTCTGTCGCCGAATTAGAGAATGTGCGTCCGCCCTTATAAACCCGAAACTGACAGCATGCCTGGCTGGAGACCTAGCCGCCAATCCCAGAGTAGTGCATCACCTGCAGCCACGGGCGACGTGGCTCGAATCGGCGGGTCTCTGACCGGTATTTTGTCACAAGTCTCGCGGCCCGCATAAAAGAGCTGTAAGGTGCAACAGCACTTCCCGGGATTGTCAGTTGTGGCACTTGACGGGGAAACGTGGTAGGGAGCACGCGCTGGTAGTCTGCCTCTTCGGACGGATGTTGCCCCGAGCAGAAGCTGAGCTCAGTCTGGGGCCGCCTGCAGCGGACCGCCAATGCATTCCCGGGTCACAGCTGCCAGCGCCAACCATACCCTCCGTAGCGGCACGACGGGTCGCGCTTTCCATGGTTTCAGCACGCGATGTTGAATCAATGTTTTGATCACTTACACACTCCGACCGAGTGCACCCGTCGGGCCCTGCACATTCGTCTCCCCGGAGCGCGGCGGAGCATTTCTCCGTCGGATACGGACAGGCTTGGTCGTTGGTGACATTTCTTAATAAGAACGTCACAAATTCATTTCCTGCCTGCTTTTGGCATAGATGCTGACTATGAGCATATCCGCGAATCCTAGATGATCGTCACCCTGGTTCGGCATTCGGAAACCCGGCCCCCCGCGCAAGCCACCAAAAGATGCTCCAAATGTCCAGCCTTTAAAATATGTGAAAGATTCGAGCACTTTGAAATTGTCATATTCCAGTTTCGTTCCTCAAGGCTCCTTTAGGCAAACCGCTTGCTGTTAGCGTCCCCTATGTGAGTGATGGGAAACTGAAAATGGCTGGTGGGAGACATCGCGCGGCCTCCACCTGACGTGTCCCGTGAACCATATATTTCTGGAAAGAACCAATTGACTAAGTTAAAAATAAGTTAAATCTTCCTCAAGGAGAGAGGAGCCAATCAAAAACCGTCCGAGTCACGTGACAAAAAGTTCAATCGGCCGGAGCATAAGACCTTTCGTCACTTCGTTCCTCGTTCCTCAAGGCACAAGTCTTGTCTACCAGTCGCTTTACCAAAGTCTTAATTCACCAGACAAGGCCGGGAATTTAATAGAAATCAACAATGAGTTTTAATAGGAAGCGAGTTGCACTGGCGTGCAGCTTTTGCAGGAGCCGGTGAGTGATCATTGACCTGTTGAGTCTCCCTTCAGTGCTGATCAGTGGGTTTGACAGCAAACGGCGATGCGACGCCCGGAAGCCATCATGTTCAAATTGTATGGAGATGGAGGTTGATTGCCAATACGACGATCAACCATCTCAAAGGTGTGTGATGCGACAGTGCAAATACCTGGGCGATACTAAACAGCTGCAGGATCGATACGTCGGGTGGCACGCGAGAGATCATCAACCGACTCCGCGACATCGAAGCGCTGCTGGAGAACCAGGGCGAAAAGATAGAATCGCTATCCGCCAATGCCCGTGTGCACATGTCTCATGGCCAGAACGAGACTTCCCCACAGAGCCAATCGTCAATGGCAATGACGGGCATCCAAGGAGGCGTTGGCGTCCCATTCACCCCTTGGCCTTTCACAGGACTTGAGCTTCAATCAGAAATGCCAAATTTACCCCCGTTGACGATTCCAGTAAAGCACAAGACCTCGTCCAGCTACCTGCTGAGCTTGCCGGCCATGAAGTCGTTGATCGGAGAGTACCCCACGGATCTCTTCTTCCTGCTAGAGTCGAGGAACCGATTGCCCCCTGAGCTCTCATTTGAGGACTGGCCAGGAGCGCGGCCGGCGATTGAGATTGATCGCGACATGGCCGACGAACTGGTCGCAATATTCTTTTCCTCAGCACACCACAGCCACCCCATCCTAGACCAGGATGAGTTCCAAGACATCTACTCTCAATTTCTGGAGACTGGCCCCGACTCGAGCATCGCCTCAGCACTCTGCATGGTCATTTTCGCCCTCGGAACAGTGGCGTCGTCTCAACCAGACCCGGGGCGATTCAGTTCATCCCCACCGGGAATGCAATACATGCAACATGCAATGCCGACGCTCATTTCCCAATCGTCATGGTCCTTTTCGTATAGTCTCTTACTTCCCCAGGCTCTGGTACTGGCAAGCGTTTACTTTGCCTACATTGTGCGCCCATTGCAGAGTTGGAGGTTAATCTACTCTGCGTCTACGATCCTTCAGTTTAAGCTATCTGGGTAAGAGCCACAGCCCCTCTAGATGGTCTTTGCTTACATGTTGACAGGATCGATCCTCGGGAGGAGGGACCAAACTCCCGAGAAAGTATCATTCGGCTATTTTGGTCCTGTTTCCTCGTCGAATGCGACCGACTCGCAGAACTTGAGCTGCCACGCAGCGGGCTTCAGCAGCTGACCGACGAAATCAGTCTGCCCAGCTGCACCAACCTTGGTCTTATGCAGTCTACCTGCTATCTTGCCGAAATCTCGATCCGCAGGCTCCTTAACCGAATCCACAACTCTCTCTATCCAAGCAAAAAGCATGTCCTGACGCTGTCATCCACTACGCTTATGGCCCCCGACGACTTTTCCATCGAAGACGTGTCATCGATGATTTCAGTCTGCGATGAACTCCACACCCAACTGGAAACGTGGCACGCTTCCATCCCGGAGGCCTTTCGACCTGCACTTGGCGTCGGCACACCTGCCATCGAGTCAAATGATCGCGAACCCGTGTTGAGGATACGGTATTTCGCGGCACGGCACATCATTTATCGGCCATTCGTGCTCTACATAGCCGCGCATGGCATGGAACATGCGACCGAGTCGATGATGGATAAAGCTGCTCTTTGCCTAGAGAGCTGCAGGTGCTACATCCACAACACCACTCGAGTCTTGGTCGGACCCAGCCAATATACGTGGACGTTTTCATTATCGTATGTATCTACCCCAGTTGTGGGACCAACTAACGGGTATAGGTCACTCGGCGCAATTGTTGTGCTCACACTCGCGTCTCTCAGCCCCGACTTGAGACATCTGGTCCTGGACATTGACGAACTTCAGACCACTGCTATCAACAACATACGACCATGGGCCTTTTCCAGCCTCGAGGCTGTTGTATCAATTCTAGAGGATGTGCAAAGAAAACAGCGGATTCTGTCTCGTGTATAAATACGGATAATGTTTATTGACGTTTATGGAAGCGCACCACTTAACGTCTAGACTCGCAACGACGACTCTTACATACAGTACATAATCTATAACTCTCCTCCGGTAGGTTGAGCCATAATTTCCAGCCCAATGTCACTACTCCAGAAGCTACCAGTGGGGTACGTGTACTTCTCCAACACGCCCTCGCTGTAGCCTGTGGAATATCCAGGAGCTAACGGGGTGACATAATGCGCGTTCTCAATCTTGGACGGGTAGCGCAGGTTCTCGCGATGGCTATCTGCCATCTCTAGCATTGACTTTCGCCCGCTGATGGCGATGTAGTCAATTGTGCTCAGGTGGGAAGTCATTTCGGTCAAGCCCATAGCGCCGTTGTGGGGGACGCAAGGGACATTGAACTTGAGAGCCATGATCATGACGGCCTGCGAAGTCAGTTTGAAGACACATTGAGTCAGGATGGGAAGACTTACGAGACACTCGTTCACGCTACCAAGTCTCACGGCATCAATCTGGCAGACGTCCGTAGCCTCTGCTTGGAGGAGCTGCTTGAACGTCACCCGATTTTGGGCTGCTTCTCCCGTGGCTACACCAACGCCGTACGGCTTCAGAGCTTTGCGAATGGCAGCATGGCCCAGTACATCATCTGGGTTGGTCGGCTCCTCAATGAAGACAGGCTTGAATTCTACCAAGTGCTTCATGTACTCGATAGCTTGCGGGACACTCCAGACCTAAAGACGTCAGAAAATGCAGAGCGAGAATTTGAGTGTGCGGACTTACTTGGTTGGCATCAATCATGATCTGGTGTCCTTTGTCGTACCCAAGAACCTCCCTGACGGCCGCAAGCCGTTCACGATCGGCCTTGACACTGGTTCCCACCTTGAACTTGAATACGGTGTATCCTTCAGCGATTGTCTCCTCTAGAACCTCTCGCATGCGGTCACCTGAGAAAGCTAGCCACCCAGGTGAGGTGGTATAGGCCGGGACTGCTCGATTCTCTTTCGCCTCTTGTAAGCGAGCCTCCTTGTTCTTCTGAGTAGTCTTGAGCAATTCAATGCTTGATTCTGGCGTGATAACGTCGGTGATGTATCGGAAATCAATGCATCTGACAATCTCCTCCGGGCTCATGTCGCAGACAATTTGCCAGACTGGCTTGCCGAGAATCTTTCCCCACAAGTCCCAGACGGCATTGAGGACGCCTGCAACCGCCAGATGCGTAACGCTCTTTTCAGGACCGATCCACCGATACTGTGAATCGGAGACCATGTATCGCCAGGTCTTGCCCATGTCCCGGGTCAGCTCGTGCATCGTCTTTCCCACGACTCTTTTCCCAAAGATATTTAGCGCCATGCAGATCAGTTCACTGCCCCGGCCATTGCTAAAGGCCTAGAGTGGATTAATAATTTGCCATCAATTGACAGAGTGATGACACCTACAATGCCTTCTCCGATCAACCCATCGCGGTTTGTCTGGAGTTGGATGAATGGATGAGAGCCATTCGTGCCCACATGCATGGCATCGGAGCCGACACCATCTAGACTTGTTGGGAATCGCAAGTCTATGACCGTAAAGGATGTGATGGTAACATCGTGCTCAGTGAGAACGGAAAGGGAACCCATTGTTGGAATATTGACTCGGCTGTTGACTGGACAATCGGACAGGCAGACGAAAGACTTGGATGAAGCCAGTGGAATTCGTAGGACAAGGCATCTTGATATTGTCGGCGGGCAATGTCTCACTCCACATGTAACAACTCCACCCTGCATCACAAGAGGGGACATTCTTGCATCTCACGGTAGCATGCCGCCCTTCCCCGGGTCGCACGACTCGTGAATCCTCGTGGAGACATGGGGATCTGCGGAGAAGCCATTCCGGGGCGAACCACCTGACAACACCAGGTTTCATGCATCATGGTGGAGTTGCCGCCTCCCCCCGCCGGCCGCTTAACGCGAAGCTAGAGCGGGAGCCCGAGACCGCTTTTCGCCTTTCGCGTCTTGTGATCAGACGGCGTTACTCCGCAATCACGACATGGTGTAGGAACGGAAGGCGCCATGCGCAGCAAGCAAGATAATTTTAAATGGAAATAGAAGGAATTGACATGGCGTCGCTCATTTGGTGGCTCATTTGACACCGTTCCTCCCTGCTTTCCACCATACTTCATACCACTTAAGCGATATTCACGGGACGCCTTGACATTGCCAAAATGCCTAAAACATTGTTACCTGGAATCTACGCGCCAACTCAAGTCTTCTATGAAAATGGGAAAGACGAAAACCTCGACACAGAAACCATCAAGAAGCACGCTGTTCGCCTTGCAAGGGCTGGAGTCGCTGGCATCGTGACGAACGGATCCAATGGTGAAGCCGTCTACCTCAGTCCCGAGGAAAGATGCCAAGTTACAAAGACAACCCGAGAGGCCCTTGACGAGGCGGGATTCTCTCACTTGCCCGTTATCGTTGGGGCCTCTGACCAGTCCATCCAGGGCACACTACGCCTATGTCGTGATGCTGCAAATGCAGGCGGCGATGCAGTCCTCCTGATGGTCCCCAGCTTCTTCAAATGGGCAATGGATGGCCCGACAATCGAGAAATACTTTCTTGAAGTTGCCGACACTAGCACACTCCCTTTGATCATCTATAATTATCCTGGTGCGGTGGCAGGGATCGACCTGGACTCCGACCAGCTGATTAGCTTGGCAAACCATCCCAACATTATCGGCACCAAATTCACCTGCGGCAGCGTTGGAAAACTTGCGCGCGTCGCAGAAGCCACTTCGCCCGTATCCGAAGTCTTCTCCTCCAAGTCGGAGCCATACTTTGCCTTCTCTGGCGTTGCCGATTTCATCTCCCCAGCGGTGGAAGTGGGAGCCAGTGGTGCAATCGTCGGAGCAGCCAATGTATTCCCTCGCGCATGTGTCAATGTGTACAACTTGGCTGTGCAAGGGAAGCGAGAGGAGGCAATGAGAGCTCAGCAGCAGTTGGCCAAGGCAGACTGGGAGTTGACAAAGCGGGCAATTCCTGGCTTCAAGGCTATCTTGAGCAACTGGAACGGGTATGGTGGCATTCCAAGGGGGCCAATGGCAGCGCTGGGCGAAGGAGAGAAGGAAAAGCTATATCAGGACATTTCTTGGATGATGGAGGTTGAGGAGCAGCTAGAAGACTTTGGTGTTCAGTCGTGAGAGTTAATTAGATGCTGTTGTACCTTGTACATTTTCTTCCGTGTGCCTGTGAATCGTGAACTTTTACTTATCCGCATGAAGCTGAATTATGCTTCATATTAATCAACACTCACTAATCACTATGCGTTAAAATAAATTGTCCAACTAAGATGACCAACAAAAATTGAATAGAAACGGTTTGTTTATTGCACTTCTATCGTTTACTGAAACTGCTTGTCATAGTCCACCAGCGTGAACCTGTACCTGACGTCACCATTGTGAACTCTCTCCAGAGCCTTTCCACATCCTTCCTCCCCTACAGGGATGGTTTCAACCCAACTCTTGATCTGCTTTTCTCCCGCCAATTGCAGCATCTCCAGAGTCTCCTTGCGGCTGCCTAGATGACTGCTTCCAATGAGGCAGCCATTGGCAAGCAGGCTCTGAGGACGAATCTGCCATCCAGCACCCTCAGGGAGACCAACGGCAATAAAGCGGCCGTGTGTCTTGAGCAATGATAGATAGGGTGCTAGGTCAAACCCGTCATCGGAGGATGCAGTAGAGAGAATGAAGTCAAAGGTCATTTCGTGGACCTTGGCCCAATCGGTTTCCTTCGTGGCGATGAAGCCATCGGCTCCCATCTTGACTGCATCAGCTTCCTTGGCGCGAGATCGTGAGATGGCATAGGTGGTAGCACCAAGAGCCTTGGCAAAGAGGATTCCAAAATGACCAATACCGCCACTGCAGGGCGATGTTAGCACGTAAACAGTAAGTAGAGTTTCTAGCGAAATACTTACATGCCGAGGATGCCCACTTTCTTGCCTGGTCCAACGCCATTACGAACCAAGGGAGAGTAAGCAGTCAGACCAGCACACAGCATCGGAGCCACGAGTTCCGTCTGGAGGCCCTCTGGAATAGGGAATGTGAAATGCTCATGTGCTCGAATGTGAGACGAGTAGCCACCGTGGGCAACAGTCCCGTCGGGATACACCGAGCCATAGGTGTCTGGTACTGTTAGTCGAGGGATCCTAATTGATGGAGATCACACTTACCCATCTGCTGCTTGCAATATGTCTCGTTGTCCTCCTTGCAAGTATCGCATTCCAAGCAGGCTGAAATTTGAGCACCAACGCCAACTCGGTCGCCGACTTTGACTGTAGTAACCTTGGACCCAACTTTAACAGCATTGCCGATGATTTCTACGAGTTAAATGGTTAGCTTGAGGATACATTGAAGTCTCAATAAACTCACCATGTCCTGGGACTAGAGGCCAGATCTTGTTTCCCCAACCACCGGTTGCGGTGTGAACATCAGAGCCACATACACCACAAGCGATGATCTTCACGTCGATATCATAGTCGCCAAAAGGCTTCGGTTGAAACTGGATCTGGAATTAGCAAGGGTCCAAGACTTTAGACCTTGTTCACTCTCCAACATACCTCGAACCTTTTTGGGCTGTTCCATTTATCCGCGGATGGAATAGCAAATCCTTCAAAACGTGTCGGGGTACATTTTCGTAAGGTGGTGGTCCGATTGGCAATAGATGGCTTGTCCTGACTCACTACCTTGATGGCTGTGAACAATTGCAGAAGCTATTATATGCCAACTGTAGCCCTGTACCTTTCACTCAACGGTCAACAGATTGAAATATTTTCAACGAAACGTAATCAGTGTTAGCTTAAACCAGTTACCGCCACTTGATCCAGCTGGTCAGTCATGCTGCGCCCGCTTGGTGTTGCGGAGCTGATGCCGCCTTTCCCCGCCGCCGGCGGATGTAAGTCGGAGAAGCGGAGGCGCCCAAGTCAGCGGATAGCAAGCTACCCACTCTTGGAGAAGTTGGAGTAGCTAAGCTGGTTGGCGGAATTGGCCATGTGAACTTAGTGTCTGCCAAGGTTAGTCCATGTGGAAGACGTAATGGCGACAGGACGTTCTACTCAAATGACTCGCTACAAATTGAGATGATGATTTGGTGTATTCGCGCTTCTTGAAACAAGAATGAAGTAATGATAGTCTTGGATGCTTCAAGATTCAATTGGGAAGCTGCAGTATAGTCTCTTCTATTGTCCCGTGGCCGTCTCCTTCATCGCAATCGCCTGTGCCACCAGGTCTCGAACAGTCTCTCTAAAGGGATGATATTGATAGCCGAGCTCCTTCGCAGCCGTTTCTCCATCCAGACCATGACTCTCGTCGATGAATTGATTCTCTTGTGTTACTGCATCTTGTAAATCCGCAAACTCCTCAGCCATGATCTTCGACGCAAGCCCGTACGAAAACCGCTCAGGGGAAGCTGGCACATATCTTTTGCCTCCCAAATTGCTCCTGAGAAGTGACTCGACGTGCGCAACGGCAAGATCTCTGACGTCAATCCAAAATGGCACGCGAGATACTGGCAAGGGGTTTGCTCCGGTCGCAATTCGCCAAAGCATGGCATTGGACTCGTTGAGCTTGTCCACACTCGCCACAGGGTGAACAACTGGACCAAAAGTCATAGGTGGACAAAGAGTCACGATATCAAAAGTCGCCTTGTGCTGCTTGACATAGTTCCACGCCTCCAGTTCCGCAAACTTCTTCGACCCGCGGTAGGCAATGACGGCACTCGTAGCAGGGTCCACAGACTCTTCGTAGGTGAGAGGATTCCAATCAGAGCCAGTATAAGTAAAGTAGGGAGGACCCTTGCGGTTTACGTCGAGAACGGAGGCGAAGGACGAGGTAATGACGACGCGCTTGATGTTGGGATTGGTGGTAGCGGCTTCGAGGATCGCGCGAACTCCATTGATAGCCGGTAGAATAAGTTCTTTCTCATTGTTTTTCGTATCGTAGGTAAAAGGCTAGCACAGTGTCAGCTCTTATTACCTCACAGCCTGTGACGAGTGTTCACATACACTCGCGGTATGAATAACGCCGTCAACTCCCTGAACGGCCTCGACCAGGCCCCGGGGTTGTTGAAATCCTCTATTTGAACAAACTCGAGATTTTTGGCATGCTGCGGTCGAGCCTTGATCATGGCATCTCCCTTGGCGAGCGATCTGGTTGCTCCCCGCACTCTGAGCCCTCGATTGAGCAGAGTGTCGACGATATGGGCACCGATGAAGCCAGTTGCACCGGTGACGAGAACAAATTGGTGGTCTTGAGTATCCATTGTGTTGCTTGGGATTGTTGCCTGGTGGAAAAGACAAGACACAGAAAACTCCCAGAGGCGAATTGACTGATGCGGGGAATTCTGCGGGACTGAATCGAATCACCACATCTGTGGACTCTATGCAAGGCTGTCCATTTCAGGGACCCAAAGGCTCGGCATCCCGGTTAAAGGCCGCTAGAGAACCGTAGTGACGCTCTGTGCCATGGCACCGGGAACTGAATCCTTGCCACCAGCGTACTTAGCTCACTTCTTGACTCTGCCGCCTATCCCCGCGAGTCAGACCATCCCCATTCCATCCTGCGATAGCGGGTCTGCCGCCTCCCCCCGATACCGCTCTACAGCGACGCGTAGCGCATTGAGTTCTGGTGTCATGACAATCCCCGCGAAGCGGAACCGCGCTACCCCGTGTGGGATCACGGGTTGACGCCTGTCGAGTGTCTTCTCCGCACGACGATCCCGGAAGTCGCACGTCTGCATGGGAGCTGGACCGGGGTAATGGTAGCTTGATCTCGTGGCTGGCACTCGAACTAGGCACTTGGGCAACATCCTCATCTCCAAGTCGTTCGTGGCTGACTCCTGCAACCCTGGCGCCTCGGCTACGGCACGCAACCGCTTGACCTTGATACCACGCTCCGTCAAGTCACACAAGTATTTAGTGCTGCAAGATCCCTCCCCTTTTCGGCTTCTCCTGTAGATGATCAGCACCTCGCAGTCAACGCACACCACGCCTATTCTCGAGTTGTCTTCGATCTCTGTGATCGAGGTGACCTGGCCTAGGTTGAACATTGTGCAGCAGATCGAGAACTAGAGGCAGCAGATTCTTTTCTCAAACGCATCGTTTATTCATCCCGTGGTCATTCTTGTCTCCAAAGACACAATGGCAATGACCGGGCTTTCAGACCGGCTGAGCGGGACGGCGCTCATCACTGCCATCACCGTTGTCAATGCTTGGTAAGTTGTCCTGGATTCTAAGAAGTCACACTGGTTAACGCTATGCAGTTCTATGGCATGGTTTGGCTATGATCAGGGAGTCTTTTCCGGAGTTCTCATCTCGGCCGACTTCAAGAAGCACTTTCCTGAGACAAGCGACCCAAACATCTCTGGAATTACTTCTAGCTGCTTCTCTGTATGTTTCCCGAAGACTCTTGAGACAACGTCTAACAATTTCTTAGCTGGGAGCTTTCTTTGGTGCTATCACTGCCTTCACTGCTGGCGACAAGCTCGGTCGAAAGAAAACGGTGGCCCTTGGCCTGCTCTGCAACGCGGTCGGCGCGATTCTACAAATTACCTCTTGGCACCTCCCCCAGATGATCATTGGTCGAGTGATCAACGGTTTCGGTATGGGATTGACCTCTTCGACTTGCCCTGTCTTCCAGGCCGAATGCTCGAAGCCTCGCCACCGCGGAAAGCTTGTTGTGGTTGGGTCGCTCTCCAACACTGCCGCCTTTTGCCTCGCCAATTGGATGAACTACGGCCTATATTTCCAGGGAAGCGCACTTCAGTGGCGATTCCCTCTGGCTTTCCAGCTCATCTTCCCGATTGTTGTCTCAATCGCTCTACTCTTCGTCCCCCAGTCTCCTAGATGGCTGCTGTTGAAGGACCGGCATGAAGAGGCCCTGAGTGTTCTCGCACGACTAGAAGGCAAGGGAAAGACCATCGACGACCCCGATGTAACGGCCCACTACCTTTCTATTCGTTCTGCTGTCGACGTGGAGAGGAAAGATCGCGTCCCTGTCATGGACATGCTCCGCTGCCGCGACAAGACCCAGAACCTCCGAAGGCTCTTGCTTTCATGTGGCACGCAATTCATGCAACAATTCAGCGGTGTCAATGCCCTGGGATACTATTTACCTACCCTCCTACAACAAAGTGTCGGTCTTAGTGAGCAAGAGAGCCGTTTGATGACTGGTGTTAACGGAACCGTCTACCTCGGCGCCGCTTTCTGCTGTCTCCTGATTATTGATCGCCTTGGAAGACGAAAGTAAGTCGCCTTGTAACTCCGGAAGTTATTAAAGGCTAATGAAACAGGATGATGCTGTATGGATCGGTGACCATGGGTTCGTGCTATCTTGTTGCCGCTCTCTGCTTGAAGACCGCCGAGGAGGACCCTTCTCGAGAACAACTGGTAAGTTAAGCCAAAATGCCTCTAATCGAATATAGTGCTGATCATTGAATAGCTGGGCCGAGTTACCACTGCCATGTTCTTCATGTATTACTTCTTCTACGGAACCAGTTTTGCCAAGGTCCCGTGGGTCTACAACTCGGAAATCAACTCCCTCGGCTGGCGAACTCGCGGTGCTGCTGCTGCCACTGCGACCAACTGGATGGGCGGCTTTATCGTTACTCAGTTCACAAAGATTGGAGTCAACAACCTTCACTGGAAGTTCTACCTGAGTAAGTAAACGCCACCGCCTCATCGGACATCGTTGACTAACCTCCATCATAGTTTATGTCATTCTTTGCTGGGCCTACTTCCCCGTGGTTTTCTGCTTTTACCCAGAAACTTCGCGCCGCACTCTTGAGGATATGGACGAGATCTTTATTCAGAACCCGTCGCTGATTGTGTGCGGCAAGCCGGCGTTGACTCAGCGCGAGCGGCCACAAGCCTTTATCGACGCTGAGGCGACTCGCATTGCTAATGCTGCCGATGCAAAGTTGGGAAATGATGGCCTTAAGGAGTCGGGAACTTCACACTATGAACGCGTCTAATTAGTTGATTATTGACCGTCGATGTCGAGTGGACTCCGGTTGCTTGGTCGGAAGGATGTGACGCGCGTGCATCTCATGATTGTAGCGCAGGTACATATCTTGCCAAGTAAAGTTAACGGTAGTGAATTACAGTGATTATTGAAAACTATGTGTGCCAATAATTCGAGCAACCAACGGGGTATTAGGCTGGCTAGAATGCCTGCCAACATGTCCAGTCCCAGCACCAGCGGATCCGCCAGGACTCTGCTTCCTGGATCTGCAAGCGGACGCCTCGTCTTCTCCGATGTTCCTCTGAGCTTCATGATGGGCGTGGATGCCGAAAGCGGAGTTATAGTCGACACGCATCATCCCCTCCGAGGAACAGCCCTTGCTGGCAAGATCCTCGCCATACCATGCGGTCGCGGATCATGCTCCGGAAGCGGAACCATCTTGGAGCTCTTGCTGGCTGGACCGGCTCTGGCAGCCCTCATCTTCCAGAAGACGGAAGAGATTCTCACTCTAGGCGTTTTGATTGCAAAGACCATGTTTTCCAAATCTATCCCTGTTATTCAAGTGGATGATGCCTCATTGTTTGGTCGTTTAGCGTCCGCAGAATCGGCCACGATCACAGACGAGCACTTGATTGTCACGGGCCCAGACGGATTCCAACTACCTCTATCGCTACCAAGGACCGACAAAGTGGCGCTTTCACCGAGTGATAAGGAAATCCTTCAAGGTGCCTGTGGTCCTGCAACCCAGATGGCCCTGGAAATGATTGTGTCCTATGCAGCCATCCAAGGCGCAGACGCTCTCGTCGACGTCTCCCAAGCCCACATCGATGCCTGCATCTACGTCGGGAAAAGCAGTCTCCTTATCCCGCAGCGATTGCATGAGCTCAACGGGCGGTTTGCAGTACCAGCGACGTGTAACTCATTAAGCGTTGACCGGCTGCGGTGGCGCGAATTGGGGGCGGATCCCGAGGTGTCTGCTGCTTCATCTCAGATTGGCGACTTATATCTCGCCATGGGGGCGAAGGAGAGCTTTACATGTGCACCATACCTGCTGGAGAGCAAGCCCGACGCGGGAGCCCAGATTGGATGGTCCGAGTCCAATGCTGTTGTATTCGCCAACAGCGTCCTGGGTGCGAGAACGCAAAAGTATCCCGATTACGTCGACGTTTTCATCGCATTGACGGGACGAGCGCCATACGCAGGATGTCACCGAGCCGAGGGCAGAATCCCGAAAGTCTGCATTGATGTGCCCGCGCTCGACGGTTGGGATGAGTCTGTCTTTCCCCTACTTGGGTACCATATCGGAGGATTAATTGGCTCTGAGATCCCTCTCATTTATGGCCTGGAGGCGAGCAACCCGACAATTGCGGACCTGAAGGCATTCGGCGCCGGGTTCGCGACAAGCTCATCCGCGCCCATGTTCCACATCCGGGGCGTCACGCCAGAAGCCTCCACCATGGAATTCCCGGAATGCCAGGTCAACCGAGTTCAATTGGACATTCACGGCCTGAAAGACACATGGAACCAACTAAACTCGGCTAAAAACGGAACAGTCGACGTGGTTTCGTTGGGAATCCACACTTTGCCCTGGAAGAATTCGCGCGGCTCACATATCTTTGTGGGAACCGTCGAAAACTGGAGAGCGTGGAATTCATTATTGCGACCAGCCAGCAAATTTATAAGGAAGCCCTTGCTCTTGGTTACTTGGCCGCTCTGGAAAGCTTTGGGGCTCAATTCATCACCGATACTTGTTGGTGTATGATACAGGACCCGGTTATCCCACCGCACGCCCAGACAATCATGACCAATTCTGCCAAGTATGCACATTACGGGCCTGGGATGGTCAAGAGGGGGTTTCATTTTGGTGGCCTTGCTGCTTGCGTTGAGGCTGCGTGCGCAGGGGAGCGCACCACACAGGAATGTGCTGTTGCTTCATGAGTCCGACGTCGGAGGTCCAGAGGGTTCCTACTTTACACAGAGCGATAAATGGTAGAATTGTCCGTGACTCACGCTCTAGCAACGGCTTGCAATGTATTCGCCTATCTAGCTTATCTCTAGACGCATGTCTGCTCTGCTCCATCAAGTGACTAATTTGCAAGTTAGTAACAGAAGACCTGGGGACTGGCGTCGCCCCATCCGCGATAGCAGAGTTTAGGTCACTTGCCCACCAAAATTGGAGGGGATAATCACATGACAGGCCTGGGCGGGGTATATGAAAAGATTACTTTGCGAAGAACAATTGAATCTATCAATTTTCTCCCAGCCCGAATACACTCGAAGATTTCAACCCTTTCTACCTTCTAGCCACCATTCAACCGGTCCAATGGCATCCGCTACCCAATCCCTGAAGAGATTCATGCTCGTCTTTTACGTGCCCCACTCCGGCCTCGCGGCCTGCAAAGCGGCCGTCTTCAAGGCCGGCGCAGGTAGCTATCCCGGTCCCGGCCAATACACCGAAGCGTGCTGGTCCACCACTGGTACTGGCCAGTTCCGACCTGGAGCCACTGCGAACCCCAAGATTGGAGCAGTTGGCAAGCTCGAGGAGGTGCCAGAGGTTCGAGTCGAAGTTCTGTGCGTCGGCGAGGACGTTGCCAGAAAGGCTGTGGCCGACCTGAAGGTGTAAGTTACCGGATCTACATCCAGACATGTGCTGGAAATGCCTCCCTTTTCTGCCATCCTTGAATCGTACTGACCAACGACCTAGCGCCCACCCTTACGAGGAGGTCCCGTGCCACATTTACAGGTTGGAGAACTTTTAAATAGGGATTTTGTGATACGGATGGGTACACGGGCTTTGCATAGGGTTGAAACGATGGCTGCTTTAATCACTACTCAAAATGGTGGCGCGGCCTACGTCTTGGAAGGGGTACGCTCATTTCCTCTTTGAATTCGAGTGCACTTTGGAATTTGTGCCAGGATACGGCTGTCACGGTGGCGCCTCCCGCCATCTTCCCATTCTCTCTAGCGGATGCATTGAAAAGCAGTATGCTTGGTCTTCCTAGGGCCAGATTTGCCTTTCCTGTTGCAGACCCCGTTTGAGTCGGTTTTACTAAGCCAACTCATTTGCCGCTGGGTATAACCCGTTTGGGTTGGTCTGTAGCAAGTGCATCTCCCCAACATCTCCCCAACGAAGTACATCTTACAGCCAAACAAGGTCTAAAAGGTTCCATAAATACGAATAACTTGGAGTCAATATGCTGTTAAATCGGCGATTTAAATCCAGAGGAGGCGGGGATGAGTACCTCATGTTTGGCACACATTGGTTGATAACAACGCGCCCCAACTACCCTTGAGGGTATTTTGTATACTCGAGATGAAGAAGACATTCATGGAGAGGACGGGTTGCCAAGGTTTGTGTGCCTGAGGCCTTCAGCGAATGGTCTGGTCAATCGGATCCTGCAGATAAGTCGGCAAGCCAAGAACAACCGAGGCTGATTGCACTATCATGCCCGACGCGTAGCCGTCTGAAAGGTGGCAAGGGCAATTACTCGGCATGCAAAATCCGACAGGGGATTGGAAACACTTCGGGTGATGTGCCAAGAGGAGTTGGTTGGTTCGTTGCGATATCAATTCCTGGGCAGTGGAAAGTGGCTGAACTAGCGAACGGGGTTATCAAGGGGACTTCACGTGGAAGCGGGATGATCTCCTGTCTCGCCCCGGGAATGCAAGGGCTTGGTTATACCAGTCGTGATTCCATGGCCGCCCTTACAGCTCTTCGTATCACTTCCAACAGAAACCGAGTATTTTACAGGCTGAATGCTGGAGTTTTAGGGCGGCATCTGGATATTTCATCAAAATAGGAAGGAGCGGACGCTTAGGCCCCCTGACTAGGATGTGATGATTGCGACCCCTGTTCCCTGTCTCGCTAGTTTGACATGTCTGTTGCAATGCATCGTTATCATTGCTCAAAGGGGAAATATTCCGTCACCTGCAAGCCACTCTACACATCAGGGAAAGCCTCCCAATCACTCACGCCATCTCTTGAGGATATGAGCGTACTTTTTCCATCCCACACGTTCGTGTATTTCCCCCTCCTCCAACGACAGGTCTTTGCCTTTTTTCTTCTTTTCAAACCCCTGGACATGCGACGTTCCAGAACGGCAAGATGAAAGGCGACATTATCCTCACTCGCGATGTAGAAGTCATCGAGATGAACGAAATGGGGGCGGGCGGCACCGACGATAAGGGAGCTACTTGGAAAATCTCCGCCAAACAGGTCGACCCGCCAAACATGGCCACCACCTGGATAGACGGCTTCCGGCGTGCCGAGGTCCATCCTCGAAAGAGTCGAAGTGGTGGCTACCAGCAGACCTCTCAGCCCGCGATACCCGCAGCTGGAGACAACCGCTACGACCTGGTCGCGGCAAGCGCGAAGACGGCCAACACAGCTCTTGCGAGAGAGCTCAAGGCTCGGCACTTGCAGATGATTGCGTTTGGGGGTGCCATTGGTAAGCCTTCACCGAGATGATATCGAGAGACACGAAATAGAAAATATGGGGTGTGGCTTTTCGATTGCTGACTGTCGTAGGAACCGGCCTCTTCGTTGCCTCTGGAGCCTCTCTCCACACAGGTGGGCCGGCTTCAGTTCTTCTCGCATTCATTGGGATTGGCGCAATGCAATATTGTACGATGCAGTCCCTCGGCGAACTTTGTGTCCTGTTTCCCATTGCCGGTTCGTTTTCCGCGTTCTCGACTCGCTTCCTTGATCCTTCATGGGGATTTGCAATGGGGTGGAAGTAAGTAAAAGACTGTGATCATGGTGCCTTGCCTCTAGGCAAGAATACTGTCGGCAGATTCTGTTTCGAGTACTACTGAGACTAATCTGATATGCCCATAGCTACTGTCTCCAATGGCTCTTTGTCCTACCTCTGGAAATCATTGCAGCTGCCTACACTATTAGTTACTGGAACGAAAATATCAGCAAATCCCTCTTTGTCGCCATATTCCTCCTCGTCATCATCATCATTAACCTGTTCGGAGTAAAGGCGTACGGTGAAGCTGAGTTTATATTCTCAATCATCAAAGTGACCGCCATCATCGGGTTTATGTACGTTTCCCGGCCCAACGATTTGACATATTCACAAAGCTAACGTACACCAGTTTGCTCGCTGCTGTTATTAACATCGGCGGAGAGCCAGAAAGCGGGTACATTGGAACACAATACTGGCATAACCCTGGTGCCTTCAATAATGGCTTCAAGGGCTTTTGCAGTGTCCTTGTGTCCTCGTCTGCATCGTTCACGGGCACAGAATTGATAGGCTTGGCTGCCGCTGAAACAGCCAACCCTCGCAAGTCCCTACCTACAGCTATCAAGCAGGTATTCTGGCGCATCATGATCTTCTATATTGTCTCTCTCCTGCTCGTTGGACTCCTAGTTCCCTCCAATGAACCTCGTCTCCTGAATGGCAAGAGCAGCGTGGATGCGTCAGCCAGCCCCTTTGTTATTGCGATAGAAACTGCTGGCACCACAATACTCCCTAGTATTATGAATGGTGTTATTCTTGTTGCGGTTATAAGTGTATGTGAACGAATGCCCTTATGGAGAGTGTGATTAGCTTTTATTGACTCTGAATATAGGTCGGCAACTCGGCAGTCTTCGGCTCTTCTCGGACACTACTTGCTCTGGCAGAACAGTCTCATGCTCCTCAAATCTTCTCTTACGTCGACAAGCATGGACGTCCCATAATGGCCATTCTACTCGCCTCTCTTATCGGTCTACTGGCATTCTTGGCTGACCTGGAAGTCCACGGTGTTATATTTAACTGGCTTCTTTCTATCAGCGCCCTCAGCACTCTATTCACTTGGAGTAGTATTTGCCTCTGTCATATTCGCTTCCGCAAGGCTTGGGCATATAACTCGCATCCTCTGGAACAATTGCCTTTCCGGTCCAATGTTGGTGTTATCGGCTCCTGGTTTGGGCTCATTGGCTACATCCTGGTATTGGTGTCCCAGTTTTGGATCGCAGTCTCGCCCATCAACAGCACAAATTCAGAACCCAGTACTTCTGAAAAAGTCCAAACCTTCTTCCTCCGCATTATGGCAGTTCCCATTATACTTGTGTTTTACATACTTCATAAGATCTGGTTTCGAACTCGTGGTATCAAAGTTAGTGAGATGGATATTAAGACGGGTCGACGATACTTCCGTATCCACATTGCTTCTGAACAAGAGCAAGAGGAGCGGAGGAGATGGCCGATTTGGAAAAAGGCCTTCAGATTTATGTGCTGATTTTAATATGAAGCGGTCCTATTTATGCAGTTAATAAGTAGTGAGATAATGTTTTTAGTGCTAATAAAAAAAGGATTTTCCGGCTGGGAAGTGATTGTTGTATGTTCCGTTTGTCTAGAAATACTGCATGTATACTTGAAAAACAACTATTGAGTTAAAAGCCACTGGACCCAAGGCTGCATACATAGGAGAGCGATAATCTATATTGAAGTACGTTCTAGTGATCTGCTTAGATGTGTCAACGGGATTATGCCACAGACATCACGCTGCAGCCGGGCTGAAACACAATTCACCTTCAACGTGCAGGCACGCTGGATCACCGATCCAGCCGCAAAAGGTTGTGTGGATGCCGGTACTGTACAGTTAGTGCAGCGTGATTTAAAGCCATGGCACTGCGACACAACTGCAATGGCGGTGATGCAATGTACCACTGTAAAGGTGGTGGCGCAATGCAGCAACTTGCACTTTGAGGCTCCCATAGCAACACTACCGCATCACCTGATGGGTAGTTGGGGGCCGGCTGAATGAAGGATCCCTAAGACCTTGACATTTGCCAATCATGTTGGAACTGCCCAGCGTTGATTGCATGGATGGCCCCTTCTCGTTACCCCAAGAAACGCCATTTCGTATCGGATGGCCATCTAGACCAAATCTTCTTCTTGTCGCTGCATGGCAATGTGCATGTGGAAATATCACCAAGGCCCGTAGTGCTGACGTGCAGGCTTGGGAGAGGATTGAATTGCGCTGTTAATCAGGATGAGAGACATGGCGGTAGACTTGCATCTGGCTGGCAAATGAATACGGTATTCGAGGCAGCCACCAAGACCTGCATGCATGGTCACAAGGTAATCTGTGGTAATTATTTTCTCAGCCCGATGGCCATCAACTGCGTCCCTATCAGTGTGCTGTGACCCCGGCCGGCCGGCCTGTTTTTTGGCCTCCTCCAGCTCTCCCACCTTGTTCACCAACCACACTTTTCCAATACATATATACATCACAGATTATGATGCTCGCATTTATTGCAGCCGTGCTTCATCTGGCGTCGCTGGCAATGTCCCAACGCGAATTTGCCATCACAGCCGCTCCTGATCGAATAACAACGCAACTCCTGAAGCGGAATCTCGATTGCGATGGAGGCTTTTCATGCGACCGGGGCACTTGCTATCGAGGAGATGATGGCTTCGTTGGATGTTGTTCTGTGTAAGTCAGGGCTCCAACTCTAATCCAGAAATTGACGTTTCAAAGGTCTAGTTGCGCCCCTCGGACGACGTGCATCGAGTACGCTGACCTTGCTGAGAACGGGGATTGTGATCACAACACTGGAGGATGTGTCATTTGGTATGGATCAGCAGCTTGAATGTCTCGATGCTTTCTACTGACTACGCCAAGTTCAAGATCCGAGGCTCCATACTGCGTCACGATGACCAACCTCATAATGAAAGAATATGCCATGTATTGCGACGCGGCATCCGGCGTGACAGTTACTTTTACAATCAGCTACGACAAATCCGAAGCCACCACCGCAGAAGCCACCACGGCAACGATCGAAGCCAACAACGAGTCAACAACGCATGAGAGCCCACCAAAGACAACCGATAACAATGACTCAGTTGATGATGATGGCGCCCCAAGTCAATCAGACGGCACTGGTGATGAAAGTATCAATGACAATGGTACTGGCACCCAGAACGGCGACGGAGATGATTCAGATGCTGATGCAAGTGGTTCCGACGGAGACGGAGACGGAGACGTCACCAATACTAGTGAGGTCCCGGAAGCGACACAAACCTCGTCGTCTGATTCTGGATCTTCAAATTCAAACCGGAATATCATTATCGGCTCCACAGTGGGTGCGATAGGCGGTGCCTTGGCTGCCCTCCTTGCAGTGTGGTGCTTCAAACGACTCAACCGGAAACCGACACTAAGACCTGACAGCGTTCAGCCAACATCATCTCTGCACCCTCAGATATCGCCGGATATGCAGAGCTACCTCGAACCTCATTATATGTATCAACCGCCAAGCGTGATGCAGCAGCCGTCGGTTTCGCCTACGGCGGCTTCGTTTGTCGGGTCGTCAGTTGTAGGAGGCCCGACCCAGACATACAGTTCAATTCCTGAGCTTCACGGAAATGGGGATTCTCCCCAAGCTAGTGGGCAAAATTGGCATCGGTATGAGATTTGAATTGAGAGATTCTTAATTTGAAAAAGAAACCTGATTTTCAGCCGTTACTCACTTATGTATTGCATTGAAGCTGTCTGCCGAAAGCGTGATTTGTCGATGAGGCGGCGCGAAGGGAGAGGGCGCAGTTACATTTCCCAACAGGGTCAGTTCCGGAGACGCCATGCCTGGATCGAGCGTCTTGAGTGTTTGTAGTATCGTCGAGAGGTTCTGATTTACACAAGTTTGGTTGTTGAAGAGAGGGCACCATTCGTCTGGTGGAATATGTTGGGACTCAACCTTTATGGTGTAAGGGTCTCGTTCGAGAAAGTAGCCGAAAGAGGGGGAAATTGAGATTTGCTACCAGTTGTACCGAGGGATCATCGCAATAGCAGTGGATGGACCCGCTGCGAGAGCCAAAAACGCAAAAAGGAGTACCATTGCAGCGGTAGCAGCATTAAAAAGTCGTTCTGCGGTGGGGTTCAGCGTTGAGGACCAGAATTCCCGGCTGAAGAGGTATCGTAACGAAAAGCCGATGTTAAAAGTGGACGAAAGGAACCCGAGTGGAACACCATTTCTACCGAGAAGGCCGTAGCCGATTTTGTGTAAAAGGACGTCGGTCAAAGAGATCAGGATTAAGCTCTCCTGCGCCTTGGCGGCGAATTGAAGAGCAGCGAGCTCATCAACAGTGGGATGAGACAGGTTCCAGTGTATATTTGTGACGTGGAGCGTCAGCAGAGTTGATGTTACCACCATTGCTGGAAGGTGAAAGAGGATGAAGTGCCAGAGCGTAGATGATCTGCTGTTGCTGCAAACCTCCTTGAGAGGCTCGTTGTTATCCACATCCTTAAAGCGGCGGCACGGGTTGAGCTTGTGCCCAAGCCTTCCAAGAAATGTGCGGGAACCCATTTTGGGCGGTATGGAGCTGGAAAAGCTCATTGATGCCGTAGTGATATGCGGGGCGCGTTTCTTCGATTCTTGGTATGAAGGTACGGCAGATTGACTTGTGGCCTGCAAATCCACTTCGTCCATGAGGCCGTTTCCGAGAAGGGTGCTCGTTGCAGTATCAGTCCACGGCGAAAGATGCGGCGCAGACTGAGCTGGCGCGGCTTGTTGATTTTTGTGTGGCATCGTCTAAGTTGTACCAACGAACCGGGCGATATCCGACGACGGTTTCGGTGCGGAATTTTCCGGGGTTCTCTTTCTTTTCAAGATGTTTCAACGGCCACGAAGGCATCTGAAATATACTGGCTCATGATGATGTGAGCACCCTCTGGGACTTGCAGTGACGGACATTCCCCGCTGTGTAGCCACCTTCCTTCATGTTCTTTAGCCAATGACTGATTGAGCGAACTACACCAACTTCAGCAAACGCAGGGCATTGTTCAAAGCTGCGAAGGGCACGCACTATTTTAAGCCATTGAAGTCTAATGCGAACAAGGTGGCCACACATGACTACGACCTAAGCGCGCGGATGATGATACCTGGTGCACGCAGCATTGTATCGAACCCGCATTGATAGTCACAGCTCCCTCTGCATTGTACACCTGACTTCATTGTGCACTCGTGAACCCCGACCAGCGTTGCATATAAGCTTGGTAGCATTACAAATAAATTTTTCGATTATACTTACATCTGGTTACGGCCCTGCGACTGAAGACACGAATAGGTACAATCTATACGAAAAGTCTAGCTGACGATGATGGATGTGAAGCTGTCGAGGATTCGACAGAACATTCCGCTCCACATGACATCTACGTTTCATTTTAGAATATTGTGCATAGTGCAGCTAGCAGCTGCCTGGAGGGTGCAACGAAAACCACTGGCGCTCGCATTCAGATGGAGGGAAACTAAGTAGGAGCAGCTCCACGCCAAGTCGGGGTCTCATACCTGTGGAAAGTGTCAGCTTCCTCAAGACACGTTGCATCCCTGTTGTTGACTAGGCAACTTTTGTTTAAATCCCGCAGGGAAAAGAAATTTACCACTGGGCTGCAATCGATAGCATCAAACTACCCCGTGTGCGATGTTTAGATGCTCTTTTTGGTCTCTTAGTCATGTATATGACCCAGTTCGTGCCTCCGTTCCCTGCTTGGTTTGTCGCTGATGAAATGTCCAATGTAACCGAGCAACATTGGCCTGACTCAACCGATACGTCCCTAAATCAATCCCCGCACCTAGAAACTTCTCAAGAACCTCTGATTTTCGTTTCAGGTATGTTTCCCCCTCAAAGCATTGTGTTTTGATTGGCTATAGAGTCCTGGGGCGTGTCACTCGTCGTCACTCCTCATTCTTCGGGTAGGATTCGATGTATAACTCAAGAACCCAGTTTTAAGCGGGTCTTCATAACTCATCTCCGTAAATTCTGCTTACGAGTGTAGCTCTACATGAGCTCGTTGTTCTTCTGACACCCTGCTCGTCGCTGGCATCACTCACCGCCAAAACCTGTCCCCACGGCCCACTGGACAAGTCAACAATATTGTTGCGTGATCTGGCAATAATACTGGAGAATTGAAATGAGCACTAACTACGCCTTTTCTTTTTTGAACCAGTGCCTTTCTCTTTTTACCGGACATAGGCCAGAACGTGTCCGAAAGGACCCACAAGAATGGCAACTAGGATCTTCTCAATAAACCAATCACGATTAGCTGAAGGAGTTAACGTCGTCTAGTCATTGAACCTCCAGGAGAAACTTGATCAAGTTCATGGGGAGTACCTCCAAGCCACCTCACTCCCGACCAGACTAACTTTTGTGACTCTTCTCATCATCTCCCCAGTCATGCCTAAGCAGTGCCCGAGTACTGAGAACCAGTGAAAGACGGTGGATATGACCAGGGTCGGTGAGGGCAAGTCTTGAAACATGCAATAGTAGATCGCCACTTGTTCGTCAACCCCACAGCTGGGGAAGCGAGTTGAGTGCCTGAACTGACTGGGCTGGGCGGTGGGGTGATGGCGGCCCAACTGTGAACAACCAATAATCAACAGCCAACGCCACGACCACAAAACACGGTCAAAAAACCACGATGGTGACCGCAATTTTGCAAATCCTAGACCCTCAGTCTTTAATCTTTCATCTTCAATGTTCCTTGAAAGCGACCCTTGGAAGGCAACATATCTCGCCAAAATGCAGGCTGAGGACACTGTTCCGGTCGGCCACAGCACATCACTGACATCCAACTGTCTCAAGTATGCGGACGAAAACCCGGGCGACTTCCTGAACTATCTGCGAACCTGGTGGGAGAACAATGAGGCTTCGGTAACGGAAGATCCATCTGGGATAACCACCCTAAAAGACACCAAAGTTCTCTGCCTGGGCGGAGACCGATTGGCCCTCTCACGAACCTACCTCCCCGTCCCGAAGCTTCTATCCCTTTGCGAGGGATACATGCTCGAGAACGAACCTTTTCCTTTCCTCAAGTTGAAAACACCCCAACAGACGACGAAGATCTTGGCTCATGGGGTTTCCTTGCGTCGCACTTTGCTGTTGGGACACGGAATGACCTGAATTTCTACCTCGACATTCTCCGTTTTATTCGGCAAAAGAATCGCCGTGAACAAGTCAGACTTCCGCGTCGAATCTTACAGCTGTACCTCCGCATCCACGCGGCATGCGAGGCGTCTAATGATACGCTGCAGGCTCAGCAAAAGGTCAGGTGAGTTGATGCTATCTCTTGTGACGTGGAATTTCCCAGATCCAGAAATGCTGATCAAGTTCCAGAGAGGTCTTTGGTAAGACTGATCTTATTTTACGACATGGATGGTGGCATAGTCTCGGTTCATGTTTCCTAGAATCCAACGGCCGACCGCGTGGTTGGACCTTTGTCTTTCCGCCGGAGGAAAGCTGGAACGCGAACGACGCGGAGCGTGCCGAATTACGACAATTTTATCAGCAAACATTGAAAATTCCCAATGCGATCTCTTTGAAGGACATCTTGGATCGTCTAGACGCAGCCCGGGCCGATACTTCCATTCACCCTAATTTGGGACTGGAGAAGCTGTACGGTGCTATCGATGAGATGGTGCCCCGTCTCTCCGAGAGAGAAGTGATGGAACTGAGGTAGGCTTTACTACCTTCTGTCAGAGCCAGATACTAATCTTTTTCTAGATCTTCCTTCGAGGAAAAGGCGTACGTCCGTGCATTTTCTAATGGCTCAACTGGGTGGCACAAGCTATCGGCTTGTGTCTGGGCTCCCGGGTTGAATATCCCGGGCAAGGTCGACTTGAGCGACGACTACGGCAGACTTGAGTCATTCTTTACCGAGTCTCTAAAGGTCTCTAGTGGATTCCGTATGGTTTACAGCCACTTGATAAACTTGGATCCGGAAGGTGTGTCCGCGACGGCCGTGAAAGAAATGATTTGGTCATTAAATGCGTCACTGTCGGACCATGGGGATTTGCTGGATCCGAAGCCCTTCTGTTCCAGCTCCGTGTTCCCGGTGAGGAAGACAAACGGCGAGGTTAAGCTCTCATCAGCGGAAACGGAGTTTTCGATCATCGACAGGGATTTCCTTGAAGAACAATTCTCAGGCATGGTGGAGATGCTTGATTTCACTGCTCACGAGATCTGGCGTCTTGAGCCTCTGATGGTATGGGCCAATCTCGAAAGCCGATACCTGTCCTGGAATGTAGCAGAGGCTAGCTACCTGGACGGGTCCACGCCTGAGTTGGTTCCGGGAGGATTTACAGCGGCGAGGAGTCGGGGTCTTGTCCGGTCAGTTGATGCAAAGTCAGTTTGTCTTTGGAAATCCACTAACTTATCATGGTAGTATTGCGAGTCATTTCCGGAGTCCTCGAGTCAAGACCGCCGCGGAACGACGGTCGATCATCAGCATCCTCGAGAAAACCACCTTCTTCCAGACCGATGGAATGTTTCTGCAACTCGCGCTAAGTACAAACAGCAATGGTGTATCTACGGTCGACAAGATCCCAAGTCAGCTACACATTGAAGAGTGCAGTGATCACTTGAAAATCTACATTCCTCATGGCGAAGTAGCTCAGGAGTTCTGCTTCGCGCAAAAGTTTGCCGCGTCGTTTGGTAGAGTGGATAATGACCGAGCCCAGCTCTGAAGTGATTGGAAGAGTCGACGAGGTTGCTGTGGGTCTTTTCAAGACTCTCTTTACTATTCGAGATGAATTGGTCGATCCTATACTTGATGCAGAAGGAATAGTTATGGTTGATGGCTTGGACTCATCAGTTACCGATAGGTCAGTCGTTTTTCTCTTCATCTCTACTCCAATGCTAACAGCTCATCCAGCCCAAGACAGCTTGACTCCAAGCCGGTGCCGTCGGGTAATCGACGAATTCTCATTCCCACTGGAAAGCGAAGTCGGGCGAACTCCACCTCTCCATCGACAAGGCCTTCATCAGTTGACTCCACACCACTGGGGAAACGAAGTCGGGCGAATTCCACAGTGCGAGGACTTCGACCGGTCGATCTCCCATCGCCGGGATATGTTGAGGCTACTCTTCAGTTGGAGGCGCTTCAGATTTCAGAGCTGGAGTCGAACTAGATTGGGCTCTAACTGCCGCGGCTTGTTGCCTAGATGCTAGGAGCGCCAAGTTTCATACGACATGACCATGGGTAGAACAGAACTCGGACCTACAGTAGGAGCAAATGGTTTTATATTGCCCGCTGCCTGTTAGTGGAGGAAATTTTGATGTTTACTTGGGAAAGACCACAGCTGAAAAAAAGAAAACGGCGGCGTGATCTCTTACTGTACGGTTGTTTTTTTTAGGGTAGTTGGAGTAATTCAATGTGGTATTATGAGACGAAACTCAAATAACTTCTAAGTCAGATCTCCGAAGCTCCTATGGGGGCACGTTCCGGGGGATAAGTGGGACGAGTAGATATTAACACCGTCATTGCGTATTTTTCGGTCAACGCTTGTCGACGTCGAATGGAGGAACATGACATATTTGCAGCATAACGCCAGTCCCCAGCCTTACGCAACTCGTGCATTGTTCCCATAGTATATCATACAAGTAGGATATCATGAAAATGTTTTTCATAATACTTGCCCCAAACCATCTGTCTGTGCTCCGATTCCAGTCCGGGCACATCAGCAATTCCGACCAGGCGGTACACCTTGTCCTGCGGCCACACCGACCACCTTGCCCACATCGACTGCCCCGGCAAAGATTCTCGATGAAGCACGAACAGGTAGCGTCCGCAGCAAGCTGCCATACTCTGTCGCCAAGGCGAACATGGCCCTTACACAGGCCAAGTAGACCGCAAGACGTGCGAAAAAGGACAGCACCATCGTATACGTCTACAAGCTGACTACGGCGTGGCTCCTTCACTAGACTGTTGGAGGAAGAACTCGCCAGACCGTCATGCTTTTCGCGCATGTACTTCAGCGCCGGCGTCAATTGCTCTAGGGCCTTGAGGTAGCCGCCGGGAGGTATCTGCTCAGCCGGTTGACTCTCCTCTAGTCCGAAAGCAAAGGCAGTCCACTCCGACAGGCAGGCTGTGCGCAGTAGGTCAGCATCTGGTGTTTCCCTACCGACGACCGGCATTCTTGTGTACACCTCAGCAACCTCGGCTAGATATTTGGCCTTCAGTGGTAGTTGTCCAGGCTCCTGCTTTTCTGGCATGACCATCTCTGCGTTCGGGACAGGTTTCGAAGAGCCCCATGCTATTTGTCGTTCCCTTAGTTTCTGTTGGAGCTTCGAATAGTCTGGAATGTTCATTTTAGTGTCGTTGGAAACGTGGCGCCATACGCTAGGTTGCCAGTCAGTACCGATAGCGGCAGGATCACGTAGGTCAGGCACCCATGATGGCAGATCGTTGAGTTCGCCATTAGGACGGACAATGATTTCGAGGGGCAACAGCGACTTGGTTGACCAAATCAAGGAACGAGTCGCGTCTTCAAAGATTTGTGCGATCGGTTTGTTGTAGTCGACCTCGGGTAGAGTAGCCTCCTCTGGAAGAATGCTTTGAAGGAGGCCGCACATGCCATAAACCTTGTCCCGAGAGTCGGTTGCATCACTCAAGCCGGCGAGCTGCCAGCACATGGCCAACAGTTCGGTACTATCGGCCTCTGCGGAGCGTCCGCGGCGCCGTATATCGGCTACGAAGGCCTTTTTCCCCTCCGAGAGCTGCGGGTGAAGTGTCTCTAGCGCACGATTTCTCATTTGAAAGCGTTGCAGTTCTGGAGATTCGGAATGGGCGAAGGTCTCGGCAATAATAAGATAATTGTAAAGCATCGCGGTCGGGCACTCAGTATGGCCGATCTGAAAGACGGCCGAGGAAGCCAGTAGAAGCTCCTGTACTGTCCAGATGCGCGTAAACCAAACGTTGGAGCAGATGCGCCGCACGGTTTCAATCTCTCCCTCCGCTGTCCACGAAGGATAAGCTTCCAATGTCAGATAGGACAGACTCATCGCTACTTACATATGACTTTTTGAAGCCCATTTCCTAGTACGCTGGCCAGGAAGTATCTGCTCTGTGTCCAATCCTCTAACGTGGTAGAGTCGGCCGGCAATACGAGCATGACGAAGCAGATCCTCGTCCTTGGGTTGACCCGATCCAAGCCAGATGATAACACTCTTCGCCGTGGTATAGATCTCGCCCATCAACGGAACTTGGTCTTTTTTTTCCTCAACGGATTGCTGGTCTATGCAGATAGCGTCTATCCAGAGCACTCGACGCGTGAATTTGTGGCGAAGATGCCGCAGTGCAGACTCGCAATTGGGTGTAATGAGGAGTGTCTGGCTGTCGCAGGTGATGGGAACGATTCCATGTTTGGCGCCCCAGACATATGAAAGAGCTTCGTAGGTATGGTTCGCCTTAGGATCTTTGAGTTCATCGAGAGACACTTGATACAGTCGGCCTTCAAGTGGTTTCGTACTCGAGGGGGATGGGTGGAGTGTCAATAGCCTGATGAAGCGGGGTTTCGCGAATGGCCGGTAGTCGAACTTCTCCGTGGGCGCCATCGAATCATCCTGGGTTGACGGTCGATATGAATGGGAGAGATTTAGAAACACATTGCGAGAGGCATGATTCAAGATTTTAGTACACAGCTCAGAAACCCCTGTACCGTGTAGGCATACGCTGTGGCTTGTGGCACTTGAAGCGGTTAGGCATTCTGCAAGGCACAAGGCACACTGACGGGGTTTGTCCACTTCCCTTGGGCAATGCAGGGGTACCCAAACGAATATCTGCTAACGTATTTGTTAAGCTGGACCCTCAACCAATTTAAGGCACCGTCAAACTTTAGGGCCGTAGGAGCTTGATGAATAGCTGCGCCGATTGAGGCAGCGAGCCAAGACGGGTCACTGAATGAATGAATGAGATTTATTCCGCCCGGATGGACTAGCCTCACAGTGCCAAGTGCGCTAGTCTAGTTTGCTTCAAGTCTCCTCACCGACGTTGATGTTGACATTGAATCAGAGTAGAATACGGGATGTGAAGGGTTCTTTTAGCTAAGCTGAACCCAAAACTAATTATTAGCTGATTTTCTGTTAAGTAGTTGACCTGAAACCCCTTAAGCTAATTTTTGGTTTTGGTTGTGATCATCCCTGAAAAAATTCCGGAACGAAAAGCTCATTGATATCAAAAAATGGGAGGGTGGATAAATCCTCCGCCAAGCTGTTCAACCACATGATGTTGTCCGGCTGCTCGGCTTCAAGCACATCTTCAGCGTCTTGGGATTGAACAATTGGGAACTGCTCCAAAATGTCACCAAGATTAGAAGCGCACTTTTCCTTCCACTTTTTATGCAACAGTATCAACAACGAAGCTGTTTTCAACGCTTCTCGGGCTGCATCCGTATTGTAGACTTGGGCCACATTGCTGAGACATTGCATTGCGTCTCTAAGTCGAGATACAGACGCGTTGTTGTCTATGGCAAGCAACTGGCAGACGATCTGAAAGGGTACATTTGCCATGTGATGCCAAGGAGCCCTATCATCCAGGATTGCTTGAGCGGCCTGGATCCCTTTTGAAGCGAGTGTGAGTACCTGTTCAAGGACCGTCCCAGTGAACGATTTGTCCATTGCCTGCAGCCGTCGGCATAAGCAGAGAGCCAAGTTAACTTGCCCAAGCACCGACGGTGGGATTGAGTGAACGCGTTCGATAACCGCAGTAAGGGTAGTTTCTAGTTCGTAAGCATCGGGTGCTTTTTCGGGATCGAGCATGGCGGAATATGGAAGAAGTCCCATCAACTCGGCAGTGTAGTCGCCAGGTCTTTCAGAAGGCATTATGACGGTGGCATTACATAGCGTAACCCTTGAGCGCCCCATGTCGAAAGACGACCAGATGTTGAGATGTTGCGATATAGCCACCAGTCGTCTTCGAAGTTCCGAGTCCACCTCCTCCTGTGGTGACGGGAGAACAGATCCAGCTGACGGCTCACAATGCAAGCCGGCTGCTTCGACCATATGCATGAGTATACAGCTTGCCATCCACGCCGTATGGTGAGTCTCAGCAAATCTCAAGTACATGACCCGAAGTACCCATGCTGTGACACTAGCCGTAGATGGAATCTCGGATAGTTTCTGCTCCAGAATGTGTCTTGAGGACTCGACCAGATTGAGCTCAACTGCCATCGGCTGTACCTGAGAGTAGAGGCACCCGAGAGCTGCTATACCGCATAGAATAGCGTCGTGCATCTCATTAGAACTCTGGCCCGCCCATCTGCGCTCAATCTGCTCATCGATCTCTTGTCGGTTGATAAAGCCATAAATTGGATCAATTTTGGTAAAGTAGACAGCTACTATATTGCGCATATCGCTTTCGGACAACATATCTGTAAGGGGCTGAGACACGGGAGCAAACCCTGTTCTGCGAGCTCCCAGGAAGGCGTTCCATGCGAAAGTATGAAGTCGAGGAGCATCTTTTGGGTTCAACCTCAGCGCTAACCTTCTGAGGAAAGCAGGTCCAGAATTTGCCTCTAAGGAGCGAATTTGACGGTGTGTAGTCGCTGCCGCCGGTGTGGTTTCCCTGGCTGAAGGCTGTGTCCTTGGTGGTGTTGACGGCAAACTTTCGGGGTCCCGGTCCCGCGTGAGGTTGTCCCTGGCCTTTCTCTTGGTTCCAATGGTTCCTCGATAGGTACAGTCATATTCGAAGCGCACGCATGTCCCGCACGGCTCAGTGCCATCGCACTTGCGTTTGAGCTCTCGACATGTCTTGCATGCAAGCCTTGACCGCTTGCGACCCTGGACCCCGGACATTAGGCCCCGTGTAAGAGAACCGGGAATCAAGGTGTCTTTGACCAATCAGCAGCTGGTTCGATCGGGGGCTCTGTAGTGATTCTCTTCCCAGTGAGAAATAGTGAGCTATGATGAAGCTGCGCGACGGAATGAGTGAGGTTGGCGATGACCATGGGATGAACGGATACAACGGTAATAGCGGCTATGACGGCTATAGCGGTAATGCTGGCTATAGCGGCAATAGCGGGAGCAACGGGAGGAGCGGGAGGAACGGGACATTGCGACTAGAAAAGGGAATTTCCATGCGGACTGAAGATATAAGCAGAAAATATTATTTTCGGAGCTGTTTTTTACTATAAATGATCCCAGTTTGATTCGTTATTTCGGGTGTCTGTCAAGCCCACCGCATCTTTGGAGGCCTTCACGACGTCCACCTCACCACAAAAAGTTACATTTCCGCCAGCCAAGCGAAAATATCAATATACCCTATCAAAAATGCGACTTCCCCGCAAGAAGGAGTACGAAGACACTTCATCGGAAGATCTAGAACAGCCAACCCAGGATCAATCAGAAACCGCACCTCCTGACGGGGGCTACAAAGCATGGACACAAGTCATCTGTATGCACATTGTGTTCTTCAACACTTGGGGCATCACCAACGGCTATGGGATTTTCCAGCAATACTACTTGCAGAGATTCAACGAGTCAGAGTCGGCCATCTCATGGATCGGAAGCGTCCAGACATTTTTCGTTTTCTTCATTGGCGTCGCGTCGGGGCGTTTGACTGATGCCGGTCACTTCCGCGTTACATTCATGAGCGGTGTCTTTCTCCAGGTGCTTGGACTCTTCATTACATCTCTATGCCAAACCTATTGGCAGGTGTTCTTGGCGCAGGCCGTTTGTCTGGGCATTGGGAGCGGTCTCACATTCTGCCCAGGTCTGGCTGTCCTCTCTCAATATTTCAAACGAAACCGATCCTTGGCTGTGGGCTTTGCTGCTGCCGGCGCGGCCTTGGGAGGTTTGGTGTATCCAGTCATGCTTAATCGGCTAATATTTTACGACGGTCTGGGCTTTCCTTGGACTTTACGCATCATGGGCTTCATTATGCTCGCAACTTACATCCCTTGTCTGGTTTGGATGAGGCCGCGCCTGCCACCACGAAAAACCGGGCCCTTGATAGACAGTTCTGCTTTTAGAGAGCTGCCCTTCATCTTCTTCTCTCTGAGTATGTTCTTGAACTTCTGGGTCTTTATTTCGCTTTCTTCTACTTGGGAACCTTTGCCCGCGATCAGGTTGGGGTCAGTGACCCCATTTACTTACTCATGATCCTCAACGGTGTCGGCGTTGTGGGGCGAATTGCTCCAAACATCATTGCCGACAGATGGACTGGAGTTCTCAACATATTGGTTGTGTTAAGCTTCATATGCAGCTTACTTGTGTATTGCTGGGCTGCCGTCGACACCCGAGCAGGGCTGGTGGCATTTGCCGTCATCTACGGTTTACTTGCGGCGGCCTTGCAATCTCTCTTTCCAGCCGCGGTAACAACAATGACACCTGACCCCGGTAGGACTGGTACGCGGGTGGGTATGGTTTTAGCCTTTGTCAGTTTCGCAAACTTGACTGGCCCGGCCATTTGTGGTGTGTTGATAAGGATACAGGACGGAAGCTATCTGGGGGCTCAACTGTTTGCTGCTTCTTCAATTTTCGTTGGTGCCCTGATGGCCGTGGCTGCAAGAATCGCAAAGACGGGTTTTGTAATTAGTGTTAAAGCATGAAGCTCCCATGGATGAACAAAAGGAAGGTATCCCTGTATCGGTATTAAAAACTCAACTTATAATGGACCAGCGAGAAATGGGATAGGAGCAGAATTATACATTTGGAGACGAAGCTATAGGGCTACTTCGCGTTTCCTAGTGAAGAGGCCATCAACATGCAAGAAAGCCCCCATATCACTCGCGCTTAAATGGTCACTGTAAAGATAGCCACCTTACCCTAGAGTGACTCAAAAATTCTGTTCGTGAAATCCAACGTCCTTCCAGATGACCTCAACCTCTCAGCCACAACCAGCCTGTTGAGTGTGGTGATACCTGCCAGAAGCAAGGTGAATAATGAAGTTATAACTTGGACTCTGGCCTGCGTATGCTGAACATACTTTACTACATATGAGTTTGATCGCACTGGAAGACTCACGTTCTCTACTGTCGGCATGCCATTTGACAAATCTCGTAGCTTTACCGTACAAAATTCCCTGCCTCATGAAACCTCGAATTGCAAGAAATTACCTGTTTCGGCGGCTGTTATCTCAAACCGCAGCCGCTGCCGCTACACGAACAGAAAAACCGGTACCGTGGCCGTGGACTGACTCAGAACCACATCATGGTGGAATTCGATATCCAGCCTGGTGACCTCAATCGCCCAATCAGTATCATTGATATCAGCTTGCGAACCCGCCCCTGGCACTAATGAATGGAGACGCGACCGACTCCGGCTCAACTTAGCGTCGGCTATTTATCCTCCCCTGACGACAGCCTCCCCTCTGGCGTATACGAGGAGGTCCGGCGCTTTTGCCGGTGGCGTGGTCCGATACTGTGCTTCACCGGCCGATGATGGCCGGGTCGTCGCACGCGACATCGCAACCCACCTCCACAACCCGATAAGCCGGGTTTCCCCAACATCTTGGGTGGGTCGCCTGGCGAACTGGCGAGCTATCAGTAGTTCTTATTATCCCGGCAATAGCTTCGCTTGCTGCAGTTCGTCGATCACCGTTCACCTTCATTCCTCAGCTTCGCCTTGCTGACATTGACGCAACACAATGGCCTCTCCCAGCGCTGAACGACCCATCACGGTCGCTGGGGCCCTCGGTCCTAATGACGGCGCCTTTTCGTGGCTCAAGAATCCCGGAATCGTCAAGCTGAACCTGATTCTTATCCTGCCTCTCATCTCCAGCTATGCCACTGGATATGATAGCTCGATGATGAACGGACTGCAGTCGCTGGATACCTGGAAAAACTTCTTCAACGATCCCAGTGCCTCAGATCTTGGTCTGTGAGTACTTCGACTCTTCCCATCGTTGTGTAGCAATTGACTTACTGATACGCCTTTCTCCAGTCTCAATGCCATCCAGAACGTTGGCCAGCTCGTCGCCCTACCCTTCTGCGCCGTCGCATGCGACAGGTTCGGCCGTCGACCCGCCCTCGTCTTCAGCGCCTTCATCCTCCTCATCGGCGTTGTCATCCAGGCTGCTGCCCAAAACACCGGCATGTTCATCGCCGCTCGCGGCATCTTAGGTCTTGGCCTTGCCCTCAACATCACCGCCGCGCCTCTGCTGCTTCTCGAGCTGGCCTACCCGCGCCAGCAGGGTCCCCTTGTCGGCTTCTACAACAGTCTCTGGAGTCTTGGTGGCCTCAGCGCCGCCTGGATTACCTTTGGAACCTTCCGCATCAACAGCGACTGGGCGTGGCGTATCCCCTCTCTGCTTCAAGGCTTGTCCAGCATCATCCAGATTGTGCTGTGCTGGCTCATTGAGGAGTCCCCACGCTGGCTGATCTCCAAGGAACGAGACGCCGAGGCCCGAAAGCTCATTACCAAGTACCATGCCAATGGCGATGACTCTGACCCTCTGGTCACCCTAGAGATGGAGGAGATCCGCACCGCGCTGATTCTCGAGGCCGAGGTCAGCAAGACAACCTCCTACCTGTCTTTCTTCCAAACTAAGGGCAACCTCCACCGCTTCTTCATCATCTTGTCCGTCGGCTTCTTTAGCCAGTGGTCCGGTAACGGCTTGATTTCATACTATTTGAGTCTGATTCTGACATCCATCGGCTACAAGTCTCAAGAAACCCAGACGCTTATCAACGCGCTGCTCACTGTCTGGAGCATGGTCTGGAGTATCTTCTTCTCCACCATTATCAACCGCTTTGGCCGTCGCACACTATTCTTGGTCTCTACTGCCGGCCTCTTTATTGTGTACGTCATTTGGACAGCTCTTCAGGCCACGTATGACAAGCAGGTAGCACGCGATGGCACTGGCGACAAGGGTCTTGCCAAGGGCGTCCTAGCCATGATCTTCCTCTACAACTTCTTCTTCAGCATCGGCTGGACGCCCCTGCAGGTCACCTATGTCATCGAAATCCTACCATTCAACCTGCGTGCTCGCGGTCTCGTATTATACAACCTGTTCGTTGCCCTTGCCCTCATCTTCAACCAGTACGCAAACCCTGTGGGCGTGACCAACAGCGGGTGGAAGTACTACATCACATACGACGTGTGGCTGGTATTTGAGATGGTTGTGATTTATTTCCTGTTCGTCGAGACCGGAAACCTTAGCTTGGAGGAGACAGCCGCCGTTTTGGACGGGGATGAATATCAGGACAAGCTGGCCGAAGAAACGGCCATGCATGCTGAGAAGTCGATGCACAAAGACGATGCGACTCCCAGGGAGACTATCTCGAAGATTTGATGGGTCGGTGGTCAGAATGTGATGAGTTCATTCTCTGGATGGGATATATACGGCCGAGAAATCGTTCAGATTTTTGTCACTCCCTTATTAGATGTCGCTTACATGGATGACTCTAAGCCAAGGGTGTCTTGATTTATAGCTCATAATATGATATTTTAACTTGAAATTTCCGATTTAATATTTTCCTCTCGTGATATAATTATATGCATGTTGGGATTGGCCTCTTACTACACTTTGTTTTTGTAGTCACGTCTGCACAAGCATGATTACTTGCCACTACTGCCAGTAGATTATGGTTAACAAGAAGGGGCATTCACAAAGTCACCCAAAGAATTAAAATTTATAAAATCATCATATTTCATTTCAATATCTCTACAATATCCCATTTTATCGCCTCAACCGGCTCAATCCAGCAAAACTTCGACCTCAAACTCCTCCACCTTCAGCGCATACTTGGCCAAGGTAGGTGGTCCGCAAGAGCCCGTGCCCAGGCCGTGATGCTTCCAATCCAACCGCACAATGGTATCCTCTCTCTTCCGCTTATGCAACTCATACGGGTGTGTACACTCGTCTAGATCCTTGCCCGTATAGTGCATGGCTGTGAACGACGCCCCCTCCAAATCGCCAAACCGCGCGCGGAGAACCCGCTGCGGGTCGGCACCAGAGCCGTTAAACTGCACCCATCGCGTGTCGGTTCGGTTTCCTCCATCCTGGGGGAACTCGTAGTCGACGAACAGGCCATCGACAGTTGAACTCCAGTTTCCAAAGCTCTGGCTGAGCTTCTTGTCGTTGTAGCTCTCCCCGGGGCCACGACCGAACCAAGACACATCTGCCACGTCGGCAAGACCAATTGTGACGCCCAGACGAGGGAAGAATTCAGGCAGGTTGGGCCCGTGAGGAGTACCCTTGATTTTCAGGGCCATGGTCTCGCCGGAGATGGTGAAGGTCCAAGTGACATCCACGCCCCAGACCAGCACAGGAGGCGCAACTCGAGCCTTGACCTCGACTTGCACGCCGACATCAGTCTGCTGCCACTTCACCTCGCGGGTGTAGTGCTTCAGCTGGTGGACACGCTTGGCTATCCAGTCCTTGGCGTGGATCTCGCGGTCGTTGTCCGTCAGGGCACGGTAGAAGTCAATTTCCAGGGGTTGGCTCATTTGCTCTTTGCCAGCTCGCTTCCAGCTGTCCAATCGGCCGCGCGCGAGGTCGAAGTTCCAAACCGACGAGCCAGACTCAGAGGTGATCGCAAGAGTGGAGGGCGAGGGCTGCTCGACCTTGGGGCTCGAAGACGGCTGCTCACTGGAGCGGAGGGTGGCCAGGGAGGTGGGTTTGGTGAGTTGGAGCTCGCCGAATGCGACTTGGTGGTTTGCCGGAGCCCAAGGAGTGGCATCCTTCACACGGAAGCTAATCTTGAGGTAGGTTTCTGCGTCAAGGTCCTTGGGGATAGCGGCATCAAGATTGTCAATGGTGAGGGTAGCTTCGGTATGGGGCTTGATGCCTGCGGGGATGGAAAGCTCGCCACCTAGAATCTTGACACCGTCGCCCACAATCTCCCAGGAGCAGACAAGGTGATCCAGCGAGATGAAGTCGTAGCGGTTGATGATGGTGACTTTGTTGCCGTCAAGAGCCAATGTCTGGACGGGTTCGATGGCCTTGGCGTACTCAATCAAGCCGGGCGTTGGGGTGTGGTCAGAAAACACACAACCATCCATGATGAAGTTGTAGTCGTTGGGGATATCGCCAAAGTCTCCTCCATAGGCCATAAACTCCTCGCCATCCTCGGTTTTTGTCCGTAGGCCCTGTAAGTCCGGTTAGAAAGGTCGCAAAGTGGTGGTCAACAATGATAAACTTACGTGGTTGCACCACTCCCAGATGAAGCCACCCATCAGACGGGGATACTTGTAGAACGCGTCGACGTATTCCTTGATGGCGCCGGGGCCATTGCCCATGGCGTGAACGAATTCGCACAGAACCAGTGGTTTCATTTTCTCTTCGCAGACACCCAAAGCCATTTCGATAACAGTCTCGACTGGTGGATACATACGGCTGTACATATCGGAGGTCTTGGCATCCTTATCTCCCTCATAGTGAATCGAACGGGTTGTGTCAATCTCCCGAATAGCATCGTACATGGCTTGGTGGTTCCTGCCATAGAAGGCCTCATTGCCAAGAGACCACATGAACACGCAAGCATGGTTCTTGTCGCGCTGGACCATCTGCACAGCGCGATCGATGTAAGAGGCTTCCCAATCCGGGTTGTCAGAGGTGTAGCTGGCCCAGTCATTGCCATTGGCCAGTTCAAAGCCGTGGCATTCAAGGTCAGCCTCGTCAAGGATCCAGAGACCCAGCTCGTCAGCGAGATCGTAGAGCCGGAAATCGTTGATTTGATGGCTCATGCGGACACTGTTGAGATTATGACTCTTCATAAGAAGCAGGTCATGCTTGAGAAACTCGAGCGGGACGGTGCGCCCAGAGTCAGGGTGGTGTTCATGGCGGTTGGCACCGCGCAGCTTAATTGGGTTGCCATTGACGTGGAAGATGCCGTCGACCAGAGCCGTCTGCTTGAACCCAATACGTTGGGAGATGACGCTGCCAAAGTTGATGACGAGCTCATAGAGGTAGGGCGTCTCAGCCGTCCACTTGCTTGGGCTCTTGACCGGTACTTCGAAGACATCGGCCTTGTTGGCCTTGAAGTCTTTCGAGACCTTGGCGACTTCTTTTCCACCGTCGAGCAGCTTAATCTCCACTGGGGAGTCAGCGCTCATCTCGACTTTAACTTTTAGGGTAGCATCCTGATAGTCCTTGTCGAAGGTGGTCTCAACCTGGAAGTCTGTGGGATGCACCTTGGGGAACGAATGCAAGAAGACATCACGGAAGATGCCAGACATCCACCACTGGTCTTGGTCCTCAATGTAACTGCCATTGCACCACTGGTAGACCTCGACAGCCAGGGTGTTTTCCGCATCAACATCGACGTATTCAGTGATGTCCCATTCGCTGGGGTTTCTAGACCCCTGTGCATAGCCGACTTCCTTGCCGTTAACCCAGAGGGCAAAGGCGGAGTCAACACCCTCAAAGCGTAGCCTCAGCTGAGAGTTGTCTGCAAAAGTCTTGCTAACATGGAATTTGGTAATGTATCTGCCGCACTGGTTGTCCTCTTGGGGCACATTGGGCGGGTCAACCGGCCAAGGATACTCGACATTGGAGTAGTGCGGCTTTCCGAAGCCCTGGAGCTGCCACATGCCGGGGACTTGGACGTCAGCAAAAGCCGTAGCATTGTAGCTATGGCGGAAGAAGTCAGCCGGTCCCTCCAGGGGTGTCTTGGAGAAGTGGAACTTCCATGTCCCAGACAGGCATTGCACCCTGGCTCGGCTGGAGTCACGAGTGAGTGCGGAGGACTCGTCGTCATAGACGAAGAAGTGGGGACGCGGGGTCAACGTGTTGCGGTGAATGACCTCGAGGTTCTGCCAGTCTGGCACCTTGGGAGGGTAGACATGAGCTTGGGCAGCCATGATGGACGGATGGGCTGAGGATTGCAACTCCGGGTGGCGGTTGGGGAGTTGATCGATAAGGTGTTTATCCAGCCCGGCAAACACTGCACTCCTCTTCGCAATTACAGCGATAGAATACAGCCAGAGCGGAATGATAGGAGGAGAACTATAGAGGGGTCTGGACCCTGTGCGGCCCAGCCTTTTCATCACCTCGTTGCTGGGTTGCGGGGCCATGCAGCTAGCGTCATGTGCGGCGCTATCGAACCAGATAGGTGCGGCAAAGACCGGTCAACCCCGGTGGGATTGCCGGTGGTATGTTCAAGCGTGTTCAAGCGGAAGCCGGCATCGGCACCGGACCCGAATGAGAGCGGCGGGTTGCCGATTTGGGCAGATGATGGCCGTAGCCAAGCGTCCACCTATCGGAAGCTATAGTTGAAGCTGGAACCAGAAGGGAATAGTCCAGGAACCATTGAGGGGAAGCAGTCCGTCTATAATTCACCACTGTCCGGTGCCTCTCTGCTGCCATCTTTCCCCAGATTCCAGGCTCAAGTTTCATCTTCAAGCACTGTATTACAGAAAAGAAACGGAGATAATTGGCCGAGAACAAGGGAATCAGAAACACCAAACATGCGCTTTTCCAAGGTCGTCGTGGCCGCGTTGGCTGCAGCCCCCACCACTGCAAAGCTGTCCAATGGTAAGTACTCCTTGGTTGCTTTTCCCCTCATATTCCTATGTCACCATTCCCGGTGATACTCGATACTCACTGGCTGGTTGCCCTGTGGAGCTTGCAACTGATTGACTGACTGTAAACCTTCCCAGCCGCCCAAAGTCTGTTTGACTATTCCATGCAGGTGGGAGACTCGCGGTGGGATGATTCATACAAGTTGATCAACTACCCGGATAACGGCCCGTGGTCTGTACGATTTACTGCATGGTACACGGCCGGCTTGCTCCATCGCAACAAGGGTAACGATGTGTCCAATGCAAAGAAGGCCATTGATATGATGTAAGATTGATCCTGCTCATGAATGTCATGGAATTTGCCATTAACGCTTTACAGCTTGCAATGCCAGATGAACGAGGTTTACGACTCGGCATGGTATGGCACTTTCAAGCTGTCACCAGACGAGCCTTATCCGACGCCTGATTCTCCCCTCTACCCCCCCTCCATCTATGTAAGTTGTGGCTCAGACTCTATAAGTCCACACACATGCTCTACGGTGGATTCTCCAGGAAGTTTATACTGACTACTTCAAAGGGAACTTATGACCCGAACTGGAGAGAGTTTGTCGGGTAAGTCACCATTCATACGACTAGTTGTTACTCACTAACACCACCACAGCACTCAACTCGTCCAAGTCGTTGAGGAGTTCGGTGACCTTCTCGGCAAGAAGCTCGTCACCCGCATCGAAGATGCTCTGGAGGCCGCAGCTGTCGGCGCCATGCGCCGCAACGGCACTTTCCCCGAGGACGACAACCTCACCATCGCCTACGCCAACCCGGTCCTCATGCGCGCCTGGTTCGTCGGCTGGATCGGCGAGCGCCGCAACAATGAGACCTTCACCAAGTTTTGCCAACAAGCAGGGCGATCTCATCCTGAAGCTCTTCAAGTCCACTGGCGACGATGTGCTCTCGGAGTACAACGCTCCCACCTACTACGGCATGGATGCCTGGGCCCTCGCTGGCAACATCAAATACGGTCCCAAGAAGGCCACCATGACCAAGAATGCCGAGTTTATCATGACGGAGCTGTGGAAGGATGTCGCTGACCACTGGAACCCCTACCTTGGAAATATGGCCGGCCCCTACGACCGCGCCTACACCAGAGACTTGACCACCCACTCCGCTGTCATCTCTATGTTCTGGTGGGGTCTCTATGGCTACGAATATGGTCCTCACCTGTACAAGGGTGAGCTTGATCTTCTCTACGATATTGCCCAGGGCGCCGCGGTCGCACTCATCATGGACACCACCTCCAAGTTCATCTCCAAGGACACCGCCAAGGCTCTCAAGGCCAAGGGATCGTGGAAGGGCCAGCGCCTCATCACCAAGACTATCCCCGACGCACTCGGAAAGGATGCCACCACCCGTACCGCCACCTCTTGGATCTCTTCCCCGCTCATGATCGGCGCCGAGCAGGTTGCCGAGGAGGAGAACCGTGGCAACCAGTTCGTCCCGGCTATCGTGCACTGGGCTGGCGAGCTGACCCACAAGCCGTTCCCCTATAATACTTTCTTCTCGCTGTACCCATCTGCATCCACCATCGACGCAGTCGCCGGAAAGAACAGCCTGACCGTGTCCTACCCCAACACGACTCAGGACGGCACCGACATCTTCACCTACGCTCTGTCCAACGTGCCCCCCAGCTGGACTCTCGGTGGCAAGCATGTCATTGATGGATTTGAGAGCCTGCCTTGCCTGAAGGTGACCGTGGATGCTCCCGGCCTGGAGAAGCAGCCCGTCACCTATGGATCGCAGCTGAGGGACCATTTGTACTACAACATCTCGTACGCAGTTCCTGCAGGCTTTGAGGGCGTGCCCAAGATGGAGTTCAAGTTCAAGTACACCTGCTAAGTGGGAGATGGAAAATGAACTAAGTGTGTATTCGATTCTTTGGGAAGAGGAGTTTTAGTCTATGTAATTCTTAGGACCGTATATATGGCGGAGTATGTCGAGGGGTATTTTGAGAAATTTGACACTTATCAAAACATGAAACCACCTTCAATCTCACATCGCGTTCATGCCTAATGTAGTCAAACTCAGGGTGGGTAGTTACTCGGACATTCCATGATATACATTATACACTTCACTTGCGTTGATTAATTTTCCTGTATATTGTTTTCAATACATTGCCATTGGATGTTTTAAATCACTGATTCTTCCAACATCAATCTAAATTCAACGTATTTTTCTTTGAGAACTCATCGCCCACATCATTCATGTCTAGTCTGGGAATGTGTGATGCATATCTATAGTAAAATGCTGTTATTCTATCGACTGTGCTACTAACGCCGCTCCAACACCAGACCCGTCTCTCGCAAGTCCCATGGTAATTCTCTTCTCTCCCTCAACTCCGATTTCCGGTATGTCCCGGAGCGCTCCTCTGATGTCCTCCTCGAACGTCGGGTAAAATTCAAAGAGCGACCCGTCTACGCCGATATCGATGGTGGGCTGCTGTAAAATTTTCGAATCTGCGAGCTCTGGCGCTGGAATGGATTTTGATGGATTGTTGCGCCTCAGACCCAGTCGTCTCATTAGCTTACGCAAGAGATGGTTGATGAAGTGCCAGACATTCGGAGCGGTGTCAGTAGGACGACCAACATCATCTCTCTTCTCCCTGTGTGTTGTCTCCACTACTTTTGGTGTTGAGAGTGTGGATATTGACCGAGTGCTCGTGGATTTCAATCGTCCAGATTGAATAATGATGGCTGCAATAGCTGCTCCAGCTAGCCGTGAAGCCCGACGTGCGATCGATGCGGAAATCAAGTGGAATGCGCGAGCATCTTTCCATGAGACATTTTGCGCTATCAAAGTGTCCGAAATGTGGCGTATTGCATCGTTCAGAGACTCACTACAATCCTGGGCTAGGAGTGTAAGGAATGAACTGTCAACCGCATATGGCCTCGCTAGAGGTGATTCTTCGTCGACCGTCATGTCCAAGAGCTTGGCCTCCATCAACTGGCAGATGACCAGCCGCAGTAGTTCGCCCAGATACAATCCTGATATCCGCTTCTCAAGCATCTGGCTCTTTTTGTTTGCTGAGTTCTCGTCCAGTAGATTGTCGTACAATGTCGTAGGCAACACCTCCATTTCCTCATCAAATGCACCCCATTCCGTGTTGATGATCATGATGCTCTCGGGGCCATGATCTTTGAACTCGGGTCGGTTTTGAAGTTTCGCCACGCTTGGAAGCCTCTCAACGTAGGCTGCATTGGTACCAGTTCCAAATATAGCGCCAATTAGGGTGTTGGAATCGCCTGTTGAGGTGTACGATCTTGCCATCAGAGTACCAACGCTATCGCTGGCAAGGGCTGAAACATGTACTGATAGGGACAGCTTGTCAATGGCAGTCTGTAACATTTCGCAGGGGTCCCTGCCTAGGGCATCCGGAATATCCCATCCCTTGTCCCATTGTATCATGGTTCCACGCGAGAGCGACTCGTTCTCGTAGGTGAAGCTGAAGGTAAATCCAAGCTTTAACTGGGTGTCCCTGTTTACTTGCTGTCCACCAATTTTCAGATCCTTAACAGATTCAACTTCGTGCTGCCCCTTGAGGAAATCTCGGATTCTCTCCGCGACAAAGTTGAACAGAGGTTTGTGGCTGGAGTTGACCATCAGCTCTCTCGGTATGGAGTGCTTAGACTGTACCAATGTGTAGGTAGAATCACCGTGCAAGTTGACTGAGCAAACCCTGCAATTGGTACCCCCTAAGTCAACAGCTAGGAAGAGACCCTTCTCGGCACCGCTTGGCATTGTCGTAACGAATGACGGCATTTGGGTTGCGCCATCGCGTTGAAGTCCATCCTCTATAGCATCGTTAAGACTTGTCAAGTAGGATGACTAGGGAAGGTTGAGAACAAAACATACTCATGTGCTGGACAAAATGTCTTGCTATCTTTGAAACATCTTCGGGGTTTAGCTCAAACTCGCCAGCAATCTGCTTAGCCCGGGCAAGCAACCCATCAGGGCTGGAGGTGACTTGTGACATCACCGGTGGGAGCTTTGGGAGGTGTGGAGCCAACGGGGAGGGAGGAACATCATGCGACTGACGAACAGCGCTCGTCCTGGGAGGACAAGAGGAAAATAGGCGGAAGCAATGCCATTAGAACAGACGAGTGGCAACAACAACGCCGGTGAACCCGGAGACCAAGGCCAGATTTGCGGAGTCTGGATCTGGTCTAGCCTCCGGGAGGCCGATAAGCTACTTTGGGAGACCGAGGGCCGGCAATTACGCCGGGTTTGCCGTACATGGCCGGTGTAAGGTGGGCCGGAGAGAACTAGCGCATATAAAGATCCTGTCATGGGACATTATAGGCTTGTGGAGATGGCGTGGCAAATGACCAGAATATGGGGGCTAAAGAGAAGCGATGAATTAGTATTAGATAGTCTCAGCTGTTGGGTGGAAGCTCCAAGATATCAGGGGTATAATGCGGAGAAATCAGGGGAATGGATAGCTTCGAATGTGGAGAGTGGATCAAAGATTCTTGATGGTTTACACTAACGGCTACTGATAATGGTATCTGATTGCTGGCGTCTTCTTCCTCAATGTTCTGTGATGGGAATCTAGCGATAACGGATCTTTATTATCCGCAATGACCAGTCCATAGTGTGGCACTCACTGTAAAGCTAGAGCTCACCCACACCTTCTCTCATCCTCTCTGCATCCGACCGGCAATCACCGGACCGTACCTCAGCCACCCCATTCTACCTCCTCTATGGGCATGTCTCCAAACGATCAGACCACCATGGCTCGTCATGCAGGAGAACCTGCAGTACCCGCAGAGACGGCGGAGCCCAAGGCTCGAAAAGCTTGCAGTGGGCTCCCGAAGCCTGAAATCTAGTCTGAGTTGTGCTAATTGGTTGGTCACAGTCAATTGCCGAAGGCAGAAGATGAAATGCAGAATAGACAGTGGAACACATATGTCGGAGATGCAGGCGTTCTGGCAACCCTTGCATTTTTGTACCTCGGTCCAATGCTTCTGTCCCATTCATGCCAGGGTCTCTGCCCCTGACTGACCCGACTCACATCGAATTCAACAGTGAGATATTGCGAAGACTTCAGTCCATCGAAGAATACATAGGTCTCTCCAGATCAAAGCCCAACGAGGCAGAAGCAGCCTATGAGATAGACATTAATGGAGAAGATGAGTTGCTAGAAGAAGACAGTTTCTTTGAATTCTCTATGGGAAGCCGTCCGGTGCCTCGAAAGGATAAGCCCCAGTTCCATCGATGCTTCGATATGGCGGAGGAGTACCATCAAGCTCCTCTGGCAGATGTATGTAGCCTTGAGTAGAGCGCAATTTCTCTCCGCTAACCCAACTCTAGCTTCAATGAAAAGACGCCGGGACTCCACTTTCTTCCAAGCAAACAACGGTTTTCTGCCCCTCAGCCACTGCTTCTGGCTTCCATTCTATACTGCTCAAGTACTCGCGGAACCACTGAAGTAGCTGAGCTGGCACCGCATTATTTCAATGTGCTCTGCAACGCCATCGCGCAACTGAGTATTCCGAATAGTGAAATTGGTCACTCTCCAGACGATACAGGCTCAGTGGAAGAATGGGCATTTCAAACCGTGTTAGCCATCATTTTGGCTGGGCTCTTGACCGAGGGCAGCGTCCGGGAGACGGGTATTTGGATCTCCGTCGCGCATCGTTTAATCCTCGAGAATTGTCCGCCGCACATCGATGAGAGGTCTAGGGACTGGCGAAAGCTTTTTTACTGGCGTTCAAATCGTTGATCTGGAGCATGCCTCTCTTCACATGGCTGCTCCTGTCATTCCACGGGAACCACCTCTCCCATCGCTCACCATATCACACAGGGATCAACTCTACCGGTTATCCCGCATGATGCATACTGGCCTAACTCACTTCACTGGGCGCGGCTTACCAACCATTTGGTCATGTTTCACCGGTAACCCCTCAGAAACTACCTGGTCAGCGTATCCGTTCAGCCCTGTCGATGCAGCTGTCATCCGCGACTGGGCTAGACAGCTTGACGACTGGCTCGTAGAGTTTAGCAAGGAGGTTGACGACAGTGAGCAGGACCGCCAGTCAGTTTTTCGTCAGTATGTGTTACACCGATTGCTCGTTTTGTCCATCTACCATCCTGCCAGGGGATGCAACCTTCACTCTAATAGCATCACGCCCAAGGAGCAATACGAACTGCTACTTTCAGCACGTGCGACTCTCAAGCTCCACTTAAACGACAAGGCGATTTGGTCCAATTGGGATCTCGTCATGATCACATGGGCAGCTCTTATTGTGATACAGGGAGTGGAAGGCGGCAACGGAGAACCAGATGGTGAGTCAAATAAAATCCATATCTATTTATGTTACATCATCAATTATGTACTCATTGTTGTCAGACCTTGGAAATATCCGCATCCACCTTGACTTCCTGAGGCAGACGAATGAGCCAAAGCCAAGCTTACACGATAAGCTGGCCACGCGCCTTGAGCAGAGCCTGCAGGGCATGCAAACCCCAAGCCCCACGGCACTGCATGATGCCGTGAGTCTTCCTGTGATAAGCCCAGATCTGGATTACTCATGGCAGATCTTCAACCAGGCCAGCCTGGATCAGGTGACGTTTGGGATCTGGCCGGAAGCGACGGATATACAACCCATACAATGAGAATAGTACCAAAAGATGCAATCCTGACTGTCTCGAGTTCTATCTAAAATCTATTTCCCCTTACCCAATTTCATGCTTCAATGGAACGGTGCAATTCGTGACGACATGCTATCCGGTGACAGCTCTCCATCCGCGAGAGCATCTCTGTCCAGCGCAAATTTGGACTGGGGTGTTTGAGGCGGCGACACCAGCGACGATGTTCTCAGTCGCTTCAGGTCCCGCATCCCTTGAGTCTCCTTCACCGGGGGCTCAATGCTTTTAAAGTACTATGACCGAGTTAGCGCAAGGCGCGATCCAGCATAAACATCTTAAAAAGAGACTCTTACCCGCACAGTCTTAACCTGCAACTCCATAGTAGCATCCTCATCCACGACGATCATGCTGGATGGATGCATTTGCAAGCAGGAAAGTGTGTACATGTGGCTCACTCCCTCTTCAATGGACTTCTTGACAGCGAGGGCTTTGCCTACACCTGTCGCGATGATGACCACTTCCCTGGCGTCCATAACCGTCTGTACACCAACCGTCAGGGCCATCCTGGGGACCTGGTCCATATTTCCTCCAAAGAACCGGGCATTCGCCAGCACAGTATCGTATGCGAGCGTCTTGACCCTAGTCCTGCTTACCAGGTTCGAGCCTGGCTCGTTGAAGGCAATGTGTCCATCACTGCCCACGCCGCCCAGGAAAAGTGCAATCCCACCCGCAGACTTTATTCTCTCCTCGTACCTGTCGCATTCTGCCTGAAGATCTCGTGCGTTTCCATCGAGGATGTTCACGTTCTCGAGAGGAATGTCCACTTGTGAGAAGAAGTTGGTGTGCATGAAGGAGTGGTAGGACTCAGGATGCGATTGAGGTAGGCCGACGTACTCGTCCATGTTGAACGTGACGACATTGCTGAAAGAGACTTGGCCATCTCGGCATGCTGTTATAAGGTTGCGGTAGACAGGTAGGGGGCTGCTGCCGGTAGGAAGGCCGAGGACGAAAGGCTTGGATGCGGTGGGGGCAAAGGTGTTGATTCGGTCTGGTGATGGTGAAATTAGAGACGAATGGATGGCTAGGTTTAAATAGCCTACTGATTATGTGGTTGGCAACTTGCAGAGCAGCTGCCTCGGGGTCATCGCGGATGATTAGTCTCATGATGGCGTACGCTTCGTGTTCGGATTGTTGGTGCAGTGTCTTTCACAGTTCTTAGCGTTTGCAGGTGGCTTGAGAAGAATGTCCAGAATAGTGCTGAAGGACATCAAATCCCATATTATTTCTTCTCTGTGTGCTCTATGACTCTTCTTATCTCACTAGTCAGAATATCTGAAGTTACAATGTATGGCATATCGAGTGATGCCGGCAAAGCAGCCGGAGGTCCCAAACGCCGAGCATACCCGGTCATCGCCGGGTTCTCCGATCCAATGCCGGTGCTCTTTGGCATTGTGCCATGCTTTTTGCTGACGCTTAACCGTATTTAGCCACGCCATGTCGAGATTTTGGTGCAGGAGTCGGGTACAACTTTGTGACTGAGTTACGTGAATTCTATTGTTGGTTAGTGTTATGTCACAATAGGGCTCACGAAGACGAGGTCATCTCAGAGCTGTTGGTGCTCCTTGCCGCGGTTGCGTTGATTCCAAAATTTGACAGAACACAGCAAGATGTTTGCATTACCAATATAAAATTTACTCTTTTCATTCAACGCCTTACAATTTCAGGTTGTTCGCTTGTAGTTGAATTGCTACCGCGTGTCAATTTTCATGAGATACCTACCCTAAAGCTACTAGGCAGTGGCGAAAATATCGGTTAGTTGGCAGCTAGAATCAACGCATCCAGGTGTGAACGATCGGATGGATCCTCGTGAATGTGTAGATTTAGAGCCTTTTCTTATCTAAAAGGCCATGATTCAAGAGTTGACTTTTGCCAAAGTTGTTGAACAATAGTACCACAACTTTCTTGCGAATAATTCTAGATTTCAGGGACAATCCAAGGATGACACCAGATCCAAAGCTAGGAATCCCGCCTCTTCATATGCCACCGGTCTTGAAGAAAGAAAGCGCAATGCCAACATTCGATAGTCAATGGCAAAAGTGATAGCAGAAACGACGATCGAAACCAAGATCGCTATCTCAGTTTCACTCACTCAAAGAACGCATTCCCTACAAAGCCATGAATGAATTTCCAACTCCTTTGTCTCGGTCGTATTCAACAATCTCTCGTTATCGTGTATGCAAATCAGATGCCTGAGCGCCTGAGCGCCGACGTTGGGGGCAAATCTCACCGATTATGACCCCAATGGGATGCAATGGCTTCCGGACCTTTTTCTCGCATATCCAATACAAACTTGGGACAATCTCTCTCCAGATTTTCTTGTTTTATTAAAAAAAAATAACGTACACCAAGCCGTGTTCTTGGCTCACCTGAGCCTTCACTTCGGAATATCACCTTTGTGCGGCGCTAAATGTTGGTGTTCAGTCTGGAAATTCAGCCGCTTTTCCAAAAATGAAAGTGGGCAGTGCCACCGTACCGGCATTGCCAGCGCACAGCCTCAGAATCCGGAACTACCAAACTACTGGTCTCGTAAGCCTATGCCGTGGATATTGTAGTCCTAGAAGTATCAAAAGATGAATGCTATGGCTATGTTCAGTGTTTTTGGTGTTAAAGCGAATTATTCATATGCCCTTGGGCCTCTAGCGATGCGAGTATTTGGGACTTCACTAAGACCGTAGACGTGAACAATTTGCCGCCAGGGGGAAGTGTAGAAGCAGTCCATCGCCACTGTGTCTCTGCTAGTTACTCTTTAATCGCACTCGGAACTGGAAATCGGAAATTGTAAAAAGTCCGAAGATGCAATCTTCTCGAATGGGCATCTCAGAGTCCGTAGACGGGCATATGATGCAATCGGGTTGCCCTTGCATTTTCCGCCAGTTCCGAGCCAAGAGGTCTCACGCATTAGCCTTAGAGCTAATTGCGGAATGCCATGTACACGCCTCTCAGGACATTGAACATAAAAGATTCAATTCGCCCGAGAGATATTATTCTACAGCTTCTTCAGCGATTTCAGACCGAGTCCATTCAGCAAATCGACATTCTAGTTCTTCACTCGCACCCCGAAAGAAATCTATTGACCATGGTTAACTTGAACTTATTCGCTCGCACCAGTCTGGTTGCAGGCATTTCTGCTCTCCTTCTCGTTGGGGAGACGGCAAATGCCCAATTTACCAAAAGGAAACTCAACCTGTTCAAACTTGTTTGGTAGACGCAGTCCACGGAGACCAATTTCGCGTACAATTCCCGAATGAGCCAAACTACGCCTCCAACGACATTCGGCCCTACAACCTCAACTTTCAGTACACGCCAGCCGCAGACATGCATCCGAATACTTCTCTTGAGGTTTCTGCCATTGTCTCTTGCGCTTCTGCCAATGACATCAAAGTCCAAACTCGGGGCGGCGGTCATGACCTCACCAATACTAGCATGTCTAATACACAACTGTTTCTTAACATGTTTGTTGACACATAGAAGCTCTTAGTGGCAGTAACGGAAATCTCGTGGTTGACATGAAAACCTTCAAAAAAGTCGAGGTTCAAGCCAGTAACGGCATAGCTACTGTCGGGCCCGGAAATACCCTCAAGATTTTGGTTGAAGGACTTCACGCACAGGGAGCGCGATTCATGCCATATGGATCCTCTCCATCGATGGGAATTGGCGGCCATGCCACGGTCGGCGGTCTGGGTTGCCACTCTCGTATGGATGGAGCGGCCGTGGATGTCATGGCAGAGGCACAGATTGTCATCGCAAACGGAAGCATTATTCGTGCCTCGAAGAATGAGAACTCGGACCTCTTTTGGGCTATTCGAGGTGCTGGAGCGAGCTTTGGCATCATGACTGAGTTCAAGTTCCAGCCAAAACCGGAGCCGAAAGAGGTCATCGACTTTACCTACACGATATCGTCAGAGGACACTGCAGCCCTTGCCAACTCTTTCAAAGTCTACCACAAGATCATTGGCGATAAAGACCTTGAGCCAAGGCTTTCCGCAGTGGCCGTTGTTCAAAAGAATGGGCTTATCATCTCTGGGTCGTTCTTCGGTTCAGAAGCAGACTACTCGAAGATGGACCTTGGCCGACTCATCCCTGGCATTACCAACCGAACCGTCACACCACGCATCTCCTGGTCCGAACACATGCGCAACTCTTTTACCTTTGTTGACGCTGTGTTCCCTGCCAATGTGTACTTTGACGCAAAGGATACGGCCGTCACATACCAGCAATTGCCCTCCAACGACACCATCGACAAATTGTTCAAGCACGTACAAAGTGGAGATGTTGGGTCGGACCAATGGTTTGTTCTGATGGATCTCTACGGAGGTGCTGTGAACAAAAAGTCTGGTGACGCTTCGGCCTTTCCCCATCGGGATCTCGCCTACTTCTTCTCTATCTATGTCACATCAAAAGCGGCGACATCGCAGACTACCAAAGACTTTGTGGATCGAGCCGTCCTTACGATACAGAACAATCAGCCTGAGAAGTTCTTGTCCTATGTCGGCTACAGCAACCTGAGGATCAAAAAGCCACAGGAAAAGGATTGGGGGAAGAATCTGCCGCGGTTGCAAACTATCAAGACTCGATTCGACCCTTCGTCCGTTTTCTCGACACCACAAGGTGTCCAAAAGGCGTGAGTCGGGGACATGTCAAGGGCTTAAATAGTCTGACTGGGGTTATTTATTGGAGTCAAGTATGCATCTTCCTTCCAACTATAGTCAAGTTGGTAGATAATACAAATTTTCCCCAGACCTGAGAAGGTTTCACCGTTGCACCACATGGGCGATAAAGTAATTTTAGTATTCGTGACTATCACCAGAATGATATAATATTTCAGAGCTTCTGTTGATACCACTATCTTGTTAGCTAATGTGTGGAGAGGAAACTTTAGGCTTCAACACTTTAGTAATTATCGTGATATGTTCAGGCAATGCTTCTTCTACTCGATATATAGACCGAGAAAGTCCTAGAGATGACGTGTGCCGTTTAACCAAACGCTAATGAGTTGCACATGACTCTACTCCACGCTGGATACCGAACCCAATTTATGGCGAGACCCTTTCCTGCCACTTGAGACAACCGACACGTGGGTACTTACAACAATACCCCGCTCCTCAGTTGAGTTCCTCTTGCTATCCGACCCTTGGCTTGAAACCGCATCCCTTGCTGCCACCTTGCAGGTAAGCTCAACTTCGTCGTCCTCTATTACATGGCGTGTCGCGTTATTATGGGTCGGACTGGAGATCCCGAAGCGGCCCGGATTTCGCATACTGTTGGCCACCTGTGTTCCCTTTCTTGATGCGACGGTCTTGTCGCTGATATAGTATGGGTTGCTGCCTGACCTGTGTGGTCTGTTGAATCGGAAGAGCGGCGCAAATGTAGGAAGGCAGGCCGATACGATGGCAATAGATGGCTCGATGCTGGACCATGCTGTGGTGGGACCCATCCACCATGTGGCGTCAAGTTGTTGAGAGAATTGGTAAATGTAATAAATGCGCACAATGCTTGCAATGCACACGCTATTTTAATTAGACGATGTTTAGATGAATAAAGGGGATGGCCATAACTCACAAGCCCCCGAGTAACATAATTCCAATGGTTGAAGCCTTCAACTTTTTGCTCAATTGAAGTTCCAGAATCCTAGGAATAGGAACGATAAGAATCATAATGTCGTTGAGCATGTTGATGATTCCCAGGGCTAGTAAGAAGCTTTTAATATTAATGCATTGACCCTCAGCACCGGCGTACTGATTCCAATAGTAGTTTATCGTCGTCGACACGCCGTGGCCATGATGACCCAAAGGATAACAGGGTAGGAGGTTGCGAGAAAGAAGGCCACCCAATATAGGATGGAGAATATGCTCCTTGGTGATGAGTTTGAGTAGAGTAGACGGCGATAAAAGAGGAGGATGCTGATCTTGGTGGCGGTGACAGCCAACCCATAAATATATCCCTCGGCATAAATAACCTGCGACAACATCAATATTAGACAATGCTCACTTAGGATAGTGGGATTGGAGACGCAGTGGTATACATGCCTTAAGAAGATTTAATAGTCGGGGGATATTTGTTGCCCAGACGTGCTCACCGGCACCGTATTGCCCTGCTGCTTGTGTGTAAGAAGTTGTCGTCAGGAGGCACAAGATCGGCGTTTACTTACCCAAAATGGTAATGGCCACGGTTCCGCCACAGCAAAACTACCATCAAAGAGGTCAGTCATGGTTCCAATCGGTGAGTGGTTGGTAGATAAAGCTCACAGTACTGAAGATGATGGCGTAGTCATCGAGCCAAAGCCGGGCCCCCTTCAGTCTGCGCACATACAGCCGTAGGGCCACGGCCGCCACGGCGAGGCCCAAGGAAACAGACACGGCGACGTTGTGGCTTACGACCAGTCGTTCTTCGAGGTCCATGCCCTCCGGGGGCTCCCCAAAGGCAGCCAAAATGACGGGGTCGACAGTGATGGCCATTGCGATCAAAGCCAATCCGGGACCGTGATTCGAGAAGACGAAAGCAAGAACCAACAGCGACCAAAAGGTCGGGTCCGGCTGGGAACAAGAAGGTGTGCCATTTAAGCAGGCCGCGTTCCTCAGATGTCGATCCACTCTGCTATCATCCACTATCGTCCGCAGTCCCCTGCTCGACGCCATTCCCGCTCTCCCCTGCAAACGTTGCAACGGTTTGAAAGTCAAATATGCACAGACGTCTCTGACGGCACGTGGGGAGCCGGCACCTGATGAAAAGCAAAGAGCCGGCGTGGTATGGCCATGTATCAACCCACGCCGTCCTGCCGGATCCGTATCCATGCAAGGGGGGCTGGGACCCCTGAACACTAACATGTCATAGTAGCCGGGCGACGCGGGACGATTCTAGTGATCTAGTTCGCAGGCATCACTGGCCTAGATAAGTATCGTCGTCCAGAATCAGGTTGGACCGTGATAATCAACTCCCAGAAAGCTAAAAGGTTTGTTGCATCCCCATCTCGTTCACCATCTGGCTTCGAATCAGGGCACTTCTTCCGACATATCCGCCTCTTCTAAGCCACCCTGCTCCTTACGCACGCGAACCAAAAGGCGGTCCACCTACACCCAGTCCCAAGTGGTCCTCGAGTAGTCCTACAGCGATCCCTCAATCCCACCAGAGAAATGAAATCAAGCTTTACTGATAGGAACAAGGCCACTCGCCCATGGGCATCGTTCCAATTGCGGCAACAGCTTCGCTGGTCTCAGACGCCGCACACCGCGTGGCCTCACCATCCGAAGAATCGCACGCTCCCACGGGACTCGTCGCACTCAAAAGCAAATAAAGAGGCAAATTGCGAATCCCCAATTTACGTAGATCGAACGACTGACCCGCGCCGAGTACGATCAGGTCCCAGCGGTCATGAGCGCCAGATCGAACCTAGCGCCCATTCCCAAGCGTTTTGAATACATTGGCCGACGGATGAGCACGAGGTGGCAAATTCGCCGTGGCATGGAGCTCCAGGAACGGAAAATCCGTCTGCTCTAAAGAAAGCGTCCGTGCCAAGCTGAACGTTTCAACTTACGAATATTCAGCGGTTCATCGTCACCATCGTGATAAATACCGTATTATCTCCAGCACGAATTCGTCAATCGTCCCCGAGATCCCCAAGCCCTCGAATCTCCGATGGCAAGGCTCAACCCCAGTACCATGCGTTGAAGCATCGTTGAGAGCAACAAAATTTCGCTAGTTGCGCAAAGAGATCTATCAGCTACAACTTAATGATGACGACGACAGCAAGCGTTTAAGCTCCATATTCAGCGAGACTCTACGCAGCGTTGTCGACCACCAACAACACTCAGAGACCATCAGGGATCCTCCGACTATGCCAGGCACCAGGTCCAGGAGCATTGAGGTCGCTGCAAGAGAGCAGTACACTTAAAATACATATACCATTTCTCAAAAGACAATTGCATGGTTTCACCAGAGCCGACCGGTACGTGATTATACGCGGCACACCTTATCGCCCGGAGTGATGCACAGTTCGACAACATTTTGCTACATACTGGTTACGATATACTAGTGAAAAATATGGCCGTACTGCCTGAAAACTAACGTGAACGCTTGTGGGAGCGACTTTGTTGAGCTGGATTTCCTAGTTATATATATGCTATTCATCATTTGCTTCCCGGTGTTCAAGCAAGCTCCAGATCACGCTAAGGACCGGGATTTAAACCATTATTGGTCCTGATGTCAGCGTGTGCGTCGACAGCCCTGCCACACGATTACGACTGAGTGGCCGACCAGTGAAACTTCCCCCCTACGACAACACAGACTCTGTGCGAGATGAGACTGACTATTGCCATGGTCTCATTAATAATGCGGCTGTGCTTTGTTTCATATATATGTGGCCAAGATCTGGGAAGAATATCGTAAAAAGGTCCAACCTCGGATAAACAGAAGTACAGCCGCAGCAGGGAAGCCAATTTGATCACTGACAGGCCCGAATCTATTCCGAAGCCCCCAAGCTGTCGAATCTCTGACCACAACTTCCATCCCTGAATCTCTGTAATCCAAGTGATGGAAATATCGTTGAGTAGCAACATAGATTGAAAACAGAATACGGAGGTAGGGAGAAGAGCGCTCACATGGGAAGAGCGTGTACGCAAGTCTCGGATATGCGAAGCAGCATGGCCGCGAAAGATCACGATCTCGGATACGGACATGTCTTCAGGTTTCGTAAAAGAAGATTGCAGGTAGTCAGGTAAATCCAGTTGATACTCCATTAGCAATCATGTCGCCCACTGTGCCATCGGCGTTGACGGGTAGAGAAGATCTCGGTTTCATGGTGTGGGCCATACCCTCAAACGACTGGGTGTCTAGTACCAATAACTACCAGAGAAATGTCGTGGCCGCTAGTAGAAGATATCCCCGCTAGACTACATCGCATTCAGGTTGGGGTCCAAAGACGATCTTGCGGGGTCTCACAAAGATACCAGCTAAATCCGCATATGCTACGTCAATTGACAATTCATTCACCGCAACTTAGGATAAATGCGGGGAGCAATGGGCTGATTTGCTCTTCATAGGCCACGAAATTATTCGCTCGGCTTGGTACACATGCGTCATGCGTCGTGTTGCTTGGAGTGACTCTTCCGGCAAAGCCAGAGCGCTCAATGAAGACATCAAATTATTTATACCATGAACCAATTCTCGAATGAAAATGTCATTTCTGGTCTCTCGCACCGTAGTTATAGTACCGCGCTCCGCAACGTAGGAGCCACAGTACCAGTTGGTCAGTGAGGTGGTAGACCTCCTTACCCTGTCATTGAAGCCATGTTGGCCATTTCCTGCCACCTTCCCCTTATTCTGCAGCCCCTGGCCTTTGTACAACCCCATAATCCTTGCGCCACGATTTGGAGAAGTAAGGTGCGGGCAGTGTGATGGTGGTACATGGTTTCAGCCCCACGGACAATAAAGAGTTGGGCCACGCATGGATTGGATTACTGGTTGCACTGTTCCAAGGGAGGGCAAAGGTACCTAGGGATACAGCACATTGGTGTCCCGCACAGGTACCCAGTACGTATCTATCAAGCTAGCTGACCTAGTTGGCCTGAGCGAAAAGCCACCATCTATTGGCTTCAAGAGCCTCACCGCTACGGCTGTACTACGTCCTTGTCAATGACCGTGGCAACTGGCAGGACACACGAATTTAGAGGAAAGTCAACCATTGCAAACAAAACTTGAATTTGAAATAGAATTGCCACGCGTCAATTACCGGCTGGCTCCCGATGAAGGGTGACGTGGAGCTGGAAGGGACGTGGCCTAGGCGGGCTGCCGTGGGAGTCTGTGCAGCCCGAAGCTCTTTGTACCCAGGAGAGTTCTTTCATGCTGGAAGATCCTTTGATTCCAATGGGACGTTAATTCCAGGAAAGTCTTTGATGCCAGAAGTGTCTTTGATGCCAGAAGATACGGGAGAGTCTTGGCCCAAACTTTGAGTTTCCAGTGAAAGAACGGTCCAGGCCAAGGCCACACACAACGACGAAGCTAGGGGCAAGCCACGGGATGAGAAGCGGACAAGCTGACTGTTCTGATCGGCACGGATACCCCCATCCCGTCCACGGAACTTTGGTCCTACCCAAATTCTTTTCCACCCTATTGTTTAGCAGCGTCATTTTCGTGAAAATGTAGGAGCCCGACGGGAGTAGTTGGCCTACACTCTGCCTCTGCGTGCTTGAATAGCCCACCTCTGGGCCCCATCCCGGCCATCTCCGTATTGCGGATGGCCCCTTTGTGAGGGAAATAGTTCAATAACTGTCTCTACGGGCTCACTCTGCAAGGAAAGGATCCAATATAGCGTAGAACAGTCAATTCGAGGTATGAAGGACATGCTATTGAAAGTGTGGGAAGGCGGAGAAGGCGTTGAGTTCAAGAGTCAAGACCATCACTGCATTTAACCACTGGGTCACACGATGATTCATCGTCTTTTTGCACGCATGCAAACTTACTACTGGTTGGTCGAATGGGTATCAGCTAAAGGCTAACAAAACACCAGCAGCCGAAGACATGTCCAGGCCCTTAGTGTCTGGACGATCAATCACACTGCACAGAACTGGTGGCAGCTGAGTGTTGCCAACGCATTCGAGATCTACAGTACACACCCGGCCAGCACACACTGACGAATCTCCCTTCGTAACACCTCAGTTCCGACCCGTACAGGGGTCTGTTACATAATATGCATCTCTACATTTACGCTATTATCAGCGCCTCCTGTTGGAGTGCACATTCCACTCTTAGCCTGATTAGTTAGCGTATGACAGAATGCGACAGGGTCGTGCCCGACGGGCTCGTGTCAATATCACGGCCGTGGGCTAAGCTGTCCCACGGTGTGGATGTGTCTATGGTTATGTCAATGTCGGGAAAATGCCATCTAACGAAAGTTCGTGATGACGCGGCCATGGTGAATATACTGCAACACGAGGCGGGTGGCAATATGAGGGGAACCGGACAGATGATATTGTGAGAATGGCCACGATAGATAGACTCTGGACTCCAAGAGTGCCGAAAGGATATTACTTTAAGTCAGATCAAATTCAAGAAACCGTAACTACCCCCAATGCCGCCGTATACGCCCGCCGTCGTAACTAACATGCCTCGCACCAGCCGAATGATTTGGTCCCGGCCGACCGTGTTAGCTTTCGGTGTCATCCAAACGCGCCCGCTTCGCTCGATGCCCTTCCTCCGCATCCTCATCCGCATCCTCATTCGCATCCTCATCCGTATCCCGCTCCGTACCCGCCTCTGTACCCCCCTGCGTGTCTTCCTCCGTATCCCCCCGACTGGACGGAATCGCAGTCCATTGCGGGTTTCCCCTGGCGTTCTCTTATCCTCAGACTTCCAGGGACTCAAATCTTCCGGCTTCCCCTTGATAGTCGAAATATCTGTTTCGGGCATGCCCGTGCTTGAAGGCATGTACTCCGAGAATTGTCGTTTAGTTGAAGGCAATGAACTCCCGGCGCCCAATGCAGGGCCCGAGGACTTCATCTGAAGCTCTTTTCCAGAGGGTGCTGGGTCCAACGTAGACTGATTGCCTTCTTCTTGAGGTGGTGCCCTAGGCGTGGAGGAGCCTTCCTCGGACATGTCGGGCAGATCGAGGGTCAAAGGCGCATCCTGCACCGGAGGAGACTGGCGCAGTAGCTCTTCGTAGCAACCTTTCGCCGTGAGCCGATCATCCGGCGATATTTTCACCATATGATCCAAGACGAATTGGATCAGTGGGTTCTTTCCTCTCTCTTTGTTGGCCTTCTTGATGATGGTCTCGCACCAGTCACGAGAGGGGTCTCTCGGTCTCTCTGGAAGGCACTTCATGAGATGCAGGATCATGACACCGAGTGCCCATATGTCCACGGCGGTAGTGTAGTGATCATTCCCAAACATCTCAGGCGCACGGTATAACGGGCACCCGCATGCCGTTTCGAAAGTTTCCCCAGCTTTCGAGACACCGAAATCGGAAAACTTCACCCAAATCTTGCCATCCGATCGTTCCTGAACAAGGACGTTGTCACGTTTTATATCGCGGTGGACAATCGGCTCCGGCCTCGTATGTAGGTAGTTGAGAGCATCGAGTAGCTGGATGAGCACCTGTCTGATTTCTGTATCTTGCAGATCAGGTTTGTCTTTGGACGCCAGGTGCCCTTCTGGCACGAATTCCAAGAACAACATCGGTCTTTCCGGATCAGAAATTTCGGCTCGGTGAAATTTCACAATGTTTTTCTGGCAAATAATCAGTAACAATAGCGATGCTGGTAAGTGGTGTACAAACGTGGTTAATATTCTCCATGATCTTAGCCTCCTTGACCCACTCTGAGTACTCAACGGTCCTCCCTTCCCTAGGTGTCTTCACAGCGAACTCTTCCCCAGTGCTTACATCCCAAGAATGAAACACTTTCCCGTAAGATCCGAAGCCTAGAGGCCTTGCGAGCTGGATTGGCTCGGATGTTGGTGTGCGTGCGGCGGTGTGCTCTCGGGTGTTCAAGGCACGTCCCAAGTGGAAGTTTGCGAAGAGATCTTCAGCTTCTCCGCTGCCCGCGAGAAATTTGTCGACCTGAGTCCGGAATCTTTTCTTAGTCGTGTCGTATGGAACTTCGATTTCAAATATGAACTGGGTGCCCACTTCGACGGCGATGGACTTCCAGTATTCGAGGGCAGGATGTCCACCAACGATCCATTGGAAGCATTTTCGTGCTCCTGCGTCCCGTCCTTGGTTGTTGTAAAGGACCTGAGTTCCATTCTTAGAACCCCAGTCGTGGATGATCACCTGGCGATTTTCATTGAAAGTAATGACGAACTGTGGTGCACTGACGTCTTGATCATCGAGGACCACATGGGAACTTGGATCAGATCCGAAGATAATTCCGTGACTAGTAGATGACGGAAGGTCCAAAAAACGGATTTGTAAGTACGGGATTCCTTGAACAGTCGCCAAGTCTTGATACAGTGCACTTTTCCTGATCGCCTCTTCCGAATCATCCCCCACAGGATAAACAAAAGCGAGCGTGTCAGTGTCTTGCTGGGCGTTGAAAGACATGTTCGCGGATAATCCAAAGCTCGAATGCTAGAAATTGCAATTATTTGAAAGTGAAATATGGAAAAGAGTGAAGATAAAGGCAGAAGTCCAGTCAGCCAGCGGCGCGGAACACTGGGACAGAGAGAGGGAGGCAACAAGGTTCAAAAGGCGCGGGCAAACATGCCTACGGTTGGAACAAAGGCAACCAGGTACTTGCGTTTGACAAGATGCAGTTGGCTTGGCTTGGCATGCTACTGAACGCACAGATAATTCACAGGAGGTACATCAGCAGGACACTGGGTCCCAAGAATTCAATGTACTGATTGCCAATACTCTCCGCCACGTCCTCCAAGTGGATTAGTGGCCAAGCTCTGGTGTAACAAAGAAGTCGCAAATATAAGTACAGACCAAACACGTCTTTCAGCACAGCACAGCACCAATGCCTACGACCAGCACCGGAATACAACCTCTGCGACGTCAAGATGGCTTCTTCAGATGTGGAACCACCTGCGGACGTGGACAATGGTCACGAGTCGCTCCAGCAACCGCCATCTGGGACACTGCTCTCTCGCGACGTCATCTCTATGGACGAAGAGGCAGTCGTCAAATTCTTGCAAGACCACCGCGCGCCTAATGGCGGTTACAAGCCACCCATCAGCGATTGGCATACACTGTCTACGAGTGACCGAGCCCTCCTCAGAGAGAAACTGATGTAAGTTTTCTTCACTAGCATCTTCGGCATACACGGTTCATGATTGCTAAGAATGGTCTAGGAAGGCATATGGTGCCTTGAAAATGTCCCGCCCACTTGATCTCGACCGACTCGACGAGGGATTAGCCCAGTCGCTCGACAGAAACAATGCCACACACCGCCCTCAGCCAGCAAGCTCAGGGTCACCAAGCCCCATGACACATGATTACGTAGCTGAAAGGCCTCAATTCGAGGCGGTTAACTACGATTATCTCGTCAAAGACGGCGGTCGCCCTCTGTATCCGATCGATCTCGCCGAGCATGTTTCGCAGAACTTGGAAGAATATCGTGAGATACTGGAACCTTGGAACTTCCGTAATTCTTTTCCGGGGTATCACCATGTCATTAATATCCAGTATGGTCACTGGGTGTCGTTCCGCCGTTGGCAAACCGAAATGCGGGGGCTTGAACGCAGCTACGCTGATTACGTCAAGAATGAGGAGTTTTGGGAAAAGGCTCGACTCGATGAGCGCAGCTATCACAAGTGGACCGCCAAACTGAAAGCCGACCCATCATTTCTCAAACCAAAGTGGAAGCGTGATAACGCTGGCCTCTCAAGGTTTACCCCTCTAGGGGAACTTCCCGACTACGATCGCTTCCTCGCACACACGAAAGCGGTAGAGAAGTACTTGAAACGATATGACTTCACCGAGCATTCCAGTTAAACATCGACCCAAAGAAACAAGACAAATTGACTACGTGGATCGAATACCTGAGCTTTGAGTGCATGCGCGCTGGCGGGACGGCAGATTCGGTCAAGGAACTGGAGTCCGAGATCGAGAAGACCTGGCAGGAACTAGTACAGGCAAAGGTACTAGAGCCACCTTATGACACCAAGGAAAACTTCAACGATCTTGTACCCTACACAAAGCGCGACAAGGAAAACGACCAGGCATTCTTGGCGATGGAATCTGCCGAGTCGGCGCTGCAGGTCGCGCGGGACGAGGGCCTATCAGAACGACGACTTCAAGCTGCCGAGACAAGATTGCAGGGTTGCAAAGGACGAACATGCTAGAGCCAGCTATCTATATAGGACCACACGGGGGCTTACTTACTACATGGGTCGTCACGCAGAAGATAAGAAGGAGAGTGCCTGCCTGGATGGGATCGTGCAATGGGTTATGAAGCAGGTTCCTTTGGTTGAGGCGGAGATGGCGCAGACCGAGATGACGCAAACCGGAGCAACAAACACTCAAGCGACCACGTCCAAGAAGCGACTCACACCTGACGCCGCCGAAGGGGACGAGGAGGGCGAGGGGGCTGACGGAGGCCGCAAAAGGCGGACACTTGATCCTGTGGGATCACGCCCGACGTCAAGCAACATGGCAAGCGCACTGGAAGAAGCCGAGCCGCCGCAAGATGATGAGCAAGACGATGATGTTGTGCAGCAGACGGCCTCGGCTCCAGAGGCCGAGTCCCAACAATCCGGGACCGCACCCAGTCCGGCAAATCGAGAGGCTGCCAAGGCCAAGCCCCGAGGCCGTCGCCCTGTAGCCAAGGCGGCGAAGGGAAAGGTTTCCAAGGCCATGCCCGGGGTCCTCGTAACCCGCCGGGCACGGCGAGCCGAGATGCCCCCAAGCTTCGACGCAGCCCACGCATTGTGGAACGGGAAGCTGCCAAGGCGGCAGCGCTTGAAATGGCCCTAGCAGTCGAGCCTGAGGAGGCAGATGAGGAGGAGGAGGAGGCGGTCAAGCCCAAGGCGAAGAGCAAGCCCAAGTCGGCCAGCAAGCCCAAGGCGGCCAGCAAGCCCAAGGCGGCCAGCAAGCCTAAGGCGGCCAGCAAGCCTAAGGCGGCCAGCAAGCCCAAGGCGGCCAGCAAGCCTAAGGTGCAGCCGCCCGTCGCAAAGAGGGTCCTTCGACCGCGGAAGTGAGTGTGATATGGACGGGGTGGAATTTGCTGCAAAGGGCAAGGAACGACTGGGTCGCGAGAAATTGCAAGGACGGTGCTTTTCAACACAGCACACGGGTGATGAAGTTGCAAGGACGTGCTGTTCAACGTAGCACACGGGTGATGAAGTTGCAAGGACGTGCTGTTCAACGTAGCACACGGGTGATGAAGTTGCAAGGACGGTGCTTTTCAACGTAGCACACGGGTGATGAGGTTGCAAGGACGGTGCTGTTCAACACAGCACACTGGTGATGGCTCCTCTAGCTGATCAGTGATGGTTTCAATGGCTTGCGAGTTCAAATGGGTCTAGTGTTTACTGTTTCATTCGTATGCTTTTAGTTTATTTTTATTGTAGTCGCGCTTTCGTATTCATTTCTCCGTCGTCTGCTCTCGTCTTGTAGTCAGTCCCGATCGTCTCCATCAGTCGCCGAGTCATTCTCTTCCGAAGGGAGCGCATCTGGAAACCACCCGTACTGGGCAAAGTCCACCGAGAGCTCTCCCATGGCGCTCGTGGCGACTTCAACGCCCTCGGCCCGCAGCGCAGCAGCCTGGTTCCGACTGCCCTCCGGTTGAGACCTGGAATGACAGTGTCAACTCATTGCGCACCGCGGCACGGGGAGAAGGAAACAGAGGCAAACCTGGGCGAGATGATGCCTTTGGCGTTGATGACGCGCTGCCAGGGCACGTTGTCGTGGTTGAAGCGCTGCGAGGCGTCTGCGGGCAAATGCTTGAGACAGACGCCGACTTGGCGTGGGCGCTGGGCTTGGTTTGTCTTTTCAGCCGCGTGGTTTCACACTGGGTTGGCTCTTACATACGAGTTCCTACGAGGGCGGCAATGTGGCCGTATGTCGTGACTCGACCGTGGGGGATTTCTTGCACGGCGGAGTAGACGGCGTGGAAGAAAGCCGCGGCCTCGTCGGATCGGGGCATGTTGGAGTTGTGAATGGGGGATAGTTGTTGCGGGGTACAATATCACTGTCCAGTTACAGTAGGCCACTAAATATTGTCACTCACGTACCCTAGATCTCATCTAATCATGCTGACTGTGACACTCCTCTTTTCAACACTTTCATCATCATCATCTCTATTCTTAATTTTTACTTTACACGACCGTCATTCGTTGCTCTAATATACATCCATCCCAGACGACACACTCAGCGCCTACTCGATATGCTTGCCGTTGACCAGCACGTATCGGTACCTGGGCTTGCCCGCCTCAAGGTCCACAATGGCCTGGTTGGCCTCCTCCATCGGCCGAGTCTCGACCCATGGCTTGATCTGCTTGTCGACGGCCAGCTGGAGCATCTCCGCAATCTCGCTGGGCGATCCGATGAGGCTGCTGCCGATGCTGATGTTGCTCTTTATCAGAGTAAAGACGTTGATTGGGGGCAGGTTGCCGCCGTCGGGAAGACTGTGGCTGTTAGCGATGCGCGATGGACGGGAGCGAGACTCGTTTGACTTACCCGACTTGCGTGAAGTGCCCACCGACGTCGAGCAGGCCCAGATAGTCGGTGAGAGGCATGTTGGCGCTGGAGGCGGTGCAGATGATGATATCAAGCGATCGCGCATTCTCCTTGGCCCAGTTCTCGTCGTCGGCGGTAGCAATATATACTGGTCCGCACCCAGCGCCAGCACCTCGTCCCTCTTGGACGCCCGGCGAGAAATGCCCACGACCTTATCCGCCCCGAGAGCCTTGGCGAAGAGCACGCCAAAGTGGCCCAGGCCGCCGACGCCAATGATGCCGACCCGCTTGCCGGGCCCGCAGCCGTTCCTGCGTAACGGCGAGTACATGGTGACGCCGCCGCACAGCAGGGGCGCGGCATCCTCCGACGCCAGGCCCTCGGGGATCTTGATGACGAAGCGCGAGTTGGTGCGGTTGTAGTCGGCGTAGCCGCCGTACGAGATGCCCTCGTCGTTGGGGGTACTTGGAGGCGTACGTGCCGACGTGCTGGCGCGCGCGCAGTAGTTCTCCCGTCCGCGTGTGCAGTCCGGGCAGTCGGGCTGCAGACAGCTACGGGCCTGGGCGCCGACTCCGACGCGGTCGCCGACGCTGATGTTCTTGACGTTGCTGCCGACGCGGACGGCCTTGCCAACGATTTCATGGCCCACGCAGCATGCTGTCAAGGTCAGTTGGAGTCCAAGTCGGAGAATATACACTCGAAAACACTTTGAACACTTACGGTACATTGTCTCCTTCCACCCTGAGCTCAGCGTGTGGGTGTCTGAGCCGCACACGCCGCAGTGTGTGATTTGGATATCGACATCGTCCTCCTGCCACTTCTTGGGCTCGAAGCTACCCCATTCCATCTTGCCCTTGACGGCTTCAGGCGAGAGGCCCAGCCAGCCCTGGAAAGTATAGTCGGTTGCCATTGTAAACGGATTTTTCTTTAGCGGGAATGTGAAGGAGGTGAGCGGGTCTGAGAGAACTCGTCGATGGGATATTTCAACACGACTGACGAGACTTGCGCAGAGACTTTATATCTTCTCGCTCGATGAGCGAATTCGACAAATCCAATCCGTATCCACCCACAATTTCTCATCGCCGATTTTAGTTTCTGGCGGTCTGCGATAGTCCGATTCGGAGCTATCGCCAGATGTGGGTGCATGACGCTCCCGGTGGGAACACGGCCAGGCCATCCAAGCCTTCTTTTTCCGCTGCCTGTCTCTCGCCTCGATATAGCACGGGAGCGCCGGCAATGGCGCGGGTGCTCCACTGATTGAGGTCGCATTGCGGGCCCAATAGACGGCGGATCTCATGATGGTTTTGGGGCCAGGTTTCGCCGCCTGGTTGCGTCGGGCAGAACCACGCTCGCCAGGGTCGCCTTCTCGGCCAAAGATGCTACGGCCGAAAACCCACATCAGCAGCTTGCATTAGTGCGGCTGTTCCTGTCCCGCCACATGGTGGCCATGACTCCATGACGCACGACGTCGGTCCACTTGTTCCACGACGCTAGGGGTGATGGTTTTTGACGTGGAGTCGTGGACCGCCGGGAAACCCTGGTCCCGCCTCCCACCTGCTTGATAAGCCGTTGCACGCCATATATCGCACGTCACCGGCATTCCGCCCTCGTCTGCTTCCAGATCTCGCACCTGTCGACATCATGGCTGGACCAGTTGAGCTCCATTCTACTGCATCGCGCCCCCACGTGGGCCTCGGCAGGCCCCAGCTCGTCGAGATGCGGGCCCCAGACGACGACTGGGAGGGCATCACCAAGGCCGCTGACCGACGACGCCGCCAGAATCGCCTCAACCAGAGGGCGTATCGTCAGTCGCCCTAGCGGAGGAGAGCCGTAGACTAAATCGCGGAGCCTGGCTGACGTCTCATAGGGAGGAGGCATGCTCAACCCGCCGATCCGTCCGTCAATCGTGCCCCCTGGGAGGAGTCCGATGGATACCTGTTTACGCCATGTCCGCGCCGGCGAGCCCTCACCTATGCCTTTATGGAGCTCGTGTACCTCCAATACAGCCTCCAAACCCCGAAGCCCGTGTCGCTGCCGGGACTCATCCGCCTCAATGCCCTCAATGCCTTGTCGCGCAACGCCCTCTCACTGGGTATCCCCATCGACGGGCTTTGTCGGGATGAACTCATCTCCCCATTCAACAAGCCCCACGGCACCTCCAAGTGGACATCATGCCCGGAAAGCCTTCGCCCGACGTCGCTGCAACTGGCCATCGAGCACCACCCCTGGTCCGACCTGCTGCCATTTCCGCATTTTCCGGGACAACATCATCCAGGCCGTCGCCAACGGGACCCTGGACGAGGACGTGCTGTGCTACGACCTGCTCGACGTGACGGGCAAAACCCACGACGAGGCGGTCCTGATCGTCTGGGGCGACCCATGGGATGCCCGCGGCTGGGAGGCCAACGTTGGGTTCTTCAGGAAGTGGGGATGGCTTCTCCAGGGATGCTCGGAACTGGTCGAGTCGACGAATCGCTGGCGCCAAGACCGAGGGGAGGCCAAGCTCAACATTCGATTGTAGCACATCCACCGCCTCATTTCTGCTTGGGAATACGGCAATTACCCGATGCCGTTGAAAAATTGCATCTTCAACGTCACACACGGAGGGGTGAACAAGGGTTCAAAGTTCTGAGATAAGCGCGGCAGCACTAGGATATCTGGCGGCTTCCATGGTCCCACCCACTGCTATCAGCACATGCCGGAATCTAGCGTAGTCGCGTTTATCTACCGGCATCGCTTCACCCCACTGGTTTACTCACGTCTGCCGACTGGTCATCTCTCGTCGGTTTATCGGGACGTCAGCAGTCATCATGCACGTCATATGGCTGACCTCGGACGATCCCTTCTTTAGCACGGCCGCAAAGGATGGATTGTCAAACAACTAAACTGGAATTATGGAATGGAAGTCTCTCGCCTGATCCCCGACGGCGTCGACCGTATCTTCTCAACCCTCTCTCGACTCTCGCCCTCTCTCGACCCAATATCCCATCGCTCAACTCAACATGCTCTGCTCTCTACCTCTCCTCGCGATCCCCTCGCTCCATATCTCGCTTACTCGGCTTTCCCCATGGTGTATACCAGTACCCATTGCTTCCATACTTGGTGATGTCAAAGGAGGGTCCGTGTGGGCAATATTCCGGACTTCCGCGGTTTGAGAAGCACATCAAATTGCCGTCAAAATTATTAATGAGTTCATCTAAGCCAGTCAGCGAAGTATGTTGTCGGCTAAGGATACTTACTCAGGTTGACAACGCTGGTCTGAAGGTTCTTGCCCTTGCCGGTGTAGCATTGGCAGGAGAAGTATCTGCCGTCGGATTGGAACGCACACTGGGTGCAAGTGGTGTGCCATTTTCCCCTGTTCGCGTTAGAACGTGTCCTCGGGTTGCATCATCTCGACTTACTTGTCAACGATCTGAAGCTTGCCCTCCCGGTTGGCCATGCAGTCGCCAATCCCGCAGCACCGAGCACCGCGTCTGACCAGAGAGGTTCGGGCACCGAGCCACAATAACCGGTGATTCGAGGTATGGCTTGACGCCAACCGCGGAATTTGGGTTTGACTCTCCAATTTCGTACTCTCTTCATGTCCCTGTCGCTGAGGTAGTATCGGATGTCTGTACACGAATCGGCAAAGCCTCCCCATGTTCCGCTGTTGCCTCTCTCCTCGAGCTCAATGTTGGTTATATTAACGCCGAGATCTGTGTCCGGGCTGTGGTTGTCCGCCACATCGTTGGGCGTTGACGGGTTTGCACAGACGCTGAGAGCGGCTGTGAGAATGGAAAGAATGATAAGTTGCATTTTAGCGATTGATGATTTCAGTAAATGACGAATATACATGCGTCTTCTGATCTAGAATGCAGACTTGTTACTTAAATATTAAAGATGTTGGCCTCTCGGGTATTTGCCTGGGTGTCGTGGATGATTGACCTTTGTGCTCGTCAACTGAAGTTCTTGTACAACACGGTCATGGCGCTTCATATTGTCTCTGAAGAACAATATTAAGAAAAGACCCGTGCGCCTGGCCTTTTGTCCACCCGTGCCACACACAAAGAGCAAAACCGGATTTAAGCTGACCTTAGCCCACACCAATTTGCTGTTAGTTATCACGGTGCTATTTATGGTCGAACACATCATCGCTGGCTGATCATCGACAGACACATAGCCATTCATGAGACTCATATACGGTACTTATCGACCTAACATGTTTGTGAATCCAAGGACAAAGATAATTAATTGCATCCAATTCGCTGCGCCAATCCGTGAAACTCCTTGACTAACATTGTCCTGTATCTCGTGACACTCACCGTCCTTGATGAGAGCTGTGCATATTACCATCCATCTCGTAAACAAAATGCGACTCCCCTTGCATCTCCGATGGTCCAGGTACAGACCCCGGCATCTCTTGGAGTGGCTGGAAATAGTATGCGGGGGGTTTGTGCTCTGGCTGCACCGAAGTTGACAAAACCTCGGCGGGTCGTCTTCGGCGCATGTAGTAGAAGACACCCAGACCGACGAGACACACGCCGACAATACTTGCGGCGACTGCACCGCCGATTACAGCACCAGAAGGAGATGAAGAGGGTTCTGCCTTATCAGGCTCTGTCGTAGACTTCGTAGACTCCTCTTTCTCCATTGTCTGAGTAGCTGATGGCTGCACCACCGCAGTAGCATCGGAGCACTTCTCGGCAGTCTCCTCGTCAAATACACGCACAAGACTGCTTTTTTTCGAGGGATTGCCCTGCCAGAGCGTAAAGGTGTTTGCGTCGTGGTTCACCATGAGGTACGCGGACGTGAAGAAATATCGGCCTAGGGTAGCTGGTTGACTCGCAACGCCATTCATGAGAAGTTCGCGGACGTTGTTCTTGAAGACGCGAGACCCGTTTCGATGGATGTCGACAAATGGCATAATGTACTGATTGTTGGGAACGCGGATTTCGAGCCCCGAGTCGAGGTAGAAGGTGATGTCGCCGTCGAATCTGAACTGTCAGCTATGTCATGTGGAATGCACAGATCACTTACACGTTGTCAGCATCAAACAGTCGCGCAGACCAGTGCAGCCCGTAAGAAACATCAGTGTGGTTTATTCCTGTCACCTCGTCGAACTTGTCCACGTAGTCAAGTGGAGCTTCCAACAGAAGCTGTCGGTGCGGCACCAGACAACACGGCAGCGCAGCGTTGGACGGAAAGATGCTCTCGTCAGACCCATTTCGAAAGTTGAGTTTGATGTCGGACAAGATGACCTTCATCCCAGTCCAACACCCCTGAGTACCTGTAAAGTCGTCATAGTCGAGCGGCGCGCGGTGTAATTCGCGCCAATGACCTTTTCCTCGTCATAACCACCCAAGACGAGGGACCCGTTGATGGTGTTTTCTACCCACATGCGCCCCCAGAACAACGACCACACGCGCGATCCAATCTTGCCGGCCGCTCGGAGGGTGTTGAGGTATGTCGAGTTTGACCCCAGCCCGAGGGGGTGCAGCATCGTGTACCCAGCATCCCACTTCATGCGAGGGATTCCGATGGGAAAGCCGTCCAGGGTGACGGAACCGTTCAGCGTGAGGGTGTCGGTACCGCCGAGACTCGTCGCCACAAGCTTCTTTATACCCGTTTCTGAGCCCTCGAAGCCCACTTCGTCTCCGGCGCCTCCGGCTGCGATGATGTTGTTGGCCTTGTCAAAGGTAGTGGACTCGTCCTCTTGGAACAGATTCCCTCTGCGAACCTCGCAGATTTGATCGTTCCAGATGATGGTTTTGTCGCAGTAGGCTTGGTCATCATAAACCCAGGTATTGTTCAGCTCACTAACACGGTCAGCGCCATTCTGTCCCGGGCCGCGACTCAACTTACGCCCAAGGGAGTAGAACAATGTCTTGCGCCGGAGATCCGATCTGAGCGGCAATGCCCTTCATGTACGAACCCTGCACATCTGGGAGGACCTGGACGTCTTGGATCGTGAGAACCAAGGGCTCGGCGTCGCATATCGAGGCGGCTCGCACGGGGATGAGGAGAAATAATAACCACAGCATTTTACGTTCTCGTATTGCGAAACGGGAACAAGAATCGAAGAGGAGCCCGGCCGATAATATGAGGGAAAAACATGGCTTTCCGCGAACCTGCCGACTCTGTCATGGATCTCCGTATGCAACATAACGGCACAACCAACAACCAACAACCAACAACTATGTCAACCAACACTGACCATTTTTAGTGCCGAACTAGGCGCCGAAACACTTGCCAAGGGCTAATTTCCACGGTGTCGGAAGGAAACCTGGGCTCTTGGTGGCCACTTTAAATAGGATCTGCAGCGAACTGGAGCCAGACGCCCGAGACGACACAGCCGCGACAATGATTCGCTGGACGATATGCAGTTGGTTGTGAATACAGGGGGCTCGCCGTCTTAGGCCTCCAGGGCTCCTTTCCAGCGGCTAACTTACAGCACAGGGCCGTGCCGCAGGGCTGAAACAGCCCTGTACTCAAGCTTATTAATAAGCTATACGTCGCCTGGATCACGTCCCGTCTGCCAGGTCAGCTTCATCACGAAGTCCAAATCTCACAATCATGGCTCGGCCGTCGCGATTTATTCTGGTGACGGGCATCCTCGTCGCGGCGTTTACATTCTGGCATCTGCTGGTACTGCCGGCGCCGAGGGTTAAGTTTGTGCCTAGCTCTTTCGACTGGTCTACCCCCCGGCCATTCTTCCCTCCATCCGCAATCAAGTCACTACCGGCTGGCCGGACAAAGCAGTTCCCCCCCGCGTACAAGCAGACGCGAGCAAGTTCAAGCACTCACAGACAGCAGAGACCCGACGAAAGGCAGTGCGCGATGAATTTCTCCGCAGCTATCACTCCTACCAAAAATTTGCGTGGATGAGGGATGAATTGGAACCCCTTGCAGCGACGGGCAAGGACAACTTTGGCGGCTGGGCGGCCACTCTGGTCGACTCCCTCGACACGCTCTGGATCATGGGCCTCAAGAAGGAATTCCACGAGGCCACCCAGGCCGTTGCGTCTCTGAACTGGGGCGACGTCCACGTCGGCGCCATCAACCTGTTCGAGACGACCATCCGCCACCTCGGCGGCATCCTGGCAGCCTACGACCTCAGCGGCGAGCAAGCGCTGCTCCAAAAGGCCGTGGAGCTGGGCAACATGCTGTACGTTGCCTTTGACACGCCCAACCGCCTCCCCGGCTTCTGGCTCAACTTTGCCGATGCCCAGCACGGCAAGCAGGTGGCTGGCGTCCACGACCCCTCTGCGTCGCCGGGCTCGCTGTGCATGGAATTCACCCGCCTGTCGCAGCTGACGGGGGATGCCAAGTTCTACGACGCCACGGACCGCGTCACGCAGTTCCTGGCGCGGATCCAGAACCACACCATGCTCCCGGGCATGTGGCCGGTTGCTCTGGACTTTATGAATGAGCAGGCCAACGACAATACCTTTTCGCTGGGCGCCCTGGCTGATTCGCTGTATGAGTACCTGCCTAAGATGCATGCGTTGCTTGGCGGCTTAGACCCGACTTTCGAGATTATGTATCGCACTTCGATGGACGTCGTGGCTAAGAATTTGCTGTTCCGGCCTATGCTGGCTGACAAGGCAGACGTCTTGTTCGCCGGTGACATTCACTTCAACGAGAATGTTGAGTTTGTCACCGAAAGCCAGCACCTATCGTGTTTCGTTGGAGGCATGTTTGCCCTCGGCGGCCGGCTAATTGACAACAAGGAACATGTCAACCTTGGAGAAAGACTCGCTCGCGGGTGCGGCTGGGCTTACAGCGCATTTGCGTCAGGCATCATGCCAGAAATCTTCAACCTGATTCCGTGCCCGACCCTCGACGCGTGCGAGTTTGACGAAGAGCGCTGGAAGCGCGAGGGCGACCAACGACTGACCAAGGGCTTCCGGCACGCGCGTGACGCGCGATATCTCCTCCGGCCAGAGGCCATCGAGAGCATCTTCATCATGTATCGCATCACTGGAAACCCAGAATGGCAGGACATGGCGTGGAATATGTTCCAGGCAATCGTCAGGGAGACGACGACTGAACACGCCAATGCGGCTATCGAGGACGTGACGAGACAAGGTTCAGCAAAGACTGACTCAATGGAGGTGAGTAACACCACTGGTTCAATGGTGTGCCATACTGACAAGTTGCAGAGCTTCTGGCTTTCTGAGACACTCAAGTATTTCTACCTTATTTTTTCACCGCCGGACCTGGTCAGTCTGGACGAGTTTGTGCTCAACACCGAAGCGCACCCATTCCGAAGGCCAAGGTCATGACGAGCATCTCGGCTGGCTGAGGATGGAGGGCAGTAATGGAAACTACCTTAGAATAATTGACATCTATCATTGAATGAACCATGACTACTGGACGTCAACGGCGTCTGTCGCGTCTATTGTCTACATCTATCCCGATCTATTCGGATGCGTCTTGGGCCAACTCTAGAATTCCGTTTACAACAGTCTCGACATCGTGCGATTTGATCGGTATCCGGTGCCCGCCGTCCCACTCAATGAGCCTCGTGGTGCCAGATTCGCAGTACTTGTTCCTGAACATCCGGTGAAGCTCCAATCCTGGGTCTCGGGTGCCGTGGACATGCAGGGTCGGAATGCTTAGCACATGCGCGCCGACGTTGGTCTCGGGCCAGTCCTCAAAATCAGAGCTCAGTCGCGCCGCGTCGACAATGTGTCGTGGAATACCCAGGCGCGAGTCGAGCATGACAAACGGCCCTCGGCCGGCCATGAGAATGCCAAACTTGAAGTTGGTTGGCGCCTCAGCCGGGCCCAGCTTCTCGGCCACCTGCTGCTGCGTCCACAGCAGACTGGCGGCAATCTTGGCGCCCTGCGAAAAGCCCAGGACGCCCGCCCACTCGCCGCTCCCGGGGTCGTCCTCCATGGCGCGGCGGCACTGGTAGCGGATCTCGGCGGCGGCCGACTCGGCGTCCATCTCCGGGTGGTCCGGCTGCCAGCGGAGCCAGCGCCGGAACGGGCCGTGGTCGCCGTAGACGGTGACGATGGACGGGTGCGGCGCGGACAGGAAGGGCCCCTCGACGAAGACCAGCCGGAAGGCCGCCCTGAGGCTCGCGATGATGGCGCGGCACTGCACCTCGAAGATTTGCGCGTTGACGCCGCCGCCGTGCAGGCAGAGGATGCGGGGGAGGTGCAGGGCCGGCGCCGGGGCGTCGCCGTTTGTTTGCGTCATGGCGAGAGTTGAGGCTGGGCGTGGATGAGGGCACGATGTGTTGGAGACGTTGCGGAGGCCCGTTGTGAAAAGAGGCAAAGGTCACAAGGCATGACTCGGCTCGCTGGCTGACATGACATTTCGGCTCCCGAGCTGAGGCATAGGCTCTCGTGACTCAGTGAGGCTTGAGGCATAGGGCTTTAGGCATAGGCATGAGTTACAAGTTCGATCATCTCAGCCCGCGCAACACACCGAGTCCACCGCCCAGACCGTCCCTCGAATATGTGCGTCTCCACGATCTGACGATGCCATCCACGGCCGCGAGTCTACACGGCCTCCAACCATATTCGCCAATGCACTGGATTGGATCGATCGTATCGCCGCTGTGGCTGTGCACACGCCAAATAGCTCCAGCCACGCGCGTCGCAATCGGTCCCCCGCCCGCCACACGCCATGACATCAACCGCCAAGCCGCAGCGCATCCGTGATGGCATGAATCCTGCTTGCTGCATGAAAGAAGTCCCAGGACATAAAGGCCTCATCTGCTGGTTCTAGAATTCACCTGTCTTCTCCATATCCTACGAGCTGACATCTGAGTCTTTTTGCGCTTCTGCCACTCTGCCGCATCTACGGCCAATTCAGCAGCTCGCTCCCCCAAACCCCGCCATCACATCACGTCACCACCGGATACGCCCCCCGACTCTCCGATGTCCAGCTCTGAAAAGATCGTGTACAACCCGTCCGAGGGCGAGCAGCAGCAACAAGGAGGCTTGCTCCCGCTGGCTCCCATGCAGGGCGAATTCCCTCCGCCGCCGCCGACGCAGCAGCAGCCGGCGTTTGGCGAGCAACAACACTTCCTTCCCCCTCCTCCCGGCCCGCCCCCGCAGCAGCAGCAGTATCAGCAACACCATGAACACCAGGACTCTGCTCCGCCCGCGTATCAGCAGGGAAATTTTACTCCTCCGGCTTCCGAGAAACAGCAGGCTCCTCCCCTGGTAACTCAGCCTCAACAGGGAGAATTTGCTTCATCTGGGTCTGAGAAGGCGTTCCCTCCTCCTCCCCCCGGACCGCCTCCGTCTCAGGCTCATCCCAACCCTCTCAACGTGCATCCGGTACAAGGCACCGAGCAGACATACCCCATCCATCCCGCACCGCCCGCCGAGAACTACACCATCCCGCAGTACAATCCCGCCGCCCCCGTGTTTGCTCCTCCCCCGACGAACGGGCCGTCCGATTCGGCGCCACCGTTGACGCCCGTGCAGGAGGCGGTTCCGGAGTCTGTTCCAGCCCCAGCGCCCGCCGTTTCGGCTGCCACATCGAACGAGGAACATCCTCCCAAGAAACATGGCTGGGGCGAGCGTTTCAGCCATCTCGGCATGAAGGCGGCTGCCCCCATTAACAGCCTAGCCCACAAGCTCGGCAGCCAGAGTTTCCTACCTGAGACTCTTGACAAAGAGTGTGACAAGGCGGCGTCGATTCTCAGGACATTCTGCAGTAAGTCATTTTCCACCTCGTTTGAACAGACGCTCACACGACACAGAGAAGGGAGTGTATGCCGACCCCACCTCGAGCGGGCCACCTACATCGACCGATCCCAAGGCCACTGAGACGAACGATGCGATTATCGATCCTACCAAGAACAAGCCTAAAAATCGGGTACTTGTTACTATCCCGCCCAAGGTCATCTCCAAGGCAGTAGGCCTGGCCATTTTCACTACGCTCCGCGCAGGCTTCAATGTGTCGGGTGCCACGGGTTCGGGAATCCTGATTGCACGTCTTCCAGACGGATCATGGGGTCCTCCCTCTGGCATCCAGGTGCATTCCGTAGGCGGCGGTTTCTCAATCGGCCTAGACATTTACGACTGCGTATGTGTCATCAACAGCAAGGAAGCGCTCGCTGCCTTTACCAACACTCGCGTCGGCCTAGGCACTGACCTGGCCGTGGTCGCTGGACCGTACGGAGCTGGAGGCGCTGTCGAGTTTGGCAAGGCGGTTGAGAACCGCGAAGGGAGAAAGGGCAAGGACAAGGACGGTGAAACGGCAGAGGCGTCGGACAAGCAGACGCTGAAGCCCGACCCCGACAGCAAAAGCAAGCGTCGCAGCCTCAGCGCCAGCTCCTTCAAGCCCGTCTTCTCGTACGTCAAGTCCCGAGGCTTCTACGCGGGCATCCAGATCGACGGCACGGTGGTGGTCGAGCGCAAGGAAGCCAACGCCGCCTTCTACGGCGGCCGGGTGTCGGTCAACCAGATCCTCAAGGGAGAGGTGCCACCGCAGGGGCCGTCGGGCATGTGGCCAGCTGGGTCGCGGGTTCTCTTGGACACGCTCAAGGGAGCCGAGGCCGGGATGCTGCGCGACAAGGATGGAAAGGAGCCCGCGGCCCCGGCAGCAGCATCGGGCCCGAGCACAGGGGCGCCGGGGAGCGGCACGGAGCAGCTCCCAGCGTATGTCGACGATGGGGTGCAACGGCCGGGGGTAGGAGACGTCAAGTACCGTTAGCGGATTGGATTGTGGACAGGGGGAGGAGCGAGAGGAATGATGGGGAAGTGATCGACCAAGGGTTGGTCGGCCAAGGATCGATTAGGTCAGACTGCAAGAGATACCACCACCGTATGTGTGAAATGAGTAATTCCGGACATGTACTGTTTCAGATCCAGGTTGAATGCACATCGGCCACATCCACTGTGCCATGTAGAGCAACATGCGATGTGTGAATACGATGATCCTCGATGATACCTCGACGATTCCGCCGAGCTGACGCGGACTCTGCCAACAAGCTGTTACAGAAATCGCAGAAATCAGGGCAGAGTCAGGGCAGAGTCAGGGCTGAGTCAGGGCAGAATCCAGGGGGTGGACCTCGTGTGGGGACTTCGGTACGTGCCTGACGGTAAGCGGGATTCCGGCAAGACAGGACACAGGGCTGACAGTAAGACAGCCTCTCTAAAAAGCCATAAAAGTCAAATAAGGCCTTGCGGAAATGAAAGCTGACCAGATCTCTAAATCTAAAATGACGCATGGCGTCCCAGACCCCGAGCAAGTCGGCGCCCTCGCGATAGAGGCTCGACACTTGAGAGGCTGATAGCGTGAGGCTGAGACGCTTGTTACTGCAACGGGGTTGGGCCAGGGGCAGGGGGAACTTTAGTGCGCATGCCGTCAGCTCCCCACGTTGTGCACCCAGCGGGGGGCCAGCCAAGGGGTAAAAAAAATAAAAAATAAAAAGAAGAAGAAGAAGAAAAACTGTCACTATCTACTGTGTATCAGGCCTTGGCAGCGTCCAATAACAAGCAATAGTGAGCCAAGCTAGATTCCGATAGCGCCCTCACGCCGCCCGCTTACTAGATCCGGGAACGAGGAATTGTGGCTGCCAGCTGAGGATGTGGCGCCCGGGCAATAGGGGGCACAAATTTCGAATCGATAGTTTTCGCTTGGTGCAGACCCAAGTCGTTAGACAGTTCCACGGGAAAGTTTAGAGTCGTGGGGCGATTGAAGAATTGAAAGAGCGTTGGGCAGGAGATTTGGAGGTGTATCTTTCGGCCCGTCGGTGGGTGGGTTGTCTCGTTGAGTTGGGATTTTCGCTGGGGATCTTCAGATCGCCGTTGGGTGTGTTTTCTTGTCTGTTGCATTCTTTCTGGAGCGGCGACGTCATTCCTCTTGTTGCAGCTACATTCCCATCCTGAAGCCTTCTAAGACAGGCGCACACCTACCTCAATAGGGCTTCTCCAGGATGTTCCCGCTGCCCGCCAGCACGAAGTGTACATATGTGCAGCTCAGGAGAAGCATTGGACCGAGTGTAGACTAAGGGACACCGTCCAACGCCGCATCTCTCCTCGCAGGGAGCAACGACAAAAACGGCGAATCTGCGTCGTTCCCTGGAGTCGCCAGGTCCAGGGCCCCCCTGAGTCGGCCCTGCACTACGCACCCTTCGGTCGTAGCTCCCAGCGCGGCAGACGCGCGGTTCGTACGCCACAGGCTCTAGGCCGCTGGAGCTTCTGCAGGGCACGAACCATCATCTGTCTAGGCATCTGGCCAAGCTTTGTTTGGTAGCCGAGGATTTACAGCTCGCCAAAACATGCCTTGGCCCAGCTCGCCGGCGTGCAGAGGCCAGCGTGGGCGTTCGGCACCGGCAGCGCTCGCTGAGCAGTTCGTACCGCGAAACCAAACATGCGTCACGCTGGTGGTCTCGAAACCGACAGCGTATGCCAGAAATAGATTGCGTTGGCCCAGTGGCTGGACGCACCTGAGATGGCACTCCGTCACCGTGTCACCAGGAAAAGCCTCCAATCGGGACATTCCTGAATACGGTGCTGGACGTTGGAGGACGGCATTGCAGGTACCGCTACACTACGGCGTTTGGGGGGGCTGTTCTGGAAGCACTCCCTGGGTCTACTCTACGCACGCTGCTCATGCCGCCGCCGGACGAATATATGGACACATTGGACTGTGAATGCCTGTTGGGTGCCGCCCCCATGCTGGTCCTCTTGCATGCGCCTGTTTCAGCCGTGGCGTTCCCTGCCTTGCACGCTTGCGTCTTGCGTCTTGCACTTGCACGGGAGAGGACACGCTGGAAAGCAGCCTGGAGGCGATCCCGTCCCCTAGTTACAGCGGAGAAAGCGGCATTTCGGCCTCCGCGATAACCAGTCAGCCATGGCGAAAGCCACCACTGCACACGAGTCCCAACAGCGTTGGTCCCATGCCGCCGTCACGATTGCGCCGCCCGCCGCTGGCTCTCAGGGGGAGTCGTGTATCTCCACGCGTCCGCCGACTTGTCGACTGTCGACTCCTCCTCCGGCCGGGTCTGCTCGAGCAAACCCGGCCAGCCCTGTCCAATCGCGTCGGCCCAGCATGTCCGCAATGCAGCTCAGTTATGGTGAATTGACTGCTTCCATCCCTCCCACCATCCCTCCCGATTTAGCGCCATTCTGCGTGCCCACATTCCATGCCGCGCCCACCCCCACCGCCCATGTATTCGTACGTACCTCTCGCTGGATGGGCTTCCTGCTGGGAAAAAAGGAGCCTTCAACGGCGCCTTGCGTTACCCTCAACTGTTCCTTGACCTGGCCTTGACTCAACCTTGACGCTTCCCCGGAGCTTGCTACGTATCAGGCCGATTCTCCGGGCTCGCCAACGGGATATACTCCGTCTTCTTCTCCTCCATCCCCCCCTCGGCCGCTGCTTTTTGTGTTTCCTCTCCCCAACAACACCAATCCGCGCCCTCGACTTTTGTTTCCTTTGTTTCAAAGCCCTACTGCGTAGCAGACGCTAGCCACGGCCTGGAAGCTGGTCTCCTCGTTCAATTCACTGTGGCGTTCCAATTACTTCCCCCCCCTTCGGACCCTCCAAGGCTTGGGCATCATTTAGCAGACCCTCTCCCTTCATATCCTCCCATCCTTCAAACTCTCCGACCTCCCTGTCTGCTGGCAGACGAACAGACCAACAGACCAACCTGGTTCCAACACTCATCCTCCAGCAACACCGACAGAGTTGCCATCATGGGTGCCAGAATTGTCCCCTTCCGGGTCAACATGCGGAACCCTCTCAACAGAGCCGTGCTGTCGGCCGTGACGCTTCTCTTTTTCTGGGCGCTGATGCTCCGCCCCGAGACCACCCAGGTCCGCGATCGCCTCATGAAGGGCACCGCCCAGCAGCCAGAACCGGCGGTCGAGGAAATTGTCAACGATGACCCCTTGTCCAACAGCCCGTTCATGGACATCGACTTCAATCCCACCAGCACTCACGAAATGGACTGCAGCGTCGACACCGCCCACCTGTCCGACATCCGCAAGCGTCACAGCCTCTCCTACCGTGTGCAGTACTTGAAGCGCTACGTTCGCTTCACTCGCACCGAGGGCCTCGAGCGCAAGGGCCTCACCAAGCTAGGCCAGTCCATGCTGCCCAGCAAGTTCAAGACTGTCCAGATCGGTCGCGAGTACGAAAACGAGGCATGCGGTGCGCCTCTCGAGCTGCCCGTCCCCAAGTCGGGCTTCCCGGCCACCGTCAACGCCACCCAATTCCTGTTTGGCGTATCCACCACCTACGAGCGCTTCATGAACCCCGACACGACCCCTATCGGCGAGTGGATATACTGGATGACCGACAGCCATGGCCACACCAATGGCGCACACTTGGTGCTGATGCTGCTGGACGCTACCGATCACGAGCTTCAGGAGGTCGCCAACATGCTGGGTGACGTCGGCATCAATGTCGACGTCTACCACTCCGACTCGTCCACCGAGATGGCTGTTCGATACCTGACGCTGGTGCCCACGCTCTACACCCACCGCGAGGCTGCCAACAAGAAATGGTTGGTCACTTGCGATGACGACACCTTCTTCCCCAGCATGCACGGCCTTGTCGAGAAGCTAGCGACATACGACGCCGACATGCCCATGTACATCGGTACCCTGTCTGAAGATGCCGGCGCCGTCGAGCGCCACGGATCGCAGGCCTTTGGCGGAGCGGGGTGTCTTCCTCAGCATGCCCATGGCCGCCCTCATCACCGATTCGTACGACGACTGCAAGAGCGAGCAGAGCATCCGCGATGCCAACTCGGGCTGGGGCGCCCAGGGCGACATCCTGCTGCGTAACTGCATCTACAAGAACAGCGAGACCCGCCTGACCAACCTCTGGGACCTGTGGCAGCTCGACTTCCTCGGCCACCCCAGCGGCTTCTACGAATGGGGTATCAAGCCCCTGTCGCTGCACCACTACCGTGGCCGCGGCTGGCATCTGTCCCGACCCGTCCAGATGTCCAAGATTGCGCACACCTGCGGTGAAGACTGCACCATGCTGCGCTTCCAGACCGACGACAACTTCATCATCTCCGGGTACTCGGTCGCCCACTACCCCGAGGGGATCAACTTTGATCACCGCCAAGTCGAGTCCACGCTCTGGGCACCCGCCCCCAACCGCGGATGGAACCTCGACTACATGCTGGGCCCGCAGCGTCCCTCTCTCCTTCGAACAGGCCGTAAGATTGGCTGGGAGCTTCAGGAGTCCGAGGTCAACGCCGACGGCTCAGTCTTGCAGACGTACATCCGACACAAGACCGATTGGCGATGGGTCGGCAAGGACGAGAAGCCCATGAGCAACATCGACGGCATCATCGAGTTGGTCTGGATTCCTTCCTAGGCGGATGTCTTTTTTGCACAATTGGAATCATTGAGCAGGTGTAAGGCGTTGTTGGGTGACTGTTTTGATGACATCTCATCGCTGGCGTTATCTTTAGAAGGGAGCCTCGTTTCCACGTTGGCAGGGTTAAACAAATACATTCGCTTGGAATAAAGCATGAATTGGATAGAGTAATGTACATTACAGATTCAGAGTTGAATTAAAGATTGTATAACCACCGTATTTCGTGAACTGAACCAAGTGAATGCTGGACCTTATGAGCCACATGGCTTCGCTTAGTCATCGCCCGCCACACTTGCCCCGCCAACGTGGCGCCCCCACATGAAGTCATCGCAACCAACTTCCACCAGCCCACCACCAGCTCTCCAAGCTCCCACAGGTCGAAAGCTTACGAGCTGGCGCAACGCAGCCATGGCGACGTGAGTACTACAAGGAACTAGATTTCAAATACGGCTAACTCAACCGCTCTAGCAATATACTCGCCCTGCCCTTCCGCAAGTCCACACAGATCTCTCTCGCCTCGACGATCCGCCAATACATCAACACCAAATATGACCAGCATCCGGACATGTTCAAGCAGGACCTCGAGGTCATCGATGCCCTGCGCCGCGATGCCGTCAACGTGCGAGAACCGCATCCGAGCGGCATCAAGAAACTCCAGACCTACGCCGCCCAGCTCGTCTGGGTCGGCGGCAAGTTTCCCATCGACGTGAGTTTTGTTACAACACAGCACGCTTGACTTGCTGACAGGCCTAGATCGGAGCCGACTTCTCCTGGTATCCCGCGCTTGGATACAATACCGAACGACCGATGGTACGCAACAACCTCAAGTACGAGCTCATGAACATCCTCTACAACCTCGCCGCCGCCCTTTACTCCCAGCTCGCCCTCAACACGCCACGCGGAAACACCGACGGCCTCAAGGCTGCCGCCAACTATTTTTCCATGGCTGCTGGTGTCTTGTCGCACATGAAGACTGCCGTGCTCCCCGAACTGCGCATGTCCGACCCGCCCGACGACATGGATAACGACACGCTCGAATCCCTCATCCAACTGCTGCTCGCCCAGAGCCAGGAGTGCTTCTGGCAAAAAGCCGTTATGGACGGATACAAAGATGCATCCATCGCAAAGCTGGCGGCCCGCGTGTCGGACCTGTACAACCTCGCTGGCGAGGCTGCTGTCAAGAGTGAAGCCATCAGCAGTGCCTGGATCCACCACATGAGCGCCAAGCACCACCACTTTGCGGCTGCCGCGCAATATCGGGCGGCATGCGACTGTCTGGAAAAGCGAAGATACGGCGAGGAGGTTGCGCGACTCACGGACGCTGTTGCGTGTGTGTCTGAGGGCATTAAGGAGGCACGAAATGGATCCGTCAACAGGACAGTGGCTGAGGATCTCGACGGGCTCAAGCGCAAGGTCGAGGCCGATCTCAAGAGGGCCGAAAAAGACAACGATATGATCTATCTCAGTAAGTCGCTGACTAGGCTTCACTTCGAACGCTGCTAACAACATAGATCCCGTCCCACCCAAGTCGGAGCTCAAGATCCTCGATCGAGCTAACTTGGCCGTGGCAAGAGTTCCGCCCCAGGTTGCCAACCCCTACGAATACTTTGGTGACCGTGCAGAATTTGGTCCAGCCATCTTTTCTCGCCTTGTACCCTTCTCGGTGCATGTCGCAACCTCCATCTACGAGGAGCGGAGAGATCGCATGGTCAGCCAGAACATTATCCAGGAGCTGGAGAATCTCACGGACAAGATCCACGAGCTGTTGACATCCCTCGGCCTCCCCGGGTCACTACAGGCCCTCGAGAAGCCTCTCGGTCTACCGCCGAGCCTGGTACAACATGCGGAGGAGGTTCGCCAAGCAGATGCGATCGGCCGGGTGCAGAAGAGCTTTGCGGATATTGACAAGCTGCGATCAGCAGACATGGCTGTCTTTGACGAAGGCAAGGCAACCCTGGCATCGGAGGAGGAGGAAGACCAGCGACTACGGATGAGATTCGGTACAGAACGGTGGGCTCGACCAGAGAGTCGACAAGAAGCCGACGGTTCCAAACTATGGACACACGCTTCCGAGATTGACGGGTACTTTGCGAGCAGCATCAGTAGCGATTCCGTCGTCAGAGAAAAGTTTGGTGGTATTCAAGGTTTGCTCAGCATTCTCTCAGGCACCGATCGAGGTTTGATGGACTATGTGCCGTCCAGCCGTCGGGTCGACATGCCCGAATCACTCAAGCCCGTAATCGGTCGGCTACGAGGCGCCTACAACGATGTACTACGTCTCGAGAGCCGCCGTCGGAAGAAGGTGGAGAACCTCCGAGAGAATGCTCGCCGCGACGACATCAAACCCGATATTCTAAAGGAGGCGGCCCGGCTCGAGCGGACGTATCCGGCCACGGCGTTGGTTCCGGCTCATTTCGAAGATTTTTTCGAGAAACGCCTCGACGAGCTGTACGAGCCCGAGCTTGACCTTATTGACAAGGAGGCCCAGGACCAGGAGCGTATCCTGGCCGACGTCCAGCGCATCAACCGGGAATTCGAGTCGCAAAAGCGCCAGATGGGCGACCGCGGTAACAGAGAGCGCGAGCTGGCCCTGCAGCGGTTAGACAATGCCTACTTTAAGTACAAGGAGATTGTGAACAACCTCGAGGTGGGCCGCAAGTTCTACAACGACCTGAACAAAATCGTCGGCCAGGGATTCCGCGACGTGGTGCGAGGCTGGGTTGCACAGCGTCGGATGGAAGCGAGGGCCTTGGAAGAGTAAGTTCTTTCTGCATGTGTCAAGAACGTGACTGACTGGTTGTACAGGGAAATCAACATGCCACCACTGGCGAGCCTGAGCCTGTCGCACAAAGCCACGCCGGCGCAGAGCCCAGCGCCTCAAGAACGCAGCGGGTACGCAAACCAACCAATCCCCCAAGCGCAGCAGGCCGTTCAAAGCCCCGCCGAGGCTAGCATCCAGTCGTGGGCCGGCGAGACGATGCAGCAGCCACGGCCGGTACAGCCGCAGCAGAACCCTGTTGGCGGTATGTGGAACCCGGACATCGGCATCAAGTTCGGGGGCCCACCCGGGCCGGGCTCCGGAAGTCAGGGACGGACGCCTGGGACGTGGAATCCGAATTCGGGGATTAAATTTGGGTGACGCGATTTGTTGTCGTAGGGAAAATATACGGGTTTCCAGATCGTTCGTTGGCGAGGATGCAAGCTTGTATAGCAATAGAATGTTGCCAGTTGTTAGATAATGAATCGTACCTAGAGAGGCTATATCGGACGACGAAGGTGTGTGTGAGGTTGGGAGAGGTTTACATGGTGAATTGAAATCGAGTGTCAAGGTATGCAGATTCCATAGCCATGAACTTGTCGCAGGCAAGAGTGACTAAATAGATAGCGTGTACACTGCGTACTATTCGCCTGTATTACTTCCTTTATAATCTTTTCTACCGAAGGTCGCAATATTCTAAGTCCTGTACGGTGATATTAGGAACCGGTTAATAGCGATGATAGATAATAGATATATATAAGTCTTAAATGATAGTGTTTTGGTTTCAAAATTTATTAAGGGCAGCTCAGACTGTAGAAGTACTAAATCTTTCTTTCTTGTTTGTAATAAGAGATTTAAGTCGGAAACATATATTGACCTTGTTGTAAGTTTCACTGTACTGAGATAGGTAGAAGTGTCGCCCTTGTAGCGTTTACTTTTCTTTTTAAATTTTGTTTTAATTTGTGAATAGGTCGTTGGAAATCTCTCGATTGTTGTTGTTGTTGTTCATGTTATATAATCCTGCTACAGCTAAGGCTGCAGCTCTGGCTTGGTCGGGTTGCCTCTGATAATCCCGGAGCGGATGGATAGGCCCTGCTTCCACCGCTTGAGATAAGGGGGATCTCCCCCAACGGTCGAAGCTGTCCACAGCACTGCCCGGCCACCCCCCAACACAAATTGAGAGGCCACTCGTTATAGGGATTGTTTAACCCGCGAAAAATACCTTGGGCGTGTTGATGTTATATATAAATAAGAGTCAGTCTTCAGCATCTCCATCGGAGGGATGAGCAAGCCATGTACATGACCGAAGGTATAATATGTGCGGTGCGTGTGTATATAACTTTCGTCTGAGGCAGTCTTGTGGTCTCGTTGCCAATTGCGGCTGCCACTGTGTAGCGACTCAGTCGCCGGGAGCAACGAGACGAACAAAGGTGCAGTGAACTCATACAATCGCCAGTCGTCCGAAAGGCGGGTATATAGTAAGGCGAGTGTGTAGGGTTGATCTTCTAGTAGAGACAGTATCGTGGTCGCGAGTTAGTGTGGTCCAGCCAAGTGAGCTGATACACTTAAGTTGTACGTTCATCAGGTGTCTGATACCCTGTGATACGTTGGAGGGGCTCCGTTGCCACGGCGGAGACGGAAGCCTTTCTCGTCGTCGATTTCGTTAGTGGTTTCTATAGATGCTGTGTTGAATTTTGCTGCTATTGAAGAAAGAAAGAGTCTTCTTGGCCAGGTTTTAACAATCGAAAACCTACGCCATGATGGCGTCGGGAGCTCCAGTTAGCTCCCTGAGCAGCGGCGTCGAGCTTGGCACCGGGGTCTGAAATACTTCTTGCATGGCCAGCATACCTCTGGATCCATGGCGTATCTACATATATCAGGACACGCTCTTCCTGCCCTCTGACGTATTGAAAGGTCAGCCAAGTGCCCGAATCATGACGGGGATTTTTTGCGCAGAGCCAGTAGATGGCGTATCCTCTGTCGGTGGGGTTTGCGAAAAGGATTGTGCCTCTTTGCGTTAGGGATACTAGACAACGGTCGAGGGCGTCGGTGTTGGGAGGCGGAGGATTTGGCACTCTCGGAGGTCATCTGGGACACGACCTCGAGCAGTGAACAGCCAGCGGGCGTTTAAAATGTCGTCCTAGTGATGCGATCAGGGATCGTAGGTCACGTAAGTGAGGTTATTATCAAGATGTGTAAAGAAGGTTGATTTCTCTATCTTGCGGTCGAGGGCTCGGGACCGTAAGGGTCCCGACCCACGTGACCGCACAGGGCCTGATGCCTCAGGCCCGACCCTGAGCGTGAGGCTCAGGATCGGTCTTTCCGCATCACCTAGTCCCTGATGCGGCGCTGAGGCTGGGCTCGGGCTCTCTCCGTTTGGTTTCTGGTTGTCTGGGATACAAGACATTCGGGATTTCCGCGTTGCATGTTCCACGGGCGCAGGTCCAGCCACACACTGTTGGGCAGAGCTTGGCGTGTCTGGCATTGTAACCTGACGTGATGAAGGGATGAGGGCGGCAAGAGAAGGCATGTGCTATCTTGTGATTGAGCTTCCAGTCGAACATGCCGTCGACCCTGTCGGCTACACGCAGCGGCAAGGGTTCGTCAACGCTCAGCACCTCGACGACGTAACCAATACTAGGTAGTTCTTGAGGGTGGTGCCCATCAGGGGTTATAAGGACCCAACTCCAACAATCGCCAGGTCAAATACATTGTCGGAGCTGCCCTCGGTGTATTCTCCAGGCGGGCCAAGCGCAATCAGGTGTCTCGTTGGATGCATGATTTTGTATATAGTTGTTTGTGCCGCAGCTACGGCGGCGTGGTGAGCTGGGTCTCGGTTCAGCTCTCGAGGATACGTAGTGATCGTGATAGGCTTGTCTGTGAGGAGGTGAGCCTTAATTGGCAAAAAAAAAAGACGTGTGTGCTTGTATGGTACTGACCTGATCAGCGGGAGATCTGGCATTCGGCTGGTGTTGTTGTTGTTTTTGTTGCTGTCGTTGCCCAATGTAGGGATTGAGAAGCGACAGGAGAAATCGAGTAGCAGCTTCCGTGTCAAAGAACTCGAAGGACGTTGCTGAGGGCACTCGTTGATTGGCGACAACGCAGCCGTACGCGAAGATCCGTATCAAAGGTAGCAACATTGTGCATAATATATAAGGTCTTAACTTCGTCGCCCCTTAACTTCCTCTCTCCGTGCAATGACCTTGTCGTCAAGGCAAGAAGCCAGAAGGCGTCGTTTCTGACGGACGATGGCGACGGCCTTCGGTGAGAATGTGACCGACCTAGGGCCAGGAGAAAGAAGGGTTGAGCTTTTATATTTGCCGTGTTGAGGTACTCAAAGTCGTACCGGTTGTTCTCTCGCGTGACCACCACCCAAGCATATGTCTGCATGCTCAGGTTTCGCGCGGCCTTGACATTCTCCATGACGGTGTCTCGCACAACTTATGTGTCACCCAATCCTGCGGGTCGATCACCAGACAGTTGAGTCGTCCACTTCATCGTGCGAGGCCGTTCGATGTTATCAATTCCGGGGTGCGAGAGGTAGATGCTCCCGGAAGTCGTTTGCAGCCTGTCGCAAAGCCTTCTTCTTGCCGCCCGGTTTGATAGTCATGATAGGCATTGGATATATAGGCATTCCCGCCAGCTCGGCCCCTCAATCGACGACGCAACAGGCACGAGACAGGCAAGCATGGAATGGCTCCAATAGGTGGTCCGATGCTGCATTCGTGGTCGTCGTGAAACAATTATCTGCTAATATAAGACGGTAGTGGAAAATCGGCCAGTGTACACAAGTCGACCGTGCATTTGCTGCATGACGTTGACGAAGATGGCGTTAGAGCAACAGTTGGTGGGTTGAGAGACAGGCGAATATTTGCGACGAAGATCTTGGGGCTCGAATTCCTCTCGGCCACCGAGACATCTCCGAGTATACTTCGAATTAGTGCATCGAGATGGCGTTGGATGTCGTTAGCCGTCGGCCACGACGATGTTCGGGAAGGGCGTGGACTTTTCCAGATGCCTGTAGGTCAGACTGGGGTAGCTAAGGACACTGAATCTTGAATCTTGCCAGAACCTTTCTTGCAAGAATTGATCTAGATTCGAGACAAGGGCCACCACATCGGCTTTGGCCAAATCCTAGCGCCTGTCGCATATCTGGCAGCACCCATTTGTTAGCCTCATGGAACCAAAGCATGATGTGGCCAGACAATGATGAGATATTAGTGCGCTCTGGCTGACTTTGACAGAGTGTCAAGCAAGGGTGGCCAGGACTTACCATTGTATCCTGGAGATGGCGAATCCTCAGAAAGGTTGAGGTGTTTCCGCGGCCTTTATATAAGTGTGGCGGCGGGTGGTTGTACCATAGATCAAGTGGAATTTCCTCACCACGCCGGATATATGGAGCTGCCGTCAGGATTGCAAAGAAAACACGACCTTCGGCACCTTCGCTTCGAAGACCCATAGAGGGGTGTCTGGGTAGACACGAACGGTTCCGCAGTCAGCTTCTTCCACTGAACTCGATACCCCTCTCAAAGAAGCATAATATTCTTCTTAAGGGAATACGGCCAGCGGTAGAAACAGCTGATCCAAGCCGTTCTGCCCTTTCCAGGTTCGCTACCTTTCCGTCTTTGTTGGCGAAAACCCAGCACTAGTGTATATACCAGAAAGTATAGTGTGATGAGGATGGAGAGGAAAGGAAGGAAAATGAGCAGGGGAAGATGGGGTTTAAGTATTGAAAAATTGGGAGAAAAGAGTCCATATATTCGCGGTGTGTGGTTTCCATCTTGTGCAACCCAATCATGAGTGAGTCATCAGAGATGGGAGACTGATGTCTGCAAACGGCGAGCTGCAAGCGGGAGTTGCACATGGCGAACCATGAACTGAAAGCTGTAGGTGGTGCAGTTTTTGTTTGACAATCACTCTGTGAGTCAGTTAAAGGCGGATTGTGGGAATGAATGGTGTAGATGGACCATTGTGGAACTGGCTGCTTGTGCTTGTCACATACATGGAGTAAGTTTTGTAACATTGTGACTCTGCAGGACCTGAGCAAAGGGGGTCTCCACTGTGCCTGCAATTAACTCTAGCATGGGAGTCTTGGGAGCAAATATCAAGCAGATTGAAATCAAACTGAAACAGGTATTGAGACACTTCTCGGGGCGCTCGGGAAACAGATACACAGGAACTGGGTAAAGCTAGGCGGCTTCAGGAACAAGAGTCTGGAAGCACATGATACAAAAACGAAGTTGAGGACAACTCGCCTGACGAGCTCGTGAGTCGACTGACGACATCTTGGATGGGCCACTCATCGAGGCGCCGAGAGTTGAGATGCGGAGTGGTATACACCTTAAGGATCCCACAACTGCCGACAACCGGCAGAAAGACGACCCTAAGAACGCCAGACTGCCGACCTGTGTGGCAACTTCAAATTCCAGGGGTACCACTTGTGAACCCGAGCCCTACACCACATCCGCGATCTAGCTCCGGAATCCGCTGAAACTATCATTTCACGATTCGACAATAACGGGATTCTACGCGTGCCATGATGTCTCGCATGCGCCCAGATGAGCTATTCCGCCGATGTCTGTTCCGACTGATGAAGAGAGTTTGTGCACCCACTCGTCCCGGGCGTTGATTTGTCTCACCGGTGGCACATGAACCCGTTGGCTATCGTGACAGAGGAGTGGGGTTGCTTCCATACCACATATCTGCTTGTGGTAACAGTGCCACCTGACACAGTTTATCTGCGACCTGAGGTGATACGTTATGGCTACCTTAATTTTAATTTACGAGTTTAAAGTAGGTCTACGGAGTAAGGGGTTCACATCTTTATTCTGTACTCCTCAGCTACGAGTGACGTAACGTAGATCATCTAGCCACCATCACACAATGGACTAAAACAGCTCCCACTCACCATCAGTCCGCTAATGAACCTCCAGCACGAAAACGGGAAAAGATTGACATCGGGCATTGGTGCGAAATCTGTTGGGCCGGCCCAGGCCCACAAAGTCACGGATAAGACGATAAACGCAAGAAAACCGGTGAGTCGAGGCTTGGATGCCATCCAGGCCACCTCGGCAACGTTGCTTTGCATTGCAACAACTTGCTGACCGGCTAAATGCAAGCCAACTGCAGCCTGTACGACGCGACAGAGCCCCAGGTCTCGGCAGCTGAGCAGATTGGCCGGCTACACGACGCACGGCGCCACACTGGGACCCGCGTGCGTTGAAACGGAACAAGACCCCTGGCGATGATGAGAGAGGCGTTGTTGAGGCTGCCGGGGGCTGGCGTTAGAACATGCGGGGAATTAACTACCCGGAAGCGTTGTTGTTGATGCCTATTACGACCTTTACGACGATACGACTAACACAACCATCACGACCAACGCCAACCCATGTCCAGAAACATCTCGAGTCATGTCTAAAACAAATAACCTGCTTCAAGCATCCATCACCTGCTTCCAACCACGCCATAACCCCACATCCCAGCAAAGCCAAATCCACAAGCCGGCAGCCATCTCGGGTTATCATTGCCTCGAACCCATGCCCGCGCGTGCCAATCATTCCCTTATGAAGCATCTCCCCCGCGCTGAGCTCCGCTTCCCCCAGCCTTCTCCAACGAGTCGCAGGTCGCTCGGCCTCTACGGAGTAGAGCGATGGATACTCCGCCGCGACGCTTCCTTTTCCCCATGGGGTCGCCCCGCAGGTCTGGATGTTACCGTCGCTTCTAACGACGGCGATCCTGGCAGCGGATCCGCTCGAAGCCGACGACCCAAGCACCGGGCGACAACCTCTAACGTTGGGCTGGCCCTATGGCAGCGATACAGTGGTTAAATTCACCGAGAGTGTGCCCGAACCTCGGGGTTGTGGCAACCGAGACACGGCCCAAGATCGGCACGATTGTCTGCTCGATAAAATAACTGCGCCGTTGCTCCCCCGTTGTGTCGTCGGTTCTTGACTCCCTTTGACGCCTCCTGCTTCCCATCTCAATTCTCATCATGGGCATCAAGACATTCGCCAAGAAGCACTCCCTCAAGGTGTCTGATCACCAGGTCACCAAGGCCGCGGACTTAACCCTGCGCGAGTCGATCTGGCCGATCACTCTCGTCACCACGCTCTTCTTTCTCTGGGGCTTCAGTTATGGCCTCCTCGATACCCTCAACAAGCACTTCCAGGTAACGCTGGACATTACCCGTGCTCGATCCGCAGGTTTGCAGGCCGCTTACTTTGGGTAAATATTCCAATCTGTACCATTTATCGCCATCACTGACCGCGTCGTAGCGCCTACCCGCTTGCCTCTCTAGGACACGCTGCCTGGATTCTCCGACACTATTCGTATAAAGCCGTCTTCATCTGGGGCCTCTCCCTCTATGCCATCGGCGCCCTGATTGCCATTCCCTGCATCAAGGCCAAGTCGTTTGGAGGCTTCTGCGCCTCCATCTTCATCATCGGAAATGGCCTAGGCTCGCTTGAGACGGCCGCAAACCCCTTCATCACGGGTAGGCTCACATTCACCCATTCTTAGAATTGCTTCTGACTGTCGCAGTTTGCGGCCCGCCACGGTACGCAGAGATCCGAATCAACATGTCACAGGCCTTCAACGGTGTCGGCACCGTCATCGCCCCGGTCCTCGGCTCGTACGTCTTCTTCACGTTTGACGACGACAAAGCATTGGCAAACGTGCAATGGGTCTATCTATCCATCGCCGTCTTTGTCCTGCTCCTTGCGACTCTCTTCTTCTTTTCCAATATCCCCGAGATCACCGACGCGGGTATGTAGATCCTTATTAAACTGGCTTCGGATGACTGACACCCAAAAGACATGGCGCTCCAAGCCCAAGAAACGCATTCGGAAGCTGATGACAAACCGTTCGTCAAACAATACAAGCTTTTCCATGCCTCCTTTGCACAGTTCTGCTACACTGGTGCCCAGGTAGCCATTGCGAGCTTTTTTATTAATTACGCGACCGAGACCCGCCGCAATACAAGTGATGCCATGGGCTCCAAACTGTTTGCCGGGGCTCAAGCCGCCTTCGCTGTCGGTCGGTTCACGGGTGTCCTTATCATGAGATACGTCAAGCCACGAATGGTCTTCCTGGTTTTCTTGACAATGTGCATCATCTTCATCTGTCCTTCCATCACTCAGCGCGAAAACGCGGGTATTTCATTCCTCTACGTCGTCTTGTTCTTCGAGTCGATCTGCTTCCCGACGATTGTCGCCTTGGGAATGAGAGGTCTTGGACGACATACAAAGCGCGGGAGCGGTTTTATCGTTGCTGGGGTCGTCGGCGGCGCATGTGTCCCGCCTCTGACAGGCGTGGCCTCCGACAACTTGGGAACGGGCAAGGCCATGGTCGTGCCTCTCGCCTTTTTCATAGCCGCTTGGTCGTATCCGATTTGCGTCAATTGTGTGGGAAGCTACAAGAGGGTTGTCGACTCATTTCAGCAGACGGACATTGGGCTCCACGATCGCACAGTTGACGATGAGAAGGTCCAGGGAGGCACATTGGAGGAGGAGCATGCGAAGCCAAGTTCGTAGGCAAGACGTGTAACCTATACATCTGCTTCGCTTGAGGAAGAGCATGCATTTTTAAAAATATCTATCAATCTCATTTCCAAGCGACATGTAATTGACTGGTTAGGCGTAGAAAGATTTTGGAGGAGAGTATTGCTTTCCGCACACAGAGCACATACCCCAATCCTAAACATGACTATCTACTGTAGGGAGACAGTACTAAGAGGGCCAATTAGGAGTCAAATATATCCCGGGTCATAGGGGATATGAAATCCAGGCATCGCAGCAAGCAGTCTATAACAGCTCGCTAAGTGGAAGCAGTAGAATAATAAATGGATGCCTACTTCTATAATCTCTGCAATGCACCCTGGTTATATAACACCTTACAGTAGACAGTTTCTGCGATTAAATATCATCATATTAATTAATTCTTCCCTCCTCAAGACAGGGTGAAACGGTATTTCATATGCAATTTCATTGAGTCAGTCAACCGGCGTATTCTGTTACAGACCAGCATCAATTTAGGCAGTTGGGTGTGGTGATCATTACTTAAATAATGTTAAATTCTATGTACAATTATACGCCTACTTGTCATCATTACTAAGGTAACTCATGCCTTTGCCATGAATGGTTTGGATTTGGTGTGGAAACTCCCTGCGTCTCTGAAGAACCACTTTCTCCCATCATCTCAGCAGGCTGAGACTGCGGATACGGATGCTTGGCTTCCGTTGATGATGGCAGCGATTGGGTTTGTGTACGGCTCATTTGGTTCTGGCGCCGACGCCACAGGAAGTATGCTCCCAGTATGATTGCCAGGACACCAGCGCCAACTCCCACGCCAATGCCAATCTTGGTTCCTATCGCCATCCCTCCCTCGATAGTCTTCTCACTGCTCGGCGTATTCGTGGGAGCAGTGTTGCTTGTAGTCGTGGTAGCAGATCCCACCTTCTCATTCCAGACCCCATCCCATGATGCTTCCCAATCGTTGCCACCCTTGTTAATGCTCTCGTCTGTCGGCTCGATGGTCGCGATGTTCGGTACTGCCTGAATATTCCGACCGGGGGCCTGGGCCATCCACCACTTTGCTGCCCTCGGGTCCCAGTTGGCGCCAAGAAAGGCGTCCTGGAGGTACGCCCGACCCAGGACATATTGGCCCTTGCCGTTCACGTGGCATGGGAAGTAGGGCGTTGGACTGTCGACCAGTGGGCTCGTGAGTGTCAGGTTGAGGTGCATGAACGGAACACGGATTTTGACTGGGTCAGTATTTGAGTTGGAAATGAAGGAGAAGTAGAGGGCGGAGGCAGACGAGATGATTTGGGTAAACTCTGGCGAGGTCGTGTCCCAAAGATATAGCCCCAGGCTCTCGTTGAACTTCACCGGGAGGTGGGAGGCGATGTTATCGCACGTCGACTTGGGCAGGCTGAGGTACGGAGAACACCCATCGATAGAGACTCTGAGGCTTCGTCCCATTGTCGAGTTATCTCTGGTGAGAAGACCATCTTGGCTGCCAAATCCAAAGGGTGAGCTGCTGCCGATAACATCAATGCCAATGTCCCAAAGCGTGATGCCTTCTCGAAAGTCCCCGTCCAAGGTGATGACTTCTCCAACAACGCGGTTCTGATCGTAGCCCCGAACCAGAGGGACCCAACGAGGTTTGGCTGAACAGAACCGATGTGCATGCCAAACGAGTTGGAAGGTATCTTGCCCTGCTCCCACATGTACCCGGGCACAAGACTGGCGTTGGTAAGCGGAGCCGAGGGGACATCGTCCCGGGTGAAGGACTGGTTCACAGAACCACTACCTCCCAGACTCAAGCAGCCGGCAAAGAATTGTTGTTCTTTCCCACCGGGATACATGATCCGTTGTGCATTGTCTAAAAGCGCCAGACTGGTGTTCTCCACCTCGAAGTTGTCGAGTCTCAGGTTATCCACCCATCGGGTCGCGTCGTCGCCTTCGAGATTCAGACCGAGCATGTAGTTGCCGAGGCTGGCCGACATTGAAATGCCCCCGTCAGAGCCTTGAGTGTTATCCTTGTCGTAGACTCCAGACCGAGCAGCGTAGCAAGTCTCGGTTCCCCTCACGTCGCAGTAATTGTCCTCGATCAACCACGATTCCCAGGTTGAGCCTGGGAAGAGCTTGTATTTTCCATCCTCTGCCATGATTACGTGCCATGGACCGTCTGGCCCAATCGTCTGGTCGGACCATGGAACTTCGAAAGGGTCGGAGTTGCGGCGACGGCGACGGAGGAGAGCGCGACTACCGCCAAGAGCAGAACCTCGAGCATGGCGGAAAGTTCCTTTCGGTGACTCTGAGAATAGAAAAAGATGGGAATTCCGGGATAACAAATGTGGGATATCCAGCCCCAAATGACGGCCCAAGAGGCTGATGATCGTTGAGACAAACCAGTATGTTAGTAAAGATGTCAGATTAGAAGTAACTAAGGCAAGGAAACCAGAGCCCAGGAGAGGAATGACAGAGTCCGGCAACTGGACGGGAACGTCCGAGCGTAAACCACTCCCAGGGGCATTTTGTGAGAGCCAACAGCCAACACACCTTCCCTCAAGCGTTTGATCGTTGGTTGAAACCGGCTTCCGACCCCTCCGACATGCATCCTTAGAGCCAACAACACTCCTAGTTAAAACGGGGGTCTTATCAAGGCATGAGACAGCTCGCCCAAAAGTTAAGTGCAAGATGGCCGGGACTAGCCACCTTCGACAGCACAATAAGCTGCCATATCAAGCTTCTGATCAAGCAATCCACCACAAATAATAGAGGGTTGGCGGTAAAGCGTGCGAAATCTTCTCTTTTGCTAATAACGATATCCTTGCAATTGCGCTAACTGTTGAAAACCTGAAGGCGCACGTACGGAATCCCAGTCTTCCTGGAGATACAGTGGCGAGCGATGGGATGAAACTCTCCAGCATTGGCGAAATGAGGTGCGAAAACAATGCACTGGCGAGGGTCAATACTCTGATAAGAGTGGCTCACCTGAGGGGTGTCATTGATAATCCACGCGCTCGTCTGGACGAAATATGCATGTTGGTTGTTGGCTATGAACTTTGTTGGTTGTTAGTGTGCTAAATCAAGACTGGCAATTGTCGCAATATTCCGCCCAAAGAGTACCATATCCCCGCAGTCTCATTGTTATTGGCTCGGCTGAAGTATCTTATTGGTGATCCACGCGCCCTCGGTTCGAAATATGCATGTTGGTTGTCGACTGGCAGGGTTCATTTGAAAAGTGGCCTAATTCCAAGACAATTTCCGTTGTCAACCTGTCAGCACGTTCTTTTTGGTTGCAATCTACGTTTCATAATCAGCCACTCCGGCGGTAAAGCTGCAAGGATCTTCCGCCTCCAAGCCTTGCTCGGGAATCATGTGCATTTCAGTAGGTTGATATCCCCCAGTTTCCCATTCATTCAAGCCTGTCAAGCCTTCTTTCAGTGACCTGGACACAGAAGGTAAACAGCCCCGGACACAGCTTGGGTACTTGGTAAACGACTCTTTTTCAGCCTCCCAGATCCTGACAGGCCATTCTTGTCGCTTCGCTACCAAACTCCTCTTCTTTCTTTCTTCCTTTTTTCTTCTTGTTTGATTACATCATTAATCCGGCGCTTGATGGCTTGGAAGCAATGGTCACTGTCACAGACGCGCTACACCAGCGTCCCATCAGATGGCATCTCGGCTGACTCGGAACTCTCCTCCATAGCCAGATGCAGCCTCCCATACTGGAGGGCATCTAAGCGCTACCGCTGGGTCGTTACCGCGGGCATCCTCACTGGCATGTTCATCATCGTCCATTTCTACATCTATGACGACCCTGTTCAAACCGAAACGACTCCCCTTGCGGTAACCGAAGTAGACTGGTCTCGCTTCGCCTATACTCAATATGTCACTAACAGCGCATACCTCTGCAACTCGGTCATGTTCTTTGAGGCGCTGCATCGGCTTGGCAGCCGTGCCGACCGCGTAATAATGTATCCTTCCACGATGCTTCAGTCTGAGGACAATTCTTCGAGCGATGCCCGTCTCCTTTTCAAAGCACGCGATGAGTACAATGCCAAACTCGTCCCCATTACCATTCAGTCTGGACATGGCACAGATCGCAAGTTGTTCCCATTTCTGTCCTGTTGCTTACCTACTTCAACGAGAGTGCCTCCTAACATTCCGTCATCGTAGAAACCTGGGCCGATTCGTTTACCAAGCTCCTGGCGTTTAATCAGACCCAGTACAGTCGCGTACTTTCTATTGACTCTGACTCGATGATCTTCCAACATATGGACGAGTTGTTCCTCCTTCCCCCGTCGCCGGTTGCGATGCCTCGAGCCTACTGGCTGTACCCAGACAAGCAAATTCTATCATCACAAGTCATGCTGATTCAGCCGTCTGAGCACGAATTCTCTCGCATTGTTGAGAAGATTCAACTTGCTGGCCAAGACGACTACGACATGGAGATTGTCAACTACCTCTACCGCGACAGTGCCCTCATCCTTCCGCATCGCCGCTACGACATGTTAACGGCCGAGTTCCGCCAAGATAACCACGCCATGTACCTCGGCTCTGACAGCGAGGTCTGGGATCCTGTGGCTGCCTATAATGATGTTAAGCTTATCCATTTTTCCGACTGGCCGATTTCGAAGCCCTGGTTGCATACACCCAAGGAGCTGTTGGATGAGTTGCAGCCCAAATGCAGCAACACCACGTCTGGTACTAGTGATTGCGCCTCGAGGGACGTTTGGAATAGTGTGTACTCGGATTTCAGAAGGAGACGGGAGGTATGACGTGGCGTATGTTGGTATTGGTATATGCAGAATACTAACATGTTGACAGGAGATCTGCAGCCTTGACCCCGAGCCAAAGCGACGTCGACAAGCTTTTGAGAGGTTATAACTATTGGTCATTTCTATTTACAAGTTTATATAGATAATTGTACAGGATGTACATTAGGTAGACAAGCATTCGAGAGTGATTAGAAAATAGTTTCCTTTGTTTTCCAACGGGAATCGGAGTTTTGTTCCTAATTACTTTTGTTGGAGATGGTAGAGGTGTAGGAAATAGGCGACTGCCAGTTGTACAATTTGGCCCAGACTTCAGATATCCATTGTCCTTTCGACGCCACGCTTTTCAAAGGCTCGTTCCCAGCGCAAAACTGACTCGACGAGCCTGCTACCGGGGAAGTCGAAGATGACGATGCCCGTACGGGTAGCCTCGGGGATGTTCTCAAGATGCTCAATCCATTGGCCTGTCATGTCATTCATGCCTGTAATGGTACGATTGGCAGTCCCCGCAGCTGCGTCAATGGGGAGGACTCCTACAGCGGTGGATGCATGGGCGAGGTAGAGGACTGAGTTGTCGTGTTCAGCTGCGGCAGCGAGTTCAATGGCGTCCCGCATAACGGACCACTTCTCGGCAAGGTGGAACAAGCTCGGTGTGATCCAGTAGTCTTGCAATACCATCTGCTCACTTCGCCATTTGAGCCCGTGTAGTCCGTGCTCATCGGGAAACTGTTGGATAATGAATATCTTAGATCGAAGGTCGCCTAGCATAGGGAGTGGCGCGTCTTGAGCATAATTAAAGAAATGCTTGGCGGGCGCCCGCAGCCGTTCGTGGATCGGCGTGGCGATGGTGATTGAAGGCATCCACAAAGTTGATGGTATTAGAGCGTCCCATAGGACCACCTTCCTCCTTGAGGCGCATGATGATTGTTTCAGACGGGTTCGTAGTAAGAAACTCAAACATGGTGGTGAGCACACTAGCAAAACTAAAGCCGGTGGGGATATGGGCATGGTATATGTGAAGCTCATTGTCACGAAGCCTCGCTCGAATGTCGAAGTACCGTATGCCAGAGTTTAACTGCGTAGTTAAATTCAAGTTCTGGCACCGTAGGAAGTCGGAAGGAATGGAGTAGCTCATGGTGTCGTGGGTGCCGGGGATACTGAGGCTTGACAGAGGCACCTCATCAGGGATGTCCCGCATCCATCTTGGATGGTGGCTAAGGTCCGCATCGAAGCTGTAAGCGCTTTGGTAGCCCCGATAACACTCAGCGAGGGTTATAAAAGGAGTGATAAGTAACAAAATGTAGTTAGAATGCATGATCAAGTGTAGGGCTCAATCAAGAGCCTCCGTGGCTTCCGCTGCAATGCAACGTTGCAGTTGGTTGTTTTTGCAGCTGGGCAAACACCTGTAGTTTCTCGGGCCGTGTTTCACACCCCAATTGGAACTAAACAGACTAGGGGTGCTTCTGGGTTTTTGAATATCGTTGAGTGAGCGAAAGAGTGTTGAATGCAAATGTTCTTGGGCATAGAGACGTGGCATGATCTGACAGTTCGGGGTTAATCAAATTAAAAAAACGTCAGTTGGGGCCAATAAGAGGTCTGTGGGTCTGGAATAATAGGGGCCGACGGGGGATAGGACTCGTAGTAAACACAAAACCTGGACACTTCTATTAACTGCCCCGTAACTAAATCGCCACCGGGAGCGACAATTCGATGAATGTTCAGCAGTGTCAACTCAACATGGCCAATCCTACAAATCATTAGAACCACCAAAGGTGGTTTGGGACAAAGAAAAATATGTCGAAACGATCCTACAGAATCCTCTTGCAGCGAAACCAATCATCGATTGGCCTCGGCAAATGAGTCGATGGCCCGCACGTGGTCACTCTATCACAGCGGAAGGACCGGGAGTCCGCGGCCGCCGAACTGCCAAGATCCGGTTCCCAAACCCCATTCTCCAACGATCGTAAGGTACAAGTCACAATGTAAGAGCCCATGGACATATTGACCAAGGGCACAATCACACGAATTAGAGCAGAGGCGGGAGAAAATACAATGCAATCCAACACCTGGATCAGCTAGGAGTCCAAGTAAAGCGCTATAACAACCCGAATTACGCCTTCTCGTGTTGCTACGGCTTCTACTAAAACTTCGGTCATTGACTTGACGGTTCCGGGTCCGAAGTTGTTTAGAATTATTGATAAGCACCTGCGACATCCCTTTATCTAAACTACTCGCTGTCCTTATTAGGGAGAGCATTTTAAGGTATTTTAGTACAGACAGAACACGGCCCCAACACCGACATCCAGACTTTCCCCTTCCATCCTTGGAACCGAGCGTTTGCTGCTTTAGCCTGAGCTTGCCTAATCTAGGGGTGAGTCAGACTGAGCTGGCCTGAGCTGGCCGTGACCCTTCATGAGCATATAGTGATTGAGGCCGAGCGGGGGCTTGGTTTTAGTCTCATAGTTTTGACCCCCCATGATAGATTTAGGACGGACTAAAAGTAGGAACGACCTTAAGATGACCCTATTTAAGGACTACGCAAATTCCGGTTAGCCTTGCTACATCTAGCGCATACTATACATAACGCCCTATTCTCAGCGTTATTAATTAACTGCACAATTCTTATTCTTAATTTCTAATCGACTCTCCTCATCGTTCTAACGTGCAGGCTTTGACAGGCCATACGGCCTCTAAACTGATCCAAAGTGACTTCACTACAGTCGTAGTCGTTCTCCTCATCTTCCTCGTCTTCATCACTTTCACTGTCATTTCGTTTGCCATCCTCTCCTTGCTCTTTTCAAGTGTGGTTTCATTCATCCACCGGAATTCCGGAGGATATTTCATGATGAATGTAAAGACAGTTTGACGTTTTTCCGTGACTGAGATCCGACAGTTCACAAGATTCTTTGCCATTCATCACCGGTATACAATCACTGGAATTCTCATGCTTGCTTTTCGTGTCCCAATAACGCTCAAAAGGGTCCTGTTCGGCGTGCAATTCAAAACCGTGGGAGATTGGAGGCGCCGGTGATTTGCTTGGCACGTCTAGTTGGCGACACAGACCACCCCGCCAGGCTTGTAGATCGCGCATGCGCAACAAACGCTGTTGATTGCCTGTACAGCTTGAAGGGTCTTGAGGAGATTTTTTAAGGCTTACTTTGCCCTCCCCTCCACTATCTCCCGAACTACCTTCGTCGTTGCATTCACAATCAGCTCATGCTCACGGGAATGGATCCTCTCCTTCAACTCGTCCAGCTCCTCTCCCTTCCACTCAATCTCTTCAACCATAATAGGAGCACCCCTATCTACCTGTTCGATTACGTAGTGAGCCATAATACCAGTGCGTGTTAATCGTCCAGCTTTGAGCTCTTCAAAGGCTCGCTCGATCGCATTGGCTCCATCAAACTCCCCTATTCAAGCTGTGAGTAGAAAAGCCTCAGCACTAGATCTTTAAACTTACCAGGTAACGCAGGATGGAGATTGATAATTTTTACTCCTGCCCTTTCCATAGGTTCCAAGAAAGCACCCGAGAATACATGCATCCACCCAGCGAGGACAATCAACTCGGGGCCTTTCCTTTTTCGCCAACACCCTCTCGGCCAACGCAGCATCATATCTCTGACGACCTTCAGCGACTTTCTGCTCGTCCTTTTCGCCCTTAGATAGGAATCCGTTACCGATTAAATTAAAGTAATCCCAAGGAATGCCTCGTGTTAAGTCAGAAATGCATCAAACCAAATTCTGACGGAAATCTTACCTGCGCCTTCTGCTCGGGTAATTGCATGTACATTTCTTCGATTCGTAACAAGACCGATGATGTGGCTGTTTGGGATCCGGCCTATAGCAATAGCATCTATGAGAGCCTGGAAGTTTGAACCAAAGCCAGAAGCCAGGACCAGGATGCGGCATGGGGACTCTTGCTGGTCGGTCATTTTTGGAGTATAATGATCAGACAAGATGAGATGTGAATCAAGCGGCACGTAAGGGTGTGTCATGTGCCGTGCTCTGTATTGCGTACGGAGCGGGGGACGTCTGACGATGTCTTTCAATCAGCCCAAGTGTGGTGTAAAAGTCTTGCTCCATTTTCTAGGTGTGGTTCGTGGGCGCACGTGATTTCGCGCATGCGGCACGTTTTAAATTTCAGCCGGAGCAAGAAAATAATCTGCAGTCTTCTTGAGCGCACCAAGTGAATTCCCGCCTCTCCCAGAGGGTGTGTCACGTGATATAATAATTGTCAGACTGAATATAGCTCAGACAATCAAGCTGGTATGCAATAAGGCCTAAACTTTTGCTAAATGGCGTAATGGTTGAATCTGACAATAATTGAGAGTACAGTAGTACCCCAAGAATGAGAAGGAAGTAAGTAAGCAATAGCCTTGCGATGACCTGATACCTAACTACCGCTTCTGTGACTAACTGTCTTGGTCGATGAGATAATTAGTCCCGTTGGCTGACTGGTTGGTTGTCTAGTGAGTTACAAGGATACTTTCTCCGACGCCTCTACACTACTGGCTTGGGATATGCTGTATGTCCGGCATGGAACGCGCTGGGATGTAGTTTACGCTGGGATGTAGTTTACGCTGGGATGTAGTTTACGCTGGGATGTAGTTTACGATGGATAAAATATCCTGGGATACCTGATATCCTGGGCTATCGAATGTCCTGGGATACAAAACATACTAGGACATAAAATATACTGGGATAGAATTTGCTAGGATATCGAATGTCCCAAGATGTTAGGTTCTACGGTCGAGTATGCACTGGAATGCAACGTCTTCCCCCCCAAAATTTTCTTCTTGGAGTTAACTCTCCTGAAATAGTTTAAGACAGTTAACATGCGAGAATAACCATCGAAAATACAGATATCCTTCCTTGAATACTTACCGCTACTTATTAAACCTCTGACGGCTCTTCTAGGTCCACTAATTGTGGTTTCAAATTAATCTAGGTGGCCTACTTATGTGCCCTCGTTCCGTTGGTGGACTAGTTTTGGGGCCTCTGCAGTCTGGCAAAACGACGTGGGGGGGTTAGGATGAATAGGGGTAAGCCCCGGCAAGAAAAAGGTGAGCGCGGGCTGAGCAACGTGAGTAACGTGAGCTGAGCCTGGACAGCCCTAAATTTGTCCTGAGTAAAAGCCGCGTTGTGTTATATAATCAAGATGGCCTCGTGGTGGTGCCCAGATTAGGGTCGTAGTACATCTATACGATTTCTAAATGTTTGAAGAGGAGAGTGAATAAAGTGATATTTTACCCTTCAGTAGATTATCAGGAGTATGAAGAATGGCAGCAAGGCAGAGAGAAGTTATAAGCGAAGAGGCGGTCACCTAGGGGAAGGACGACTAACAGCGAGAAGGTCGCCTGGAGGAGACATGGTTGGCAGGTGTCGATGCAGACCGCAGACGAGCAACCGATAAATTGGAAACAGGCGACGAGACAAAGACCTCAATTGCTTAACTAGGTAACCGAAGCGGGCGAGGCTAAGTGGGAAGATAATCGGAACAAAGTCAAAGAGGCGACAAGGCACCGACGAGGGGAAGCCAGAGTGCGCAATCTCTGCAAGAGTAAAGCTGATTCCTCTTTAAGAAATTGATAATGGAAGGAGACTTCAACAGAAACTGACTAGGTAACTAATGCCTAGGATAGGAGGGCTTTGGCAATGCCCCTAGATATCCTTAATATTCCAAGAATATAGGCTGGCCAATAGCCATAAGCCCGTAGACATTAAAGTTGCGTTACGGACGCCTGCAATCCCCGATCTGTAGCTTATGTTCATTTTGTAGCAATAGAACTTTGTGAATAATAATGGCATAAGTTTAGTGTAAACGAAACTATCTGGATTTCTTATTTAAGGAGAACCAAAGGAGAACCATCACTTCTTGTTCATCTTAAACTTCACTCCTGAGAGATCAACCACCAACCAAATTCTGCGCGACAAGGCCCCAAACACACCACCTCAAGGCGAGCAACCTCATGAACCCAAGTTCTCCGTCTTTGGGCCCCTCACTTCGTTTCTCTTGAGCAAAGTAGCAAAATGAAACAATAAAACAATAAAACAAATAAGACGATACCATAAATAAGATAATAAAAATAAATATATAAGAATAAAGAGAGTACGCTCTCTGTAGATATGTCCACCGGAATCGCTTCCCATTTGCCCCTTGCCATGGAGGATCCATCACGATCAACGTTGGCTATGGCCGCACTTCATATAACCAGGGTCTACTCGATAATGAACCCACCAGCAACAACTGCATCCCAAACAACTCAGCATCTCCGAGTCGGATTCAACTCAATCATCACACTAGATACACCATTCACTCAAGGATGAGCTTAGGCCGATATCCATAGGTGTTAATACCTCAGAACCCGAATCCAAGACAGAACCTGGCTCAAAAATCTGCGCTGGGAATTTGATCTGGCATGAAAAATTCTTGGTTCGAGCCCTAGAGACCCTTTTCCACCTCAACCCACCAGAGAAATAGGAAGAGGGGTTGAATGAGAGAGGGGAGACATGGGATTTCATTTGGAAACAGCACAAAGGATTCATGAGTGGCCTCAGGTCTGTTCAATATGGCTCCGGCAACCCAACTTGGGCACGAGCAACCAAAAATTGGTACCTTGAATGATCAAAAGGGCATTGATACTCAATGGACGCTCCAATGGCCGCCTCTTGCTAGAGATTCCCAGGGAAATGCTGGACATGCCGGAGCAGTTCTTGGCCTTTCACCCTATGGACCCTATACCACTCAACCTGGCCAGTGCAGCAAGCATGATCTTTTTTGACTTGTGAGCCGATGGGTGGCAACCAGAATTTGTTTGGGCTAAAAATAGTGAACCTCTAGTAGCTAATGCTCCTGTTTTGGCCGTTTTCCTTATTTACTTCCCGCATATGCTCAGATTCACGAGGGTGAAACGATTGACTCAGTACCTTCATCTTCGTCGCTCTGCTACACACAATTGTAGGATGGACAAGTCTCTTTTACCCCCACCTGAAAAGGTGAGCACTAATACAATATCCTGCCATTTGATATTGCTAGAAGAAAGGAACACATTCTCCAACTTGAGTGATAATCGCTATCCTTGACGAGACTCATCCGCTAGGGCTCCAGGGTAGGCGGACGGAGGGTAGAGTAGGAGACTGGCAGCAAGAAGGTCTTTAGGTCGCTGGCATGCTGTTACGAGCTGGGCCAGAATGGTGGCGAATTACTAATAAATTAAAAGTCGTTGTCAATCAAAGTTTTACCTAAGATATTGCTCGTGTAGTTGGTAATGCATACTGGACGTGGAAGCTCGTATGACGTACCGTGCGGAATACCGTGGTTTCGTACAATCAACACGGACCTCTCATCTCGCTTGGCGCCGGCCAAAGACGGGAGAGGCGGCATTGAGCCTCACCCCCGGCCAAACCAAAGAATTTTCTCAAGTATTGTCTGTCGACCAGGACAATACACTACAAAGGTGCCTTGGATGGAGATTCAAGTGGGCTAAGCACCGAACAAAAAGACCTCCTGCCCTCCCATTGACCCATTGACCCGTTGCCCAAGCCAAACGGGCGAGGACCTGCCTGATTGCGACCGAGAAGGGGGGGGCAGTGCCGCCAAATTCCAAAATGTCTTCCTCGTCGTCGTGGTCAAGGGGCCTGATGCGGCAGCTGGCCCAGCGCCAGTGGAGCTTCAGCGGCTTGCCAATTCCGCGATGTGAGGCGAGGCTGGCCAGCGGCGTTTTGGCTGCAGCCGCGGTTGCAGCCTCGTCGAGGGCGAGTATCATCAACAACAACTTCAACAGAGGATTTGCGACATCATCCGCCGCAAGAAGCGTCTCGGCGTCATTGGCCGAGACCCGGCGCCTTGACGTGACGAAAGCCGAAGCCGATCAGGATCGGTGCTCGGAGGTATGTTTTAGCGCTATTTCCCGGACGGGCCATGGAGGCGTGGAGGATCACAACACAACGGGGCCTGTCCAGCTTGGTCGCAGCTTCCCATTGGGAACTTTTGCCCATCAACCCCGCGGTGGGCCTCCTCCCTAAGCTCCCCAGGTCCCCAGCTCCGCGTCCTCTTATCACGTCACATCCCACTCCTCCTCCCGCTTCCCATAAAACATCCCCTCTTCCCCATCACACACACCATCTTCGTCTTCTTCTCGCCTGCCTGGAGCTGCGAGTCCATCTCCGTTGACCATTAACTGACTCCGGGAGCATCGACAGCTTCCTCCCCCGCATTCCCCGCCGCTTCTGCTCCCACCGGGCCAGACTTGCCCCGCAACCTCACAATGGATGACCGCGATATCCTCCCCGGCAATGTCAAGCCTATCAATTACCTCCTGTCCCTGAAGGATCTCGAGTTCAAGAACTGGACCTATCAGGGTACCGTCACGTACGTCATCCTGACTTAATCTGGTGCAACCCAAACCACCCCGCTTCCCGAAACTGACCCCTCTTGCGCAGCATCAACTCGGAAATCGTCACACCCACCAAGGAACTTGTCATCAACGCCCTCGAACTCAAGCTCTTCAGCGCCAAGGTCACCGTCGACTCCAAGACCCTCGAATCCACCACCATCAGCTACGATGAGAAGGCTCAGCGTGCCACCATCGTCTTCGACGAGGAGTTGCCGGTTGCCAGCAAGGCTGCCGTCATCATCACCTTCGAGGGTGTCATGAACAACGAGATGGCTGGTTTCTACCGCAGCAAGTACAAGCCTACCGAGACCCCTGCCGCTTCCGTTCCCCGCGACGACGAATGGCACTATATGCTCAGCACCCAGTTCGAGGCTTGCGATGCTCGCCGTGCCTTCCCCTGCTTCGATGAGCCCAACCTGAAGGCCACCTTCGACCTTGAGGTTGAGATTCCTAACGACCAGGTCGCCCTCAGCAACATGCCCGTCAAGGAGTCTCGTCCTTCCAAGGATGGCTGGCAAGTCGTCTCCTTCGACACCTCTCCCGTCATGAGCACCTACTTGCTCGCCTGGGCCATTGGTGACTTTGAGTACATCGAGGCCTTCACCGACCGCAAGTACAACGGCAAGCAGATCCCGTCCGTGTCTACACCACTCGTGGCCTCAAGGAGCAGGGACAGTGGGCCCTTCAGCATGCCCCCAAGATCATTGACTTCTTCTCCGAAATCTTCGACATCGACTACCCTCTCCCCAAGTCCGATCTTATCGCTGTCCACGAGTTCACCCACGGAGCCATGGAGAACTGGGGTCTCGTCACCTACCGCACTACCCAGGTCCTTTACGATGAGAAGACCTCTGACCCTCGATTCAAGAACTCCGTCGCCTACGTCGTCGCCCACGAGCTTGCTCACCAGTGGTTCGGTAACCTCGTCACCATGGACTGGTGGGATGAGCTCTGGCTCAACGAGGGCTTCGCCACCTGGGTCGGTTGGCACGCTGTTGACCACCTGCACCCCGACTGGCAGGTCTGGTCCCAGTTCGTCAATGAGGGCATGGAGGCCGCCTTCCGCCTTGACGGCATTCGGGCCAGCCACCCCATCCATGTCCCCGTCCGTGATGCTCTCGACGTCAACCAGATCTTCGACTCAATCAGCTACCTCAAGGGTTGTTCGGCCATCCGCATGCTTGCCAACCACCTTGGCGTCGAGACCTTCCTCAAGGGTGTCTCCAGCTACCTCAAGGCTCACGCCTATGGAAACGCCAAGACCACTGCTCTGTGGCACGCTCTTAGCGAGGCTTCGGGCAAGGATATTAACGAGCTCATGCACCCCTGGATCTCCAAGATTGGCCACCCCGTTGTGACCGTTTCTGAGAAACCTGGCCAGATCTCCATTAAGCAGTCTCGATTCCTGTCGACAGGTGATGTTAAGCCTGAGGATGACACCACCACCTGGTGGGTGCCCCTCGGCCTAGAGGGTAAGAAGGGCGAGGCTGGTATTTCCTCTCTGTCCCTAACCAGCAAGGAGGACACCATCGAGGGGATCGATGACGATTTCTACAAGCTCAACAGCGGCGCCACTGGCTTCTACCGTGTCAACTATCCTCCCGAGCGACTTGCTAAGCTGAGCAAGCAGCTTGACAAGCTTACCACCGAGGACAAGATCGCCATCATTGGTTCTACTGCCGACCTCGCCTTTGCCGGCAACGGCACTACCCCTGCTTTGCTCACCTTCCTCCAGGGCTTCGGCAAGGAGACTCACACCCTGATCTGGCGCCAGGTTCTTGACACTATTGGTCAGGTTAAGTCCGTCTTCGGCGAGGACGAGACCATCAAGAAGGGTCTGGACCAGTTCACCCTCAAGCTCATCAACGATAAGGTCAAGGAAGTTGGCTGGGAGTTCCCTGAGAATGAGGACTACCTTACCGGCATCCTCCGAAAGGAGCTAATTGGCACTGCTGTGGCCTGTGGACACCCTGAGTAAGATTCATTCCCTATCCTTTCTATCACCAATAGCTAACCTGAGCAGGGTCGTCGAGGAGGCCTTTAAGCGATTCAATGCTTGGGTTGAGGATCCCGAGGCCAACTCAATCAACCCTTCCCTGCGTGTCGCTGTCTGGCGCGCCGGTATTAACAAGGAACCTGCGCGCACGGTAGAGATTCTCAAGAAGGAGTGGTTCAACACCAAGTCCGTCGACGGCAAGCTCTTCTCCCTGAGCGTCCTCGGTACGGTCAAGGATGCTGAGCTCCTCACGAAGGAGATCATCCCATTCTGCTTCAACGAGTCTCCCCCGTCCAACTCCGTCCCCAGCGGCGATATGCACGTTCTCGGTGGCTCCGTGTCCGTCAACGTCATCGGTCGCCCGCTCCAGTGGGAGTTCATGAAGGCCAACTGGGACGCCGTCATTGCCAAGCTCGGCAACCCCGTCGTCGTGGACCGCTACATCAACATTAGTCTCAGCCGCTTTGCCGACGTCGCTGCTGTTACCGATATCGAGGAGTTCATGAAGGACAAGGACACCAAGGCCTTTGACCGCACCCTTGGCACGGTCAAGGATAAGATCCGCGGCCGGGCTGCCTACCGCGAGCGTGACTCTGCAGCCCTCAAGGAGTGGCTGGGAGCTAACGAATACTTGTGACTCTGTAAATTATAAAGTGGAAGGGTATCTAGCGAAAAGCGTGGTTGGATGTGGTGTTGCATAATTCTATCTAAAAAGTTGGATGAGTGTAGCAATAATGAGAAGAATAAGTGAAATTGCCTCAAGGACAGTCTGTGATGATACGTGCTCTCATAATTGATATTTACGTTCAAAGAGTGGATACTTGATGCAGAGTCTGGATATCCCAGCTAAATACAATGCCAATCCCTACTTTTGCGGGTTCCCGAGGCCCCAACTATATACAGGTGACCGCACAACTCAACGTGTCGGCCTAAATGTGCAAAACATCAACATTCTTCGCAATCCAATTATAGGAGTCGGTCCTAAAATCATCATCCAAGATATCATTCGAATTGGCAGACTTGAACCACATGAGCTTCTTGTCGTCCTTCCACTCGGGCCAGGTATCGTAGCCGGAGACGCCCTCGTTGGGATCGAGGTTGTACAGGAAGTTGAAGTAGTAGGTGCGGATGCTGCGCATGGCGTGGTTGGGCACCAGGCCGAAAATGACCTGCAGGATGTCCGAGCCGTGCAGGGTGCCGAGGATGGGCGTGCCGAAGTCGTAGCTGGCCAGGTAGGACCAGACGGGCACGGTGGGGTTAACGTTGATGGCGCTCTGGAGGAAGAGGCGGCGGGTGAGGGTGAAGACGAGGTCGCCTAGGATGGCGGCGCGGCGCTTGAAGCCGGGGAAGATCTCGTTGAAGATGCTGGTGCGGAACGGGCTGCCGGCGCTGAGGGCGGTGGAGTAGGTGTTGACGAAGGTGGTGAGCTCAGCCGTGGTGGCGTCGTCAAAGAAGAACTCCTGGAGGTAGCTGACTAGACGGCTGGTGGTGGTCAGGTTCGGCTGGAAGAGGGCGAACAGAGTTCCCTCGTCTTCTTGGTCGCCGTTGATCATGGGAACAGCGTGGTAGCGGCCCGTTTGGATGAGCACCTCTGGGCTGTCGGGAAGCACCTTGCCATCCGGCCGGGGGAGGTAAGAGAGAGCAAGGGCGTTGTACGACAGGATTCCGGGGACAGAGTTGGCAGCGTCGAGGAAGTCGTCGTAGTCCAGACCACGGAGACACTCGAGCGTGTCGGTGGCTTTGGTGCAGCCGGCGCTCTTGACTACGGCGTCATAAATGGCCTGGCCCTTGAGACCATCCACAGGGGCCGCAGGAACGACGCTTCCCGAGTTCATGATGGCGCCCCGGAACAGTGGCTTGCCGTTGTAATCGGCATCGCCGCCGTAAAGGACCATCTGGTCGAGCACGGAGATGGCGCCTGCAGATTCGCCCCAGATGGTGACCTTGTCGGGATCACCACCGAAGGACTCAATGTTGTCGGCAACCCACTCGAGTCCCATGCGCTGGTCCAGCAGACCGAGATTCGCGCTGCCATCTGCAAGGATCTCGGCACCGGGCATGAAGCCGAAACCGGCAACGCGGTAGTTGACAGCCACGAAGATGAAGGGCTGGTCTTGGCCGATGCCTGTGCCCAGCAAACTGCTGCCGTCGTACATGGCGGGACTTCCCAGTTCGAAGCCACCGCCAAAGATCCAGAACAGCACGGGCAAGTCATCACCCGCCTTGGTGCCTGCAGGCCGCTGGACACTGATGGTCAAGCAATCCTCCTGCCCAGTGACTACCTGGAGCAGCGGGATACTCAAAAATGCGGAGAGAAACTCGGTGATGACGCTGTTACCTCCTGTAGTGATGAACATCTGCGGGCATGATGGTCCAAGGAGATCTGTGGCGTCAAAGGTGCCAAGGGACTTTGACAACTTTTGCGGTGGTCTGAGACGCAGAGAGCCCGTTGGTGGGTCTGCAAAAGGGATTCCCTTGAAGGACTCAACGCCAGAGAGACTCAAGCCAATCACGGTGCCAGATGGCACGGCGACGGTGACTTTGGCGGCACGCTCCTGAATGGTGCCGTCAGCCTCGGGGTCCGCAGCGGGAACCGGAGCCGGAGCGGCGAGGGCCCGGGTGATGAGACCTAGACCGAAGAGCAAGCCTTGAAACTTCATCTTGACAGTGAAGTAGCAACCAAGTATAGCCCGGACTTGAGATCCAGGAAAAGAGGAGGTGATGAGTTGACAGGCAAGTGACACCACAGCCGGGTCACCGTGTAAGTGAGATGCAGGTGAACTGCAAAGAAGGAGGAGGAAGTGCTGTCCGAGAGGTATCACGAAAACTCCTGAGGGAGGGAAACGGGCTCAATTTGAATCCCTCATTCTCATGTCCCGACTGGAGTGTCCAACGGCCCATCATGGCATTGTCGTATAACACAAGCAAATATCACAAAAGTCCACCTCATGCCCCGCGCCGTTGCAATCCCAACATGCACCCCGCCATGGCTCGTCGGACAAGGCTCCTCGGACAGTCCCCGCAGGACCGGACCGTCGAAACGGGAAACCATGACCGCGTCCGCGCGAGGCCACGAGGAGGCACGAGAAGGCACGAGGAGCCCGCAGAGCCAAAAACGACGCCTCACTCGGGGCATCGAGCCCCAAACAAGCCTCAGGGCCGACAGCGACCCCGGGCCCGCCGCGGGGCTTCAGCCTTCCCCACGGGGTCGATCGGCTTCATCGGCGGGCCGGAAGAAGCACATGTTAGCATGGCGTCGAGCACGGCGGTTGCGGGTGCGTTGGGAGGGGCTGGAGGAGGGGACTCGGCCTCGGCAGCGCTGGAGAGGGAGGCTAGACGTGATGCGAAAGCGAGAAGGAGCGCACATCATGGCCGCTTAGGGGACGGCGGAGAGATTTCGTGGAGGGAGGGCGAGCGGTGTCACTCGTCGAAGCACGGGGGAGGAGCGACGATCAGCTGGACGACGGGGGTTGTCGCTTGGCGCTTGAATCAATCCATCGGAGAGAGAGATGTTAGTGTTGGTGTGTGTGTGGGTTTGGAGGGAGCAGATTATCCATGCCCAATATCCAAAGGGCTGAGTACCTAGTAAGGTGTCAACGTTAAGGTATGGATGGCGCCTGCCGTCGGAGAGGGACCCTGGCCCTTGCACCGCCCAGGTTGTCATTCGTGGGCGTGGCCGCGTGGGAGCGGTGACATGCTGCTCTTGCCATGTTCGGCAGCCACAAACGGGGGATGTTCTTTCCCCCAACCCACCGTCACGGACCACTGAAGAAATCTGGGGTAACCGGGCTATGCAAAGGTACTCCGTCTGCGGATTCGCCATATCAATGTGCTCAACTTGTAAAAGGCTCAACGGCATAATATTCATTCTGTGTATTTATTATTTCCCAGTATCTTCCACTGCCAGTTTAATGAGTAAATACGATAGGCCCATTTCCATTGGGTCGCATATAATCTGGCAAGAGGTGACGTCTCTGAGCCGCGATTGCTCGCAGGCATGAGCATACGCCCGCCCACCCACGAGAGGGAAACAATCCCGTACCAAGATCAAGCCAACCTGCCAACCTGACATGCGCCCGACATGGGTACATTCGCATAGACTGCAACCCTCCTGTCCCGACCCGCACGGCTTGTTTCTTGCAGGCCGCCAAGCGAGAAACATTTCAGACTCGCAGAGGAAACATTTCAAGGCTCCGCTTCGTAATCAGCCCATTCTCGCTGCCGCTACTTGGACCAACTGGGCAATGCTCGCGACTTTCGTCAGGCTAACTACCGGATCCCTTGCTCCCGCCTACACTCTTTCGGCAGTTTTCCATTCGTAAACGCCGCCTTATTCTCTTCTGTAGGTTTGTCCTCACATCCTCCATCCCGTCCCACCATCACCACCACCGTCTCCACCGCCGCAACATGCAGCCCACTCGTCCACGACTTGCGCTGCTGAGCCCTTCACCACCGCCCACCGCCCACCCTCACCCTCCAAAGAGGGCAACGCCGTGGCTCTTCACGAGACGCAACCGGCCCCTCATCGTACGAACCCGCTGCTCCACCTCCGCACTTCACAAGGAAAAGCGGCTTTCCGAGGCTCAGCCCGCCTGTCGCCGCCGCTCTGACTTTCAGGAACAAACACGTGGGAGACCCGATCGTTCCGTATACGCGGGTAAGACGACGTCCGTCGACGTGCTGAGGTCGGCGATAATACATCTTGGAAGAGGGGGAGTCGACGTCAGGTTGAGACCCCGGTCGAGCGCGAGGGCGGGGGAGAGATCACTTTCTGTCGACATGGGTCAAGACAGATCCAGCGCAAAACCTTGGCCGCCCAGGGCAAGGCCCATCGCCATATCCGGACATATTGCCGTAGTTGACAAATTCAAAAACCGGACCGGTGTGTAAAATGACCGAGGCTCAACAATGTCGTTTCTATTCATCATCCATCGTGTTCGTTGTCGAGCAAAGTATCCACCAAGAAATGAATCCGCAAACCAGCTATGTACACGCTCTATCCCACGCCTATCCCGTATGTTGTATCCGTATGCCATATTCCGTATTGCTGACTTTGTAACGTCTACCAAAAGCCCCTTTCACGCCGTACTGTCCAAGATGTATGCCTGCGAGGCCCAAGTCTTGATTCGAAGCATAGCCATTCGTTCCCCAAAAAAATAAAGTCGTACCGTCTCATGAGAAAACCCCAAACCTATGAGCAAGTGCTCAAACCAGTTGTTTCGTCGCCAGTGGAAGTGAGTGTTACATCACCACTCCGACCGGGGAACCTTCAGTTAAGCAGCGCTTCTTCGCGCCCAACGAAGGCTCATCGCCCGAGTCCTCATCAAAGCTGTTATTTAGAACCTCTGTCAAGACTTCGCGTTTCCGCTTGCCTCCCTCTTGCTTCTCTGGGTCCTTCTCCCAAGTCTCAATCTCCTCGTGGTCGAAATCCCCAACCACGTCGTGCCCCAACGCCTTGCCGAGTCGTTCACGCAGGCCCAGGATGGGCCAGATGGGCACTCGTGCGAATTCGATCTTGATGCCAGAAAGCTCTGCATCTTCTTCACTTCGTGGTGCCTTGAATGGATTATGAAACTTCTCCAGAAACTCCTTCGTCACATATGCCGTGTACACAATGAAGTCAGATGTATCCGTGTCGTGTGTCAAGATTCTCAGTGTGACATCCTGGAAATTAGGACTTGGTGGAATGTCCCTTTGAGGTGTCATCGGTGACTCTCTGCGCGATGAGGGTGGTGGCAATGGGTAGAAGTGCCTCTGTGCCATGGCTAGAAAGATGCCCACAAAGTGCGCGTCATGATCCGAGTTGCCTGGCACTAACAACCTTGCCCTGAGCTGCTGCAGACGATACACGGGCTCGTTCCAACTCCTCCCTGGGCCTGGTGCGATGCGGAAGAGGTTCCTTCGAATGTTGGCAAGCTGGCTCTTTCCAATGTAGCACACCATGGGCAGGTTAGCTGGGGTTTGTGATGGGGTGCAAGGGTGCGTGGGCGCGTTGAAAGAATCAGCTGGTCGTGTCGATACTGAGCGAAAGGACGAGTATGACGACTTGGTCTCATCGGAGGGGAAGTTCCACATGATCTGCGCGCGCACCGCATCCCGGTAGACGCGACCACCAAAGTACAGGTGTAACTCTGGCAGGTAGTACGGCCTGCTGAATGGCTGGGGCCACAGCGTCATGAGGACCGTCTTGACGGCGTTGGAGCAGAGGATGGGGTGCATCGCGTCGGGGAGCAGGATCTGGGTAAGGGAGTCGCTGAGGGTCATGATGGTATGCGACGGGCGCAAGTGACCCTTTGAAGGCGGCGAGCCAGGCATCGTGACGGGCTTCGGGCTATCGCATGGCGGCAGCTCTTCCCATCGGGTGCCCAGGAGCTCGGCGTGCAGATCGGTCCAGCAGATGGGGCGCACAAAGAGCGAGGTGCCGGCGTGGTCATGGAACAGGTCGTAGAGCGAGTTCTTGGCCGGACGGTGGATGCGACGTCGGCGCCGCTGCTTGGGCGACGCGACAGGCGCTTGGGAGGTGGTCGGCGTCGAGTCGGATGAGTTGGGGGGCGAGCCGCTGCCAAATGAGGAGCGAGAAGTGGCCATGTCTACCAGGCCGCGCAGCTGACTGACGAAGCTGCCGTTGCCAAAGAATCTGGTCGCGGGGATGATGTTAGCAAGGCGAGGCTGTGGAGTTGGAGAGTAGAGTTGTGGAGTTGCGGAGCTGTTGAAGGAGGAGATGGGGGACGCGCTCTGTGATGCAATGCAAGTTCGGGTGAAGGGCGAGGGTACTGACTCAAATTTGAGCATGGATTGATTGATTGATTGATTGACGGTGCCTCCCTCAATCTTGTCTCTGCCTGGGTGTCGTCCTGTCTCTTTCTCTTGTCGTCCTGCTCCCTTATTACTCTTAACGCCCTTGTGCCTTTGACCCTTTGACGCGCCCGAGCGATCCCTGTTTATATCCAGTGATGCCGACAAGCTTTGGAACTAGCGGCTGGCACGGGCTCCGGCCCTTGTCAAGGCAAAAAAGCAAAAGGGGCGTCGGGCGAAAGTCTTTGTTGCGGGACGAATGGACGCAACCCGGGCCACAGACGCAGACCTGAATGAATGCGAGGCGGACGGACGCGGTTCTGGAGTTTTGGAGGTTGAAGCGTGAAGGGTGAAGCGGGTGAAAAAAAAATGCAAAAGAGGAGGTGACGGCGGTTTAATGGGGACCGTGCAGCTGAAACCCGTCGCAGCCAGGCGGCCACTCTCGCGTTCTCGTGGGCGGGCGGCAAAAGGATCGAGCCAGTCCCCAAGGTGCAGGGTTTGCAGCCACATGCCCCATCTGCATTTCTGTGTTTGCTCAACAAGTTCACCCACTCGGGGCTGCCCCAGCGGGCTCCCAGTGGCTCTCAGTGGCCTTAGCGGGCTCTCTCTAGTGACTCCAGCGGGCTCCAGTGACTCCAGCTCCCTCCGCCGTCTCCACTGGCCCGAAGCAGAAAAAGAACGCGGGTGCGCGCCTTGCCACGCTTCGCCGCGGGTGGAACCGGCGCGACACCGAAGCGTCCTCACGTGAGCGTGCGCCGGGCTAGGCAGCCGCCGGCCAAGTCAGAAATCGGCCATCGGCAGCCGGCGCGGGCCACAGCGTGACTAAGACGCAGGCAGCGGCGTGGCGCAGCTGTCGTCACCCGCCACTCCCGTCAAAAGTTGTGGCCTGACAGCTGGATGACGCCGCTCACCGAGCCGTCAGGCATCGACTTGCCTGCCAGCCTCGCTGCCCCACACACCATTGACGACAGCTTCGTGAGCTGCTGCAGCCCCGCCAGTGACGAGCGCATCCCAACTGTCGGCGCCGAACTCGAATATTCCCTCCACCGAGCAGCTTCACTGTGCGGCCTCGCCCTACGCTGTTCACGATGCCGGTATGTCTGTCAATTCCATCCACGCACCCGTTTGCCGCATCCGCTGTCCCTACTGTTCGCCCCGTTGCCTCCGCTCCTCCTGGCTCCGCAACCCCCGATATCAAGCCACGACTCCCCAAGCCAACACAGCTCCCCAACTAACCGCTCGCCGCCTCTAGGCATACAACTCCGTTTTCAACTCCGACCCAAACGTCCCCCGCCTGGTCGGCAACTTCCCCCTCCTCCCGCTCCGCACCAAGACCCGCGGTCCTGCCTACGCCCTCCCGGCCTCCTCCCCGCCGCTCCCGGCCCACGAGTCGCCCGACCCGGACAGCGAGAGCTATGACATCCTCGACGAGGTGCTCGCCCTCTTCCGCGCCAATACCTTTTTCCGCAACTTTGAGATCCAGGGCCCCGCCGACCGTCTCCTAGTCTACGGCATCTGGTTCGTCAGCGACTGCCTGACCAAGATCCGACCCCAAGCCTCCGCCCGCGATGCTCAGAAGGATGTCATGAACCTCGCCCTGGACCTCAACTTTTCCATCCCCGGCGACCCCGGCTGGCCCCTTAACCAGGTACGTTTCAAAGGACTCGTCAACTAGAAGGTGATTGCTCACGTGCTGCTACAGATGTACGAGCCCCCTCGGGACAGGCAAGACGCCGAGCAGCTCAAGCAGTACATGTCGCAGGTCCGACAAGAGCTGGCTGTCCGATTACTGGCGAGGGTGTACGAGGAGAGTGACGCCAAGCCCAGCAAGTGGTGGCTCAGCTTCACCAAGAGAAAGTTCATGGGCAAGTCGCTGTAGACGGGAGGGCAGCGAAATTAGAAGGCTACAACGATGCCAATGTTGAAGAGCTGGCATAAAAGACACATTTTTTTCCATTCAAGGTCCACATTGGTTTTTGGTCATCTTTCCAAGCTTCTAGGAACGGAGTTGGCGCAGGTCCTGTTCTATTCAGGGGTATCATGGTGTGGTGTCCTGACTAACTGTACACATGTCCAAGAGAGTCGCTCTCCAAGGCACGCTCCTAGCCATCGCGTTTGAAAACAGCCGTCATCCTTTAAGCCTCGGTCTTTCTCTTTTTGAACTTGCCCCTTGCCTCAATCTTGCCCTCCACTGGAATCGCTCGCCATCCCGTAAGCAGAAAACCATCCGCGCCACCTCGGCCCATCATGAACGGGTGTGTCCGTCCAGGGAGAACCTGCCATCGCCTTGCACGGCTGCTCTGGATGCCGACGCCAAGGAGAGCAGCGTCGGGTTCAGGGAACTCTTCGGTGCCCTCCCAGCGCTCGAGCTCTTCGACCGTCTTGCCTTCAATGTCTAGCGAGGAAGTCGTCACCCACGCAGCGCGCGTCGGGCGACGCTGAAACAGTCGGCAAGCTTTGTTAGAGGTTCGACAGTAGGAGAGTAGATAGCAACCGGGGCGCCGCCCGCGAGGAGAGGGAGGGTGTTTCGCATGATGGAAATGGGATCCATGGTGCTAGCGACGGCAAGGCCAGAGAAACCACCGGCACGTGTCGTATCGACAACGTGGCGGACACGAGCCCATCTCCGTCGCTTGCGGTGGTAGTTGCCCCGGCGGTTCGTCTTCCAAGAGGCAATCACCTCGGGCGTGGCCTCCGGGGGACTGTTGGCGTAGGAATCGTCCTCCTCGGGCGCGAGGAGCTGTAGCCACGAGATGGGCATGAGGTTTGTGGCGAGGGGTGGTACGGGTAAGGCTGGTTGGGGTTGGTGTTGTCGTAGTTGAAGTATTTGAGGAGGACGAGGTTTGGCTGGGTGTTGCTGTGGACGAGGGTGATGGTGTTGGTGGAGACGTAGGGGACGTCAAAGTCGCTCCTCTTGGATACCGTCTTTTCGGCTGTGTGTGTGCAGGGGGAGGGTTTGGTGCTTCCGAGGCATCTTGTGATTGCCCTTCCTGGGTTTCCACCTTGGCAGTTGACTCTGCGGGGGCCGGTTCCTCGGCCTCTTCCTCCGGCTTTGGGTGAAGGATATCCATTCGCTCCGCCATGGCAGCAACCAACAGGCCGCCGGTGTCGTCCACGACCAACCACCTCCCTCCTCCATCACTTCCTTCACAGGGCACGCCGCCAAAGTGGACATCTGCCCAGGACCCCGTCAGCGCCATCAATTCCTGCCTCATCTCCAGAATCTTGGACGAATCGCGATCCTCGAGCAGCCACTGCGCAAGCTGGGGTACGTCGAGCGGCACGACGGTGAAGCGGCGGATGTACTTTTTCGTCTTGAGCAGCTTGTACTTGGCGAGCGAGTACTCAGTCTTCTGGTCGAGGGCCGTGTGCGAGAGGAGCAGCTTCGCGATCAGCTCTTTGCCGGCCGAGGCGCCCTTGCGCTTGAGCTCCTCAATCTCCTCCGTCGCCAGGGTCTGGCGCGCGGTGTCGTCGATAATCTCCCGGTTCGACCGAATCACAACCTCGCCGCTGTCGTTGACGAGCGTGAGCTCCTCCCCGTCGGCCGCGGTGACCACATCGTCTCCCTCGGCAGCTTCCTCGGTGGCGTCTGCGCTGGTGTCGGCCAAGATGTCGGCGTTGAGCTCCTTGGCAGGGACCACACGGAGTCGGGCATAGGTCTCTCCCTCACGCTTCTCCTGGACCTCGTAGGTGAGGTGGAACGGGCGTTCGAGTATGAGGTTGGTCGGGAACGAGCCGTACTTGCCCAGCGAAATGGTCCTGTGGAGGGTTGGTCACGGTGCTGGCGCATGGGAGGTGGGCGACTTACGTGTTTGGCACAACTTGGAGAATGCGCATCGTCTCATTGGGAAGCCGTAAGGCAACCCATTGATCGGGCTGGACTGTTTCTCGACACGACATCTTGAGCTCGTTGTTGATGTAGGTTGTTTGCGATTCAGCACGATAAAAAAACTAAAGAGGCGCTTCACCTCGGTGAGCCCCGCCATGGTTCCCCACACCCAACCGCTCACCGAGGTGACCAATCAAGGTACACAAAAGACAAGCCACCGACATTCATTTTCATGGTCATTAGGCACATTAATCTCATTTTTGTTGTTCTTTGTTCTTCTAATTTTTTATTTTTTTTGTTTGTCTTCTATTGCTGTTTCCCTTTCCAATAGTGCGAAGGAATGCGAAAAGGTTGGCAACTCTAAGATCTGTAGTACCCGTTGCACAGTGTATCGCACACTAGTCAGTGTCCGTGTTGTTTCTTCGGACGCGTGAACAGCCCCCAGAATCCAAACCAGGCATACAGCATCATGCTGAGAGTGCCAAAAACAAAGAATGGGACAAGAGAATACGTAGCAAGATCTAAGAAAAGTATGTTAGAATGTGGTCTCTTGTGGCAGCTCATGCTCAATGACTTACAAACGTAGCCACCCGATCGCTTAACAACGTCGAACAACTCGTTGCGCATAATTCTTTCGGCACCCGATTCCCACTTCCACGGTCCAACCATCCGAAACTTGGTGTTGAAGTTGGATCCCATTGCCCAGGTATAGAAGACCTTCCACCCTTTCTTCATCACATGCGTGATGGCCGGCGCGGCGCCCATGTCCAGCGCCAGCTGGTAGGCATAGCTTTCATGGTCTACCGCTCGCTTGGTGTTGAAGAAGTCATAGCCCTGACGGGCGTGAAGCTCGTAATCCAAATCATACGGGACTATGGCGTTGGGATCGAGAGTGGCGGGGACCTCGTTGGGGAATTGATCCTGGAGAAGACGTAGGATCCAAAATTGGGCCTGGAGCTCGGCGAGGGGAGGGATGGCACCTAAATTCTGTTAATGAACCAACTCTTCGCCCTTTATCGGGGTCTTACCAATTGATGGCCTGATGAAGCCAATGAATCCCAGGGATACTTCGTCCTTCTTGTAGACACCTCGAACGTTGGCGTGAACAACACCTGGATAGTCGGTGCCCAGGAACGGAAAAGCTCGTGTGTAGCCGGTTGCGAAGACCACAACATCCGGCTTGATCTCGTTCTCCAGACTTTGTTTGTTCGGCGAATCTTCGCTTAGGAAGCACATGTAGCCATGCTCATCAATGCTCTGGGGCCAAGTACGGACATCGATCTTCCTGTCTCCTGTCTCCTTGATGGGAACATTCATGAACCAGCGCCGAAACCGGTTTGGCCAGGAGGTAGAGCGATGGCCGGCACTCATGTACGGAAGCGCTCGGTCTGACTTGCACAGAAGAACTGCACTCGTTAGCGGATCATCCACTCCCTCAGGGTGTCAACTCACTGGCGTCCATGTATCTTCGGCCTTGGCTCATTTGGCCAACCCACTGATCAGGGCCCTCCTCAGTGCCAGAGATCATCCAGTGCATCTTCTTGATCCATAGGTCGTAGTATGTCCAGAGCAGCTGACTTCGCTGAAGGGAGGGGTGGACGTAGGCTGTGTCGAACAAACTAGCCACAGATGTGTCAACTGGCTTATTGGGTCGTGAAGGTGTGCCCTTTCGTAGGGAGCCCATCGCTATAGGAACTGGGATGATCTGCAAAAGTTAGGTGGGTAAGACAATGAGCTATGTAGCTTGGACGAACCTTGGGTGCACAGAAGAAGCCATCTCGGTGGCAAAGGGTAACCGATTTGGTGGGTGAGGTGACGGCGAGGTGGGCGAGATCCATGCCAGTTTCTCCAGCTCCCAATATGACAACATTGGTATCATTTCCAAACTGAGCGCGGCCTCGAAATTGTGAAGAGTGTAGGACTGTCGGAACTCGCTCGATGCCAGGAATAGCGGGGATGACCGGAGTGACATTGATTCCAGAACAGACAGCCACGGCATCGCATCTCCATTCAGAGTCTCCGTCCAGGTTTCTGATCGCCACAATATGGCCATGACCATTTGGCCCACGACGGATGTTTTCAACTTTAGTCTGGCGTTCGATGCAAGACCAAAGATTGAAGGTCGTGGCGTAGTTCTTGAGATACTGAACATAGACTTGTGGTGTCACGAAGTCGGCAGCATCATCTAGAAGCCTAAAGTCGGAAAAGGCCGTGAGATATTTGGAGGATACAAGCTAAAGAGACAAATGCGTCAGAAGAGAATGACCAACGTAAACCCAGGGGTACTGACTTCAGCGTCCTCATAGACGCGATAGGCGAAGGTACCTCCAATGTCAACCTCTGCCTCGAACAGCCGAGCCTCGATTGGTGGGATAGGGAAGTAGTTGTGGGCTTCGACGAGGAACTTCAGGGTTGCCAGTCCAGACGGGCCTCCGCCAACGACCGCGACCTTCATGATGTCTGAGTCTCCCTGTCGATGAGATGGTGAAGAGCGATTGAGAGAGGTTAACGTGAGTTGTATGCGAGGGCAAAATAAAAGAGGAAGAAGCTGAAAAAGATCAAGTGAGGAAGTGTTAGGCAGAGGAGCCTGATTTTGAGAGTACCCGGATGCAACTACGCGCAAGTGTGGCCAACGAACAATGAATCACTGCATGTCGGGACAGCGGCATTGACAGCTGCAGCGGCATTTCTGGTTAGGCAGTATGGGTGAAGGAATGAAAAAAAGAAAAGACGACGGCTAGGAATTGATACCATCGAACCGGGAAGACGTTTCCAAGATCCGCCCGTGTGTCCATGTTCCGTTGTCTTGAGTGCAAACACGGGATCGCCATGGCACAACTAGTAACCGAGCTTCCTCGCACGCTGTGTGCCCTCTATTTCTCACTCTTGCCACTTTGTCCTCTGTTTCATGGCGCCCAACGGCAGCCGTTTTGGAGTGTGTCTTTATGTCCGTGGGCGTTTGGATGTTCTGAGGATTCCGGGCGGTTTGGTTGCATCGCTTCCCGAGACACTACAGCCAACGATTGAACAGGCTTCCCTTCCCGTCCTCCCGACGGCCGGGCCAAAAATTGCACATTTAATACATGTGTCATTAACATTATCCCGTCTTGATTATATTTTTATTTCAATCGGCTCGCGTCCCGTCGGTTGTTCATGAGCGGCATTGATTGAATGCTAAGGTAAGGGAGTTAACATTCAAGGCCCTTCACAAGTACCCTAAAAAAAAACACCTAAACACCACTGCAACAAGGCGCATCTTGCGTTGAAACCTTGCATCAATACTGCCCAGCTTCAACAACACATCACCCAGCGAGTCCAGCAATGCATCGCACGAGACACCTCGCACACCGGGACTTCCGTCATGGCGACGGCGTTTGTTCCATCGGTCCGGATCATGGTTGCACCGTCCGACGCGATTGTCTTGGCCATCCGAGCCGTCCACGAGGATGAGATCCGTCGGAACTCGCCACTGCACGACACAATCACACTCAACCTTCGGCACGTCGCCCTTTACGTTTGTCGTCGTAACCCCTTGCAGCCCGTCACCGGAAGCATGTCGCCCAGACGGCCCGATCCAGAGCCTGTGTCGTCGATGCTTTGAGCCACCGCCCGATCGCGATGCCGCCTCACCGCGACGCGCGCCCAGGTCGGCAACAATCGTAACTCTCACCTTGCGTTTCCGGCTGTAGACGCACATGCAAATCTCCCCGTACCCGAAGCGACGTGTACGCGGCCGTCAAACAGAGACGATCACCGCAAACCATGCGACGTGGAAGTTTGGTCAACACCCCGCTCGATAGCTCTGGAAAGTGGTTGGCTAAACAATGCAATAGAGATCAGGTATCCTTGGTTCATCTGCAAAGGCAGCTTTACCTTCGCCTGGGAAGCTTCGGATCCCGAACTTGCATAACCGCAAGGCCTCCATGGAAAGGCCTCGAAGGATACTCGAACCTATCATGGTAGTGCTGAATTCTGGCTTGACAATTCGTTCACTCCTTGACTCCCTATGCCATCCGATCTTGTCTCTGTGCGAATTGACCTTCTCCATGAACCCAATCCTAGATGCCTTCTCTCGTCACTCCAGTCAAAATCCTACGCCGAATCTCTCTCCAACCACTTCCCCGCCGACAAGAAAGACACGTTGCTTGTCAATTAAGTTGCTCTTTTCGTCATCATGTTCAATCAACTTCACCACCGCATAACCTCTCATTACAAGCATCATACTCAAATCATCCTGCACCGGAACTTTGAACCCCATCATGCATGATAATCTTTCTCCAGCCTCCTTAATGCGGAGATGGATGACTTTAGGACAACTTCAGAGATGTTCTGTGTTGACAATGATGAGTACAAAAACCCGCGACGCGCCGCCGTAATGGTATCCGAATCAAACCACCATCCACCTCATTCGTTTACTATTGCTTGGTTCTAAGGACGAAGATGAAAAGCACTCTCTTTTGTGCCCTCCAGGGCGCCCTCGGGGCTGTGGCTTACGAATCGTTGGCTCACTTCACATACGACGGCGAGCGTGGCGATTGTCGCTCGCTCGACGGATGCGGCAAAGCTGGCAAGGGAAACTGGGTTCCTGACCCATCGACCATCGTTTTCCCCCACGATGGCTACCATAGCGGTAGATGCTGGGACCTCTGCGTCGGCAATGCTCATTGCAAGCCGAAGGATGCCTTGGGAAAGGTGTGCTTCGACTTCAAGGATGATGGCCTCGTCTTCGACTTCCACCCCATCCATCGCTACAAGTATGAGGATGTGAACGTCTACATCCAGCGGGACTCGCCCCCCACTGACCACTCTCCGGTCTACAACATTCAGGGTGGCCATTGCATCCCCAAGAAGGACTGCAAGGAGGTCAAATGCCACGCCCCCTACTTCTCGTTGACTGACGGAGGCTCCTTCAAGGAGATGTGCCCCATCGACGACAAGGGATCTTGGGTCTTCTACATCCAGATCAAGGCTACCATCGCCCACGGCCACAAAGAAGTACGAGCTCTACAGCCGTGGCGTCAAGCCTGACGTCTGCTGGTTCTCCCTCAGCTACTGCTGCACTGAGTGCCCCGACTGCAAGATTGAGTATGTTGACCACATTGCCGTTTCCATTCCTCAACCCGGTTCTAACCAATCCCCTAGTTGCCACGGCAAGCCTTGCCACAAGAAGCTGGAGTACAAGCCGTAAGTTGACCTATCAGTACGTTGGGTAGATGACAGCAACTGACCTAATTAGATGCCACGAGAAGGATTGCCACCACAAGCATCACGAGCATCACGAGCATCACGATCATCACGATCATCACGGACATCACGATCATCACGATCATCATGGGCATCCCCATCACCATAAGAGGCTTCCTGCCCCTACGGCAATCGAGGTTCGAGACCCTGCTGCTATCGAGGTTCGAGACCCTTACAGCTACCACAAGCACCACGACTACCATGAACACCTCTACGGCCACGAGTATCACTATGGCATTCCCCATCACGATTGCGACCACTGCCACGACAGCGCCTGCAAGGTGAAGTGCGACTATGAGCACGGGAAATACCCCCACGGCTGTCACGGGCATAAGTGCCACTGCCACAAGGGCGACAAGCACTGCCATCACAAGCCTTGCCACGAGGAAACCTATTCCGAAGCCGATAAGAAAGAAACCCACTCCAAGGGCGAACAAAAGGAAGAAACCCACTCCAAAGGTGGCATTGACGACAAGACACACTCCAAGGGCGACGAAAAGGAAGATAAGACGCACTCCAAGGGCGGCATTGACGACAAGACGCACTCCAAGGGTGACATCGAAGATAAGACGCACTCCAAGGGCGACGAAAAGGAAGAAACCCACTCCAAGGGTAGCATTGAAGACAAGACGCACTCCAAGGGTGACATCGAAGATAAGACGCACTCCAAGGGCGACGAAAAGGAAGAAACCCACTCCAAGGGCGGCATTGACGACAAGACACACTCCAAGGGCGACGAAAAGGAAGATAAGACGCACTCCAAGGGCGGCATTGACGACAAAACACACTCCAAGGGCGACGAAAAGGAAGATAAGACGCACTCCAAGGGCGGCATTGACGACAAGACACACTCCAAGGGCGACGAAAAGGAAGAAACCCACTCCAAGGGTAGCATTGAAGACAAGACGCACTCCAAGGGTGACATCGAAGATAAGACGCACTCCAAGGGCGACGAAAAGGAAGAAACCCACTCCAAGGGTGGCATTGAAGACAAGACGCACTCCAAGGGTGACATCGAAGACAAGAAGGCAGATGGCACTGCAAAGAAGGTCGATGACAACAAGAACGCCGGAGACTCTAAGACCGGAGACTCTAAGAACGCCGGAGACTCTAAGACCGGAGACTCTAAGACTGCCGGAGATTCTAAGACCGGAGACTCTAAGACTGGAGACTCTAAGACCGGAGACTCTAAGACCGGAAACTCTAAGACTGGAGACTCTAAGACCGGAGACTCTAAGACCGCCGGAGATTCTAAGACTGCTGGAGATTCTAAGACCGGAGACTCTAAGACCACCGGAGACTCCAAGACTGCTGGAGACTCCACGACTGCTGGGAAAAAGGTAGACGACACCACAACTGCCGGGAAGAAAGGAGACGAAACCACTGGAAAAAAAAGACCGGTTAGGCGAGTTCATATGGAGGGAACTAACATTACTGGGGTTTTTCCGCTGCTATTCTAAGTATGTAGCGTTTTCCCTAGTATCAATACACTCTTAAATTGCCTGCCTGGTTCTTCGATGATAGAAAGAGGTGACAGTAGCGGCTGCAAGGAACCCAAGCATACCAACTCAAGCAATTCTAAATAATCTGGAGATAATGCTTTCTTCTAGCCAAGGTGCAAATTACGAGGTCCGCCAGGTTTCCCCGTCGGCACGCGCGCTGCAAGTCCAATTGCTGCTCGACGGGTGCAGGGTCGATCGCGTCGCCGTCGAGGTGGCCCTCCTCGAGGCAGGTATCCGACTTTGCCCAGCCCAGCCTCCCTCACGAGCTCATCCTCCATTGTAGCCGCGAGTTCGAGCTGGCCGTCGAAAGCCCATAACCGTAATAATGTAGAATTCATGGTCAAAACGATATCGGGGACATGCGTACGGAAGACTGGAACTATACCTCTGTGCTGGCGTTAACCAAAAACCTGCAAACCTCGTCCCAGTCGCCCGGCAAGTTGGTTTCTGTGGAGTCGTCGCTTGGAGTGTTTCTCTCCATCATTTCGGATGGCATTAGGTCTCCCCCCCACCGCATGGGCGAGATGTTGGATATACTGCATTAGGTAGTTGAGTTGGTTCATGACCTACCGCAATGACTCCGCGGTGTCGATATTGTACAGCGGACTTTGCTGTGAACTCGATAGAGTATGAAAGCTGCTCGACTGGGTTTTCGGTAGGTGAGGGAGCTCTAAGGCCTTCTCTATGAACAATATCTCGGCTGTACACATGTCCCGTGTCACGACCAAGTGCTTTGTGGGCCTTAAACACCAAGAGGGACAAAGGATGGCTGAGGTCATTACTATCGATGATACGGCACTGGATTTCGGACAGAAACCGGGCTATGCGTAACGGATCATCTTGTTTCGGCTATTCGCGTCGGGCAAGCGAGGATTCATGAGGGGATCAGAGTTTATCGCATTGACGGCTTAGGCAAAAGTGGAATGAACAATCCGCTAATACGTAGTGCAACTGAGGTCTATATTACATGTGACAGAGTTTCTTATCGGCTGGAGCCATGCGGCTAGAGGGCGAGGGGGACCATCGTCAAAGGCTTTCAAGGTCAACAAGTTGTTCTAGGTGTGAGGTAATTACCACACGAGAATAGATAGCTCTAAAGATGTAGTTGGAGGCCAAGGAAAACGCGAATGAAGAGTGAGAAACAATTACAGCCACTGGCGACCCTACAGTATAATCGGGTGTTCCCTGATATTCTTGGACTTGTCTCCCACTATCAGCGGGTAGAGCAGCATTGTCTGCGTTGGTGATTAACACCTTGGCCCCATCCTTCATCTCAGTATCGCCACCATCAACAGCAGAGACTTCTCAGCTACGCTTTCGGAGGTCTTCTACGGGCTTTCGGTGATCCTCTTAATCTCAGTATCACTACTATCGGCAGTAGGCTTCTTTACCATACTCATAATGCCTTCTACAGGCTCTCGGTCGTATTCTCTTTCTAAAATCGACCAAACCTCGCACCCCAACACCTACCACAACCACCACGGTCACTGCATGCGGTTCTGCCATGGAGACTTTGAGGTCACCGTTCGTGATTCTTTGGAGGCGGACGACAAGACTTTTGGTAGCTTCTTCATCGAGCTAGACAAGAACGACATAATCGTGGCTGTCGACAGCGAGGACAAGGACGAGTTCAAGTGCCATGGCGACTGCTTCATCGCCATTTACGTCGAGGTTTGCATCGAGGGCGACCGCCGCCACTGCTACACTTGCAAGCACCGCATCTACTAAGCGGCAGTTTCCTGCAAGGAGGTAAGCAACTCACAAACAAAACATTAGCCTTGGAAAGATTGCCCCATTTGGACTATAGGGTAGGGCATGGGGGCCTGGGCGGCAAGATGATGTAAAGGGATAAAGTACCAGTTCATCATTCAGATAGTCATTCCTTAATAAAAAGTACGTTTCACTTAATAATTTCTGGCTGGTTCATCTACTTGATCTTATTCGCAAATGTACACGATTCCGTGTGCTATCTGCAACTCCTACTGCTATTTGCATAAATAGTTACATACCTCCGCCTTACTCATGATTATCTTTTAATTATCATAAGATGATTTAGGAAATTAAAATTTATAGAAGACTAATTCTTATTGTTTATTTCTTAGGGTAGTAATAAATTATTTATTTATTGGGTCTAATTAATAGGAAAGATAAACATTTAGTCTTATACTAATACAATAATCTGGCACCCAGTCGGCAGTCGTGATCCTCACCGAGGATCTGGCGTCTAGGGTTCCTCTCCCCGTTGTGGCCGCGGTAAGATGCGAACCTCAGCGGGTAGCGGCATACTGAGTTCATTTCCCAAGGCCTGGTACTTCTCGACAAGCTTTCAGTCATGCAAAGCATCTTGAGAATGATGGTTCCTTCAGAGCCCAGGCACAGAAGAATTTTCTCGCTGATGCTTGGCTGGCAGCTCGAGACGGTTACAGGATTTTACTTCACATAGATCTCATTGGATCTGATCACGCTCGGAATAAAAACAGAGGCAACGACTCAACCAACACCCAAGGCACAATGGCCTCGAGTTCTGAGAGTCCAGATGACCAGTTCCTGTGATCGCGAGCTCTCGGGACCTAAACCTTCCTAGATCCTATTGTTGTCTCCGATGAGGACGAAGACCAGGACGATAGCGGTTGAGGACTTATCGCCGTGACCAGGAGTGACCAGAAAATTACTTGGCGACTCTTCCCTCCCATTTCGTCTTGGAGCTTTCAGCATGCCTGCTCGGCGATGACGGGAACCCGGATTCGTTCCTGGGGGATCAATCTGCCGTCCACCTAGTCACGGTTGTCTTAATAACATAGTTCAGGAAATAAAATTTATATAAGGCTAATTCTTATTATTTATTTATTAATTTAGTCTAAACGTCGGATAGGTATGGGCTCCTCCTTTATAGAAGCCGAGCAGCAGAAAGACCCCAGAGTTCGCGACAACAGGAACTGAACTTCATCTGGGCTCTCAGGACTTGAGGTTATTGTGCCTTGGGAGTTGGTTGAGTCGTTGCCTCTGTGACGATAACGAGATTAGAATTGGCCACCCAGAAATGGCAGGCCCTGAGCCATGTGATAACTCACCTTTCGTATCGCCTCTGGACGCCAGCGGAGTGGATGACAAGGATTGGGGTGAGGATGAACGGAGAGGACTCGGTGGCGAGAAATTAGACCATTTTTATGTCGAGCATGATCAAAACCAATGAGATCCATGTGAAATAAAACACTGGAAACGTTTCCCCGAGATCCTGGTTGTCTACCGACCTCCCTCTAAGACCCCGATTACCTCTTTCGGCATGCTCTGGCGGTAGCTGCATAATGGGGCAATCTCCACTAACCCTGGTGTGTAAACCACCCCAACCTCGCACCCTCGCCTGATCTGTCCAGTTGCTTCGAGTCAGGACATGCAGCGGGGGAGCCGGTCGTGGGCCGATTGAACTCACGGGGTAACTTCTTGGGGAATGCCCCATCCCCGCCGTGACCCGCGGGCATAAGCTGAGAATAATGCGCCCTTCATTGGTTTGGAGATTTTTGAAGCACTAAAAGATGAAGGCTCGTGCTACTAAGGTGTCGGTCAGAGGACCCCGTAAAATACAAGCCGACCAGGTCTTCTCCTCAAATCGGGAGGCACGAATTAGTTCATTACAGGCAAAGTCAGCGACGAATCTAGACCGTCTTAATTTCCATTCTTATCTATATTCCTGAGCTGCCGCTGCTTTATCCTGAGCTTGGGTGATTTTCTCGTGGCGCAACCAGGTCTCTAATTCCGACCACCCACATCAAACCCAGGCGTTAGCGCTTAAGGATATTGATTTATACCGTATAATTACTTTGAATTAGGAGACTGAGCAAACTTCAACTCAGCTGCCCCGGCAATATACTAACTGTTGGATCCGTTACGGTCAATTTGATCAATTGGATAGATGAATCAAGCAGTGATGATGATGTTGATGATTACTTCTGCCGGTCATCCGGATCGGCCGGAAGAGGGGTTTTCATACCCCCCTTCTGACTAAGGTCAGGATATCAATCTATCCGAGGTTTCGTCATACAGGGTCATCATCCAACAGTTATTGAGACGTTACTTAAAGCTTGGGAGTCCCAAACAAAAAGAGCTCCTTTCAGTCAAGATCTATTAATAAGTGATGCACTGTCGGGAGATTATGTATTTGGCCGGTCATTAGGTAATTACCTAGTCCTATAAGAGACAAAAGTTCCGACACAACCCCGCCATCACCGGGCTCCAATATCTAGGAAAATAGTGAAGAATTATTAGGTCGCCCAGTTGGACACCAGCTAACCTCTGCTATGGGCAGTCTTTTAGCCGCCATATCAATACCAAAGATGCGTATCGCTTCTTTAATTGCAATCACGCTAGCCGATACATATATCTTCGACGAGGGCTACAAGGGTGTGAGCGCTAACGACGAATCGTTCTTGCTTGGCTACGTGGCGTTCTCGGTTTTACCAAATGCGCATATCCTGGCAACACGGAAGCTTCCGTGTGTTGACTCCGCTAACTCATAGCTTCCGGCGCATTTCCCGTCCAAGAACGCCGTCTTCGCCATCAAAATATCCTCTGGAAATCCTCGACTTGATCGGCTTCGATTGCGTGAATCTCCAGTCGCCTTCTTGACATCCATTGTTTCTTGCTTCCATGCTCGCTTATTTGGCACCAGCTGCGCCAACGGACGCCGAGGCGGCGCCAAAGATGTTTACACCTGTGTTGGCTGTCAACGCCTACGGCCTGCTCACAGGTTCGCGGATAATATGCTAAGGGCAAAGAGACGGAAGGGCGGAGTGGAAGCTTCGAAGCGCTTCTGCATTGAGTGCGGTACGACACCGCAAAGGAAAGAATGTATTCAGGGGTATAGCCCGGGCGCCCACATATCAATACGAAGGGTGCACCATGTGATCTGCCTTGGCTGCCGACGTTTCGACAGAGGGGCGCAAGATGGGCAAGGCAGAAACACATCGTATTGTTTGCTTTGTATGGCGGCGAATGAGAGGTTTCGGATGGCTCTTCAGCAATGCCAGGATGAGTACAGAATGGTGGAGAAGCGGAGAAGGTTAAGGCAGGAACAAGAACAGAGGCGAGCGGCCAGACGTGCTTTTTGGGGCTCAGACCACGATGAAGACTCGGAATTGGATGCCTGTAATTCATGTCCTGAGGTTGGGGTATCCATGGCGCTGTACGGCGCAGATCTTGGTGATCCAATGACCACGCCAGTGGTAGGCGACTTGTTAAACGAATCCTGTGTGCGAATTCATGACCATAATCACTTCTCGGTCGCTGCCATTCGCCACATACCGCTCACAAAGACCCGCTCTTACGTCCAAGCCTTACGGCCGTCCGAGCCGTAATCCCACTACCAAGTAAAGCGAGCAAGAGCTCTGAGCCACAGTGCTTCCAGCGCTCCCACCAAAAAGAGGAGAACCCACCAAGTCACACCCTCGGATTCTCGCGTATCCAAGCTCGGGCAGACTGTAGTGAGGAGCCCGTGGATTCTCGCAGCCACACTCATACCTCGGCTGTTCAGAAGGCGGCTGCCCCGCTCCTGCCTGAGGCCGAAGCCAGTCCCGGCTTCATCTTTCGCCCTCCGTAGTACTCCTCCGCTAAAAATTTGCCAACGTCAGGTTTGGATCAAAAGCAGTGCATTTCTCGCGTCTCGACACTTAATACTTATGTTGAAGGAACTCTAATACATTGAGAATCTACGGGTAGCACGAGCTGAGGTTGGTCGCTCGAGTCGTGCACGGCTAAACATCCTTGGCGACTTTCGGCGACTCGTGTTAGTGTGATAAAGGAGACTGAATGAGGATGTGTTTAGAGACCACAGCAGCACATTCGACTGTACCTGTAGGCTCCTGAAACAAGGTTTGTAGACTGTAGAAGTCCGGGACAATCGGGGCCCTCCGTGCTATGAGCAGTTCCTCTATCCCTGTATGGCGATTGAAGGCAGCTAATTGTAATGTAGTTAACCCGCATGCATCTCCTGGAGCAATGTCGACCTTGCCTGTGTCGAGAAGCATCTCAACTACTGCCTCCCTTCCTTTCCCAGCGGCCCACAAGAGAGGCGACCGGCTGTCCCCATCCCTCGACTCGACGTCGACCTTGCCTGTATCGAGAAGCATTCTTACTGCCTCCTCGTGTCCGTTCTCGGCGGCCCACGAGAGAGGTGTCCTGCCGTACTTTGTGTCTCTTAAGTCCATATCGACCTTACCCGTATCAAGAAGCATCCTCATTACCGCCTCCCTTCCGTTCCTAGCAGCCCATGAGAGAGCGCTTTCCGTAGTGTCCACCTCTCGCGTTGACGTCCGCACCCTTCTCGAGAAGCAGTTGGACCATCTTCTTGTGTCCTTCTGACGATGCCGCTTGTAGAGAGCTTCCGTGGTATCCACCTTCCGCGTTGACGTCCGCACCCTTCTCCAGCAGCAGGCGAACGATATTCTCATTGCCTCCAAATGATGCCTGTCGTGACCTACTTCCGTCGCATCTATTTCCAGTAGGAGGTAAAGCAGGAAGAGTTGTGTTCTCTAGAAGTCTAGGCACGATTGAATCAAGCCCAAGAAGTGAAGCATAGTAGAGCGGCACTGGAATCTTCCAACGAGGCGCCTCACCCCAATCGTGATCAATATTCCATATGGTAACCCAATTTTCGAACAAGCCCTCCTTGCTTTTGAAAAGCTGGAGAACTTGAACGTCCGTCAAGGGATCTTCAATACCATCTCGGAAGTGGCCCGGTGATGCGAATAGGGTTGACTGTCACATAAGTGAGGGTATCGTTAAGATGGGTAAAGAAGGTTGATTCAGCTATCTTGCGGTTGAGGGCTCGGGACCGTAAGGGTCCCGACCCTGAGCATGAGGCTCAGGATCGGTCTTTCCGCATCACCCGGCCAATACCGAGCAGCATAGTGTGCCAATGCAAAGTCGTCCTGCTGCAGCGCGGTTAATGCTGATGACGCTGGTGCTGGAAATCCAGGTTCAAGCAGGACTGTCAGGCAAATACAGGCCATCTGCGCATCAGCGTATTGCTGTCTCACGCTGAACAAGACGGCATCCTTAGAATCCCGTATCCGCTCAGATTCCAAGTATTCCCGAACGGAAAAGTGAGCGATGCGTATGGTAGCTTCTGAAGTATTGGGATCTATATCTAACTCGGTGAACCCGGAGTAAACTTCTTAAATTGCGTCAATATTCTTAAGTTTATGCTTTGGATTGAACCTCGGTGTGTCACTAAGTTGGACAGTGATTCTATTGATGAGCTCTGCTACCGTTAAGGGCCTTCTTGTACAGCAGAGCAATATCAGTATTTGTCGGGTATAATTTCTAGAACTCGATGGGATATTGCTGAGTATTCGTTCGTACGTTTTGTCTAGCGTTTGAGGCAGGGAATTAAGTAGCTGTTCGAGAAGGTTCTCACTCTGTAAACAGCTAGCCAGTATTTTAAATTAGCATTCTATCTAGCGAAATCTGTCTTGGGTTAGCAGTTGCTTATAAGGGTTAAGGTAGGTTGGCCTTATACGCCCTGGGCTTGCTTGGTAAGTGCAGTCTTAATCCGAGTATAAATATTCGTTCTATTTCTAAAGCCGTCGATTATTATAAAGATGCTCAGAAATGAAGGATACAATATCCTAATTAATAGAATTATTTTTCATCTTAATTATCTCCTCAAGCAGCACATCTAGTTCCTTATGAATATTAACCTTATCTCGACTTAAGATAATAAGATACAAGCCGGGCTCGGACCAGGCATACAGCTCGGCTAAATACTGCAGTATAGTCTTACAGTGCTTATCCCTCAGGCTCTTATCCAGAACATCTAGGACAATATCTATATCTTTAAATGTCTGTACGAGCTGATAGAGGCAGTCTATAAGAGTGGGATCTGGCGGTAAGGTATTGTAGTAGCTATTATACAGCCGTAAGAGAAAGGTATAATTATTATTAAGTTGGCTTGATAACTGTAATAGAAGGGTATAGAGTATAGCAGATACGTCTTATTTGCTCTTATTATTAAAAGTGAAGAAGAAGAAGGCTATGCCAATATATATATTTGCCTGGCGATATTAAAAGGCAAACTGAATGGCTGTAGAGCACAATATAGACTTACTATATCCTATAAAGCTAATAAGCCAGAGGAAAGAACTAGACTTCTTAAGCTATACTGTAAAGTTCCAGCCTTTAACAAACTATAGTCCCATATCAGGATGCTTCTTCTTGACAGCCTTATTAAAGCCGATTGTGGTATCTAGAGCCTTAAGCTATTCTCTAATACCTAAAGAGACCTAGGTAGCTCTTACTAGGTCGAGCAACACTTTAGTGTCCTTAATATCATCCTGTACTCTGCAGATATCACTCTGCTGCAGTAATTATATTGCCAGAGATAAATAGAACATAAAGTTATCAACATCCTCATCCAGCTTCTATAGTATACTCTATTGAAAGGGATATACAATATAGCGGCCAGCAGTATGAAGTCCCGCTATAGTGCCTTAGTGGAGGGCTTAATTGAACTTATTCAGCTCTACCTCAAGGTCTAGGATGAGCTCCTTGCAATCTTCCATATAAGATTCCATCTTTGCAAGTAGTATACAGTTGTCGGCTTGGGATTGGCGTCGTTCGAGTTGATGCAAACTTTTAAGTAACTTGAGAAGGCAAGAGAGCTTCTTAGTTGTGTGGGCAATATCGGATTTCTAGTCTTAAAATGCCGTGTAGTAGTTAAATAATCCCTGAGTAACTGTAATACCCAGCGATATAACGCTAATAGTGCTTCTAGTGACGGATAATAGGTCTGCTATATTGGTGCGTAAGGGAGCAATTCGCATTAGGGGGATATTTGCAGCAGATAGCAGTTAAGAGGATTGAAGAGTATGTATAGCTGTTTGGAGCTGGGACTTTGCCCGCCTTTCACGCCTAACTGTTGTAGCAGTGTACGTCAGGCAGCAATTATATACAGGCAGCCCAAAAGTAGGAGAAGATTCTCTACTGCCTTAGCTGTATCAGCCCTAGATTATCAGTTTCCAATCAACTTGCAATATCAGCTATAAAACTATCACTCGAGTGACTATTGTGGCTGTTATAGCTGCTAGCCGATTGATATTGGACAGATAACGAGATAAGGCAGGCTAGAAAAACACTATTGATGCCCACCTAAACCCCGCTTTACTTTAGGCATAGAGGGAAAATATACATTTTGCTCTAACGCTCCAGCCAATTATGCGACCCGGGGAGCCAGGTGAGCCCCGCCAGTGTTAGCTCTCCTGCTTGGTGAGCAGGCATCAGCGCAGTTCATGGTGGTCAGCTCTGACGTAGATTCCCTCTAACCTTACTTCTTCGGTAAAACCCAAAGACAACGTAACGCGACGCTTAAGGCGTGATAGATGCAGATAGAAGTCAATAGAGGGCGGAGAACAAGCCGTATTTCCACACATTACTTTGCACCCCTGGCACTAAAAAAGTCTATATACACTAGCCACCTATATCACCCTGGAAACAGATAGAGATTCTGGAAGTTAAGGCTGGGCTGTAAATGTGGCAGTCTTAATAATTGTAGTATAGGATGCGACGTAACGCGTCGGCGCGCGGTTTCTTATATTCCCTGAGAGCTGGGAGGCGGATTGAGGTACTAGAGGTATTCGTGGATATGCCAACGCGAAAGGTGCTGATGTGACGGAGTGCAAGATGACCCAAGTTCCCAGACCGTTACTGTCCCACTCCGCCTCCGTTTTGGAATTGCATTTCGGCCACTGTAACCCGGATTCTGAGGAGATGCCCAAGCCAACGCTATATACCATCGTCCCCCGCAATACGATTCAGGTACCTGACCTTTTACAACACCAATATCGCCATTCTTTTACAGTTCTTTTATTTCGACTAAAATATAGCTTAGCCATTAGCAAAATCAGACCCTACTACGTAGACTCGCACGAGGCATACGAGCTCGCCTTAAGATTAGTTGTCGGCTGCAGCCCAGGGCTTCTCTCCCGTCTGACTGTGCCTATTATATACTGTGTCTAGGAATTACAGCGACGGCAATCGAAACAAATTAATGTATCTGCCTCCTCCACTGTCACTCTTCTATACAACATACTAATATACCCATTACGAGAAGCGCCTCGTAACCAAACACAGCCCACCTAATTGAGCAGTAACAGTATATATATACCGAGGGAATACCCCACCTTATCGCCGACGTTCAACGGTCACAAATGCAGCTTGCCATCTTGGTCGAAAGGCACTCGTAGTGAGGATAATTGTAGTTGCGGTGGTTCTCGCTCAGGAGAACCTCATACGGTTTCCACCACCAGGGACACGGCTTCAGGAGCGAAGGCAAATTGAAGCCAACCAACCGAGGACGCCTATCTTGGCCTGGATACGCCTTCCGTCTGGAAGACGCGGCCGATGCTAAGGTAGTCACCTGGTATCCCGACGGATTCAGGGCTGTGAATCTGTATGCGCAGCGACTATTCTTGGCACCCAGGAGACAAGACCGGCCAAGCTGCTGGGCTCACTCGTCAAGAGCTTGTCTTACGAGCACATCGCTACGAATTCAGATGGAGACCAACCAACCGAGAAAGCCTGCTTGACCCAACCATCGCCACACTGACCCTGCAACCAGGATACAGACAACCGAGGGCGGTTGGGGGAATATTGGTGGCCTTGTATGTGACGAGGTAAGCTTGGAAGCAGCTTGAAAATCAGCTTGGAGATCACTACAGTCGTCGTTATTGAGCACAGCTTCGGTTATCTCGCAAGTCGTTAGGGGTCATACAGCAAATGCCGCCCAGCTTAGCAGGGAAACGGCTCTTTTCCTCTCTCGGTGACCTGTTATTTTCTTCCAATTTCCATCGTAGACACGTTCAAGCCTGGTTGGTTGGGGTTTCATCGATTGCGGCCTCGAGCTGCTTTTGGTTTTTCCCTCTCCGAACGCACCCTGGTCGCGAGACATAACCTGAGATAGAGGAACACTCCTCGTCGTTGCGCGCGCGGCCAATCTGTATGGGACCGCTGTCAGGACCACTGTCACGGCGATCGTGCCGGAGATTCCGGCTTAAATATATAAGAATCTGAGTGGGATGCGATGATCAGCTTGCATGATGGCCGGCTCTGGTGCTGTTTGTTGGTTGTTGGTTGTTGGTTGTTGGTTGTTGGTTGTTGGTCCGTATGATCGGTCTTCTAGCTACAAAAGGAAAGTTGCATTACAGAATTACAGCATAAATTAGGCGATGGGAAATTGCGGTCTATTTGGTCCGATTTCAATCATGAGTCCAGCGAGCGGCACAATGACAGGTCTATAATCAAGGAAGGCTGCTTAAATCGCAACGGCAGCATGTTCTCTATTATTGACTTTTCAACAGCTCGCCTTAACAGTACACTGGCCAACGCACAATAAATACTGATCACCAGGCTATTATGGCCATGGCAGCACAAACTGGTGCAAGGCTCAGAACTCTCCTGAATTCTGGTCATGCCCAGCTAAGGACCCAACCTATCGCTTCTGCACCTACATCGTCTCTGGACATCGATTCCTCCACCCTTCAGATGTCGGGTAGCAACGAAGCTGGTAACATTATCCCACCCGTTCAGACATCCCATTATCACGTCCTAGTGGACCAAAGTCAAACACATCCACAAGGGAGCCCTACCGTCTCCGCATAACGCAGGAGTCGCCGCAGACGCGCGCGACTTGCGGCCGCTTCCAGACACTCCGCGACGCAAATTCGCGATGATCAGCAAGTGTTGCAGTTCATTTCGGGACTGAAAACCCTCCCTGAGGCGCTGGGCATCTTCGAAACGACGCTATCTCGAGGCCAGTCACGTGCTTCCGCCATCGGTTGCGTTCGGCGCCATCACCGTCATCGTTCCGCCCGCCCCTATACCAATCGGTCAAACAGACGACTCCAGCCATTAATGAGTCGAGTGCTCACCGACTCGCAACCCTCCAATACTACCACGCGGGTTGTCCAGAATACAGACAAGCTCACCGTCGTGGCTCGATTGTACCCACGCGGGACTAAGTATTTCTTTAGTTTAGATGGCTCGCCCACGAATTAAACTTAAGACTAAGGGGTGTCAGATTGCGTCGCTATTGCGGAGACCTGCCCCTCTTAACAAGGCCAATCTGTTGGGGAGTCTATTTCCAACAGGCAGAAGGAAGACAATTGTTATTACATTCAACACCAATACGCAGCATCAAAAACCTGCTCGATTCCTTAGGATTTACTGCCTGTGTTATATCGCCTTCGGATAGAATTCTTATATATATTGGCTATAACAAGCTGGTATTGGATACAATGACAAACATTGTATTATAAAGGAACGGCAGAATGGCAGTCACAACGCAAGTGTGGCGATTAAGCTAATTATAGAAACAACTAGGCCTTAATATAGTGCTACAATAGCTGTAAAGACATTGAAATTGAGCATTCTGTCTCCCTACTGATGTAGTATCTCTCTGAAATCGAGCTGAGAAGCTATTCTTTTATCGCTTACTAAAGAACCTCACTAAAGTTTCCACGCTAAAGTTTCCACGCTAAAGTTTCCATGCCAAAGTTTCCACGCCAAAGTTTCTATGCCACACTAAAGAACATCCGCTAAAGAATATATACGGAGGACCATTTCAAAAGTTTTGTCCCAAGAAAAAGCAACGATATCCAGTGAACTAATTAATGCTAGGATAAGTACACTAAGTACTTCCCTCATCCCATGAGCCCTGAAAGAGGTCAAATTATAGCGCACTAGCGACCGCTAGCTCTTGGCCGGTGACACCTATTGCCTCTGAAGTTATAGAAGGCGTATCAAGGCCGTGGAGGATGGCTTTTGGGCTGAAGGAGGAAAGGGGGCTAGTTTACGCAGATGTTTCCGGGACGGAATGATGGACTCCTTTATGTGCGCCTTCATACTAAGTTAATGAGGAAGTAGGAACAATTAAGCCAGGCCGCTGACCCTGGATGGCTGAGTGTGGCTTGGACTAGAATGCAGTACCCCTTCATGTTCGTCATTCCAGATTGCTCCTTCCCTGTGATAGGTTGCTCACTCCCTCCCATTTAGCCAGAGTTGCCGACGAGGATGCTGCGGCCGGATGGTCTATACCAAGCACTCGCCCTTGTAAGGCAACGCAGTTTCGCATTAGAGCTAGAGCATCTCCAGTGCGGCCTTGGTGTTTCCAGGTAACGGCTAGGTTGGCCATGCTGCTCAGCATATGGGGATGCTCCTCTCCCAGTACTGTCTTCGTCGTCTCCATCACTCGCACCTGTAGCTCTTCTGCCTCCTTCCATCGCCCTTGGTTGCTATACGTCGCCGCCAGGCTGGCTATACTGCTCAGCGTATGGGGATGCTCCTCTCCCAGCATTATCTTCATCATCTCCATTACTCGCACCTGTAGCTCTTCCGCCTCCTTCCATCGCCCTTGATTCCAGTATGTCGCCGCCAGGTTAGCCATACTGCTTAGTGTATCGGGATGCTCCTCTCCCAGCACTATCTTCATCGTCTCCATCAATTGCACCTCTAACTCTTCTGCCTCCTTCCATCGCCCTTGGTTCCTAAATGTTGCCGCTAGGTTGCCTATGCTGGTCAGCGTATAGGGATGCTCCTCTCCTAGCACTATCTTCCTTATCTCCATCACTCGCACCTCTAACTTTTCTGCATCCATCCATCGCCCTTGGTTCCTATATGTTGACGCCAGATTAGCCATACTGCTCAGCGTATCGGGATGCTCCTCTCCCAGTACTGTCTTCATCGTCTCCATCACTCGCACCTGTAGCTCTTCTGCCTCCTTCCATCGCCCTTGGTTCCAGTACGTCGCCGCCAGGCTGGCTATACTGCTCAGTATACGGGGATGCTCCTCTCCCAGTACTATCTTCATCGTCTCTATCAATTGCACCTCTAACTCTTCTGCCTCCTTCCATCGCCCTTGGTTCCTGAATATTGCCGCCAGGTTGCCCATACTGGCCAGCGTATGGGGATGCTCCTCTCCCAGCACTGTCTTTCTTGTCTCTATCACTCGCACCGCTAACTCTTCTGCGTCCATCCATCGCCCTTGGTTGCTATACGTCGCCGCCAGGTTGGCCATGCTGTTCAGCGTGTCGGGATGCTCCTCTCCTAGCACATTGGCCCTCGTTTTGACTGCTTTTTCGCTCAGCTTCTCTGCTGCTTTATAGCTCCCTGTGGTGACTAAGTACCATGCACAATTCGTCAATAAATAGGCCCACTGCTCTAGGTCCTTCTCTAGCGGCTCCTCCTCCACTATTAACTCAATATGTGGCAGTAACATCTGACAGATAGGCCAGGTCTCGAATGTACCGTCTGGGAAGTGTGTTGATATAGCCCATAAAAATATTTTTTTCCATCGGTCTGTATTGTCGACCATGGATAGCCAGATACGAGTGCAAAACTGCACTAGGGTATGCATCTCACACATATCCCTCTTTGCTGTTACAGATACGAGTGAGTAGCCGCGGAGGACATCCAGATCATCCTCAAATTCGTCATTATCCTCATCGTCCTTAAGCCCGTCTGCATTCTCCGTTAGATTGCCCTTATAGTTGTGGAGTACAAACTCGGGGATGCCTTGCGGATTGAAGAAGCTCATAAGTGAGAGCAGGTTGGCTGCAGATGGTCTCTCGCGGCGTATCTGTTCAAAGGTGACTTGCCACGTCGTAACCACAGAGTTGGAGACGGTCTCATCCCGTCGAAGATCCCCTGTATTGCTGTTAAGGAGGCTGCCCTTCTTTTTATCACTTTCCTGGAAGGCATCTAGGTATGTCTTTACTGATATACGGGGGGCGCGACGGTTAATATATGCCGCCGCTTGGGTAATAGCCAATGGGATATAATCCAGAGCACGAAGAAGATCAGCAGCAGCAGTCTTATCAGAGTCTCCCTGCAGCTTGTTGTGGAAAAGCTGAAGGGCTTGGGCGTCATCCATAGCTGAGATCCTATAGACAGCCTTATGGCTTCCTGTTAGCTTCTCAGCGGCGTCCATGCTGCGTGATGTGACGAGGATAATTCCATTGCGGCGTTTCGGTAGGAAGACTGCAAGTGGCTGCTGCACGCTCAGTGCAGTAGGGTTCTCATCCGCTGGATGGCATACTGCCCTATCTCTTCCGGCGCTGGAGCTGGGGTAGAAGAGGTTGACGTCGTCAACATTGTCCAAGACCATTAACCACGGGCCAGCTTCCTCTCTCTGCAGCCAGTCGCGAACTAACCCAAGTACGTCGACGCTGGGATCGTTTCGCCTAGGTAGCCGTAAATTGTCCGCAATGGACCGGTATGCCTCTTCAAACCTTGGCTTCGAACTCGCGTGTACCCAGAAAATGCTGGTTTTGCGGTGATGTATCGCGGATGTGATGTGCAAATTGAATAGCGACCTGCGATTTACTACGACCAGTCAGTATGATAATGGTCTTGTATAAGCTTGTTAGCCACTCCAGCTCGTACCCAAATCCGCCCATGCCTACAAGGGCCATACGACAAACGGGGCCTGTATATTGCTCCTTTATCCACACCATAATGTCGGGTCGGTCGACGAAGTCAGGATCGCGTTCGAACGGTAGGCTGAAGTAGGGCTTGCGAGCTATTGATGCATCCTCTTTGGGTTGGAGCGAGACGCCTTCGATCCTCTGCCTGATGTCGAGGAGAAGCGTACTATAAGGATGATGCCGTCAGCCTGGTCCATCGTGCTCAAAACATCCAGACGGTTTGCTGACTTACGTTTGGTCGATTTGCAGACCTAGAGTGATGGTCCGTTCATAGCGTTCTAGGTTAAAGACGATATCGCTGACCTCCTTGCTATCAAAAGGCCACTTGAGGGCACGAAGTCCGAAATGGCGCATCGCCTTACGGGCCTTGCCCGGATCCAGCCTACTCTGCAACTGGACCAGCTCTGATGTGCAGCCATTAACAGAGTCGACCAGTTTTCGCGAAGTCGCGAGCGCTTGATTATTCTGGTTATCAAGAAGATGCTGAACACCCTGGAGGATTGTGCCTAGGTCGTCCAACCGGCTTCGGAGGCGTGTGATGTCGGCCCTAGCGTTCCGACAGCGGTGGAGTACTGGAGGCAGCAGAGGACGGCGACTTTGGCGGACAGGTCGATGATTGCGATGACGCTTGCAGCGAGGCCCACAGCATCGGCCATGGCACGCAATAACACACTGATGGTCGGGGAAGTAGTTTCGAGGGAGTCTAGTTCGCGCTTTAACAGCCCGAGATGATGAGGGAGGGGATCTAGCAACGGTACTAAGGTGGGTACCCAACGAGGCTGCAGTGTGGCTGAGTTGCGGCTTAGACTTCCGCCGAGGAGGCAGAAGCGCTTTCGTGCATTTTGCAATGATTGGCCCGACACGGTACATCGCTATGCTGGGAGAGAGGCAACGGCTGATAGCGAAAATGAGCGCAATTGTGCAATGATTGGCCCGACACAGTACATCGCTATGTTGGGAGAGAGGCAACGGCTGATAGCGAAAATGAGCGCAAGAATCTGTTCTTTGAAGGCGCTTGCTCCCGTCGATGTCCGCAGTCAGCAGGCTCCTAGCGCTGTGGGGCATCGCGCGTCGTGGACGCGTTGGGTCGCTCACTGCTCCGTGAGCGACTGGAGTGTGGCGCGCGAAGTGCCATCGTCAAGGCCTGTCCCGGATTAGGGGGCACGGGACGGGTCGCTCGGCCCTGGACTCGTCCTGGCTACCAATCAGCACGAAGTGTTCGGCATCACAAGAATGTGCTGACAAGATAACCAGCTGAAATCTAAGAATAGCCATAATAGCGGTAGTCTGCAGATCTCGACACAAGGAGGGTCATGATAATTGTGTCCACCACCATAACTGCTACATAGCAGCCCGGAGTTCAAGCTCGAACAGAGAGCACAAGGTGTCTGTTTTTAAACGCATGCGTCAGATCGAACACCAGACATCCGTTTGGACGAAGCAGCATACATAAACAACTAGCTTCTAGTCTGTTTTTGCATACCTGACGTCCACTATTGTCCTCTTGGTCGATGTACCTGCCCCGCAAACCAAAGCTTGAACCTTTACTGGCGCCCAAGGACATCCGTCTCGTAAGACGCGACGCGGTTCACCAGCTTTCACCAGCTTCTGCCACGACCTCAGCCACGTGGCTAAAATTCCACTCAGAGCCTGGCAGGCGTTGGCTGGGTCTCTAAGGTTCCCCTCCCACTCACTCTCTTAGGCCAATAGATAGAGGGTAGGCCCACGTGCGGCAACACCGCGTTGCCTCAACGGTAGTTCTCAGCCCATAGCCATCGCCTGGGTCCTCCATACCAGATGCTGGTGACAACTCTCCAGCTAAGCTTCGGACAACTACAAGCACGACAGAGATCATTCTGCCTTTCTGCCACGCCAAGTTTACTAACGCTGGACTGCTCACCGCAGCACCATGCCCGACAATGACAGTCGCCTACTTGCCCTCGACGGCGGCGGAGTCTGCGGCTTATCCTCGCTGATGATTCTACAAAATCTTATATCCACCATCGACCCCGACTCCCCGCCCAAGCCATGCGATTACTTCGATATAATCTGCAGCACTAGTACTTTAGCAGCAGAAAGGGACGGAAACAACACCCAACTCATTAACTTACCCTAGGGGAAATGCACAGAGAGTCGTCGCACAGGCGTCTTGGCCGGTCAGCCCGAAGCTGCACCAGATTACGCGTTTGAGGTCGGAACAATCTGAGGCTTATGTCTCCTGATAGGGAAGCATCTCATGAGATAGAATATCGGGTCGGTCGCAGGAGAGTTCGCTGGCAAGGCATCAATTGGGCCTGCGGCAGCCCGATATCTGAGGGAGGTTGAAGACAGAGGTTAGACAGGGAACGTAGTGACGGCAAGAAGGTTCAAATAAATCTCTCAAAAATGAAGGCAATAAATTAATGAAATCCCCAGCTGCCTCGAGCCCTTACGGACTCTCTAACTTCTCCCAGGAATTTCTAAAGAATTCAAATTCGATGGTCTCTCCTCCAAACAGATCCCTTCCTTCCCTTTTAACCTGATCCGGACCACCCTAGAGACATCCCTGCTAGCAACCAGCTAGCCCAAGCGTTCCCAACCGCCTGTCACAATACTTAAGATATATTTAGTAAACTCTTTTTATTCAGTCTATACTATAATATTATTACTATATTTTATAAATTATAATATAATCTCTATAGTTTATAACTAAATAGATAGAATATTAAATAAATATAATAATAATAAGAAAAATAACTATAAAAAGAAATAGAAAAAGTAATAAAAAGAAAAAAGAAGGAGTTTAAATATATAAAAGAAGATTAAGCACTACCACTAAATAAGAACATAAGGCAGCTATTTTAGACCACTATAGAAAGCCGTTTTTATATACCCTATATTATACCTATATTTGGAGCCGAAGCGGTTTTCAGTTCCTGTGGCACAGACATCCTTCTAATAGACGGTTGGTGGAGCTAGGGCGAGCGAATGTGGCGTGCGACTGAGCAGCCCTGATTAAAAGCGGCGGGTAGTCACGTGTATGGGTGGGGAAAAAAATCGTCTAGATTCGTCGCGCATTACAGGTAGTAAGAGCTCGGCTCAGC